>OY728137.1:1657215256-1657840256 GCA_963277665.1 Viscum album
AACTATTATGACCTTATCAATGTGATGGATACTCTAATACATTATTACATTAATTTCATATGGATCAATGAAAAATATGTAATAAGATTTTTCATTAATATTAAAATATTTTAATATACATATAATACAAAATAAAAATAGTTGGTTCTAGAAAACCAAATCCAAAAAATTGCACCCATGTATACATCACCTTCATGAGTCGCACACTTTCACCCATGCTTGTGGACAACTAAATCATGCATGTGTATACATATCTCATAAGATTTGAACTTTTAACCAATGCATTGGAGGGAAATATAGGACCCCACCCATCATCATCCATACTTATGAGTTCCAATTAGAAATTATTCACTTATAAAATCATAAATAACCCTTGTAAATAAAATCTGTTTCATAAAACTTTCAAATAAAAATCATTCACATTTTATAGTATAAAGAACCCATGGAAAGAAAATGGGTTTCATTTAATACATTAAAATGAACCCACAAAAATAAAATGGATTCCATATTATTTTCAAATAGAATCACATAAAAAATTCATCAATAGTCATATTAAGGTAAATCCATGGATAATAAATGGGTATATAAGGATATTTAGTAACTTTCTAGGTAAATACCCTTTAATCAAGATAATAAAGAATATGGTATTTATACAATATAGTTAAAGGGTATACAGTAAAGATAATAATTTCCCTAATTAATCAATTTATACATATAGGGGAATACCCTTCAATCAAAGGAAATGAAAAATAGGGTATTTATGGAGGAAATTCAATGGAAGAAAAATTATGGTTATACACTGAAGAAGATTATGCAAGAAAAATGAAATGTAGGATAATTCCTCCAAAAGATAAGGGTATTACATAATTAATCTAGATAATGAATGTGTATGTTTACATTATAAGAATATCCTTGATCAATAATAAGTTATATCAAAGTACAATGACTTAGATGGAAAATACGTTTTATGCGTTTTATAAAAATCACTTTGGAAATAAGAAATACCCTTGATCATTTGAAATCAATTTAAAATAGATATTTTAAATATCTATAAGAAAAATAATTTATTTTAGAAACCATGTAAATTTAAATAAAAAGATTATATAAAATGAAAAAGGTGGTAGAAAGAAATATTCACATGTAAAATGTTAAAAAGTGATGATTTTCACACTTTGATGAAAACAACCCATATGAAAAACATTAAAATTTTATTTAAAATTTTAAAAGAAGGTAAAGTAGTAGAAAATTACCTAAATAAATTATTATAGCATGGATAAGGAAACTTGAAAATTCATCCAATTAATATTTATGTGGAAAGAGGTAGGTTTCTCATCAATAAAAATATATAGGGTCAGTTTCACTTATAAGAAACACTTCAGGTAAAATATGAGTCAAGGGGAAATGAAATTTTGAGGGGATATGTAAAACCCCATGAATATCTAAGGAAAATAATGAGGGTTTTTATAAATAATTAAAATTTCCTAAATTTATTATCTTTCTAAAACAACCTTGATTTGAAAATAGTATTGGAAATCAAAACCCTTATGGTTGGGCAGACATTTTAATCAAACCCCCTTTCAACTTTTGTATATTTTGAATTAAATGTTATATAAATAAATTATACAATATAGCTATTTAAGCCCCATTAATTACATGAATATAGTAAAATACATTCATTAAGCATAAATAACACCATATCAAAGATATAATGGTGAACAATATGAAATATGTCTTAAGAAATTAAATTTGATACAAGGAACCCCTTACCTTGTTTCCCTGCTTAATCTAATATACTAAAAGATATTTTATAAAAAAAAATAACTTAATCTTCTATTTCATAAAATTTTTAATATACCCTTTTATAAACTTCATTTATAATTATTCTATACTTGTATATTAGTGAGTTATTATCTATTTTCAATATCGGGTATGAGTAATCTTGATCATTTTGAATTAGTTTTGTAATAGTAATTTTGTTCTTCATTAATATATAAAATTTAAGAATCCTTAGATAATACAATTTATTTTAATTGATGATTTATAATTATTTATAATGCTATTATTTCATTCTATAATATTTTTGGTTATGATCCTTAAATATGAATTCAACGACAAGCATTTTTCAATGATTCTTAGTGAATGAAGAGTATTTTCTTAAATAATGAGTTAGATTTTTTATATTACTTTTAAAGAAATAAAGAACTCATTATTTAATTATTTATATCATATATTACTAAAAATTAAATTCCCATAACCATCTATAATATAAATTTATAGCATTGTTCAAGTAAATGGTTAAACCAACCCAGATATGAACATGCAATATAATTTGATGGGTGGGTATGGTTAGAAGAGAGATTATTTTAGAATAATATAAATATAATAGAATAATAATGATATTATTTATATTAATTTAAGTTTTTAACTCATAAATTAAATAATTTGGATAAATAAGAACGATTATATGAAAAATGGAATATGTCACTTGTGTAGAGGCGGTAGTCTGCACGTACGCACGTATGATATTCTCATTTTTCATAGAATGAGAGGAAGGTATTACATAATGTTATAAATGTTATAAATATCATATTAATTTATTAAATAAAAATTTAATACCATCCATTAAGGGTTCTAATGAAAATTGAAATGCATTATTCTATGGAGGTGGTAATCTGCACATGCACATTGATAATGACTTTATTTATCATAGGGAGAAAGGCCTAATATGATTTATTATTTAATAAAATAAAACATGTTATAAATATGATGATTATATATTAAATTAATTATTATTTATATCCTTTTAATTCATTGAAGTAAAATTAAATACGTTGCACTGTGGAGGTGGTAGTCTACACACACGTACAATTAATGTTTTCGCTTCTCCTAAGGGAAGAGGTGAAAGGTGGTTAATGTTTCTTCCCATAATATAAAAAATTAATAATACTATGAATAAATAATTTTTAATATAACATTGTGAAAAATATATTTTAAATGGAAATATCAAAAGGAAAATATGTTAGCAAAAAGATTGAACATATGTTGAGAACATTGGGTTTCTCTTTGAGGATTTCTTGGAAAGGGAAGGATTAAGATAATATCTTATGAACATAATATTAAGGGAGTAAAATAGGATTATAGGGGAATTAAAATGGTCATAGTTTCAATATGAAACCTAATTTTTATAGTTCTCTTTAATGGGTGGTGAGAGACCCCTTTTATAAGTGAAGAGAATGGCATTTTGTAAATATAACTAGTTTATATAAAGGTAAAAAATGTTAAACAAGTAAATTGGATCCAAAAAATTTAAAAAAAAAATTGATTTTATGATGAGATTAATTTTATAATCACTAAAATGCTCAATTATAACTTTTTTTAACATGTTTCAATCTCTTTAACCCTAGATATATTACTTTTACCATTTTTGGTTTTACCGTGGTAACTAGTTTTTACCTAAGTAAATCATTTTTTGTGTCTAAAAATAAAATGGAATTTAGTAAATAATTTTCACCTAATTATTAAAAATATTAAATCCATATTATCATATAAAATTTCTATGTGTAAGAAAAATAAATTTTAATATTAGTTCATGTAAAAAATTGTTTTTAGAAAAAAACTGTATTTTTAAGCTTAAAATTTATGTGTCGGGTAAAATTATAATTTTATTTTATTTTAAAAATATAAATTTATTTATTATAAAATAATTATATTTTAAGTGTATTTTAAATTAATATAAAACAAAAAATTTTCAAAATAATATTTAATTAAAAAACAAAAAATGGTTTTTATTGGAAAATATTACTTACGTCCTTAAAATATTAATCATAGGTTTTCTAAATTCAACTTAATATTTTAAAATTCATAATATTTATTACTTAAATACACCTTTAATGTTTTATAAATTTTAAATTCAAACTTATCTTATGATAATTTAATAATAATTATAGTTTTGGTAAAAATAATATTTTTCAATATTCACCTTAAAAATCAATTATTTTAGAAAAAAACCAAATTTTCCTCATAAACTAATATTGTAATGGTAAGTCCCAAAAATGAGGTTAATTTTATTAAAGTAAAATTTATAATATCAAAATTGATATTTTAAATGAAAATAAAAATATCAAGAAAATTTTTATTATAGAAAATAACTTTTTTAGACATTAAGAGTTATTAATCAATTTATAATTAAGCATGTGTTGATATATAATGTATTTTATTAAAAATTCCATTTTAAATTTAATTTAAAATGTATATCTCTTAAAAAAAATTATAGAAATGGTTTTTTTTTATTTTTTCAATGCATCTATGTTAAAAGTAACATTTATATAATTATAAAACATATACATGATACAGTTGATCATGCTAATTTCTACTTACATATGCCCTTATGATTTTCATATAAAATATAATTATAAGGTAAACTCTTGTGATTTTCATGGGTGGTGATTCTTCTAGCATAGATCTCATTGAAATTTCCATGAGCTCAAAATTCTCTCGCATAAAATTTTACTCATATCCTAATTATTTGAGTTTAGTTTAGGATTTTTCTAAGGAAAACCCTTGTGAAGCTACTTCCTTTCCAAACTCATAAAAATGAGCTTTATAAGGGAAACTTTTTCTACCCTATTTCATTTTTCTCCTTTTTCTTTATAAATTTTGTAATATGGTTTCTTTCTTTTATACCCACTAATTTAATATATATATTATAACTATCATATTTTATTTTAATATATAAAGGTTTTTTATTTCAATTTTTTCCTTATAACCAGATATTAACAAAATATTTATATAAGGAGAAAACATAGTGGAATTTTGGAATGTTACATGAGGATGTTTCTTGATCCCATAAATTTCATTTTTTTCTTGCATGCTTGATAACCATCATCACCAAGGATAAACCCTTCTGATTATTCAATGTAGACCTCCTCTTTAAGTTCTTTATTATGGAACATAAACTTTACATCCACTTGGAAAACATTATAGTTACTTTGAGTATAAATTAAAATAAATATTTGAATTTTTTATGACCTTATGACTGGAGAAAAAGATTTATCAAAATCAATACCCTCAATTTGATAATATCCTTTTCAAATAAGATAAGATTTTTTCCATTCTAATTAACCTTCCTCTTTGATATTATTATAAAAAAACCATTTTTTATAACATTTTTTTCTTTAGGACATGATACCAATGCCTAAGTGTCATTATTTTCTATTTTATTTTTCTCTTCTTCTATCACTGAAATCCAATGCTCATGTTATACGAATTCATTAACAATTTCTAGTTCAATGTGAAAAAATATTCTATTATGCTTAGTAATTTCTTGAATAAATTAGATTAGATTAATCATTGATTCATAATGTATACAACTATGGTTATAGATTATTTATAAAATAATTTTTAAGTGTATGCTCTGAAATAATTTATCTTCCAAAATCTATTAATATTTAATTTTTCCTCTCAATAACTCCATTTTTTGTGTGTATAGATTACTATATTAATGTCTTATCCTGTTCTTCTAAATATGTGAATCAAAAAAATTATTATTTCATTAGAAAACATTTTTTAATCAAAATGTTTTGATGAAATATTCTTTTTTATTAATAGAAAACCTCTGAAAGTGTTTATGTTTCTCAAGATCTTGTGATTTACTCGGAATAAAATAAATATAATTCATATGAGTAAAATCATCAAAAAAATCATTAAATAATTATCTATATTGGTTGAATTCAATCTCATTGGTCCAGAAACATCAGAGTGTACTAACTCAATAGATTTATTGGTTTTAATTTCCACCATCTTGTGACTCTTACTCACTATTTTTCTTTTATGACATGTTACACATGTTTTAATTCTTTTTCATTAAATTTTTGACAGATTTATCATAGATTTATGCTTGATAATATTATCTATAATCTTATACCATAAATATCCAAGTATTCTATACTAAATCTACTTTTCTTCTTTTATGATCATGTAACATGAATTTTTATCATCAATAATCTAGAGAAAATTGTCATTTTTTCATATTACCTTAATTATAATTATTCAATATTTTATTATTTTTATGACATGCTCATTATTTTTAAATATCACCTCATTATCATTGTTACAATATTGAAAAAAAACAAATAATATTATACTTTAACCCATCAATAAAGAGAACATCATTGGATTTATTCTTTATAATATTTGTGTACCTAACTCCTTTAATATTTATTAATTCATTATTTCCAAAAGTGATAACACCTCTTTCATACCTTTGGATATGTTTCAATATATTTTTGTTATCAAGTCATGTGTGATGAGTAAATACTATCCAGGATCCATGAATTTTCTCCTTTTATAGACTTATAATCCACCTAGATCACCATTTCATGCTCTTAATTGTTCTTATTATTAAATGTTTTAGAACCTTACTTTTATTTTATTTTCTCCTGGTGTTATGGTAAGACACTTGTTGGAGGTGTGCCCAGGTTGATCACACCTCCCACAAACCTCCTCAAGAGAATCAAATGATTTTTGAAATTATACCTTCCCTTTTGGATTCTATATCAGTTTTTCTTTATAAACTTTAGATTTTCTCCACCCTTAATTAAAAACCACTCTTGTGTGAGTGAGAGATTATACCATCACACATATGATTTGTGTCCATATACTCTACAACATCGATATTTTCCTTCAAAGAAAAATCCCCTCAGAGAGAAAATTGGTTTTTTGAAATATGTTTGTTAGGTTTCCTTCTAATTTGATATCTGATGTTGCTTTTAATATTCTCATGATTAGGATATTTTTATTTTATATTGACCTTGAAATTAGGATTATTATTAGTATTGTTTTTATTCCAAGCCTATTTGCCTTTAGAATTTATAAAATTATCATCAAACATAGTGGTAGGTGTATATTCCTTTTTAGTTTATTTAATCGCTTTATTCTTTCAATTATCACTATTTCTATAGTTGGAATTGAAATTTTGGGTGTTTAAATAAATTTATCTTGGTACCATAGAATAATCGATGGGTTTCCTCATAGCATTAGAAACTTTCTCCACTATTTTGGATATTTCACCAACTTCATTCACCAAATTTTGAACTCTATATCTTTGGTTTTTCTTAAGAAATTTCCAACTTCTACTATATTTTCTTAAAGATAATTAACCTCCTAATTCTTGGAATTTAGATTTTTAGTGTTAATCTAAATAATTTAACCTCTTTCTTTAAGAATTACATTGACATACGACATGTTTCTTTTGAATTTAATTTTCATTTATATAGTGTATTTGGATTTTTAATCCTAAAGATATGTCTTTAATGAATCATTCTCTATATTTAATACAATATTCTCTATTATTATTATTTTATTTTATTTCAATCACACCATGAGCTCTAAAATTATTTGAAACTATTTTGGTGTTTCCTCATTATTTCACTATTCTTCAATGCTTTCTTATTCTTCTTCACTAGAGGAGTCTTTGGGCTGTTTTTATTTTTTAATGAAGGTTATTTTCCCATCATTCCCCAATTCATCTTGTTTTTTTTTCATTCTTCATCAAACAATGTGTAATCGTGGTATGGGGAAATATTTTTCTTCTTTTTTATATTTTATCTCTCTTTTCAATTGAATATTCTTCCACCATTGTGACTATTATCCAACTTATTCTTCCTTTATGATCTTTTGGATTGATCATACTTCTCTTATTCTTTTGGATTCTCAAGGAAACTTAGTGAAAAGTGGATATAATTAAAGAATTTAAATTATATATTGCCTTTATTTTTACCTTTTTATCACATCATACCTTTTTAAAATAAAGATATAAATTCCTAAAATTTCATGGCATCACCTTCAAAATCAGATTATTCCTCATAAGAATTATTTGAATTGATGCGATTTGAGACTTTTATCACATTGAATACAGACTCCTTTTCTATTTTTCTGTTTCTTCTTAAGGATATCCTTTTTCTCATATCATAGGTGATCAAGACATTTTTTTATTTTTTTTATGGTTCACTTATCTAGGTCTTTATCTTCAAGGGATGAAATCTTTACATTGAATTGATCTGATAGGATTCTCATTAGATTCTTCATGATGTTATAATCTTTAATTTTTTTACTATATATTTGAAATGAGCTTATAATTTTATTCACTTAAACAAATAATTCATCTATTGATTTATCTTATCCAATTCAGATATATTCAAACTAATCCCAATATTTTTGTAGTTGTGACTCTTTCACCTTCATATATCCAATATATATATTATAGAGTTTTCTCTATATTTTATTTTTTATCTTTATTCTCATAACATGTGTCAAATCTTTCTTTACGAGTGATTAAAGTTATACATTATGTTCTATCCTATTAGATTTTATATTCTTGTAGTCTAGTTGAGTGTATCCTATTTCTGATTTGGTAAAATTATCATTATTTTTAGTGATATCAAGAATGTCCAAGATGAGTGATAAACGATAAAAAAACATCTAATCTCTCCATAGATGGAATCCTTTACCATAGAACATATTAACTCCCATTTTTTTGATGATATTCAATGAATTTATTGATATCGTCTATCAAAGATATAAATAATTGAAAGAAAACTCAAATCAATAGGAATTTCACCTAGAACCATTTTCAACAATTCTTATATACCTCTTGATAGGACTAAGGAGAGTGTGTTGCCACTAAGAGGGAGAATCAATAGTCAAAAAAAAATTCCAACTCTCATTTTCTCACTATATGATTCCCATAATTGGTTAGTGTGGAATGATCTTGATGGTGTTGATGTGATGATGTGATACTGTATGATAAATAATACACATGGACAAAGGGTTTGTTTACAAGGTTCACACTTCCTTGCTATTAGGTGTTTAATAATTAGTGTACAGAAGTTGTAATATCATTTCCCATGTTCCAATTTATTATCAAATGAATAAGTAATAGATAAATATGATTATCTTAAACTTTAATTACAATATGAAAAAAAAATCACTAATAAGGTGAATGATATCCACTTCTATTACCTCAAGTGCCTCTATATTTTAGAATTGGTGTACACTCTTATTCTTATCCTAAAAATCCTATTAAATCATACTTGGAATGATACTAGAATAGTTATCTCTCTCTTTGTGTTTTCACACCCACACGCTTCAATATGATTCACTATATATTTATAAACTTAACCTATATTGTAGTGTGATACGTCTATTTATGGAATGATCCTTAGATCTAAAAGATATGGATGACTAAATCCCAAATATCTTGAGGTATCTCATAACATATTTAAATATATTTTTGGTATTATCAGCATATTGTGGTGTAGAATCTTTGAATTCTCCAAAACCAACAATCCACCAATCTCTATCAGTTAGACTCATTACATCATGGTTCATGCACTGCGATGCAACATACCTTAAATCTCAAGAACCAAAATAACATAAAACCCTTATCACATAAGTTGTAGAGGCATGGTTCCTCCCACTAAATCATGATCTCATTAACTTAAAAACCTCACATGGCATGAACCATTGTTCCATGGCAGGAAGCCACAAGACTTCCCAAACCAATGTGTCACTTAACTTTATTGGGTTTGATTCTTGATGTAGTTAAATCCTTAGGAATTCATTAGTTGAACCATTATGGTGAAACCATATAAATTATTATGTTAGTATTATCATATAAAATTCATTCCTTTATCGTGTCATATTAACTCCATAGTATATCCTCTCATATCATATTAACTCATTCTTTAAATTGCATAATCATGATGCAACCTAAGTGTTTGTGGTGTGATCTCCCTCATATGAGATTAAATAATTTTTTCATAGTAATAGATTAATAATGTTTCCTTCTCACATCAGTTAAAATATTCCCTATGTGATATTAACTCAAACATGTTGTGTTGTAATCATCTTTTCTGTATCATGATTTTGCATCAACAATAAAACTTTATTAATTTCATTTGTATCCATATCCACTCAACTCTAAAGTGATTCATACTCATACATGAGCATGTTTTAAATAAATAAACCATGAAATCACCTTAGAATAATGAATTAATTTCCTCAATAAATAATCCATATCATGTATCTAATAGAAATTTCATCTAAACATCTCATCATATGATAGAATGATGATTATGAGAAAACTGAATCCCTTATTGTAAAATAAATTTTATAATAACCATGTCTCTATTTATATAACTCAGCCCCACCTTTATCAATTCAACTTCATGAGGGTTATTAAATATTTAAACTCTTATAGGGATCTTTAATAGTGAGATTCCTATTTGAGGGGTATCTCATAGGGTGTTTGGTTTTGAAGTTGTTCTATTTCATTCTTGGGTATGGTTTTTATAATTGAGGATGGTAACTATCTTATAAGTATCTAGCGTAGAGTCTCGGACCTTAATTGGTATAATGTTTTTTGGTTTTGGGATTTTAGAGGTTTTATAGTGGAGATTATAGGTGGTTCGTAGATAGATAAATGATTTTTTTCTTCTTAAGGGTTAAAATGATTATTTTGAGAAGTTTAATATTATAGTGTATTTATTGGTCTCATCTATTGCATGGAAGGTTGACCATTTTTTGGGTTTGTGTGGTTTGAAAGTTATGTTCCTATTTTGGAGGAGATAATATTGTGGGGGTATTTAATGACATATAGGTAGAAGTTTTGGTGGGAATAGTGTCACGAACCAGGCCGGGTCGCCATCCGACCCGGTGCCTGACCCGATCCATGGCAAGGTTCGAAGGGCGTTCCTGATCCCCACGGGCTGGCATAAGTGCCTGGGTGTCAAACCTTACATGGGAACGATTTACCTGAAATAAAAGACAGAAAAACACTATCCAGATAAATAAACTAAAACTAGAAATAGACAACCAAACACGACTTTAAACTATAAACAGGTTTAAAGTCTACAACTCGAAACAATAACTAAAAAGAAAAGACGACAGCGGAAACTAAAACTCATACTCAAACCTCCCGGTAGAAGAGAGGCCACATCAACACCATTCTACATGAGAAGACCAACTGCAACCTGAACCACCATCACTGAGCACGAAGTCACAACATGGAATAGAGAAGAAACAGAATCTACATACACCCAAGGGTGTATATAGGGTGTGAGCTAAAAGCCCAGTAGGATGCCACCGAGAAAAGGTTCCATGCCACAACATCAAAAGACAATTTAAAGTGCTTATTCAAAATTATACTTTCAAAATTCTTTTAAAGAAAACATTTACAAGCTAAATGCTAAAGAAAAACACTAAAAAGTAACTCATTTCACAAATGTGATTTTGAAGAGGAAGAGAAAAATTCATTTAAGGGCACACTCACACATACTCTCACACACCCACACACACACACACGCACATATACTCGCACACGCACACACAAGTTTTCCTCCATATGCTGACGGAAGGCACCACGACATTGATGGTAGATCACTATGGGTAAATCCCCTAAGGTTCATCTAGATCGAGTGGGACCCTAGAAACCTCGTGTCTCGGTGAAACGTGGATTAGAAACCAAGACCCTCAGAAACGTGGCTTAGAAGACCATGACCCTCAGAAAATGTGGCTTAGAAGGCCATGACCCTCAGTCATCATATGTTTAGTTAGTGTTGCAATCGTTAATCCAGCTAAGTGAAACAGGGACGATACCCATCCGGCTCACTAGCGCACTAGTTCTAGTCCGCCCACCTAGATACCCAGGGTTTTCCCTTGTGCTCAAACATGTTCCACATTCACATAATACATAACTTTCAAATTTTACAAACCAAACATGACATTACACAAAAAAAATTCACCACTTTCATACTAAAGTACTATTTCAAAGACACACGCACACCAAGGACATGTCTCATTTTATAAAAATACACCACTTTAAAAATGAACGCATATTCAACTCCTATAAAGCACCATTTTAGCGTCATATAAATGTACCAATGAATCATTTGAGTTATTATTGAAATCATTTCAAGAAAAACCAAGAAGAATTTAAACCAAAACAGCTTGATTTTATATAGAGGCATCACTTTAAAACTTGATACATGAGGTAACCATGTCAAAACTTGTTTTCCATTATTCAAACAATTTTGCATTTCAACTTTAAAAGAACACAACAAGGAAAACTCACCAAAAGTGATTCATATACTTTGAAAATGTCTATTTAAATACAAAAACACCTAAAGTGACTTGAAAACACCTTTCGCACTTGCCAAACAACCCTCAAAACCCTTCAACCATATTTCGCACTCAAAACACCACTTAAATAAACAATTCCTCAATTTATAAAACATATCGCATGCAAAAGAAACCATTACAAAATCAATTTCACAAATTGACCCTTCTAAAACCTCATTGGAACTCTATAAACAATTATTAAACACTTCTAAAATTTTCCAAAACAGGATCAAAATGAAAAAGAACATAACCATTCTTAAAGAGAGTGAAATTTTCATCACACACGCATGTCAAACAATTTTTAAAACGCCTTTCACACAACTTATTAAACAAAACCAACCATTTATACAACAACACGCATATAAACAACAAAAGAATACTATTTTGGAAACCAAATTTTCATCAAACGAACACACCAGAACATTATAAACATAGATCGCACCATGCAACTAATTCATAGAACATATTAAATTAAACTAAACAAACAAATTAAATTATCTAAACGATGAAAAGGCATTTAACCAACTACCTCAATGCAGGAACGAAAGAAAAATGATATGGCACAATACTCCCGCTGCACAAAGGTCACACTGCATGGAACCGTCAAAAAGGTCCTAAAACAGTAGACCAAAAATTCTCATCGCCAACCCATCACAACATTAGCGATTTAATAATTTAACTAACAATAAAACAAATTCAATAATAATTAATTAAATTGAATAATTAATAAGCAAATTTAATAGTAATTAAACAAATATATTAACAATTAAACAAATTCAATTAACTAAATTGATAAACAATTAAACAGATTATATAAAATGATTAACCAATTTAATAATAATAATAAAATAATTTAATTAACAATTTTAAACACATGCGATAATAACTGAATATATTAATTAAAAACTAAACAAATCAATAATAATTAAATAAAATAAAACCAACCCTTATCGCGGAATTGTCAGGATCCAACCGAGGGGCGCGCAGCGGCTGTCCGGTGAGCGCGAGTCGGGTTGCGGGGGATGTCCGGCAGCCGAGCAGGGGTGCGGGAAGGGTGGCTGACCAGCTATTGGGAGTAGGTAAGGTGAGGAGAGAAGGAGAGAAGGAGAGGAGGAAAGAAGGAGAGAATAGAAGAGATAATAAATAAATAAATAAAAGAGAAGAGAAGAGAGGAGGGAGATGGGGGTGAGGCGTGCCGCTGGAGAAATGGAGGAATAGGGGGAGCACGCAGGAGCCATGGGAGAGGGGAGAGGAGAAGGAGAGAATGAGAAGAAAAAGAAAAAAAATAAAGGAAGAAAAAAGAGATAAAAGGGGAGGGGGTCCGCGGGAGGGGAAGGGAATTGGGGGTGGGGTGCGCTGGGCAAAAGGGAGGGAGAGGTGCGCCGTGGGAGAAGAGAGAAAAGAAAGAAGGGAGGATAGAAGGAAGGAGAGATAGAAAAGAAAAAAAATAATAAATAAAAAAAGAATAGGGAAAGGGGGGTGGCGGCGGCTAGGTTAGGGTTTGGAGGGAATGATAATAAAAAAAAAGAAAACAAAAACAAAATAAGTAATATAAAAAAATAGAAATAATACAATTGAATAAAAATAGAAGGATAATAAAATAAAATAAAATAAAACAAAATAAAATAAAATAAAATAAAATAAAAGAAATAAAATGGAGAAATATATATATGTATATACATGTATATATATATGTATGTATACATACAATAATAATAATTAAACTATTCTAAAATAAAAGTGATTAATGGATTTAATAATATAAGTAAATGAATGGAAAGTAATAAAAATACTAACAATATTTAAAATAATAAATAAATAAGAATAAGAATAAGATAAAATAAATACTCGCTTAAAACGTCAATATTAATAATACCAAGTAAGACCACCTGTGTACCGGGTAGGCCACATGGCTTCACCCGTTCCATGCCCGTGCGTCGGGCAACGTCAAGCCCGCGTCCATTTACCAGCGCAAGTGCATACCACTAAAATCGTGCTCAGCTCGAATTCCAACAAAACAATTTACAAAAAAAGGCAATAAAACTTATGTGATTAAAATTAAAATTAAATACATACCTTAAAGTGAAGACCAGACGTGAAAAATAGTCTCTTGGATGAATCTATATAAGGAACAAGGAGGTATGAAATGCTCATTTAATATTTTATGGTTCTTTATATCCATTTCCAAAAGGATTTTGTGCCATGGTGGAGTCATGTAGATAAGGAGGAAATGGAGAGAGTGAAAAACTCTATACTCTAGCAGTTTGGGGCTTGAGTCAAGGTTAAAGGTCAAAACTATCATGGATGGAACTATTATTCCATAGCAGTGATCAAATCTTCATTTCTATATTGAAACAGTTGACATTTATGGGGGTAATAATCCATTTTAAAAGCCAATATTTTTAAATATCATTTAACTAAGCTTGTTTTTTCTATGATTAATGTCTTTCCAAATCATGGTGTTGTATCTAAAATTTTTAATATAAATTTTACCCCTCCATTCACTTGGTTCAATATTTTTCTCTCCTCTTGAACCCTACCTAACCTTTTAATCTCCCTCAGTTCTTCTTGTTTGTTATCTTGTTGATCTAAGGTTATTATTTTAAATTATAGATTCCTTTTTATAAAAGGTTCCTTCTTCCACCATTTCACTTTATTATCTTAATTTTATTTCAATTTATTTTATCATTCCATGTCATAAGTCTATATAAGTGGGTTTTATCTGATTTTAGTTAGTTTTGATTGAGGTATTGATAGTTAATCAATGCATATAGGTTTTGTAGTGATTCATTGTGTTTTGTGTGGCATTTTATCATCAGGTCTTACTCATTCTTATTTGTTGGTTTTTAAAGATCCATTGAGGTAAGATATTTGAAATATTTTTTCTCTTTATTATGTGTTAAATGTGTAATTATCATGCCTATGTTTTCAAAGGGTAAATGGTTGGAATTAACCTAATGAATATAATGAACCTGATTATGGGAATTAAAAAGGGATATGTGATTCACTTTTTATTTATATGATTTATATGTTATTAATTATGTATTTTTTCTTTGGTTGATTGATACATGTTACCATGACATATTTTTTATTATTGTTGATATAATTTATCAAAATCATTATTAGGTAATTTTCTTAAAAATGGTAATTAAAAGGGAAATATAATAATCTAGAATTAGTATTGATATTTTTTATATCGGACCTTGTGATTAAATAAAAAATTGAAGTAATAATGAAAAAAGGTATTCATGTTGATTTTAAATAACTCACATTGGTGAGTTATTTTAATAGTTACATTGGGTCTATTATTTTCAAAATGATTGTTTATAATGTGGGTTAATTTAATTGATTAGATTTTTAATGTGTTATTATTATTTGTATATATGATTAAATTTTTTTCTATTTATAGAAAAAAAAAAAGTAAGAGGCATGGTATGATAAATCATATATTTTATACACTTTATTTCATGATTTATTATACAAATTCACACTTAATAAAATCTCAAAATATCAATAGTTATAGTGTCTTTGGTAAATTAGATATATATTATAATAACTTAAAACAATGATACAATGAAATTATTTAAAACTCTATAATATTCCCTTAAAATTCATTGATCTTTTAATACTACACAAGATAACTTGTGGATATACATAAGAAAGGGGTGAGATATAAAGCCCGTTAAGGGAATAATAAAATAATATAATAAGATAAATAATTACATGTGATTCAAGAGGCATATCATGATGGATTATAAAGGTGACAATCATAATTGCAAACATCAAATCATGGTATAGTATAGTAGCATTAAGGAAACATAATTAATGTTGTGATAATATAAAGCATGAAATCACAATAATAAGTCAAGTATAACTATAAAGACATCATAATATAGTGTAATTAGGATAACCTATCCTGAAACATACATGGTATATGATGAAATAAAAATATTACTCAATGCATTGTAGGGTTATATAATTCTGGTCTCACCCATCACATTTATATCATGTACATGCATTAGAGTGCCACATAGATCATACAAAATAAGAACTCCTTTCATAAATTTTAATCCCAAAATTAAGGAGTGTGGATTATATACAAGGAAGTCCCCAATAAATAAATTATAAGTATATCTAGGTTAATACCTTTGAGTGAAAATGGGTATGGTTATTCACTATACAAATATTTAGCATGGAAAATTTCACGATAATTTCAACAGCATAATGAGTGTATATAAAGATTCATGGAAGGGTTTAATGAAAGTAAAATGTGGTCTATTATTACTTATAAATAATAATATTCATAAAAGGGATGTGTAAAAACATATTCTAACATGAAAAATTGGAAATCCAATGCCATAATACAAAGAAAGTTCTTAAATAAAGAGAAGGAGAGAATCCCCTTACCCTGAGAGTCAACTTCTAAAAGATCAGGAAGTTTCTTAAGAGCTTGGGAACACCTTGTAATGGATTTATATAGAAATAGGGAGATAAAATTAATTATGAATGGGTTTTTAATGAATAGTAGTGGTAAGTTGGGTGGGTATTTATAAAAAAAGAGGGGTATTTTTTTAATTTCTAAACTTAGGTTTTGGACTCTATATAATAAAATAATCAAAACCACAAACCTTCCCATGTTTTTTACCAATGTTTTATATAAAAAAGATTTATTTTTAATATTTTATAAGTTCAAGAACCTAAAATATTGAAATAATATCATTGGTGATGTGTAAGTGATTCATTTTCATAAAGAATTGATTTTAAAACCTTAAAATATAATATAAGTTTTTTGAGGATTCATTAAAGGATTTTAAAATTAATAAAATAACATAAAAACAATTTATTTTAAATTGGAAACATAATTTAGTCATGTATAATCCTTCTATTATTTATTATATGACTTTTGGCTATTATGATGTCATAACACATACCATATATTTATATATTGTATTTAATTTTTACCCAAAAATTTGACTACCTCAAAAAATTATGAAAAAATCACCATTGGATAATTTTAATGTGTTGACATAAAAAATAATATTTATTTTTCCAAAATAATTATCTAAATATGATAATTTTATCTTTTAAATAAAAAAATTACTTACAGTAAAATACTTGTTTTTATGATAATAACAATTTTATAACCCATATAAAGATTACATTGGACTTAATTAAATCATATTATCATTTATAAATAAATAAATATTATTTAATGATAATATTATATAAAAGTAATATTTATTTAAAATTTATTTAATTTATCAAAAAGAGTGTCAAAACCATATATTTTCCAAAAATGCAATTTTGGCTTCTTCGTATCAAAATATAATTTTCATTAACTCATATAATTGTATATATAATTTAATAATGAAAGGGGATAAACATAATAATTATTTTATTACAAAGAAATCATAAAAAATCATATTACTATGGTCTAGATACATTACCTCTTATTACACCATCTTACACCCTAAGGGTAAGGTATGCGATAGTGGTACATTCTTAGGGTGCTTCGGCAAACATGGTATGGGTCATGATCTCGATAAGCTTGAAATTATCTTGTAAATGGTTTTTTTCATGTTTCAATTATTGAATATCATATTGTTCTTGGTTAATAGAAAATCTTAATGATTTCATCTCGCTCAGAAGCTTTGATAAATGGGCTTCATATGGTATAATCATACTGGTTGAGGTTATTGCTTCTTCCATCTATGTCAATCAGAATTTATCATAAACCTTAAGGTATACCAGTATAAATGGTCACTATACAATGTCTATATTATCGATGTTTATTATTATTAATTGTATTTTAAATCTAATATGTTATATTTTATAATATCCCATAATAACCAAAGTAGTGCATGTGTTTTCTATAACTACATTACTTAATAATGCATTTATTCATTAAAAAATGAGTTTCATTTATAAAATTTCAGGTCATTTAATTATTCCCCCCTTAAGAATCTTTTCCTGTAAAATTTTATTTCATACACTAAAATATATGATGGTACTTCTATTTCATCGCCTCTTCTAGTTCCTAAGTTTCTTCCTCAAACTTGTGGTTCTCGTACAACAATTTGACCAGGTGAGCTGTCTTATTTCATAAATTTTTGTCTCTTTTATCTAATATATTAATTAGATTCTCCTTGTATGAAAGATAATTCTCCATGGGTACCATATCTGGATTTAGTACATATGAGGGATCTAGTATATACTTCCTCAAGATGGATACATGGAACACATCGTGTACTTAGGATAGGTTAGGTGATATTGCTAGTCAATATTCCACATCTTTGATGTGATCAAGTATCTCAAAGGGGTTTATGTGTCTTGGACTAAGCTTTCCCTTCTTCCCAAACCTCATGAATTTATTCCATGGAGATATATGAAGGAACATTGTATCTCTGACCTCAAACTTCATGTTTTATTAATGATTGTATTCAAATATTTTCTGTCGACTTTGTTTAGATTTTATATGATGTTGAATGGTTTAAACCATCTCTTTCATCTCTTGGATAATATTAGGTCTTATAAGATTCTGCTTTCTAAGTTTATCTCAGCATGTTGGAGTTGATACCTATTCTCATACAGAGCCTCATAAAGTGCAATTTTAATGCTAAAATGGAATGTGTGGTTATATGAGAGATCCACTAGGGGAAGGTGTTGATCCCAAAATCCTTTTAAATCCATTGAATATGATATTATCATATCCTTTTGAGTTTAAATGGTTTTATCAGACTAACCATCCATCCAAGGGTGATAATAAGTACTAAAACTCAGCTCTATATACAATGCTTACTGAAGGTTTCTCCAGAACATCAAGGTTAATCTTAGATCTTGATCAGATACATTAGAAAGTGGCATTTAATACAGTCTTACCACTTCCCTTATGTATATCTTGGTGAGTTGTTCAAAAGGGGATTCTTCCTTAATAGAAATTATATGTATTGAATTTTTAATTTGATTAACTACCATCTAGATGGAATTATTACCTTTAGATGTTATGGGGATTCCTATAATGAAATACATTGTTTTTTTTTCTATTTTCATAATGTTATGGGAAATGGTTGCATTATACCTGTAGAATTCTGTCATTCATTCTTGACTTGTTGGCATACTAAGAATCGTGATACAAATTTTTTAATCTACCACTTCGTGTTATCCTACCATAAGTTTTACTCCAAATCTATATAAATTATAGTGATTCTTGGATGAATATAGAAGGATGATCTATATAAATCATCTAGAAGTTCACTTTTTAGTTCTGGTTTTTATGGGACACATATCCGGGTTCCAAATCTTATAACTCCATCTTTAGAAAATTTTAACTCTAGAATATTCACTACCTTTCTCTATATCTCTTTGTCATCCTTTTAAGCCTCTTTGATCCTCACAAAAATGGATGGTTGAGTATTTATTTGAGTAATATATGATGAATTTACTTTTATGATTCAAATGTCTATAATTTTCATGTCTAATAATATTGGATCCCTTTAGATACACATTATAGATAGGGTTGTGGGATCATTTCTACTTAGAGCATATGCTACTTTGTTCACATTCCTAGGATCACAATGGATTGAACAATAATAATCCTCAATCAGCTCTAACAACCTTTATTGGTGTATATTGAGATCCTTTTGTGTGAATATATACTTGAGGCTTTCATTATCCATATATATGTCATACTTCTCCCTATAGATATATTGTTACTAAATATTTAATGTGAATATCACTACAACAAATTTCAGATTATGAGTTGGGTAGTTCTTATCATTGATATTTAATTGGTGGTGGGCATAGGCTATCACTTTTTTATCTTTGATGAGTACAAAACCCAATAAATTTTTGGATTTATAGTTGTAGATCATAAATCCTTCCTCACTAGTGGGTAATCTAAGTATATATGTAGTTGTTAGCCTCTTATTTAACACTTTAAATCTCTCCTCACATTTATCATTCCATAAAAACTTTACTCTCTTTTGAGTTAGCTTGGTTAGTGGTCTTGAAAATCATGAGAATTTTCTTACAAATTTATGATAGTGCTCATTTAATCCAAGGAAACTACGAATCTCCATCACAAATATTTGTATGTTCCATCCTTTAATTGGATGTATTTTTTAAGGATCCACAGATATTCATTTGTTGGTGATAACATTCCCCATGAATTCTACTTTCAATATCAATGTTTAAGTAATCCCTAAATACTCTATTCATTAATTCCATGAATATATCTAGAGCATTAGTGAGTATAAATGGAATCACTATGAACTTGTAGTGATCGTACCTTGTATAAAAAGTGTTCTTATGGATATCCTACTTATTCGCCTTTACTTGATAATATATCAACTGAAGATCTGCCTTAGAGAAGTATTAAGATCCACATAGTTGATTGAATAAGTCATCAATCCGTAACAGAGGATGATTTTTCTTTATCATGGTCTTTTTGATCTTATGATAGTCAATGAAAAGGCACATTGACTCATCCTTCTTGACAAAGAGGACTGGTTCACCCCATGGTGAATCACTTGGGTGTATAAACCCTTTATATATATTCTTATATAGTTACTTATTGAACTATTCAAGCTTAATAATGGACATTTTATATATAGTATTGTATATTGGTAAAGCTCTGGGTATAAGATCGATTGAGAACTCAACCTCATGACTAGGAGGAAGATCGGAAAATTCTTTAGGAAACAAAATAGTATATTCCCTTATTATGGGAATGTCAAAAAGGATTATATTTTTCTTAGTATCAATCATTTTATCTAGATACGCTTGTTCATAAGGAATTAATATCAATACTTGGTATGATTGTTACAAAGTAGATTCATCCTCCTCCTTTCACTTGTATAGAATTAAAGGGTGATTCCTGATATGGAGGGTAATTTTTTTCTCTTGGAAATTTATGATGGATTTATATAAGTATAGCTAATCCATATCCATAATTACATCAAATTCCACTCAAGGGAGTATCAAAAGATTTTCTAAGAAGTTCATCCCACTAATATGGATAGTGGAGAAGTTATATACTTTGGATTTAATAATTTCCCCATTTTTTATTTTCACATATAACTTTACTTCCATGTTTTGAGGTTGTGTTTAAATAGTTCTACTAAACTTGCATGATATGAAAGAATGCATAGAACTAAAATCAAATAGTATATTAACTTCCCTTAAATGAATAAATAGTGTATCGGTCACCACATCATTATTGGGATCCACCTCAGTAGTTGTGATGGAATAATCTCACGCTTTCTCTCTAGGCCTTAGAGGTTGTTGTCACGGATTATCATCAAAAACACTTAGCTTAGTGCATTGATTTTCATAGTGTACTTATTCCTTACAATTGAAACATTGGACAGCGGGTTAAGGGTCAATTGGTGTATTTTTTTCTTCCATCATATTAGTGGGTTTCTCCCACCAGCATTCTCTAGATGTTGACATTCCTTCCTACACCTAAATCATTTCCATATCCCCTTTATGAAAATTATAGTATTCTTCTTCCTGCAATTTTAAAAATTTATATTTTGGACCTTTTTCATCGTGATATTTCTCTATCACTTCCAAAAAATTTAAATCCATTCTCCGCTTCCTATCTCTAGACCCATGAAACCATTATGATTCACTAATATCCATTTTGACTTTAGGGGCACATCAAACCATTTACTCAAAGTTTTTAAAGTCTTGAATCGCTAAATATTTTCATAGATTCATCTTAAGCCCACCAAATAAGTTTTCAAATTTACTTTAGAGGTTAATGATAAAGCTAAAGGTGTATTATGCAAGTATTGTGAAGTTCACCTCTTTTGACTCAATGGATTCATCATCTTTTTTCTTGAGTACAAAGAAATACCTCCTCATTTTAAGTCAGAGAGGGTGAGGAAAATATTTATCAAAAAATATTTTCTAAAATTCTTTCCACTCTATCACTTTGATCTTATCATTAGGCTTCATTTTTTTTTATCAATTTCCATTATGGATTAACTTCTCCCTCCATATGATAAACAACCAGCACGACATTCTCTTGATCAGAGCATTGAAGGATGGATAATACCATTTCAATGAAGTTGATCTATTGTTATATGATTAAACAATTAGAATATCCACTGAAATTTAGAGTTATTTTTCAAATAAATGTCTCAATTGCAAATCACACTTTTTTAAGGGGATGTGGGTTTCCCACTAATTCAAGTTTCTATTCAAAACTTGAGTTAATTGAAAAATTAATATCATGAAGTTCATGACTCCTTCTTTCATTGGGTTAATAATCTCATTTTGGAAGCTATTACATTTCCCATCACATTATTTGTTGAATTGATTCCTCATATTTCTAAAAATTTACTAGAATAAATGGAAAATTATAGATGAGAATTTTAAAAATATTAAACACCTAAAATATGAACTATGAACATTGAAGGTATAACTCATAAATGAAATATATTCCTTAACTTATGAAATTTTATATTCCAATCTAAGTAATCCATGATGTATTTTCTAACATAAAATTTTATGGTTTGTGTTCCCTTCATAATACTTAATAAGGATCTTATGAATTTATTGAATCAATTCCCCTAGGAGTGTCAAACTAGGTGTACAGTATAGCCTCTTTGTCCTACACTAGGTTATTGTAGATTTAATACCCAATGCACCCTTTTTAGGATTATTACTCGTAGGTACAACTGTTCCAGTAGCACATCCACTTGTAGTATCCATATAGGGATTTTTGTTTCTTGTAAACCACTTAATATATAATTTACCAAAGTTTAGGGATGTTTTAAATTGTTTAGTCTTATCCCTAATTATTTCACTAAGCTTTTATAATCCTAATTCCCAAAAATAAATAGACCTACCTCTAATACCAACTATGACAACCCATATCTTTTATACATTTATTTCATGATTTATTACATAAAGTCACACTTAAAACAATACTATAAGATTTATAGGCCTAGTTTATTTGTGAAATTAGATGCATATCATAATAACTTGAAACAAGGATACAACGACACTATATAAAACTTCATAATATTCACTTAAAATCCATTGATCTTCCAATATTCTACAAGATAACCTGGGGATGTACATAAGAAAGAGGTGAGATATAAATCCCAGTAAAGTAATAATAAAATAATGGCATAAGGTAAATTAGTGAATGTGAGTCAAGAGGAATAACATGATGACATAGAAAGGTGATAATCATAATCTTGAGCATCTAAGAAAGGTATAATATTATAACATCAATGAAACATAAGAAATCTAGAAACAACATAAATCATGACATCATAATCATAAGTCAAAGATAACTATTGAACCATCATAACATAGTGTGATTATGATAACCTCACATGAACCATACATGGTATATCATGAGATAAAAACATTACCCAATCCATTTGAGGGCTATATAATTCTGATCCCACCCATCATATTCATATCATGTACATGCATTTGTGTGCCACATAGATCATACAACATAATAAGGGATTTCATCACTTTTAATAAAATGACTAAGGGGTGTGGGTTACATGAATTTATTTACCCAATAAATTATGGATAAATTTATCTAAGAGAATACCCTTGATTGTAAATGATTATGGGTATTCACTACACAAATTTTTGGCATGGAAAATCACAGGATAATTTTGGCAGCATAACAGGTGTACATAAAGATTCATTGAAGGATTTAAGAAGAGTGAAAGGTGTCCTATAATCATTTTTAAATCATAATTAAAGTAAAATTAATGTGTAAAAACTGTTCAAACATGAAAATTTGGAAATCAAATGGCACAATATAAATAAAGTGCTTGAATAAAGAAGAGGATAAAATCCTCTTACCTTGATAGTGTGCTTCTAAAAGGTTGGGAGAAGCTTCTTAAGAGATTAAGAATTCATTAGGATGGATTTAGAGAGGGTTATGGAAAATAAATTCATGATAAATAGGTTTTTAGTGAAGAGTAATGAGAGTTTTGGTGGGCATTTATAACAAAATAGAGGGGTATTCTTTATTAATTTCTAAACTTAGGTTCTGGACTCTGTATAATAAAATAGTCAAAACCACAAACCATAACATTATTTTTACCCATTGTTTCTACAAAATAGGAGTGTATTTAAATATTTTATAAGTTAAATAAATAAATTTATTAAAATAATATCATTTTTTATGTTCAAGTAAGTCATGTTCGTAGAGAATTGGTTTTAAACCCTTAAAATATAATATAAGTTTTGGAGGATTTACAAAAGGATTATAAAATTAATCAAATAACTTTATAAACACATTATTTTAAAGGGGGCATAATTTTTTCTTGGATACTACTTATATTATTTATTACAACACTTTTGGGCTATTATGATGTCAAAATTTAGATCATATATTTATATCATTTGTAATTTTTACCCAAAAATTTGACTGTCTCAAAAAATTATGAAAAAATCATTGTTAGATAATTTCAATCTAATGGATTCAAAAATAATATTTATTTTACCAAAATACCTTTCTAAATATGATAATTTTCACTTTTAATTAAAAATCCTTATTTATTGGAAAATACTTGTTTTTATGACAATAAAAATTTTCTGGCCCTTATAAGGATCACATTGAACTTAATTAAATTATATTATAATTTTATATAAATAAATATTATTTAATGATAATATTATATGAAATTAATATTTATTTCAAAATTATTTAATTTATTAGATAGTATTAAAACCATATATTTTCCAAAAATATAATTTTGGTTTCTTCATATCAAAATCTAATTTTCATTAACTCATATATAATTTTATATATAAAGTAATAATGAAAAGGGATAAATATAATAATTATATTATTAAAAATAAAATAGAAAAATTCATACTTCTAGGTTCTATATACATAACCCCTTATTACACTAGCGTATTCCTTAAGGGTAAGGTGTGTGATGGTGGTGCTTTCTT
Organism: Viscum album; assembly: GCA_963277665.1. Lineage (NCBI taxonomy): Eukaryota > Viridiplantae > Streptophyta > Magnoliopsida > Santalales > Viscaceae > Viscum > Viscum album. The sequence goes on from OY728137.1 coordinate 1,657,240,376, forward strand.
AAGGTGGTTCGACGAACACGGTTTGGGTCATGATTTAGATAATCTTGAACATATCCCATAAATAGTTTTTTTGTGTTTTAGTTTTCGAATCTCAGCTTGGTATTGGTCAATATAAAATCTCAGTGATTCCATCTCCCTTTAAAGCTCTGATAAATGGGCTTCATAGGGTACAATCCTACTATTTGAGGTCGTCACTTCGTCTATCCATGTCAATCAGACTTTATCATAACCCTTAATGTATACTAATATAAATTATCACTATAAAATTACTATATTATTAATTATTATGATTCTTAATGGTATTTTAAATCTGATAGGATATATTTTATTAAGGTCCAAAATAACCAATGTAGTGCATGTGTTTTCTACAACTACATTACTTAATAGGGAATTTATTCATTAAAAAAGGGAGTTTAATTTATAAAAGTTTGGTTCGTTACACGTGGGATGAAAATATATCACGATCATCGCTAGTCTTCCACTATAATCTTATTGCCAAATTTTTTGGTAAGGTGCATGTTGGTTGTGCATGGGGGTTGGGTATTGGTCCCTCACCCTCATGATTCTCCGGGAGGGGCTCATATTCATTTAATGTGACACCTCCTCCTATAGGTATGAGTACAATTATTATTATCAAGCAATTAGAATCAAAAATTAAAATTGTGATACTCAATAATAGATTACAGGAGAAGCAATCCTGATGGATAGTATGGGATGATCAGTTTGTAGTGATGGGAAGTGTAGTGGCTACACTATTTTAGGGCATGTTTAGGATAATTCCTCCTGACATTTCTTTCATGATACGAGCAGTAATGAATCTGTTATATTTATTTTAATATGTTTACATTATTATGATTATTTTTTAAAATATATTTTATATACATAATTTTTAATTAAAACTAATTTATATTGAAATTTTCATTTAACATGGACATAAGATGCACTAAAGGTTATTAGTTGACTAGAACATCAAGATCAGGGATCATCTAGGGGAATCATTCCTAACTTAGAGGGATAGAGTTAATATTGGATCCCACTATTGATGTGTTGTATATTTTTCCTAAAAACTTATATATTTTTTCTTTGCATAATTTTACTAAAATAATCATGTATTATAAATGTTTTATGATTTGATGTTTATAGTTGGTGTAATTTTTTTCTTTGTTTACCTATTGAAAATATTGAATGTTGTCTCTTGTGGATATATATATATATTTTAAATTGAAAGTATTTTTGTATTCAAAGGACACCTATTTCCTAACAAATTTTCCTGTTATTTAGTGGAGTTTTAAACTACCATGATTTTAAAATATTATCACTAATTATTTAGTGCGGGTTTTAACCATTGTTGGCTACTATTAAACCACCTATAATCTATAGATTGAACTTCTAAATTATCATTAATTAATTAATGGTGGTTTTAAATACTTCTAATTTACACAAAAATATATAATCAAACCAACCACCATGAAATAATTTTATAGCAGTTATAACTGCTAGTAAATATTATAATAATATTATATTTTAAATCACTACATTCATTATAATGGTAGTTTCAAACCTGCAACCAATCATGAATTCGCAGCTATTATATAGGACCATCATAAATAAAAAAACCACCACTAACTAATATTCATCTCAATAAATTTTTTAATTTATAAAAATTATTATGGATTAATTAGTGGTGGTTTAAACCACCATGTAATGTAAAAAACTACCACTATAAGTTTTTTTATTATAGTGAGATGATGTCATAGTTAATAGAGTAATCACATAAGGAATTATGGAAAACCCATTAACTAATTTCATAACTTGGTAGAAGCATGAATATCATATGAGATCTAACCATTGGGATTGTTAGTAGTTGGATTTAGTGAAAGTGGGATATTGTTGGGGTTGGTGCCCTCAAACCAACTTTCATTCTGTACTTTTGATTACTAAATCACATGTATTTTGTTTGATAAATACATGTTTCATTCTTATTATATATTTTTTCTATTCTACACACCTTTTTTAATAATTTTATTATAATATTTATCACATTGATAGGTTATAATCGTTTCTACTATAATGAGAACCTAGGAATATCTTGACAATATTCTTAAAGTTATGTCATGTTGTCCAGATAAATTTGTCTGACAGGTCACATATAATGTTTGGCTATTTGGTGTTGGGTATACATAAATATTGGGAATTATTATCATGAATTTCACACTTGGTGATGACCAAGAAGGTAGATCAAGAAGATAGACCCACTAGTAGGAATTCTATGTACTATGTGTCATTGGAAATTCATATCTACAAGCTTTTGTAATGGTCCTTAGAGACTTGAGATTATTATTAATATATATCATGAATCATGTAATTAGATGCATGATAAAAACCTTGATATATATGTTCCTAGAAAAGATACTTGTGTTTGGTGCATCATTAGTCACCTAACATTAATTGAATGATCAATGAAGGATTTGTCACTTCTATGTTATAAAAGAAGATATTTATGATAATTTGATTAAGATGAGAGTGTTTGGATTAAATCCATAGTCACAATGATCATGGGAAAGTTCATTTTAGTATATCAAATAAAGATAAATCAAACATTATAGGATAATAACACATGTATTCATCTCACTTAATGATATATCAAATGATAAGGGTATTATATTAAATAGACAGTGTTTTTAGCAAGGTTGTTATTACTTTGAATTTTTCTCTTTCATTATAGGGGTCATGATGTGTTTTTAAATACCACTCTTGGTTTGAGGTATAGACACACTGCCACTAAAAAATATAGCTATAGGTCTCCACACTAAGTGTATCCAAAATCTCATCAAATTTTTCTGAATTTGATTTGTTATAATAGAAATCAATCTCATTTTTTTGATTTATTCCTATTCAAGTGATGTTAATCACAATTAAATCCCAAGATATTCTTGATCATGAATTATGGGATTTGGATTTACATTTTTCATATAAATATTCAAAAGTTGTTTGAGTTAATAAATAAGTAGATTTCTATTTATTAGGAGAAAGCTCAGACTAATTTAATGATCTAATTCTATGTAATTAGTTATTTCAATTAATTATTACATGAGGTTTATTAAATTATATCAACTAAATGATTATTTATTTAAGAAGTGATAAATTAAATAAATATTAACTGATGTCAAAGTCATTTATTTATTAGTTAAATAATAGATATTATTTGATGATAAATTAAATAAATTTAAAATACATGAGGTTCATTTTAGGTTTAAGAAAAAGGGGAAAGAACTTTTTCTAGTTTTCTAATTCTAAACCGTAAATGCGTTATATCATTTACAGGGGTTAATTAGATTTGGCTTCCACAATACTCATTCATTTTTTAATATAAAATTGAGATATTTTTCTTCCTGTAATAACTAAATAGATCAAGGCCAATATCCTGAGCTTTATATAGAATCTGTGAACATAAATAGAGGGATATAAGTTTCAATACTTAAGCAATTGAGATAATGACCTTGAGTGAGAATCGAATCATAAAACATTTACTATATGTGGTTGTTTTATTTTTAATCTTCGATAATAAAATTAGCATGCATATCCCATTATTTAAATTTGAACTTCTATATTTGGATTATTTTTTAAATATAACACCCTCTATAACTAGTTACACTATATTTGAATTATTTAATAAATTTATAAAATATTTATATACAAACCATTTTATATCTTACTATAAGATATTTTTTTATATAATTTAATAAAATTGGACAGATCATGTTATATTCATGGAATATGTTTGTGCTAAATATTTTATATCTTCATATATTTTAATACTTCATAGAATAATATATATGGGCATGAATAAATATTTACTTATACACCAAATACAACCCATAATAAATATAGATAGTACATGGTGTGTTGATGACATAATACACAATACATATTTATATAATATATTATTTTTATATAACATAAAATATACCTACACAATATAATGTGTTTATGTAATGTTTATGAACATAATATTATATAAAATCATATTATATATGTTGGTAGAAATATATTTGGTGTTTTTTTTTGGGTTGTGTTTTTTAACAACTTTGTCAAAGTAACTTTCAAGTCAAGAGGGATAGTGGGGAAAGCTATTGGACGCTAGAGGAGAACATTTTTCTATAAGACAGAATCTAGGCCATATAACCTTTGGTTATTCCATAGAATAAGTTTTTTTAGAGAATAAATATTCCAATAATAAGTAATATATGTCATTTTACTTGAGGTTGTATCATAGGATGAGGCTGAATGGAGCTAACCATGTCTAAACTTGACTCTATGTTGTACCTCATCAGATTGATATGAATCGTTCATGTCACAGTACAATGGGATATTCTATAAGGTTCATGCATTAGGGTCTTCATGAAAGGGTAATGGTAGTATTTTGATGTGCATAAGGGTCATACCCTAGCTGCGTAAAGGTAAATTGAGCTATGTAAGGTTCATCTCATGGAAAATGATTTTACATAAAGGTAACTCTAAAATCCTCAAGATTGCATAGAGTTAGTTTCTAGCTCATGTAAGGGTAATCTAGTTTACACCTACACTGTGGAGAAAATTCTATTCCATATTCATGTTTAAGAGAAGACATCCATGGTGAAAAATGATATTACGATGTGGTGGGAGTGTTTTTTAATAGAGTGATTGATTTGATGATTTCCAAGTACAAAAGTGTTTGCATTGTAGAAAATGGTTTATGTCACAGCCTATTCAATAATCAAAAAGGTTGATTAAATCACGGTGTAATCAATTAGATGAGTTATAAGGAAATGTTTTGCATGAAATTTTCAGATCAGGTCAACTACATGAGGTTATGTTGTAGGGAAAAAACCCATGCCGCATTTTTTGATTGAACATTCATTCTATGATATAGTGGAAGGTGTTACTCTATAGTATAAATGATTGAAAAAAAAATATGTTGTAGAAGCCAGTACCACATCATAGTAATGTAGTTATATATAACCTGTAAATTCAATAGGGAAGTTATGGATCTAACTTTAAGGGACTTATAGTGAATTAAATGATCCTTAATCTCCACATTTATGTGTAAATGACACTTGGATCAATCTCATAATAATATAGGAAGAAGTCTTGATCCTAACCCTTAGAACAAAGAAGTTATCTAGATTATCTACAACTACACACAACAATTCAAGAGTTAATAGAGACTTAAAGACATATATTCTTAAGAGATAATATAGGATTCAATAATATAATAGGATAAGTGAATTTAGAGAAATTTTTTAAACAAAAAATATTAGCAAAGGAAAAAATTACAAGAGAACTATCTCATTGGAAACTCATAAGTTCTGTGTAGAATTGGCACACCATTTCCAGTGTGATATCTCAACATACATCTATGAATAAGAATAAAATCATAGTAATGAGAATTGAAAACCTATCTATAGAGAAGAAGCAGTGAGTTCCTTATTTTTTGGAAAAGAGCGGTAGTGATCTTTTCTTTATCTATGTGTGGACAATGAGTTCATAAGGATTGTGTAACCTATCCATTGTGTAAAAATAATTAAAAGTAGTCTACTTTAGTGTCGCAAGTGCATAAGAATATTTTTATTCATGCTCCTTGGATTATCCCATTCGGGTAAACCAAGTAAAATTTATATGTTCATTCTATACTACTTTATTTTATCAAGAGAGTTTTTAAGGTAGAGAAATAAATAATCCTCTAAAAGAGAGATCAAGATCATGATCAAGGGAAAATATTTAATTTATAGTACCCTAATTCACACACCACACCCTATCAATGTGTATTCTTTGATAAATACCAATAAGTGGTATTAAATAAATGTTTTTTTGCTGGAATATTCTCTCTCTTAGAAACATGGAGAAGGTTGTTGTTTTTAATCATAAATATGTTCTTATTTTTGAAGGAAACTATTTCCAATTATGGAAGAATAGGATATAGTATTACTTCAAGTATATACAACAGTTATTCATAGTACCTCAACAAACATGGAAATTGGAACTTTAAAATAAAGAGACTATAAGTAATTATATGTAGATTTTAACGTAATCAATTCTTTGGGGGGGGATTTGGATAATCCTATATATACTAAGGTATTTTCTTTCAAAAAATCTCATGCAATATGGGGAGAATTTAAGAATATTTATGATGGTGATTCTAAATTTTGAGTGTAAAATACATGAGTACTGTGAATAAATATGAAGAATTCAGAATGAGCTTGACCGAAATAGTTGATTTTTTAAAAAGGGATGGGTTCAAAATACTTATAGGATAAATAAGGGAAAATCATCAATATTTCTTGAGCTTTTTCATATAGATTTTTGTGGGATAGTTTCACCTAAATCCTCAAAGAGAAAGAGGTATTATGTTTTGTTTACTGATGAATTATATAGAATGGCATGGTTAACAGTGATTACTCACAAAACATGGGTATTCAATTATATTACATGATACCATAGAGAATATAAAAATATACTTTATGTGAAAAATAAAAAGTTTCACACTAACAATGGTATGAAATTTACTAATATCCAAGTAAAAGAATATCTAAAAAACATGGTATTTATCACCAAGTGTCTGTAGTGATAACTCCTCAATAGAATAGTATATTTGAAAGTATGAACCATATAATCAAGAACATGGGTTGAACTATTCTTATTGAAAAGTACCTATTAGAGAAGTATTAGAAGTAAGTAGTTCTTATAGTGGTTTATATCTCCAAATGGGAATTATTTTATCCAAATAAAGACAAGTCTCCATATGAAATCTATTATGGATATAATACAACACTCAATCACTTCCAGGTATTTTTAAGTAAGTAATTTATTCTTAATGAATAAAATAATATAAAGTTTGAATCATGTAGAGACAAAATAATTTTTCTTAGATATTTGTCCAAGAGTAAGGAATATAGGTTCTAAAACAAATAGATGGGTAAAATAATCAAAATAAATGATGTTTCATTAACTAAAAATGATTTTATTTATTTATAGGTGAGCATATTATAGTTTTATATGATTATAATCCAAAGAGAAACATCTTAGTTTTAGAGGAATAAAGTGATGAAGAAGTGTCTGACTAAGGAGGTTCAAAGTGGTGTAATGAACTCTGATGGAATCTATGATGATTGGGGGGAAAAATAAGGAAAACAATTAGAAAATACAGTGGGGAAGAAATCACTAAAAATAATATTTTTGGTGATCAGGGAACCCTAGTTCAAACAAAAAGGATGAAATAATAGTATAATTACTTCTTTGTTATCTCAAGTAGAATCTAAATTATTTTAAGAAGTTACCTGGGATGAAATTTGGGTCAAGGTTATGCGTGAATATCTTGAACAAATTGAAAATAAAAATACTTGGGAAGTTTTTCTAAGGATAAAAAAATAATGTAATCAGAAGCAAATGGGTTTTTTTAAAGAAACTCAATGAAGATGGAAAGGTGGCAAGGAACAAAGCACGTCTAGTGTGAAATTGGTATTCCTAAATTGATTGAATCTATGTTAATGAAACATTTGTACCAATGGATCAACTTGAAACTATAAGAATGTTTTTAGCTATGGTTGTGCAGAAGGGTTTCAAAGTATATTAAATGGAAGTCAAATCAATATTCTAGAATTGAATCTTTAAAGATGGTGTCTATATTGAGAAACTAGATGGATTTCTCGTTCATGAAGATGAGAGTACAATGTTCTAGTTGAAGAAAGCATAATATGGGTTGAAATAAGAACCAAGGGCCAAGTGATGTTGGTGCTTATATATGCTGACAACATTGTCTTTGGATATTATTATAACACCCAATGTGAACATTTTTTAGAGCTAATGAGGTATAAATTTGATATGTCCCTAATTGGTGAATTATAATTTTTTCCTTGGATTTTAGGTTATTTAAAGGGAGGATGAGAAATTTATTTCCCAAAATAATTATTCTAATGAGGTTATAAAAAAATTTAAATGGATTATTCTAAGATAATGTCTACTCAGGCGAAGACCTATAAAATTTATCAAGATATGGTGAAGTAAAAGAGGTTGATTTGACTCTTTATTAGAAAATCATTGGTAGTATACTCTACTTGAAAACCACTCAAATGAATATTGTGTTTACTAAATATAAATTCACACATTATTGAAGTCTTATAAAAGAAATTCATATGAAGGTTGTGAGAATAATTCTATGTTATATCAACCAAATAGTGGGTTTGGGGTATTTTTATTATATAAATTCATAGCAATAAATTTTGGGGTATACAGATGCGGATTGGGAAGGCTTAGTGGATGACTGAAATTCAAATTCTGAAGGTTTATCCTATAATGATCCAAGACTTAAACACATATTATTTAATCATTTTTAACATTATTTTATAACAAATACACACTTAGGATCAATAATTCTAGTGTATTTAGAATATTTGATACATAAATACAATATATTAAACATAAATGCAAGGTCTTTATTTAAAACTACAAATAGTCTTCCTACTCTCATAAGTCCTCTAAAACTACATGGGATATGTTGGAAAAAATACATAAAATTAAGGGTGATCTAGAAATCCTAGTAAGGGGATAAACATGTAAAAAATAATAAAATGAGATTCAAGATTCATAATACAATATCATAAAGAGAATGATCGTATGCATGAAAACATGGCATAATGAAATGAAATCATAAGAACATGGGATCATAAATGTAACATCTCACCCCACCTCATTGGATTGGGAATTGAAAGGTGTGATACGAGGCCTTAGGTGACATCACCAAGATATTTATGGTTGGTAATAAATTTTAAGGGCCTCAAGAATAATTGGGGGATAATTTTCCCCTTTAAGATAAAACAACCAGGCCAACATAACAATAATGAAACAAACCTGTATATGATTCATGAGTAAAAAATACAATTAAAAACACAAACAAACCAATAAACCATATTATAGTACAAATGAAAACCAAAATACATACTCAAAGAGAACCAAAAGACAAAAAAACTCAAAATGACCAAGTGACGTCAACTAGAAACACCCAATCCACTCCAAGCTCTAACTCCACATGTTGTTCCCATTTTATCAAAAAGTTTCACTAAAGAACTGAGATACCATTCCAATACCTATGTAATAATAGATTATATCTACAAATGCTCTAAATTTTCCAAGTAGGGGGTGAGTATAAACTCAGTAGGTGTGATGTTCCGGGATTTTAGAGTGGGTCAAAATCCTCTCCCTTTTTGAATTTTTGGAATTAGTGGGTATTCCAATTTATTTTTTGATCATCATAACCTAATTTCAAGTTTTTCATCACCCTTATATCTTGTTTTTGTATGTTCAGATATTTAGTGAAATCATAGGGTGTTTGAATGGTTTTTGGGTGCATCAGAGGCTTGAAGGCCCAGTTTTGAAGGTTGCAGGTCAAGATGCATAGTTTAGGTAAATCGTACGGCCTCTCCCATCATACCGTGTAGCCAAATTTTGAATATCCACATGGTTTGGAATACCATAAGGGATGGAGCATATGGATGTGTGGAAACAACTATAGTTTTTATAGAGTTCTTTTGCACATATTTTTCATGGTTAGGGAAAACTGTGTGCAAGCCATGCAAATAGTGCCACTTAGGTAGTACCATCATGCTATAGCATGCATAGTTTACGCATGATTTGGAAAACCATGTGATATAACCATGTGGCCTATTAAAGAGGAAAATTTTCTATTTTTCACCTCTCTTATTTTTTCTTTTTCTCTTTCTTTTTCCCCTTCTTCATTCATGGGTCACGCATAGTAGAGGAGAAATCCTCCTCCTCTCCGCTAGGGATTTCTCCAATCCCTTCATCTGACCTCTAATTCGTCTATCGTCGGTTGCATTGGAACCATATCAGTAAGTATATCCTCACCCATTATTCTCATATCCTTTTCTCTTTCTTCATGGAATGATAAATTTTTTTGATTCATTTTTCCCTATTTTCAGGGTGTTCGAAGAAAACTCTAATTTATTTCAAATTAGTCGGAGTTAGAGGCTAGTATTGGACTTGCCTATGTCTATGACTCTAAGGTAGGTGGTGAATACTTTTCTTCATGTTTTTGTAGTTACTTTGGGGGTGTGTATTTTATCACACCATTGGGTATATGAGAGAGACCCTAATAAAATTGAACTCTTGATATTAAATTAATTATATGACCTTATGGGATGTCATTGGGCTGGCCAAAACCTTATTCACTCATTCTCAGTTGGGTTAGAGGACATCGACCACCTGGATAGTTAGGATGGGATGTGTTCATTTTATTGAATTTAATTGTTTTATTTAAATTGAATTGAATTATATATATCAATTTATTTCGATGTACTATTGAGATCCATGGGATCATGACAGGCTTGGACTGAGGTTTGAAATGGAGATAGACATTTGGAATTGAGGTGGTGGAAACATCAGTATGGGCTTTTCCTAGGTTACATAGGTGATGTGATCATCGGTTGGCATCATGGATATCAGTTTGAGGTGGTAAGGTCATTAGGTTGAGGGAATGTCCTATGATATTAGATGGAATGGCCATTGAACTTGAGCAACATGATCGTAGGGTCATGAGGTGTCAGATTTAATGTTTCTTATGTACTAAATTGGTGATTATCACTCACCCATGATGGCCAAAGTGCTGATTGGAGTCATGTACACTTATGTTGACTCAGTGATGAGGTGGTTTTGACCACTCATGTGGATAGAGGCCCTTGGTAGTGCAACTTAGGTAATTGGTTTGGGGGTTCTTTCTATAGAAAGCCATGGGGAAGGTGAGGAGCCTTAGAATGATAGCATTGAGGATATCAATTGAGGGATGGGGCTCACCATATTGAGTTCATTGGGCCTGGACTATTTTTGGATGATAGGCATCACCATTCCTAGAGATTTTGTGCTTTGAGCCAATGCTGGTTTTATTTTAGAGAATATATCATTTTTCCTCTGGATTTCAAGCATCTGAACACATCATATGTGTTTCTTTTACCTCTTTATTAGTATTACTATTTGTTTCATGGTATATTGGAGATTATGATGTGGTCATAACTGAATTAATAGCTCATTCTTAGGTTCTTGAAGCCCCATGAACGAGGGATGGACCAAGTTACCATGGGTGGGAATTGTTGTTCTATTTTTCTCATTTTACAATTGATTTGATTTCCACCTTGAATGGTGTATTTGTAATGTGAGTTGTTACATGTTATGAAATGTGATCCTTGGTCTAGTATGGAAAGTAAGGAGATATTGGACCCTTGGCCCAGTATGGAAAGGGTTGTTTGTTATGTGTTCTTATTGTTGTTTTTGATAGGCACATAATAGGATGTTTAAAATTATAAATGCATGTTTTTGTGATATAAAGTACTTATGATTTCCATTTGGGGATGTATTATGCTAATAGGGTTTTGGTTTTCTAAAGTGTCAACAAAGGGAACTAAGATGTGTTTTCCTATCAAGATTCTCCTTGGTGGAATCTTACTCAACCATCCCAGGTAAGTGGACCCAATGGAATCTGTTTGTGATATGTGATATATATATATATATATATATATGGGCATGGATCTTATAAGAGTAGGTAGGTATGATGGTATGGGGTGATGTTGATCACCATATTGGACAATGTGGTCGTCAGTTTGAGGTAATGTGGTTTTCTAGTATGGGTATAGCCCAGGGCATATTTGATACTTGGATCTGTTGAGGGCGGGTAAGGATTTCATGAGGCTTGGATGTTGTGTGTCATGGCTGTAATGGGGAAGGATAAGGGTAGTGATATTGTGCTTCCTATTACTACTTTCCTTGTCTATTTTTAATTTATATATATTTTACCCGGGCTAGTTGACCATGTAACAGTATTCAGTGGGTTCCTCCTAGATGGCTCGGATGGAGTGTCAGGTGGGTGATGGTTTAGTATCTTAGGAGAATGAGTAGGTTGAGACCCCTAAGGGCCAGTTAGAGAAATTATAGGATCAGGCACAAGTTCCGATGCAGGTGGGTCATCCACCAGGATTGACAGCTTTTGAGACATGGATTTATAAGCAGCTCGGAGCGAGCTTGGTTTGATTTATCCAGGGTATCGATAGGGGAGATTAGGGAGTAGATTCTTATATGACATATCTAACTAAAGAGTTCTAGTTGCAACACCTGTTACTTTTTCAGGGTAAGGGTGGACCACAAGTGGCTGATAATTGGATCGAGTCCATGCATATGATCTTTGAGAATCTAGAGAAACCTCCAGGGCGGAGGGTGAAACTAGAAACCTACTTGATTAGAATACCGAATAAGCACTTTTGGGATGTGAAGGTGTAGGAAAGTAAACATGAGGGAATGGCCTAGAATGATTTTGAGGCTAGGTTCTTCAAGCAATTTTTCCTGAAGAAACTGAGGGAGGAAATGGCTTGGGAGTTTTTGAGCCTTCATCAAGGTGACATGTCTGTCATGGACTATACAGCGACATTCACTGAGTTGTCTCACTTTTCACCCGTCATAGTGAGTGATGAAACCTAGAGGTTGAGGAATTCTGAGGATGGTTTATAGCATTCCATTCAAGTTCTGTTAAACATATTTAGGTTGTCCTCATTATCATAGGTGATGAACTAGACACTCATAGTTGAGAGAAAATTGATGGATAGGTCTTACTCGAGTCAGGTGATGGCTTTAGGTGATTTCAATGGAGATGCTTCAGATATAAGGAATCAAGGCTGGGATGAGTTCTAGTGGGGAAGTCAGGCTAATGACTCAAGAAGACCACCTTAGAGAAGAACTTCGATGGTGTGTTTCTAGTGTGGATAGGTAGGACATGTCTGGACTTAGTGTGATTAGCCTCTAAAGGAGTTTTGGGCATGTGGATAGGTCAGGAATATCGAGAGTTTCTGCAACAAGCCTTATTGTACAGTCTATAGTTAGGGATCAGGGTAGTCTCAGATGTCTAAGATTGGATTGGGATCAATACCAAGTGAGTATAGGCAAGCTTCAACTACACACTGAGGTCATGGAAAAGATAGCGAGACTCGGTATTGTGGTTAGTGGTTGGTGGATGGTGGATGGTGTAGCACCATAGGGAGTTCAGGCTTTAGTCAATCATGATTTAGGCCAGGTGCATGTGGTGAAGATTCCAGGGTCAGAGTAGGTTGTTGAGCTGATGACAGTCAAAGTTATGCCATGGGCTTAAGCATGATTTTTCTTTTTTGTTTTAGCATGGTCATTTGATTCATGTTCGTTTTGGGTGCACGAGACGAACGGGATATAATTATGGACCAAACAAATACTGGTTAGTAGGTTGGAATCATATTAGATTCATTATATATATATATATATGAGGTGTGTGGCACTAGGACTTATATATGAGCATTGTTGGATGCATGTTTATTAAGGTATGTGGGAACCGAGGCGTCGAGGGGATGTAGGTTACTTGAGATGAATAATCATATGGTAATCATTGAGATGTGTTAATTCATTGAGATATAAGGTACTATGACTTATTTGATCATATAATGAGATACAGGGCCTTATGGGTGACATGTGAGCCATGGTCATGAGGTGGGCATTGATGCGATGAGGGATTCTGATTGGTTTTGGATATGAAAATGGAGCACCTAATGTATTTTAGGAGTGATAAAGAATCACAAGAGGACTTTTGAGTCTTGGTATGGTCAAGGGACCATTTTTTTTGTTGATCTTTGGTTCGAGATGTAACTGGGGTAGGTCACTCCTAAGGTGGGGATCCCCCTTGATGTAGTTAGCATGTACCCTTTTGACTAGGTTAGTTCAGGTTATTTTTATCAGAATGGGTATGTTCGATACCATATATGGGTTTTGTTTTATAGCTCGGGGATGAGAAATGTTATGGTGGGGAGATTATAACGTCTCAGGTTTTTTGGAGCGGGTCAAAATACTCTCCCTTTTTTATTTTTTGGAATTTATCGGTATTCCAATTTCTTTTTCGATAATCAGAACCTAATTCTGAGTTTTTCATCAACCCTATATCTTTTTTATGGTTTTAGAGGTTTATCAAAAGACTCAGGTGTTAAAATGGTTCTCAGGTGCATCAGAGGCCCGAAGGCCTAGTTTTGGAGGTTGTAGGTCATGGCACATAGTTTAGGTAAATTGTGCGTTCTCTCCCATCAAACCGTGCAACCCAATTTTGAAATGCCGCATGGTTTGGAGTACTGTGTGGGATGGGGTGCATGGTTATATAGAAACCTCTATAATTTTTTCAGAGGTACTTTTCATGGATTGTGCATGGTTAGTGAAAACCATGCGCAAGCCACACGGGTAGTGCCACTTAGGCAGTACCCTCATACTGTAGCACACATGATTTGCACACGATTTGGAAAACCATTCAACCTAATCGTGTGGCCTCTTAAATAGGGTAATCTACAGTTTTTCCCCTCAATTGTTTTTTTTCTCCTTATTTTTCCCCTCCTTCCTTCATAGGTCACACACAATAGCGGATAAATGCTCCTCCTCCTCCCCGCTAGGGATTGCTCCAATCCCTTTGTTCGACCTCTGATTCTTCCATCATAAGTTGAATTGGAACCTTATTGGTAAGGATCTCCTCACCCATGATTTTATTATCCTTTTATCTTGCCTCACATAGTACTAAATCCATTTGATTCATTTTCTCTATTTTCAGAGCATTCGACAAAAACTTTGATTTATTATAAATCAGCCGGAGTTAGAGGATAATATCGAGCATGCTTATGTCTACAACTCCAAGGTAGGTGGTTCATACTTTTATTCATATTTTAGTATTTGTTTTGGGGTGTGTTTTTTATCACGTTTTTGGGTAGATGATAATGATCCTAATAAAATTGAATTCTTGATGTTAAATTAATTGTATGACATTATGGGATGTCGTTGGGCATTTCCAAACCTTATTCACTTGTGCGAGGTCGGGTTAGAGGTCATCGACCACCTGGGTAGTTAGGTTGGGGTGTGTTCCTTTTATTGAATTGAATTGTTTTATTTAAATTGAAGTGAATTATATATACCAATTGCTTGTAATGTACTACTAAGATCCATGGGATCATGATGAGCTTGGCCTGAGGTTTGAAATGGAGATGGAAATTTGAAATTGAGGTGATGGAACCATTAGGACGGGCTTGTCCTAGGTTACTTTGGTGATGTGTTTGTTGATTTGGCATCATGAACATCAGTTTGAGGTGGTAAGGCCTTCAGGTTGAGGGCATGGCCCATGATATTGGATGGAATGACCATCAAACTTGAGTGACATGGTAATAGGGGAATGAGGTGTTGGAGTTGATGTATCTTAGGTACTAAATTGGTGATTTCCAGTCACCCTTGATGGAAAAAGCACTAGTTGGAGTTGTGTTCACATAGGTTGACTCAGCGGTGAGGAGTTTTTGACCATTCATGTGGGTAGAGGCCCCTGGTAGTGCAGATTGGGTAATTTGTTTGGGGGTACTTGTCATAGAAAGCCATGAGGAAGGTGAGGATCCTTCGGATGATTTTGTTAAGGCTATAGGTTGGGGCCTAAGGCTCTCCATATTATGGTTTTTGGTCTTGGACTATTTTTTGAGGATGGGCATCGTCATTCCTCAAGATGTTGTGCTTTGATCCAATGATGATTTTATTTGAGGAAAAATATCATTGTGCCTCCAGACGTTAGTCTTCAAGATGACGAGTGCTTTCGAGTAGGGGTCTGAGGGACCAAGTTTCTATTTGCTTGGGCATGCCTTTGGGACATCGGTGGTTTGATTTGGGACATGAGGTGTTGGTTGGCACATGGTTTTGGGTTACTTTATTAGAGGTGGGAATTGAGGTTTCACCTGGGACTAATTGACATCAGGGGGTACCTTAGGCCATGGGACAAGGATCCTCTTCTCTTTAATGATTTTGGAATTTTCCAAAGTAGGTAATAGATTCTTGGTATCTATTGATCACCATGAAATATTGTTTGTTTCATTTAAATTGCATGAGCTATTTTCCTTATTATTATAAACTCCTGCTTAAACACATATGTTAGGTATGCACATGTGGGTGGTACCCTATTGAGACTTATTCTCACACCCTACACAGGCCCTTCAGGATGCATTTAGACTTTATGATTTTACATTTAGATAAGGGTTTGGGATCTGAATATGGATCCTAGTTAAGTTAGTATGGATGGATGGAAAGGGACCTTGAGGTTCCTACCTCAATTGAAGATTTCCTTTTTGGTTTAAGTTTATTTTTTAGTATGCTTATTTGTATGTAGTTATTATGTTATAGTCAACAATTAGAGACCCCTTTTGGATATTATATTATATTAATTATATTATATTAATTCTATGTTTTAGTAGTTGAAAGTTTTATTCTTGGATATTTATTTTATTTCCACTACTGTTGTTTATTATTACTTCTGTTATTGTAATTTATTGATTATGCTTTCGCCGTTGGAGGGTCTAGTTTGAGTCTACTAAGTCTTTTATTCTATTACATGTTATATATATACTATAAATATTATTATCTATTCCTCTTAGGGTATATCCTCCCCACTTTTCCATCTTTACACCCTCATTGTTAGTCGATAAACTTTGGCATTTGGGGAGGTGTGCCTAAGGCTAGTGGTACCCAGCATGAAAGAACTATTCGAGTGGATAATCTAGTTAGGGATGATACAATAGGATTTACCTAATAAATTTACAACTCACTACACTAGGAAAAAACTTGTTAGCACAATTTATATAAAACAGTTTAAAATTGTTTTAAATAATTTATATCAAAACCATAAACAATTTCCAATTAAAAATAGTTTATCAAGTTCTAAATCCATGCCATGTTATTTAGAATACCCATAACCATGTCTCCACACACACACCATGAATTCCCAGGTGAAAACTCCATACTCATGAGTAGTCTCTCATCAATCTACCAAGTTTTCACATCATGACCAATACTAGGTTCCCCGATGGCACATGCCCCTTCCACAGGCTCACGTCTATGAATGCAGTCACACCAACCATGTATGAAAAATACCCATGAAAAACCATTCCACATAAAACCTTTTAATTCCTTAAATCATTTCATCAAACACTTTACATGCATCAAAATCCAAACCATAATTTCACAATCATCATTTTAAAATTATAAACAAAGGGGATTTTCCCAAAATCCATCCATTTTTTCAAATTCTAAATCCATAACCAAAATTGTTTTTTATAAAGAATCATACAATTATTTTGAAACCATTTTAATAAAAACATTTAATAAAATCTAATACTTCAATTTATAATTCAAGTGGGTATAATAGAGAAGCCACCTACCTCCCAACATTTGGTGAAAATAAAGAATAGTGATTAAAACTTCTAGATTCGATCACAAACCATATTCCCTTCACTAGATCCGACAAGATATCATCAAGATTGACATAAAAACATATATATATCCATAATAGTCTAGATCGATGGTTCCAAGAGAGTGAAGAACAATGGATATAGGAAGAACAAGGAAGAACAGGTACTTACCAATGAATCTGGACCTCCAACACACTTTTATTCACCTAATAATCACTTCTATATTGAAGGGGGTTATCTATCAATCCTAGGGAGAAAAAGTAATTCAGGTTATGGAAGGATTAGGTGATAAAATTTGGTTTCAAGACTTAATTTATATTAGATTTACATTTTTAGGGTTTCCAACTATGTGATACATACACTACTACAAATATGGCTTTTATCAGTGCTAAAAATGGACATTAACAGCGCTAGAAAAAACACATATAATGTCAGAAAAGATAAAGGGGGGGTCCCCTTTATCAGCGCTCCAAAAAGCACTGATAAAGACCCCTTTTATCAGCGCTTTTTTTTAACGCTAATAAAAATTAAAAAAAATAAAAAAAATACTACCAATCTCATGGGGGGGTGCTTTTTACAGCACTTGAGCCCCCCCTTTATTGGCTCTTTCCCACACATATAGCACCCGCCCGCACCACCTACACCCTTTATCAGCGCTATCCCTTTAAATCACCCTTGCGCGCGCGCCCTTTCCTCCACCCGGATTTGATCTCGAGACCTCCCCCATGCGCACCTAAAGCCTTTGCCACTACCCTATATTGATTTTTTCTCTTATTCATGATATATCTATTTATTTATATATATATTTCGTTATATTTATTCGTACAGTAATATATATTTATATTAATATATATAGTTATATTAATATATATATAGTTATATTAATATATATATATATAGTTATATTAATATATATATATATATATAGTTATATTAATATATATATATATAGTTATATTAATATATATATATATATAGTTATATTAATATATAGTAGTAATATAAATATTCATATAATGGTATTTTAAATAAAATGGATATTAGTTATTATTTAGATAAATCTAGTATATTTTATATGTAAATATGTTTAATTATTTATTTAAAAAATTTAATTTTTAGGTGTGAATATATAAAAAATATGTACATATAGTTATATATTTGATTATAAATAGCAGTGCATTATAAAAAATGATAAAATTTCAAAGACATAATATCAATATGAATGTAATAACTTGGAATAAATTCAGTCCCCACCAAAAAAATCCAACAATACCCCCTTAAACAAGGCTGAAAATCCACAAAATGTTAAAAAATCTGGGTACCCTGACTAAAAACTCAGTTTTGGAGGCCTTCTGGGCCTCTTTTGGCCTCGAAAAATGCTTGATCGGGGTCCCCCCAATTTATAATGATGTAGAGCTCATCGTAGGCTTCGATTTGATATGTGGTAGAGCTCAAACGGACACTCAGATCAAAAGTTATGGCCGTTTGAAGTTTGAGTTGTGTTTTCAACATATTTTGGATCTTTTTTTAATTTTTTTATTTTTTTTATTCTTTAAAATTGTTATTAAATGACTATTAATCCATAATAATTATCAAATTATTAATTAAAAATATTTTTTTAATTTTTTAAGAATCCATTTTCACTAAATATCTTATATATTAAGTATATTAAGTGTAAATGTACATTTATACTTATCTAAAATAAATTTAAAAATTATATATTATATTTATATCAATATAACTATATAACTATATTTATATATTAATATATACTTTTAAAAAAAATTGAATTCGACCCTTTATCAGCGCTTTTAAAAAAAGCGATGATAAAGGCCCCCCTTTATCAGCGCTACTAAACAAGCGCTGATAAAGGGTTCCCTTTATCAGTGCTAAAAAAAGAACTGATAAAGGGGGGGCCTTTATCAGTGCTAAAAAAAAGCACTGATAAAGGGGTACTTTTATCAGTGTTTTTTTTAGCGTTGATAAAGGCACCCTTTATCAGCGCTTTTTTGAGTGCTGATAAAGCCCCCCCCCCCCTTTATCAGCACTTTTTCATTAGCGCTGATAAAGGGGTGGCACTGGCCTTGCCCAGTTTTGTGGTAGTGATAGTTGGGTCACACTATTTGAAAAACCATACACCAATCATGTGGTGCTACTGTATCAAGACATCCCCTCACACGGTTGGCTCACATGGTTAGACAAAACCTACACCAACCATATTTTTTCTACTGTTTCAAGAAGCACAATTTCCCTTGGGCACTTACATAGTTTGGAAAAACAGTACACCAATAGTGCACCTGCCCAGTGTCCACTGTCTTCCCTTGCATAGTTTCCTAGAAATTTTGCATGGTTTTTGCTAACTATGTACAAACCGTTCACCACCATAAATTCCTCCAAAACATGCCAAAACTCATTATAACCTCATGAAACTCAACCTGAGCATTATATATACTCAAAATATATAAATAAAGGGACATGTACCTAGAACCGGGGGTGATACATTCTCCCCACCATTATACTTTACATCCCTATAAATTAGAAAATCCCTGATGTCCTAGAATATTTCAGGCCACTGCTCTAATATTTCATTCTCTTGCTCTCATGTTTTTTCTTGAATCTAACCATGTTTCCATAAAACCCACTCTAAACTAATTCTTTTCCCATTATAGATCTTATATTATCTATCCACAATATGTACTAGTATAAGAATCAATATAGCATTCATATCTAAGTCAATGTGATCCCATCAAATTACATGGTCAAGATCAGGTTTGTACATTTTCAACTGAGATACATGAAACACATTGTGAACTGAACTAAACATTGGTGGAAAATCCAACCAATATACCACCTCACCAACTCATTCAAGTATCTCAAAAAGTTTTATGTAATGAGGATAAAATTTTACCTAGTTACTAAAATGATGATGCCCAAGCCTTGGAGAGATTCTAAAAAACACATCATCACTCATTTTAAACAACAACGACCATCGATGATGATCTGCATACAATTTCTGATGACTCTACGTCTTCTTCATCCTCCTTATAATAAAATGAATCCACTCTATTGTCTCTTACACAAGGTTGGGTCAAATTAGTGAATTCTCACATGTTTCCACCCAAGAAAATGGATAGTAATGCAGACACTTGTTCAATGCTTCAACAGGATCCATATATATCAAGTCTTGATAACTGTTATTGTATGAGAATTCCACTAACAGTATATGCTCTTCCCATGATCCACCAAAATTCATTACACAATCCCTAATAATGTTCTCAAATATTTGGATCATCCTTTTAAATTATCCATCCATTTGAGGATGATAATCCATACTCATAGTTAACAGTGTTCTAAGGGCTTACTGCAAGGATTTACAAAAACAAGACATAAACCTAGGGTATATGTCAGATATAATCAAGATTGGAATATAATGCATCTTTATAATATTATGAATATATAGTTTGGACAATTATTCCGCCATATTAGTTTCATGAATAGGGATGAATTGATTTAACTTTGTGAGTCAATCCATATCACCCATATAGAATAGTGTTTCTTAACCATACTTGGTAGACTTATCTCAAAATCCATGGTTATCTACTCATATTTCCACATGGGAATCAATAAATACTGAAACATACCTATTGTTTGTTGATGATCTTCCTTTACCTGCTGGTAGTTGAGGCATCTCGAGACATAATCTACTGCAACTCTTTTCATTCCAACCCACCAAAATTGTACCATCAATGCTTTGTAGATATTTTGTATTCCTAGATGAATAGACCATCTTGAATAGTGGTAGGAACTAAGAAGATGTTCCTGATAAACCAAAGGTATGATAATCCGATCACTAAACCACAACACTAAACTTTCATCCATATTCTATCCCTCAATTATCTTCCCAATAATGATCATTGACCTTATAGTAACACAATTTGGATTGGATGTTTGAGAAACACCAACCTGCTCAACCAAATCAAGAACAAATGAAACTGAAAAGAAAAATACAACATAACCTTTTTATGAGAAATCTAGATTCATATCCTCTATGACTAACATTAGTTTCCATTGGTCTGAAGCCACTTTAGCCAACTGATCATATTAATTCCTTATCAATGCATTCGTCATAGAGTTACCTTTACTCGGTGTATACATCAAGTTGAAGTAAAACATCTTTAGATACTTCATCTATCAGTTTTGCCTTAAATTCAAATCTCTTTGTGAAAAAATGTGTTCTAAAATCTTGTGATCTTTAAAAACTATGAATTTATCATCAAAGAGATAATTATGCCAAGTATTAAAATAATACACTATTACGGATAACTACAAATAGTTTGATGGGTAGTTCTTCTCATAAAACCATAATTGTCATGAGCCATAATCAACAACATGATCTCCCTGGATGAGGAAAAAACCAACCCATATCTTGATGCATCACAATAGACTATAGAGCCTTGTCCAGACTTTGGAAGCATGAGGATAGGAGCTGATGTAAGTCTAACCTTAAGTTCTTGAAAGGATTTCTAAAATTCCTTGTTCCATTAGATAGTAACTCCTTTCCTTATCAAAACTATCATTGTTGAGTCAAAATGTGAAAAAATCATGTACAAAATGTATATAGTATCCTGTTGAGCCTAGGAAACTATGTATATCAATGTCATTCTTTGGTGGTTTCCAAGAGATAACAGCTTCTATCTTTTTAGGATCTATAAAAGCACATTTTTCATAAATGACCTAGATGAGGAAACGTACTTATTGTATCTAGAAATCACATTTTGATAACTTAGAATAAAATAAATTCTCTCACAATATACCCAACATTATAGCATCATGTTTATCATTATCCTATTTTATCCAAGAATGAACCAATATATCATACACAAACACCACCAAAAAGGAATCCATATACCTCTAAAAGATTCAATTCATCAATTATATAAATATTTTTTGTGAATTTGTAAGACCAAAAGGCATCACAACATACTCATAATGGATATATTTTCTTTTTAAATATGTACTTGGAATATCCTTCTTATGAAATCTCAATTGGTGATACCTGAACATAATTCAATTTTAAAGAACCACTTGGATCCCATAAATTAATAAAATAGATCATAAATTCATGGAAGAGTATATTGGTTCTTTATCATAACTTGGTTAAGTCTATGATAATCCACACAAATCCTGAGAGTTCTATCCACCTTCTTCACAAATAGAACTGGTGTTTCCCACAAAGATGTACTCAGTCAAATGAACCATTTACTTTAAAAATCTTCCAATTAGACTTTAAATTACCACAATTCTATTAGTTCCATCCTTTAATATAGAATTGATATTGGATTTTTCCCCGGTAGTAGATCAATCATAAACTCCACTTCTATTTTGTGTGGAAACCCTAATAAATTACTGGGGAAAACATCAGGAACCGGTTAATGATATTTGGAAAATATCTATTCCCAATATCATCTATAGATTCCAAAGTCATAACTATTATATGATATATTTCCAACCACTAATGCCGAAAATTCCTACTCTACTAGCCTTTAGATCTCGATCTCCTCTAAAGATATGCTCAATGAAATACATATATGTGAAACTAACCTTTTGGGTATAATAGTCGATGTGATATTTGAATGATGTCAACCAATCCATACCCAAAATCAAGTCATAGACATCCATCTTGATCATAGATAAATCCCAAAGAAAATCATTCCCGTTTATAGTTATAGAACAATATTTACACATAAAGTATCAACCTTATATTTTTTTAATAGTAGTTTGGAGTTTCAACACATAAGGAGTCATCTCAACATGAAAACCCATATGATCAACGGCATGAGAAGAAATAAATGAGTGGGAATCACCCATATCAAAAAAATATTGTATAAGTTTATAATTCAAATGAATTATACATGTCACCATATAATGACCAGATTGATCATCAAAAATCACTTTCTAAACTCCATACAATTGCTTACTTGCTGTACCTTTCTCTTTGTTACCTTATTGATACTATATAGGTTGAGGAGTCATGGTGTTCCAAGAATCACCATGGATAAATCTATTCTGATGATGAGAATTATTCTGCTTCCCTCATCCCATTAAAGCATATGATGCCTGAGAGAGATGATATGTATCTCTAGCACTAGTACTTGGAGCACTACAATAATAGAACTGAATATGTCCTATCTTATTGAAATTTTGACATGCTCTAGGTGGTGTCATACAATATCACTTAATATGGTCTAAAGAACCACATTGAAAACATCTTTTCTTCCATTTTAGTCAAGTAATAATGTTTACTGATCTCATGGTATGATTCTAAGGTGTCCAACCACTTTGGAAATAGGTTTCTCTCTTCCAATTATTCCCAGTTTTAAAATTCCCACATGTTCTCATAGGAGTAAAAATTATCCCCACCATAGTATTTCCTAATATACCCTGTTATTCTACCATATATCTATTTAACATCTCTATATAATCTGTTATACAAAGCACAACAATATTTGAGTGAATATTCAACCTCAACCCTGACTCAAAAATGAGTGCCTTCAAGGATGCACTTGCAATAATTTCTTGGGAAAATTAGGCTAAATTCAAAAATTTAGCAGCATTATCTATCATTATGATGTTATCTTGCTTCAAACTAAATAATTTCATTGTTCTAGAAATCTAAAATGTGTGATAATAGAATTTCTTATCAAACAATTCTTCAAAATCCTCCCATGTCATGCCTTGGTCCAATTTAGCATCAACTGCTAATTCCAACCATTGGTGCACCAAATCCTACAACATATAAATTTCCAAATTTACTTTCATCTCTACTATTTTCTTAAGGAAATTCAAGATTCAATTCATCTTATTCAACTAGACTTTTACTTTTTCTAGTTCGGAATCACACTAAAAGATGGGTGGATTCTGCTTTTGGAACTGAACTAAATAGTCCACTTGCTAAGTATCATCATTCTGATTACCCCTATTCATGGCCTGAAAATCCTAGATAATGATTTGGACTAGATGTTGGTTCACTTGTGGTTTAGGTACAACCACATTTTCAATATCCACCTCTAACTGATTTCTATGATGCCTACCTAGTGTCATTCTCTATAACCAGAAAAAAAAACTCCTCTTAGTCTCACTCATTAGAAACTAAAGGCTTAGAAATTATAATTTACCATATAAACACATATCACAACATGGATTTCCATAATTCAATCATTGTCAACATTTTAACCATTTTTTTAAAATACTACAACCATGCTTTTCAAAACCACCATTTTCACTATTTTCAAAAATCAACACTTTTTATCCATTTCATTAACCATAGAACTAAAAATTAATAATGTACACTATTGGAAATAAAGATTATACCAATGGTTTATAACCATTACTATATCCTATATGAATAGTTTGGAGGGTTGTTGGGTTATTATCCATTGGTATGGACCTATACCAATGGTTTCCAAAAACCATTGGTATAACTAATGTAAAAAAAAGGCATACCAGGTTTCAAACCCAACACCTCCCAGTTATATTTCAACAACCTAACCACTAAGATACAATGAATTTTTTGAATATAATTTGATATATATATATATATTAAAAATTAATTTAAATTTTGATGTATTTAATTTTATTTGACAAAAAAAATTAAAAAAATTGATTACCTATACCAATGTTTTTTCCAAAAACGTTGGTATAGGGTGCCTCCATGGTATCTATACCAATAGTTTTTCTAAAATATTTGGTATAGGGTCCCATTTATTTACCTATACCAATGGTTTTTGAAAAACCATTCGTATAGGTCCATTGGTATAACTCCATTTTCTAGTAGTGGTAGTCCTAATGGGAAGTCTTACTATCAATGCATGTTATGAAACTCTCATTAGCTAAACCCAGGATGATGAGGTGAAAATACAGAGAAGTATCTCAAAATAATTTTGTACTCAGAAACCCTGGTAACTTGAAGTAAAGTATGAAGATCTTAGATATGTCTTTTTATATTATGCATTTCAAGTTCTAATGATCTTATCAAGAAATATAAAGTCTGACTATGTTTTCTCAGCACGGATTTAAAAAAATAAGGTAATGATCATATTATTATATTATTATACACTAAAATTTTTCGTGTAGATATTGGATATGGATACACTTCTAAAGGATTTTGATTTAATGATCTGAGATATCCATTCAAGTATAAATAACAAATACCAGTGTAAATTATTCAACTAACATAGGATAATACAATTTCTACTGATCTGAAATAATCAAGAAAATTATTCAACTTCTGTTCTTATACTTTGATCACTAAGAATCTTCATCACATTAATCTTATACCACTAGAGTGATCAATAAACTTGAGTTGCACCAAATTTCTACATCATCTTCTCAGTTGTTATTTTATTTTTTTATTTTTTTTCTATTGTAATTCTTCCTACCAACTATTTATTCTCTAGATTTTGGTTTAATATTTTCCCATAAAAAGTTTTCATTAGGTTATTCCTACCATTTAAAAGGGAGTTTGGGTTGTTCCTCCCAAAGAAAAGGAATGTTTTTTGTGACTCCTTCAAAATTAAGGGGTTATACCACTAGGTGTGAAAAGGAATGCTTTATATATATTTAATTGGGTTATCCCTCCCTTTCAAAAGTGAGGATCTAGTTAAAACCAGTCTCCTCATAGTGTAGAGGATATTGATGAGAGGACTAAGATATTGGTGATCCGAACCTCTATAAAAAATTCTTATGTCATCTATTTAATTTTTTTCACTTTTAACACTATTATAAATGTGATAAATTAGTTTTTGTAATAAAAAATCAAAAAGGAATATTCACCCCCCCCCCCCCAGTCACGACTGCCATACCAAGGGACCTAAAAATTAGTATTAAAGGGTAGTTCCTTTTTAAGTATTTGGTTTCAGTTGTTTCATTATCTGTTTCTGAACTAACTATTATCCTAGACTTAAAAGTATAAGTAAAAGATCCACTACTTTATGGAAAGTTGGGATTTTGAGATGTTGATTCCCATCAGACCACCTCACTTTAATGGAATTTATATTTACTAGAAGGACAGAATGGAGGTTTTTCTTAAAATTATAAATCTTAATTATTGGGATATAATTTTAAAACCATATAAAATACCTAATGTATATTTAGAAACTCTCACTGGTAATGATGCTTCAAAATGCATTTTAAATTACAAAGTTATGAATTACTTATACTGCTCTCTAAGTAGAAATATGTATAGTCATATTTCATCTTATAAAACTATTTCTGAAATTTATAGGACTTTAAAAGTCACTCATCAAGGAACTAATAATTTGTAGAGAACCATGATAGGTATACACAAAGCTTGGTTTCAATAATTTAGAATTATTGGTCAAGAAATCATAAATGTGATGTACAATTTATTCACCAAAATTGTCAATAGTATGGTTCTCTTGGAGATACCATGAATAATGAAGCTCTCATATAAATATTGATTTTAGATATACCCAAGATATGGAATTAAAAGGAATTTTATATTGAAGAAAGTAAGGATTTCACTGAATATTCAATGGATGAGTTAATAGGATCACTTATTCAATACAAGATGGAAATAAAGAATGAAAATGGTGATGATTGTGGTAAAAGGAAATGTATAGAATTTAAATCAAATATAAATGTTATTTATAATTCCTATGATTTTGAGTTGTATCAAAGTGATAAGGATGAAATTTCTAATTTCACTAAAGGAGTTTAGAAGTACATTAAGGGTAAGAGAGTCTTTAAGAAGCACCCTGGAAGATATCGTCAAAATTATAATAGAAAGTGTATTAAAAGAGGTAAAAGTAATAAATATGATGTTTCTGAATTAATATTCTATGAGCATATAAAAAAGGGAAATATAAAATCAAATTGTATCAAATTGAAATAAGGGATAAAAGAAAATCAATACAAGAAGGAACATAGAAAGGCATATCATACAGGATGGAGTTAAACATAAGAGTCAGACTCAAGTGTTGATGGTTCTAAAAGTGAAAAAGAAACTTCCATCTATGTTTGATGGCTACTAATATAAATGAGGTACACTCTAATTAAAATTAAAATTCTAGGTATGAATATGATATTGAAAATGAATTTAAATAATTAATTCTCAAAATGAAAAATTTCAAATAGATATATTAAGAAGGGTTGAATTGTATAGGGAACTGAAAAGAGAAAATAATAAGATTAAAGAAGAAAATAAAAAACAAATGAATGGTTCTATTTTAATTAATATAGAATAGAAAAGGGTTTTAGACTCTAAACTATTAAAATTTAAAGATGAGAATATAATAATAAAATATTTCTTATCAAAAAACGATGAAGAACAAGACGTAAAATTTAAACTAGTCTATGATGATTTAGATAAAATTGAAAAGGAATGAAAGCATCTTAAACGTGAAAATAAGAAAATAAAAAATTATAGATCATGTTCAAATGAGAAAATATATGATGACCTGGAAGTTATTCAAAAATAGAATGAAAACCTTAAAAAGTAAATTATTAGTTTAAAGAAAACCCTACCTATCTTTGTTCGAGGCCGATAGAAATTTTATAATATAATGTCTTTGAAAAAACACAAATATGATAAAAAATGGTTATAATTATTAGGTTACTAATATGTATAGAACTATTTTTATTAAAGGCACTAATTTGAATATTTCAAATGTTAGTTGCATTAGTTATAACATGAAAGGGAACTACGCAAACGAATGTTCTTTAAAGTTTACTAAGTTTTTAGGCTATACTAAGACTTTAATTTCGAAAAAAAATTCTTATAGATTACCCTAAAATAAATGTATCAAATCTTTATGGGTACCTAAAACTATTTATGTTGACCTCACCTATTTTGATAATCCCAATTATGCTTTCATGTACTTTGATAATCCCAAATAATGTTTATCTATATATTAATTCTTTCAATCTGTGACATTATATTATAAATTTGATAATAATATTAAAATAATCTTTGAAATATGTTAATCAATGTTTATCTATGTTTATATGAACTTTAAAATAATTATAACTCAATTGGCATATGTGTTGCATAGAACAGATAAGTGTTAATTCCACTGGTATGCACATAGCTACTGATATAGACAAACAGAGCCCTACTGGTACTTAGTCTATCGATAGAAAAAGGTTACCGATAGACTGAATAGATAGTAACTAAAATAGAATAGAGCTACCGGTATGTATAAGTCTATCGGTAAGCACGACTCTGATAGATCAAGTCTACCGATAGAATTGGAGCTACCGCTACTAGTACAAACGAGCCACCGGTATGCACAAGATGCTGATACAAAGTCTACCGATATGCAAGTCTACTGTTATAGAAAGGTCACCGATGCACAATTCCACCGATATGCACTTTAGCACTGTAATAGAACGGAGCTGCCGATACAAACAAGCTACTGATATAGACGGGCTACCGATAGAAGGATTCACTAATACATAGAGCTACTAATACATGGATTAATAGCTACCGTTACAAGGATCTACTGGTACAAGGAAAACGAGCTACCGATAAGAGGTCACTGTTATACAAAGTCCATCGTTACTTATCTACCAATAGAAGGCTACTGATGAAAAACTGACCAGTCTTGCTACTTCAAACTCTATACTCTCAATATTATTTATTTATTAAGCAACGGTCATATTTGATTATTTTAATTCAATCAATGTTATTTATTGATAGTTGTTGGCATGTCAGGGAATCATACCTCGTACCTGTAAAAAGGTAATCATTACCATTGTCGGAGCTGAAAGCTATAAAAAGAAGGCGCGTGAAGTGTGCGAAATGAAGAGGGCTGAAGAGTGCTGAAAAGTGGTGAATACAAACAGAAAAGAAAGGCTTCATCCACACTCAAAGAACATTGGACATACACAAATCCATTCATTCAAGAAGAGAACACAAGATGAACTTCAGTAAAGGAGTGAAGAACTACAATGAGATCTTCATGCACTCAAGCTGATCAAACAGAACTTGAAGAAAATGACCCTCTGTTTTCAGAAAAAAAAACCAGAGAAGGACTCAGAAGCATTCCTGATTAATAAAAGAAGTCCAGAGCTGCACTTCAAATCACTAGAGTATTCTAAAACTCATATCTACTCTCTCAGTGATTATTTTATTTACATTTTGAGTAGTGTGTATACTCTGTATATTTTATACACACACTATCTCCTGAGCTAAGCTGGAGGATTTCTAAATTCTCACACAAACCTTCTTTAACTCTCTTGTATCCCACTGTGGATAGTGGTAGAGGTCAAGTAAGACATGGAAAGCCAGTGTGTTGTTGTTTTGTTTTCCCACATAGAACTGTGGTAGAGGTCTTAGTACCTGAACAGTCTCTGTACTATTGTTTACCCCGATCCAGGGTGTGGATCAAATTTATATAAATTGTTTGAGAGGAATAAGTCTCAACTTGAGACTGAACCTCTTGGTTATATTTGTTGTGCATCTTAGATTAAGTCTAAATTATATTACATACTTTATTTTCCGCTGATAATTACTTTTAAATACAATTTGTTTTAAAGTTACTTTGATAGTTAATCTAGCAAGTGTTTGTAACTATTGTAAATCAGTAGGTTAGTTTCAAAAGATAATTTAATCTTATGATTAAATTAACTGAGATCTAATCAATCTTTTGAGAACCTAATAGAACCCTTACAGTTTTACAAATTCACTACAGTTTAACTTAGTTTTTAATTGGGGTATTTTAAGAGAAATATTTTAACAGAAATTTTAATTGGAACTCAATTCACCCCCCCCCCATCTTGAGTGTCCACTCCGACCAACAATTTCTACTAATCCAGTTGAACCCAAACTAGTCTAGGTACCAAAATAACCAACTACTTGATTTTTTTGAAGGAATCCTTCCTAAAGAGTTCCAAAGTCACATGATATATGGATAGTAGGTGCTCAAGGCACGTAACTAAATAAATCTCCAACTTCTTATCTTTTAACTCTTTTGAAAGAGGTGTTATCACTTTCGGTGATAACTATAAAGGTATGTTTTATCATGACCTATCTCCTAGGGCTTGTGTCATGACTACCCCAAGCCTACCTCCCATAGGTTAAGGGCTGGTGACTAGCACCAAGTGCGCATATCCCACAAGTGGGAGGCATTTTCCCAAGTACCTATACACATGCACCCATCTCTAAGGAAAAGTATTGAAACTAAAAACACTGAGTAGACATGCATGTATGATACTAAGAAAAACCCACACAGAGTAAACAATATAAACTAAAAGTAAAGGGGATAGTATACAAGCCCAACAAAACAAAAGTAGAAGCTCTTGGAATCCATCTACTGA
This sequence comes from Viscum album, assembly GCA_963277665.1. Taxonomy (NCBI): domain Eukaryota; kingdom Viridiplantae; phylum Streptophyta; class Magnoliopsida; order Santalales; family Viscaceae; genus Viscum; species Viscum album. The sequence continues at coordinate 1,657,271,020 of OY728137.1, forward strand.
AAACCCTACCGGAAGGGTTGGTACAAAAGCTATCAAAAGTCACTGAAGTGCACCTCGTCTATCAGACCTCCCTCTAAGTACCACCTATGTCAATCCCACCAAGGCTCCCTTCAAATATGTCAGTCATATTTAAAAAACATGAAACCTATGGGAGAATCCCATGCAGGGGTCAGTAAAACAATACTCATTAGGGACCCCAAACCAAAAAGGTATACCACAAAGCAATACATAAGGAAGACTACCAAAGGGTTATATGAAGTATAGACTCTAAGAAGTACAGTCAAGAGAGTAACTAGAGTTATATCACACCAGTATATGTATATGAAATATATATAAGAAGAAGTTACAGGCATATTCAAATCCAAGGAGACACATTCTGGGTCTTCATATGAGACACACTCCACATAGGCACAGGAAACACACTCCATATAAGCGTAGGAGACACACTCTATTTGGGAACAGGAGGCACACTCCATTGGATTTACACTCTATATAGGAGTATGAGAAACAATTTGTAGGATAAAAACTCTATGTGGGAATATGAGACACACGCTGTAGGATTCACACTCTGTTTTGACATAGTTGACACACTCCTTAGGAGACACACTCAATGTAGGTCACAGCTAGCCACTGGATTCTGCTCTTTGCAAAATCGTTCCAGGAGAACCAACTCATCAAGCCAAAAATATCATATTACAACCTCCCCAAAAACTCCTATAGAGTACCTCAAAAGTACCACCTCGTTACAAGCATCCTAATGCTGTAAATGGCTTGTTAAACGGACATATGGTTTGAAGGTTACGAGCTTTTTTGTAAAAAGGGGTCAGTCTGAACCGGCCAGCCACATGTGGGTCGACCCACCTCCATCGGAAGTGAACTATCTAGATGCTCCCCTCCTTGGACCATGAGGTCACCTAAACACATTCCATCTGGTACCCCAGTCAACATGGTCGGACCGTGTTGTGCGGTTGGTGCACGTGACCAGCGCACACCTGCAGCTCCGTCGTGGGTTCTCCATCTGATGCGGCTCTGATGACCCATGTCCCTCCACCGCCATGGCCTTCCTCCGCCACCCTTTTCCACTACCTCCGTGGGTTCCCACCACTAGCCTTCAAGCTAGCGGCCTCCTCCGCCTCCACCCACAGCCCCCCTACTACGGTCCCACTGGACTGCAGGATGCTGCTGCCGCTGACTGCCATGCCGACAGCCGTCCTATCAGGTCTTCTAGGCCCAGCCGTACCACCGAGCCAATGTTGCCTCCACCATTGGCTACCCCTACAATGACCTTATCTTACTGCGCTTTGCTGGAAAAGGCTGGATCTTCCACCTTTGGTCACCGCCTCACGCTGCTACAGTCTCGGATCCCACTCTGGATCGATGCACCCAATGAAAAACGAGAAGAAAATTGGGGAAAGGAGGAAAGGCATAGAAACACCCAAAGTGGATGGATCTATACCTTATTCATGTCGTCCTAGATCTTTCCATGTTATAATTTAAGAATAGAGGGAAAAACTAAATCAATCATAAATGTGGATCAATCACGATAATCACCCCACAATAGAATCCCAAACCCACACTACACATGACCTATGAATCAATTCGTTCATCAATTGATTCACATTTGTCATAGGAAAAAGGAATAAAAATGAGAGGGACAATTTAAAACACACACCCTATTTAGGATTTGACCAATTGATGATGAAGAAGGAATTCATGTTCATTATTCGTCGATTCGTCGATGCCTGCTTCAAAACCTGATCATCGATCCTCCTATGTTCGTCATCAATAGGTTTGACTTATCCTTGCCTTAGAGAGATTCCTAGGTTTGTGGCGATAACCCTAAATTCCCATGATGTAGTTTATTAAAAAGATAAATCGATGTTATGTTTCCACGTAACATCAATTTAAAATATTTTTATTTAATATTTTAATGACGTTCGCGTCCAAAAATTAACTTTCACCCTCAACCCATGTCGGTTTAGGTTAGTCCTCGCATAAGGTAAATTCAATGTTCTGGATGAAAAAGTACCCTTGAATTTTCAATCTGGGCACCCATTTAGAAGTTATTAAAGTTCAAAGTTAGCCACCCGAGCATTTTTAATTAAAAACTGAACTTTATTCAAATATTTTTTCCGAGAACACTGAGCCTCATAATCTTACATTGTCTTAGCACCTAGTCTTATAATTTTTCCAATTAATTTATAAAAATAATCCAGAGAAAAATCTGAGTCATAACATTCTCCCCACCTTACGGATTTACGTCCCTGAAATCCAAAACAAGGGCTACTCAACAAAAGATAAGGGTACTGAGTACAAATCTAAGCCTTCCACTCCCAAGTGCTCTCTTGGAGATTCTCATGCTTCCACCAAACACGCACTATAGGAATCGACCACCCACAAAAGATTCTCTCCTATTGATCCTATATCTCCACCAAGTACTCTGCAAAAGTTGTCCTGACATTAATGTCCATCTCACCCCAGTCGATGATGTGTGATGAATCATGCATGTACCTCCTCAGCTATGACACATCAAAGACATAATGCATCTAATGCAACTATGGAGGTAGATCTAGGTGGTATTCCACCTTGCCAACTCTACTCAGATTCTAGAATGGGATGATGTATCTCATAGATAACTTGTCACCCCGGCCAAATCTCTACAATCCTCATCGAGGTGAGACTCGAAGGAACACATGGTCTCCCTCCTCAAACTCCAAGGGCCTTTGACTAATTTCATCATATGACTTATGTCGGCTCTGTGCAATCCTCATTCACTCTTGGATGATTTGCACCTTCTCAGTGGTAGCCCGTACCAACTCTGGGCCCATGAGTGCTGACTCTGAGTCTGTCCAGCATAGTGGTGATTTGAATGATCATCTATACAAGACCTCCAATGGTTCCATAATAATGGTAGATTGGTATCTGTTGTTATATGAAAACTCCACTAGAGGTAGGCGATCCTCCCAACTGTGGACAAATTCTAGGATGTAATCACGTAGCATGTCCTCTAACACCTGGATAGTCCTCTATTTCTGTCCATCTGTTTGGGGATAAAACATCGTGATCAAACCCAACTGAGTCCCAAACACCTCCTTCAATCCCTTCCAAATCTAGGATATAAATTGAGCATCATGATTTTAGATGATCATCGATGGGACTCCATGGAGTCAAACTATCTCCTGCATGTAGAGGCGTCTCAATCTCTCTACTAAGCTCTGCTCATATATTGGTAGGAAGTGGGATGACTTGATGATTTGGTCAAAGATCACCCAGATGGTGTCATATCCCCTAGGAATGAATGGTAAAACTAACATGAATTCCATTGATATCCCATCCCACTTTCACTGTGGCACCTCAAGGGGTTGATTCAAACCTGCTAGAACCTGGTGCTCAACCTTAACTTGCTGACAAGTGAGGCATCGAAAAATGAACTTTGCCACCATATTCTTCATCCCTGACCACCAGAACTAACATCAGAGGTCCTGATATATATTTTCCACTCTTGGATGTACCACCAAAGGGGAATTATGGAACTCCCTCAAGACCTCCTCCTGAAACATCATGTGTAACCTTACAGTCGATATATCTAAGTTGTACCTCCCTGACTCGTTGTAAGAGTGGAGGGGTGACAACCATCGACTAAATATAAGTTTTTCCATCATCATCCACAAATTTTATCTACATTGTAGTCAACTACTCTGATGCCTCACTCAAAAACTACAACCTAGATCTTCTACTGAGAGCGTCAGCCACCACATTCCCCTTCCTAGGAGTATAGACGATCTCAAAGTCATAAGACTAGAGGAAATATATCTATCGCCTCTATCTCAAGTTAAAATAATTCTAGGAGAATATATATTTGAGACTTTTTTGGTTATAGTAGATGGTAAACTGCTCTCCCATCAAGTAGTGTTGCCACATCTTCAGTGAGAAGACTACTACTACCAACTCAAGATCATGGGTTGTGTAGTTCTTCTCATGTTGTCTCAACTTTCATGAACTATAAGAAATCACTGATTTCCCCTATATTAGGACACAACCCAATATGATTCCTAATGTATCGCAGAACACTACATATCTGACACCCTCCTCTGGTAGTCTCAAGATAGGGGCACTCGTCAACCTCTGCCTCGACTCCTAAAAACACTACTGGCATTTCTCCATTCACGCGAAGGGTTGTCCCTTCCATGTCAAATATGTCAAGGGTTATGATACCCTATAAAATTTAGGCACAAACCTTCGATAGTACCTGGAAAAACCCAAGAAACTCCTCACCTCAGTCACGCTCCTGGGTGGTTCCCAAGCAAGCACCACCTCTATCTTTTCCAGATCTACTATAACTCCAACCTCTGAAATGATTTTTCCCAAAAAGTGGGCCTAACGAATCCAAAAATGACACTTAGAGAGATTATTATATAGCTGGTGATCACAGAGTGTGCCTGGGACCATCCTCAAGTGTATCGTGTGCTCCTCCTCGGACATCGAGTACACCAGGATGTCATCAATGAAGACCGCCATAAACTAGTCTAAGTATGAATGGAAGATCCTGTCCTTGAATCTCGTGAACACTAATTAGGATTTCATAATTCCAAAAGGCATCACTAAGTACTCGTAGTGTCCATAATGATATCTAAAATCCATCTTCGGGATGTCCTCATCCCATACACAAAGTAGGTGATACCCTAATTTGAGGTTTATCTTCAAGAACCATATCACTCCCTTCAGCTAATATAAGAGGTCATCAATCCTCGGTAGGGGATACTTGTTCTTCACGGTCACCTAGTTTAGGCACCGGAAGTCTACACATAACCTCAAGCTCTTGTATGCATTCTTGGAAAACAATATTGTAGCTTCCCACAGTGAAACATTGGGCCGCATGAAGCCCTTCCTCTACAAATCCTCCAACTGTACCCTCAACTCTCAAAGATCTATAGGAGATATCAAAAATACAGTTGTAGATATTGGTGTCATCTCGGGGTATAGATCAATGTAAAAATCTACCTCCCTATGAGGGGGTAATCCTGGAACATCTTCCGGAAAGATGTCCCCGTACTTTTCCACCACTATAAGAAACTGAGGACTCATCTCATTCACTACACTGAGGGTCATGCTAGCCAACTGATGTGTGATCGGATGCACCCTCCTATGTGTGAGTCCATACTATGCTAATTTGGTTTTCTTTTCATCGACAAAGGAAAACATGGTCCATTATTCATGGACACACCTCACTTTGTGCCTAAAATAGTAAATCTGATCATGGACAATGGATAACCATTCCATACCCAGAATGACATCATAAGGCCTCGATGACGCTACTAAGAGATCCCAACCAAAGATATAGACTCCAAGAGTAATCTAACACTACTATCAACAATGTGTGATTGTCAAATCCCCTCCCGTGTAAGTCTCTAAATGTAAGGATTGAGCCAACAGCTTCCTTGGAATCTCTGAACTCTGAACAAGGTTCATGGTAAGGAAGAAGTGATTGTAACCTATATATATAGGAACTATATCTAGGGTGTATAAGACATAAATAGTACCTCTAATCATCCTAGGAATCTCGGTATCATAAGCCTCTATCACCTGGAGCTAGCCCCGCCCCTTTCCATCAGCTCCCTGAGCTGAGAGTGGACCACCTGGGGGTGGTGGTGGTAGTACCTCAAACCTACACCCACATTTTGTTGCTCATCCTCCTCCTATTCCACATCTACCACTTAGAATATTGAATTTTTCCTACCTCTATCACTTGCTTGGCGGTCTCTCGATCGTCTACTAATCGGTTGTACGGTCAGTCAAACAATATCTAGTCATATGTCCCCGACCGCCACACAAGTAGCATAGCATTTCCTTCAGCTGACATGTTATACCCTAGAAGCCCTGAACTGATGATCCTGAATCCTAGGGTCATTCCCTAGACTATTTGGTCCTCTTGGACCCCTACTTCAGTTGTCATCTACCTACTTCTGATTACTTAACTACCCGATACCTGATGGTAGCTCCCATCGTCGGTGCCTACTCTATCAGAAAGCTCTCTACAAGCAGAGCTCTCTCCATTACCCCAGTATGTGTCTAAATGCTAAGGGATATCATCGACACCATGATCTATCATCATAGCCCCTACTTGAAGGTTTGGGCCCTGAAGAATGAGTCACATACCATGTCTGTAGAGTAGCGATAAAGATCTGTGAATCTTGATGAATACTCCGCTACTGTCTGACTACCCTACTATAAGTGTAGTATCTTCTATATACGCATAGAGTGTAAAATCACTGGAAATAAATCCTTCCTGAAGATGTGCTCAAAGTCTATCTAGGAGAGGGTTTCCTCCTCATGCATCTGGATTGTCAAGCTCCACCATCTCCTCGCCAAGCCCTGAAGAAGTCTTGTAGCTAGGACAGCCATTTGGTCGATAAGCATTCTCACTAGGTGGAAAACTTGCATAACTACCTCCATAAAATCCTCATCTACCAGAGGATATGTCTCACCTCAAAACCTAGGAGGTAGTTTTCTCTGAAACTCATGAAACTCACTGAGCCTGCATGAATCCTCCACCAGTAATATCGGTAAGAACTTCTGCTCTTCGGGTGGTGGTAGTGCTGGTACACTACTAGGAGGTGATATATTTGGTAGCGGTCCCTGTACCAATGCCTCATCACTTGGAAGATCATCCTTATGGTCCCTCCTCATAATCCTAGTTTTCTAACTGTGTGTAAGCATCCTTAAGTAGAATAAGTTATACCACAGTCAATAGAGTATACCTAGTGAGCTAACTCTGGCTCAAGGACATGAGAACACACTCAATTCCTATATGATGCATGCAACCAGTGTTTTCATTTACTGAGTTAAAAAGCAGAATACAGGGTCCTATTATATGGATACATTGTTCGTCACACCAATACTAGTCTCCCTGGCCTGAAATCCAAACTCGAAACATTTAGCACTATTGCCCCAAAATAGATTCACAGACTCTTGGTCATTAAGATATAACTAACCTCCTTTGATACCAATCTTCCACAACCCATACCCTAAGGCCCATGTCGTGACTACCCCAAGACCACCTCTCATAGGCTAGGGGTTGGCGACTAGAACCAAGTAGGCATATCCCACAAGTGGGAGTCATTTTCCCAAGTACATGTACACATGCACCCATCTCCAAGGAAAAGTGCTAAAATCGAAAACAATGAGTAGACAGGCATGTATACTACTTAGAAAACCCCACACCAAGTAAATAATACAAACTAGAAGTAAAGTGGGTAGTATAAAATCCCAACAAAAGAAAAGTACAAGCTCCTAGAATCCATCCGCCAAAAACCCTACCTGAAGGGTAGGTACATAAGATATCGGGAGTCGCTAAAGTGCACCTCGTCTATCAGGCCTCCCTCTAAGAACCACCTGTGTCCATCCCACCAAGTCTCCAATAAAATATATTGGTCATCTTCACAATACACAACATGTGTGGGTGAATCTTGTGTAGGGGTGAGTAAAACAATACTCATTAGGGACCCCAAACCACAAAGGTATACCACAAATAAATACACAAATCAGACTATCAAAGGGGTACACAAAGTGTGGCCTCTAAGAATTACAGTAAAGATAGTCACTAGAGTCAGATCACACCAGTATATGTATATAACATACATATATGAAGAAATTAAAAGCATATTCAAATCCAAGGAGACACACTCTGGGTATTTGTAGGAGACACACTCCACATAGGCGTAGGAGACACACTCTGTGTAGGAATAATAGATACACTCTATAGAAGACACACATTGAGTGGACTTAGGGGAAACACTCCATAGTAGTCACACTTTGTGTAGGTGTAGGAGACACACTCCGTAGAATAAAAACTCTATAGGATTCATGCTAGATCTAGGTGTAGGAGACACACTCCTTAGAAGAAACACTCCATAGGAGACACACTCCGTAGGAGACACACTCCGTATGAGACACACTCCATAGGAGACACACTCTGTAGGAGACACACTCTGTAGGAGACACACTCCGTAGGAGACACACTCCGTAGGAGACACACTCCGTAGGAGACACACTCCGTAGGAGACACACTCCGTAGGAGACACACTCCGTAGGAGACACACTCCGTAGGAGACACACTCCGTAGGAGACACACTCCGTAGGAGACACACTCCTTAGGAGACACACTCCTTAGGAGACACACTTCGTAGGAGACACTCCATATAAGACACACCCCGTGTAGGTCATATCCAGCCACTGGATTCCTCTCTTAGTGTGCTCGTTATGGGAGCACCTTTTCCTCAAGCCAAAAAGTTCATAAATCAACCTCCTTGAAAACTCCCATATAGTATCTCAAAATGACCTCCTCATCTCAAGGATCCCAATGCTACAAACGGATCATCAAACAAACATACAATTTGAAAGTTATGGCCCTTTTTGTAAAAAGGAACTAGTTGGGTCTGGGTCCAGTCTGAACCGACCCGATTCCTCCATCTCATCCCACCACATGTGGGTCAGCCTAGCTCCACTAGACATGCCCCAACTGGATATTCCCCTCCCTGAACTATGCGGTCACCTGATCACATGTCATTCGGCGCCCCGGTCCACGTGACCAGTGCACACTCGCAGCTCCGCCATGGGTTCTCTATCTGACGCAGCTCAAATGAGTTGCGGCCTTCTGCCACCTCCCATGGTTGTTGCCACTGCAGATTCCCACTATCTTTATAGGTCCACCTAGCCTAGTCGTGCCATCATGTCGGTGTCGCCTCCACCATCAGCTGCCCTTCCAATGACCTCATCTCGTCATGATCTACCTGAAAAGGCTGGAGCTGCCACCTCTGGTTGCCACCTCACACTATTGTGGTCCCAGATCCCACTCTAGATCGATGCACCCAATGAAGAATGAGAAGAAAATTGGTGAAAGGAGGTAAGGAATAAGAACACCCAAAGTAGATGGATCTAGGCCTTATTCGCATCGGCCTCGATCCATCCACATTAGAATTGAAGAATGGAGGGAAAAACTAAATCAATCTTAAACATGGATCAATCTCAATAATCACCCCATAATAGAATCCCAAACCTGGACTACGCATGACCCATGAATCAATTCATTTATCGTTTGATTCACGTTCATTTTAGGAAAAAAATAAAAAAAGGAGGGGGAAAACAATTTAAAATGCACACCCTACTTGGTGTTGGATCGATTGCTGATGAAGAAGGAATCCACCTTTATCATTCGTTGTTCATCGATCCATCAATGTCTGCTCCGAATCCCAATCGTCAATCCACCAGAGTTCATCATCAATAGGTTTTTCTTATCCTTTCCTTAGATGAATTCCTAGGGTTATGGCGATAACACTGAATCCCCCTAACATAGTTTATTAAAAATAGAAACCAACACTGCGTCGCCACGTAACGTCATTTTAAAATATTTTTATTTAATATTTTAATGATGTTCACCTCCAAAAATTAACTTTCACCCTCAACCTGTATTGGTTAAGGTTAGGCCCCACCTAAGGTAAATTCATTATTTTGAACACAACGGTCCCCTCAAATTTTTGATTCGAGAACCTGTTTAGAAGTTATTAAAGTTAAAAGTTAGCCACCTGAGCATTTTTAATTAAAAACTGAACGTTATTCAAAGATTTTTTCTGGGCACACCAGGCCTTGTAATATCATATCATCTCATCTCCTGGTCTCAGAATTTTTCTAATTAATTTATAAAAAAAATCTGGAGAAAAATATGAGTCATTATATGGTTAAAGGTTTTAGAGAAGTAGGTATATTAACTTTTGTTATAATTTCTAAAGTAATTTTTATAGAGGGATTAAAACACGATTCAATTAACATATCATAAATTTGTGATGATGGTTTGATTGTAAATTTTGAAGATAATAAATTTATTATTTATAAATATATTCTATTTTATTTTATTCTAATAGAAAATAAAAAATATATTCTATTGATTTTTTAGAACTAGACCAGCAGAATGTAAAATGATTAAATTTTATAGATACAGATCACATTCTATGGAACACAAGTTTGGGACCTATTCATCTTCAATATTTGTACAATGTGGATAAACATGAACAAGTTCTAGAACTTCCAAAAATCAGTACAAGTAAGTATTATTTTTATGATTCCTATCTAAAAGGTAAGAAACATAAGGAGTCATTTAGATATGTTAATGTGGTTAATATTGCTAGATTCTTAGAACCGATTTATCTTAATATTTTTAGACCCATGAGAACTACTAGTCAAGGGTGTGAAATATATGTGATTTTAATTGTAGGTGATTTTAGTATATTTACTTAGACCATATTCTTATCTCATAAAATTGAAACCTTAAACAAGTTTATTACTTTCTGTAATAAAATTCAAAATCATAAAGGTCATTTAATTTCTTCTATTAGAAATGATAAAGAATGAGAGTTTGTTAATTTATAATTTAAAAAATTCTACGAAACAAATGTATATTTTCATAAATTATACATCCCTATAACACCACAATAGAATGGTGTTGTATAGATGAAAAATATAACTATTCAAGAATATAAAGAACAATGCTTAATTAATTCAACCTTCCAAAATATTTTTGGACTGAATCAGTTAAAATTTATTGTTATATCTTAAATAGAGTTTAAATCATAGCTTTGTAAAATAAAACTCCCTATGGAATGTTAAATAATAAAAACCCCAAAATTGGTTATTTTAGTTTTTTTAGATGTATTGGTTATATTTTAAATACTAAATATAATCTCAACAAGTTTGATTCTAAAAGTGATAAAGGCATATTTTTAGGATACTCTAATAATATTTAGACTTATAGGGTATGTAATAAGAGGAATATGATAATGGAAGAATTTGTGCATGTTAATTTCATTGAAAATAATGAAAAACATAGTAATGATTCTCCTGATAATGTTTAAGATTTTAAATAATTCAACTTTAATGAAGATAAACCAGAAAATAATAATTCATCAGTTAAGAGGGAGAATATATCATCTCAATTTGATCATTTTTTTTGGAAAACTCACAAAGATCACTCTTTAGAAAATGTTATAGGAAATATTGAATCTGGAATTAGAACTAGAAAATATGTTTTAAATTTCTGTGCTAATTCTTCTTTTGTGTCTAATTTGTTCCTATTAATATTAAAGAAACTTTGAAATATTCTAGTTGGATTAATGTATTGCATGATAAACTTGACTAGTTTAATAGAAATAAAGTCTAGAATTTATTTGAGTTACCTAATGATATAATTTCTATAGGAACCAAATGAATTTTTTGAAATAAATTAGTGTAATCTAGTAATATAGTTAGAAATAAAGCAAGATTAGTTGCCCAAGGTTATCTTCAAGAATAAGGAATTGATTTTAAGGATTCATTTACACCAGTTTCTAGATTAGAAGCCATTATTATTTTATAAACTTTTGAAAATTTTAAAAAAAATTAAACTTTTTCAAATGGATGTAAAAAGTTCCTTTTTAAATGGTGTAATTTTAGAAGAGGTTTATGTTAAACGACCATCTAGTTTCAAAAATAATGAATTTTAAAATCATGTTTTTAAATTTTCTAAAGCCTTATATGGTCTTAAGCAAGCTCTTTGATCTTGGTATGAAAGACTAACTCTATTTTTAATTCAAAATAATTTTTTAAAGGAAAATTTGATCCAACCTTATTTATAAAAAGAGTTTCAAATGATATACTCATTATACATATTTATATTGATGATATTATTTTTAGTTCTACAAATGATAAACTTAGTAATGAGTTTTAAAAATTAATGACAAATTAATTTGATATAATCCTATTGTTAGAACTAATATTTTTACTTGATATAAAAATTAATCAAAGGAAATATGGTATTTTCTTAAATCCAGATAAGTATGCCAAATAAATTGTAAAAAATTTTGGACTTGATTATTGTAAAACTATGAGAACCACTATAAGTACAAATTCTAAATTGGATGTGGGTAAATCTAGAAAGCCTATTTGTGATAAATTATATAGAGGCATGATAGGAATCCTTCTATATCTTACTACATCTAGTCTAGATATTATGTTTGTTGTTTATATGTGTGTTAGATATAAGTAAAACCCCAAATAAAGTCACCTTAAAGCTATTAAAAGAGTAATTGGGTATATCAAAGGTATTTTTTATACTATAATGTTTTATTATAATGATAATTTCATTTATTTATTATCTTACTCTGATTTTAAACTTAGTGGTTGCAGACTTGACCAGAAAAGAACTTCAGGTATGTGTCACTTTTTAGGAAAATTCTTAATTTCATGGAACTCTAAGAAACAAATTTTAGTATAACATTCAACAGTAGAGGATGGGTATATTGCTACTGCTAGTTTTTGTTCATAGAGTATTTGGATAAATAAAATTTATATGACTTTAAAATTAGTTTTGATAAAATTCCTATCTACTGTGATAACACCAGTTCTATTTCAATTTCTAAAAACCCGCTTCAACACTCTAGAACTAAACACATTGATTTTAGATTTAATTTCCTTAGATATCATGTAAATAAAGGTGATATATGTATATAATTTTTTCCTACTGAGAAAAAATTAGATGATATCTTCACAAAACCCTAGTATTATGTTGATTTTGAAAAGATGAAGTTTCAATTGGGTATGATAGAAACTTAACTGTTACTTAGTATATTTTTTGTTTTGATAAATCTATTCAATGTTTTTACATGAGTTATATATATCACTATAATTTTTTAATCTTATTAAATGATAATTATATCATTGTGGTTAAAAATACATTGATAAAATAACTCTCTCTCAATTCTTCTTTCTTTGAATGCTATATTTTTTTCTCTCATGAAAATATTTTACCTTGTTACTTTTAATATAATTGATTTTTATTAAAATAAATCATTTTTAAATAATACTATACTATTTGATAAATTTCAAAAAGGAGGATAAAGTATTTTAATATTTAATAAATGATTTTCCAAGTTGTTTTAAAATTTAATAAATGTTATGTTTTGTAATTTACAAAAGGGGGAGATTGTTTATAATTGGGTATTAACATTTTCACATCTATTTTTGTTTTGATAAATTAATCTTACTTCACATTTAATTAAATTAAATATAGTTTTAAAATAAATTCAATTATTTACAATTTTTAATATTCTTTTTTATCATTGGTTTTTATTTTTTATACACTTTTCTTTATTTTATTTTTGTTAAGTGTTGTAAAAAAATTGGCCATGTGACAAACCATTTGGGTTGATCCTATAACCACATTTAGGGGGACCTGGTGGTCAACCTCCATGGGAGGTCCAGCCCTCATGGCCTGCACACGAGCTGGGTTGAGCATAATTCATGAATGTCATGTGTGAGCCCATGTTTAAGGCCTAGAGTGCATGACTATTAGCACATGGGTAGGGAATGGGTTGCCCATTAAGCCCACAAGACCATGTGTGTGTTGTGTTTTATTCTAATTTGGTATCATCATGACTTGTATCATATATTGGTGCCTCTCTATTTGTTCAATTCGATGTGGGACCCAATTTTTTGTTCATATTGTTCTTTTTTTATTTACTCAGACAGAAGTGATGAATACTCCCATGCAGTTTTCCTTTTTCATTCTTTGGTCTTCTCCTTCAGCTATCTTACTATTGAAAGTACTCTAATGATCTTTACAGTGTCTCCAACAGACATAACTATGTTCCCTCAAGCTTAATGGTTTGTCTAGTTTGGTCCCGGTTTATTATTATTTTTGGTTTCTTCTCTTTTATTTTTTTGATATTTCATGATAATTTATTCGTCAAGCACCCCACTGCCTATTCTAGATACTTATATGGTTCAAATCTTTCACTTGGTTGGTTTTTCGACGGAGAGTTACGAGTCACTGTTGGACACCAATGGTGAGTCATTTTTTACACACCATTGTACACTACCAATTTTTTCTTCATTCTCTGTTTGGTTTGTTTTTATTAAACCTGTGTTATTCCTCTATTCTTGTTAATTGGATATATTTTTCATGATTCACCACTGGATATCCAATGGTAGCTTAATTTTTTTAATATGCTATTATCGACTTCTTATGTTTTTAAAAAAAATCTTATTTTTTATTTTAATGTTTCTTCATTTGTTAATCTTTATTCATTATCAAAATAGTTCGTTATATTTTCAATAAGACACCATTGGATATAAATGGTGGGTTATTTATTCCCATCGGTTGTTTTTTTATATTATTCATCATCTTGGAATAAGCTTCATCAAGCTCATACAGGAGCTCTTAATTATTCTACCAAGTGCAATGTTTTTATTTCTTCTATTTATAGTTTTTATTTATTCTACTGGTGGTAGACCTTACTTCCTCTATCAACGGAAGTGATTTATTTCTTTGATTGAATCTGTTTCTAATTTGTTTTATTATATCTATTATAAAAATAATCTTTTTTATCATATGTTTTATCCTTTTGTTGTTTGGAAATTAATTTCAATGAGCCACCATTGGATATTTCTAATGGTAGGTCACGAATCACCATTGGAACCCAATGGTGAGTTATGATTCACTGTAGAACACCCAAAAATAGTAAAAATTTTATTGGTTCTCATGAATCCTTTGACTACACAGTGGATTGGAATAAATTTTTTTTTGGTTCATTACATTTATTTTTTCATGAAATTGCAAAGGTTGCATTTTCTCTATTCTTGGTAGTGGGTAATGACCTTTTGTTCTCTTTTTTCAATGGTGGTTCGTGACCCACCATTAGTTAAAAATTATCTTCAAAATTTTTATTTATTATTTTTAATTAATATTGTTGAAATAAATTTCCTTTTTAAATGTTTTATTATTTTATGTGGAAATTTAATTGCAACAGTGTATAAAAAATAATTGTATCATTATTTTATTTTCATCTATTCACGAAGAATTGATACTCATGTGATGACTTACTTTTATAATAATTTGTTGTCTTTATAATATATAATATTCTATATTTATTTCGATTTTTTTACAATTGTGATTTGTTTATATTTTTTATACTTAAAATAATAAATGATTAATTTCAATATTTCATGAATAAATATAAATTTTGATTGTGTTTTTGTTTTTGTTTTTGTTTTTGTTTTTTTTCATCATGGTTTTAACAAAATATGGTAATATACATATTATTATATTTTTTACACTAGCAAGTTTCATTTAAATATTGGATACGAATGCGCTTATAAATTATTTTTATTTAATGATCTAGGAGATCCATTTAAGGATAAATAACATATACCAGTGTAGATCATTCAATGAACATAGGATGACACAATTTATATTGATTTATAATAATCAAGAAACTTATTAGACTTCTATTATTCTACTATGATCACTAAGAATCTTTATTAATTTCATCTTCCACTATTGGAGTTATCAAAGAACCCGAGCTGCTCTGAATTTCTACATCATTTACACAACTTTTGTTTTTTGTTTTTTTTCTTCATTGTAATTATTCCTACCACTTATTTGTTCTCTATAGTTTGGTTTATGATTTTTTAATCCAAAATTTGTCATTGGGTTATTCCTCCCATCTAAAAGGAAGTTTGAGTTGTTCCTCCTAGAAAAAAAAAGGAAGGTAGGTTATAAATCCTTCAAAAATCAATGGTTATACCACTAGGTGTGAAAAAGGTACATTTCAAATGCATATAATAGGTTTATCACTCCCTTATAAAAGTGAGGATCTAGTTAATACCAGTCTTCTCATAGAGTAGAGGAGATTAATAATAGGATTATGATCTTGTTGATTCATACCTCTATAAAAACTTCATGTGTTATCTATTTTCCTTTCACTACACTTTTAACACTATTAAAACTTTGATAAATTGGTTTTTATAATAATAATTCAAAAATGACTATTCGCACCCCCCCCCCCTCTAGTCACTACTTCCACACTAAGGGACCTAACACTTTATACCAACCCAACTCAAGGACTAAACAAAACTGATACCAAAACTAACTCTAGGATCAAACAATCTTGATACCATTTTTTCCAAATTCAAAGATAAACTGATCAAGACTGATACCATTTGTAATATCTCACCCCTCCTCACTAGCTTGAGAATTTATGGGTGTCATACTAAGCCTCAGGTGACATCCCCAAGACACCAAAGGCTGGAAATAAATGCTAAGGGCCTCAAGAACATTTGGGGAATGATTTTCCCTTTTAAAATAAAACAACCAAACCAACAAAACAATAACAAAAAAACATCTATATAATGCATAAGTATAAAATACAACTCAAAACATGACCAAACCAATAAACTTTATCAGAGTGCAAGCAGAAACCAAAATACATACTCGAAGAGAACCAAAAGACACAAAATTCAAAAAAAACAAATGACATCAACAAAAAAGATCCAACCCACTTCAAGCTCCAACTCCACATGTTGTTCCAATAGTATTAAGAAGAATCACTAAATAACTGAGATACCTTAACTTTACCTATGTCCTGATAGATGATATATATAAACACACTGAATTTCCCAAGTAGGGGGTGAGAATAAACTCAGTCAGATTTCCCCAATGACTTCGCAACTTATGACACTAGGGAAAAAAATTAGCATAATTTATATAAATAGATTAAAAGTGGTTTAAATAATTTATATCAAAACCATAAACAATTTCTCAGGTAAAAATATTTATCAAGTTCTAAATACATTCTATGTTATTTAGAATACCCATAATCGTGTCTCCGCACACACACACACCATACATGCCCAAGTGACAATTCTATACTCATGAGTGGTCTCTTGTTAGTCCACCAAGTTTTCATATAGTGGCCAATACCAAGTTCCCTAATAGCACACACACCTTACATAGGGTAAAATCTATGAATGAACTCACACCAGCAATTTATTCAAAATACCCATGAAAAACCATTCCATATAAAACTTTTTAATTCCTTAAATAATTTCAGAAAACATGTTACATGCTTAAAAAACCAAACCATAATTTTAAAATCATCATTTTAAAATTATAAACAAAGGGGGTATTCCTGAAATCTATCCATTTTTTCAAATTCCAAATCCATAACCAAAATTTTTTTCTATCAATAATCACATATTGATTTCACAACCATTTCAAGAAAAACATTTAATAAAAACTAATCATTAAAGTTCTAAGTCAAGTGGATATAAGAGAGAAGCTACCTGCCTATCAAAGGTTGGAGAAAATAAAGAACGGTGCTTAAAATTTCCAAATCTGATCACAAACCACATTCCCTTCACTAGATAAAATAATATCTCATCAATATTGACATCTCAAAACATATATATATCCATAAAAAACTATATTTATGGTTCCAGTAGAGAGAAAAATAATGGATCTAGGAAGAACAAGGAAGAAGGGGTACTTATCGATGAATCCAGACCTCTAATGCACTTTGATTCTTCTAAGAATCACTTTTAGGTATAAGGGGGTCATCTCTCAATCCTAGGGATAAAAATTATTTAGGTTTATGTATGGATTAGGAAATTAAAGGAGGTTTTTGGACTTAATTCGGGTTAGGTCTACATTTTTAGGGGTTCCAACTATTCACCACATGGTGAGGCTGCACGGTTAGGCAAACCACGTGCCAACTGTGCAGTGCCACTGTCTCAACTAAACCCCTTGCATGGTTGGATCACATAGTTAGATAAACTATGTGAAAACTATGTTTTTTTCACTGTTTTAAGAAGCACAGTTTTCCCTAGGTACTTGCATGGTTTGGCTAAACAGTGCCAATTTTGCGCTTGCCCAATGTCCATTGTCTTCCATTTCACGGTTTCTTAGATATGGTGCACGGTTTCTATTAATAATTAACAAACCATAAACCTCTATAAATGCCTCCAAAACATTCCAAAACTTCTAAAAACCTCCTAAAACTCAACTTGGGTATTATATAGAC
This sequence comes from Viscum album, assembly GCA_963277665.1. NCBI lineage: Eukaryota > Viridiplantae > Streptophyta > Magnoliopsida > Santalales > Viscaceae > Viscum > Viscum album. The sequence goes on from OY728137.1 coordinate 1,657,288,905, forward strand.
TCAAAATGCATGAATAAAGGTTTGTGTACCTAAAACCGAGGGTGCAGTAATAAACATGTGGAAGCATCTTAAATCATAACATTATAAGATTATGTCAAGTCTAACCACCAAGACAATATAATATAGGTTAACCACCATTATAATCACAGTATGCTCAGAATAATTTCCATCATAACATAATGTACTTAGGATAATCACCCAAGTACCATACATGGAATCTCATGATGTAAAGACCTGGAAATTTCAAGGGATTTTTTTTAAAAATGATTGGAATTTTACGAGTCTGTGGCTTCTGACGGCGCTTGATTCCGAGGCCCGGTGTGCCTAGAATAAATTTCCAAAGTTTAGCTCGGGTACGTTCAGTAAACGAACGAGCGGGTTTTTCTATCTTTTGAACCGGTACTTGGAATTAAAATCTGAGGGCACCGATGAACTCACAACGCAGGTAATTTCTTAACGTGGTCCTTACCGTAGTTGCGTTCTCAATGGAGGAGAAGTTAATTATTGGGGGTTTATTTAAGAACTAAATAAAAATTGTCGGAACAATTTTTATTTTATAAGGAGGTCATTCCCTCCCATGGGTAGTTAAGGGTGGGGCCCACAACCACCTAACTACCCAAGTGTGAATGTTAGATAGGTGGGGCCCACACGAGCCCCAACTATTTAATTTCCCCTAAACTCATTAAAAACCCCTCATTAAATTGGAAACCCCCTCCCCATTAAATGCCAATCTCTCCACCTCACTCCATTAATTCTTGTCAACCCATTTTTTAATGAGGATCCTTCCTCTTTCCCTCTTTTTTTTATTTAATTTACAACACGTTTAATAATTGGGGACCATCCCTCTCCCTTCCTTAATTGATTGTCAACACATTTTATTTAATGTGGTGATTTAATTTTGGGAGAGTGGCTTTGCGTGTGTAATAAAATAATAGGAGGAGCCTATTACTTTATTAAGGGGGGGATCTTTCTTTGTTCAAGGAAGATCGAGATAAATCTTGAGGTTTTGGAATAATGTTGGCCTCCAACGAAGAACAACGACACGCCACCAATCCTCTTCTCCACGACAAGATAGGAGACGCCGTTTCCTCCTCGGTGCACTCCGACGATGCCTACAAACCCTTTCCCCACGACATCGTCTACCGCGACGTCGTTTACTACAACGCCGACGATCGTCTTCAATTGTTGAGGTAGAGGAATTTGTATATTTCATTATGTGATTTATACCCTCTCCATGGCGTGTAATTGTTGGGTAATGTTTTGAACCACTAACGCGGTGGGTACAGACTAACGAACAAGTCCTAACCCACCGCTATTTTGTTCTTGATGCGCAGAATATTTGGCGACAATGAAGCGGGGCCGCAATGGTGATTAGAGGCCTTCACAGTGATGTATGGGTCCCAAGATGACTGCAGGCGCAGACGGAAGTAAAATCAAACCATCGGAATGACTCCGGTGGCCCGCGAAAGTCCCCCGCGGTGCGGGTCGCCAGCGTGACGGCACTGGCCGGCCGCCTGGAGGCGGCGGCGCCCCAGCGCGACGCCGGCAGAAGCCCGCCATGGCGGCGAGGGCAGGATCCCGCAGCCACGCGGGATCCAGGGGAGCCAGCGGCACCACCCTGGCACCGCGTCCGTGGAAAGTAGGGGTCGCGCCCCCCGCTCGGCTCGCTGGCTGAGCCAGCGCACCCCCCCGGCCAGGCCGGGGCGGGTCGCGCGGACCGGGCTGCGCCGGACCCAGACCCGGGTTGGGTCGACCTGGTTCGGGCCGACCCAGGGGGGGTTGGGTCGGGTCGAGCCGGGCCCAGACTCCCCACTTCGGACCGTTTTTGGTCTTTTGCTCATAACTTGAGCTACGGACCTATGATCGATGCATAGTCAGTTTTGTAGGAATACTTGGATCGAGACGATCATTTTGGTATATTACACTCAAGGTTTCGGCAAAGTTTGGGTATGGCCAGGTTGGTTCGAACCCGAAACCAACCGGGCCCTTGGAGCGGAAACGCTTATAACTTAAGGACCGGACATCTGTTTGACATGTCGTCAACTGCATTGAATTCCTCTTGATGAGACGGTCCTTTTGGATTACTCCTCTTGAGGTTTGGACGCAGTTGGAGTACGGTCGGGTTGGTTTTAGCTTAAAAATCAACCGGGCCCTTGGGACGGAAAAGCCAATAACTCTCAGACCGGACGTCTGATTGATGCATCGTCTGTCGCGTTGGGTTTCTTTTGACGAGACAGAACTTTGGGATACATCAAATCTGGACTTCATGACAGTTGATGTATCGACTCTTTTGCTCGAGGAGCGGAGCCTCCCGGAATCGAGCATGTTGTGTGCGGGAACCCTAGAGCCGGCTGCGACTGCATCGACTACTATACTGGAATCCTCCATGGGTTCGACAGCGACAACTACCGTACTGGAATACTCCGTGGGTTCGACGGCGATGACTACTGTTCTTTTATCCCATGTGGGTCCAGCAGTATTGACCTTTGTACTTGTATCCTGTGTGGGTCCGGCAGAGTAGTTGGTCTTGTATCCTGTGTGGGTCTGACAGCTTAGCTGGTCTTGTATCCTGTGTGGGTCCGACAGCTTAGATGAATCAGTGACTACATATGATCGTCTCTATCGCCATACTAAAGATGTATACCTGTGTGAGCCGAGTCTTTATTTTCAATCATTATCATCGATGTGATTGACTTGTTTTCCTGTGTGGACTGGGTTGTGCTTGGGCTCGAGAGTTGGAGACGAACTGTAACAGATGACTTAGGTATATGTATGGGCATATACCTAAGTAGAGTCATTTGATACTTCATGATTGTATCTTTCCTTTGTGGTTTATCCTTCGTGGATTCTAAGAGACCTTCGGAGGTCTCGGGGTCCCTACTGAGTATCGTTTACTCACCCTTGCACGGGCTATGCCCGCACTACATTGTGTTGGATGCAGACGACGGACAGCACTGATCGAGGTGGAGGCTTATGGAACTGGATGGTACCCAGAGGTGGACCACCTAGCGAGATGTACACGGAGCAGACGGTCGGACCCGAGGAGCTGAGGAGACTATCTGTACCCACCCTCCAGGTGGAATTTCTGGAGGAAGACTCGGTGCTACTGTTTTACTTACTACTGTTGTACTTTCCTTTCAGTTGTAATGTACTTTCAGTTGGGTTTGTATACTGGACCATTTACTTTTCAGCACTTACCTTGTACCCAGTTTTACTTAGTGCTTACTTCACTTGCATACTCTGTTGTGTTTTTTTTACTTTATAAAAAAGGCAATGCCTTCCCTTTTATCAAGATTTACGCCTTTGGTGCTAGTCGCCAGCCCCTGGACTATGGAAGGTGGGCTTGGGGTAGTCACGACACGGGCCCTGAGGACGGGTCGTGGCACATGAGACATTAACATTACCAAATACATTGGAGGGATCTAATAGATCCACCTGTCACAACTTAGGCTAACCACCATAATAATATGCACAAGAATATGTGTTCCACAAAAGGAAAAAACATACATAAATCATAAGAATGATAAAACCCATGAGAAGAAAGTGGGTTTCACAATCTTATCTTATGGAAGGACCAGAGGTTATATAATATGGATTCCAAGGAGATGATAGAATAAAATTATTTTGGGTATTCATTTTTGATTAAAACTAATCATAGGTCTTGAACATGGGTAGTAATTTTAGAAAATAATTCTTAAAATAATTTTATGAGGTAAAAATAAAAAACCTCTTAGGTTATTCTTTTAAAAATGAGCAAAGGAAATTTTAAAGAAGAAAAATGAAAAAGGTTTTATTTTAAAACCATAATTAAACTAAAAATATTTTTCATGAAATAAATAAGTTTTTTAGAAAAAAATATTCAAGGTTAAAACATTTTATGGGGTTAATACTTGACATGACTTTAGATAAAGGAAAGTTCCCTTAAATAAGTTTTTTAGAAAAAAATATTCAAGGTTAAAACATTTTATGGGGTTAATACTTGACATGACTGTAGATAAAGGAAAGTTCCCTTAAAAATTGTGTTCACTTAAAAGAGGAAACTTTGAAGGGGACTTAAAAATGTACTTTACCCAAAAAATAAATATAAAGTAAACTCTTTATGTATATAAAGATCACATGTATATAGAATATTGATGATATAATTGAGAATAAGATAAATTAAAATGGAAAAAAAGAAAGAGAACATGTAACCAAAAGATAATGAGGGTGGTTCGGAGTATCCCTTACCTCATGTCTGAAAGCACTCTACACTTGCACTTAACATAATGTATAATTAAATTAAGTTAATTAAATATATATCCAATAAAATTTTTCATCTATATTTAATTTGATAAATTCCATTTATTATCATTTTGTATTTATTTTAAATATAGTTTCTGATTGCGTCGATTACTCGGGGTTGATCAGTTATTTTCTACATAACACTTTTAGTTTGTTGACCATGGTCAAATATATTGTAAAATAAATTAATGATATCCCAAATTGTATAGTTTTGTAGGAAAATACTTATATAGTTTCAAAATTTATCCAAAAAATATCCAAATTAAGAAGAGTGCCTTGATAAGCCCATTTAAGTCCGTTAAAGTTGCTATAACTGTTTATTTTTTATTACTTATATATTGCCATATATTATCATTACATAATATTAATAGTGTGAAAAATATGATATTAGTTAATTAAATAAACTTTTAAACCAACCAGTTAAGGTGGTGATGGAAAATTGAACACGTTGTTCATGGAGATGGTAGACTACTCACACAAATGACTATGTTTTCCTTTTTCTTAATGATTTTAGAGGAAAGTATAAAATGGATATTTCATTAGTATAATAAAATTTCAGAATATTAGAATTTATAGTGTTATAATACCTTCATATATAGTGGGTACTTTAGGGGTTTAGAAGAAGAAAATAACTTAGAAATGTTGGTTTGAGAACCTTTCCATTGGAAGTTATCCATTGGGTAATTTCTTAAGATTATTTAGCTTAGTCTTTTGGTGTGACCAAAGATTCAAAGGCATAGATATGGTGTTTTGGAGATAATATGGTGTATTTTTTTTTTTTTGATCCAGGACTTTGGGATGGGTGTAGAAATGGGGAGGAGGTGGTCTCCTTTTGTAAGTGAAGAAAAAACACTTTTGTAAAAACTCATTATTTCTTAATGATATCACTCCGCTATTAAAAGAAAATGGATCTAAAAATGATAAATAATGGCGTGGGAAAATATTTAAGGTCTATACTCCATATAACATATAATATCAATCATTTTTTTACATTTTTCAACCTTTTTCACTATGTTAAATCACTTTTACCCTAATTTACCCTTACCGTGGTAACTTTTCTTTTATCCTTGAAAACTAATTTTAATGGGAAAATTTTAAATTAAAATTATTTAATAATTATAAAATTATGATTTTAATTTTTTTTTTATATAAAATAAAATTTCCAAGATTTATAGAAATTAATTTTAATATTAGCGCACATAATGTGTAAAACCCCGTTTTTAGAAAAAGGTGTATTTTTAAGATTTTTTTTATTTAGGATAAAATTATCAATTTTATTGATTTTATAGACATTAAAATTTTTATTATTCTTAAATTAATATAGAATTATAATTAAAATAAGTTTAAAAAATAATTCAACCTTGTTAAATTTTTATTAAAAGAAACAGACGAAAAACAATTTCGTTAAAACATTAACTAAATTTTCTAAGATGCTAAGATTGAGTTTTATATATCAATATATTTGATAGAAATAATATTTTAATAATTAATCATATGATTTTCAATTATTCAATCCCTTAAAATTAATCAATTTGATCTTATTTGCATCATTTTTGTATTTTTGTTGATTTTTGGGCTTAATTGTGAAAATTTGTTAATTCTAGAAATTTATCGATTTTCTAGAGCTTTAGTTTTTTGGGAATAAATTTTATAATTTTGATCCAATTTAAGTTATTCCTTTTTTTAATCTTCCTTTACTCATGGTATTCTGCTTTTTCTTATGAACCCAGTTCCAATTTGAAACACACTGGCCTAGAAAAATCAATAAAGAGGAGAAATTTTTCTGGACGACAGAATGGACCGCATCTTAGTTAATGTTGTATATCTTAGCCTAAAGACCTCCAAATGAGGTGATTATAGATGGATATTAAATATTACTAAATTCCAAATTCAACCATTAAATTTCATGTATAAATTATCTCATTAAGGATTTATTTTCATGATCCCAAGTGAAGAAAGTTCAAGAATCTCCTAGGACAGAAAAGAGTGTACTTAAGTAATTATATCACAAATCCCCCTAAAAATATCCAATATATTTTAAATTTTTGGGGTATATATAAAAAATAATTTTGAATTTTTTTTAAGAATAAGCCTTAGTGATATTTAGAGTTTTGGTGGGAATAAAAAAAAGAGAACTTATGAAGGAAAGATTATGGAGGAATTTTTTTTGTTATTATTTTTCCCTATTTTCTTTCTTTTTAGTTTTGTAATGTCTTATTCTTCCCCCTTATTCATGTATTCCATTCACATAGAGGGTTACTACTATGAGTTATTAGGGAAGGATGGTTTTTTCCTTTTTTAATTCTTGAGTTGATGCACTTAATGGAATAAAATCCTTTTATCTCTTTTGCAAATTGGTTTCAATTTCTAATAGTGGTTTTTATTATCAAGTATGATTGTATATGGTTTTAAATTATATTGTTGTTATTGATTTTTTTAATGGTAATTTTCTCCCTCTATTAGGTTATGTTCTATATATGATGAAATAGATCAGGGATTAGTGGTGAAGTACTCGGCGATCGTCAGTACTTGTGGGAGGGGTAGTGGATATTTTTTATTATTTAGGATAAACAAGACCCAATCAGGAATTACCTAAGTTAATTGAGGGTATTCGTTGCATCTATTTCTCACATAGTAAGGAGAGTATATCAATTTGAGATATTTTTAAGGTTTACTCTCACCATCACCATTGACCAAGGGAGTGAGATGAAGCGATTGTGGAATCTCACTTTAATTGGATTAGTAGAAGAGAATTGGATAAATTGGAATTATGATGGAATTGAAATTGTAAAATCAATCCCAACATGATTACCCAATTCATATCACTATTTTCAATCACTTTATTTTTTAATTTTATTTCAATATTTTTCTTAATTTATTTCTTTTTTTTTTGTTACTTTATTTTGTTTTCTAAATTAAAAAAATTTGAAAAACAATCTCCACTTATTTCTCAAATTTAAAGTGACAGCTTGATTATTGTGTGCTCCTCTCTGAAGACAACCTAGGTTAACCACTATACTGCATTTTAACTTAGGAAAAAAAAAATCACACCCCATGACAGGAGCATGTCAAAATTGGCGTCGTTGTTAGGGAGGTTGTGTAAACAATCTAATTCTGATATTTTGTAAATAATTTATTTGATTTCATTTAAAAAACTAAAAAACTATTTTCCATGATGTATGACAATTGCAATTATTCTTCTTGGATTTATTACTCATAGTTTCAGGGTTAAGTGGTTCATAATGATGAGGAATACCTCTTATAAAGGGTTGATAAACTTACTCTTTTGGTGAAGAAAATGTTGAGTGGCCATGTCACAGGTCTCTCACTTCAAGAAATGGTGGAAATTCTTAATCAAGTCAAAATTGATTATGAAATATTGAAATCCAAGGAGGAAGTACCAGTTTATAAGGGACCTCTACCTGAACCAGAATACAAAATAGTGTAGCAGGTGATTTCCCCACTTGTTTTTAAAATATAGGAGTCTGAATACCTACCTCTATCTAGTGAAATTCAACTCAAAGAATCATTTTCCACAGAAGAATCAATTAAAGATAAATAAACTCAGGGAGATGATCTTTTCATGAACTCATTATCTTCTAATTTTATTGAAACTGAATTGAGTATTACCTCTCCTTTCTTGAAATTTTCATATTCAGCCAACACTTGTATTGCCTTGGTGGATAAGGAATAAAAGGAAGAAATTCCTAATAAGGAACATCTGGAGATCCCTGAACTTGTTGAACACTTATTGGAGGGAATACAATAGGAGACCAAAGTGGCTTTTCCTAAGGAAATAAAGACACAATATGAATAATTTATAAGGGAATAATTTGATATTGATACTTCATGCTTTAATTTTTTTAGATATAATTAAACTCTAACTTTACCTTTAATTATACTTTTGATGCATTATTCCTTGAGAAACCACTAGAAAATGAATAAGAGGTTATGAAAGTGGAAAACAAGAAAGATTAGGAATCATTCTATATTCTATCCCCACTATGAAAGTTGCATCTCATTATTATGAGGTTGTATTTGGCATACTATATCTATAGAGTCCTCAATAAAAAGGAATAAGTAAAATATGGAAAGAAGAAGTGTTGGTGGTTCATGAGTAAGAAACTGCACCCACCATCTGATTGGGGATAACCCACTAGAACTGTCCATCTAGAGGCAATCAAAACCCAGAGCCCACTTGGGTAATTAAAACAAGATCTATCATTATTTTCTCATTCTATTTATTTATTTAGTATCTTCCAATAAATTTATTCCATTTTCTTTTCTTCTTATTTTTTGTAGGTTTTCCGTGTGCAACACTTAGGAGCTTAACTCAATGTTACATTGCCAATAAGTCAGGTCATACCTCTCCTTTACACTTTCTTTCTTATCATGATTCAATTTCAAATACTCTTACATTTCAAATCCAATTTAATTCATTAAGTAAACTATATCATTTAAGTGTGGGGGAGGTGAACTTTATAGTTTAGGATTTTCATTTGTTGTTTTTATCTTTTTCAAAAAAAAGTTATGTGTTTTTCATTTTTTTTTTACGTATTTATTTTACATTTTTTGTGTGTTTTTAAAAATTTTGAGATGAAATGATTATGATTTCCCATTTTTGAAGCCCATCTCAATTAATGAAATAATTTATTCCATGAAAACTAGCTTAAATGAATGCTGAAAATAACTTTATTTCAAGTTTAAATCTTTGGGAATTTCATGAAAAGTACTCTGAATTTTGAATATAATGCTGCATTTCACTGTCTTTATCTTTAAAATCACTTTCCTGTGAGACTTATGAACCATTTTTGTCATATTATTTTCATTCACCGTACTTCTTGAGATAACTAAACCATACTTGATTTGACTAGAATTTGATTTATTTCTGTCAAAACTTGAGGGTTTTAGGTACTTATGTTTTAAATGATTGAGCCATTTCTTTGGTTTAATCCCCCTTATCAAAAGAATCCTTTTCATTCTGGAATTCCTTGTACATTTAATCCTTATATCTCCTAGAATCCATGAGTTTTCTATTAGGTTATCCACATTAAAATCCAATTTTCCCTATCCAACCTACTCTTGAAGTGAAATCTCATGATCTAGTTGAACTTAAGTGTGGGGGGGAGCTGTCTTGTGTTATGCTACCTCATTTATTGCAACTTTGGGTGGAAAATAAAATGATTAAGAGATGTTTTTGTAGTTGAAAAAATCATTCTATTGAAAGTTTTTCCCTCATGGAGCTTTCATGATAGGAGAAGTTGTGCCTTTCTAGATCTTCTAACGGAGAAAGAAAGTTGTACCTTTTATGAAGCTTTCAAGAAAAATTATATTTGAGAAGATTGAAATTTTTTCTTCTAAAATTTTTAATGGTGTGTACATTCCTTGATTTTTCAAGATGATATATCTGATTTTCTACTAAGGGGAGTTATGAGGATGTCATACTTGAGTGAAAATTAGAATCTTGCAATTTTACTTCAAAAAGAGCCAACTCCTCCACATTCATCCTCAAATTTTTTTGACATATAATTCTAACAACTAAAAGACATAGAACAACCTTGAAAATTACTCATGATAAAAAAATTTCCTTGACTCACATCAGGTGGATATGTAGTAATTTATCAATCCTATAGTGACACTTATATTGGTTTGGATTAGAAAAGCCTTTTTGAAAATTGACATTTTTCAGATGAGAGAAAATCCATGTGAGGTAGGTGTTTTGTGTGCATGAGAGGATAAATAAAGGGTTAATTTATTTAATTATCTGAATTGATTATTTAAATTATTTTTTTTTATGAGCAATGATATATTTTGTTCCTTGGTGTGTAATTGGTGGATCTCATTAGTATGTGTTTTGAATTTTCTTGGATTTGATTTTAATGCTAACTTGTCCAGGACTCCAAGTGATAAGTGTGAAGGAATTGATAGAAATAATATTTTCATAATTTTTCATATTATTTTCAATGATTTAATCCCTTCCAATTAATCAATTTGAGTTTATTTGCATCATTTTAGTATTTTTGGTAATTTTTGGGCTTAATTATGAAAATTGGTTAATTCTGGAAATTTATTGATTTTCTGAAGCTTCAGTTTTTTAGGAATAACTTTTATAGTTTTTATGAAATTTAAGTAATTAATTTTTTTAGGCTTCCTTTACTCATGGGATTCGAATTTTCCTTATGAACCTAGTTCTAATTTGAAACACACTGGCCCAAAAAATCAATAAAGAGGATAAATTTTTCTGGCTGACAGAATGGACCCCGCCCCAGTTAATGAGTCTTATCTCAGCCTACAGACCTAAAAATGAGGTTATTATAGATGGATATTAAATAGGACTAAATTAAACATGCATCCATTAAATTTTATGTATAAAATGTCTTATTAAGGCTTCTTTTTCATTATCCTAAGTGGAGGAAGTTCAAGAGTCTCTGCATCCATAAAAAGTGTACTTAAATAATTTTGTCATAACTACCCCTAAACGCATCTGATATATTTTAAATTTAGAGGGTATATATAAAAATTCATTTATAAAAACTTTTAAGAAGACACATTAGTGATATTCGGAAATCTGGTGTGAAGAATAGAAGATAAATTCTAAAGGAAAGATTATAGAGGAAATTTTTTTGTTCTTCTTTTTCCCTCTTTTCTTTCTTTTTAGTTTTGTAATGTCTTCTTCTTATACCTTCTTTATAGATGGACTTCACATAGAGGGGTAATAATATAAGTTATTAGGGAAGGAAAGTTTTTTCATTTTTTAATGCTTGAGTTCATGCACTTAATTGTATAAAATCCTTTATCTCTTTTGCAAAGTTGGTTTTAATTACTAATAGTGATTTTTATTATCAAGTATGATCATATTTGGTTTTAAATTCTATTGTTGTTATTGCTTTGGTAAATAATAATTTTATACCTCCATTAGGTTTTGGTCTATATATGATGGAATAGATTAGGGCTTAATGGTGAAGTACTCTGTGATCGTCAGTGTGTGTGGGACAGGTAGTGGATATTATTGATTGTTTGGGATAAATAAGACCTGAATAGGAATTACCTAAGTCAATTGAGGGTATTCGCTATAACTATTTCACACATAGGAAGGAGAGTAGATCGAGCTGAGATCTTGGAAAGGTTTACTCTCACCATCACCATTTACCAAGGGAGTGAGATGAAGCGATCATGGAATCTCACTTTAATCGGCTAAGTAGAAGAGAATTGGATAAATTGGAACTATGATAGCATTGTAATTGGAAAACTGATCTTGACCTGATCACCCAATTCATATCACTATTTTCAATCACTTTCTTGTTCAATTTACTTTCAATATTTTTCTTAATTTATTTATTTTTTTTTACTTTAGTTTGTTTTCTAAATTAAGAAATTTAAAAAACAATCTCCATTTCTTTATCAAATTTAAGGTAACAGCTTGATTATTGTACACTCCTCTCTAAAGACAACCTAGGTTAACCACTATACTGCATTTTAACTTAGGAAATATTTGTTTTTTGTCACACCCCATGACAAGCATGTGTCAATGGTATTTTAAAATAATTAATTTAACTTTATAAAATATATTTTATATTTTGAAAATGGTTTCAAAAAAAATCACGACATTCTTTTATAATAATGTCATAATAGTTTTGATATTACTAAAATATGTATTTTTCATTATTCACATAAAAATTAATTATTTCTGAAAAATCCCAAAAATAATCCTAATCTCATTTTCACATAGTGAATCAAAAAATTATAGTCAATTTATTATATTAAACTTATATAAGTTATAAAAAATAGTTTTTTATATAAGTTATTAAAATGCAACAAACACATTTTTTTATAATGCATTTTAAAACATTAAATATATTTATATTATTAGTATACAACAAGTTGTATTTTTATACAAAAGGGAATATTATAAAAATATTATATTCCTAATTAATTATAAGTTGATTTTAGTTCTTATCATCTATATTACCTTATATGAAACTTGTATATATTCATAAGGGAAAATTTTTATATATAAATTTAGGGTGGATTAATTCTTCCCCTCTTAAGAAATTTATCCCTCGAAATTTCATTCCATGCATCAAGGAGAAAATAGGTGAGGGTGATTTTGATTCATTATCTCTTAAGGTTCCCATTTTTCCTCTTCAAACTTATGGTCTCTCCAAATTACTTTGACAAGGTGAGTTGTCTTGTAGTGAAAAACTTTGTCTTTGCGGTCTAAGATCTTTATCATCTTATCCTCGTAAGAGAGATCATTCTATAACTATAACACCTATAGATTCAATACATGTGATGTATCTAGTATTTAATTCCTCAATAGGGATACATATAACATTTCATAGACTTGAGACAGGTTTGGTAGAAGTGTTAGTCGATAGGATATAACTCCCACACGATCGAGGATCTAAAAAGGGACAATGTACCTAGGACTTAGTTTTTCCTTATTTATAAATCTTGTAACTCTATTCTAGGGATAAATACAAAGAAAAACATTATCACTAACCTCGAACTCTAAGTCTCACTGATGGTTATAAACATAACTCTTCTGCTGAATTTGATCCGTTATGATATTTTGTTGAATGATCTTGGCCTTTTATACCATTTTTCAACCATCTTAGGTCCTAAAAAATTTTATTCACCAACTTAATCCCAACACGTAGGTTTTATAAATTTCTTCCAATATAGGGATTCATATGGGGCAATTTGAGTGCTCGAGTGGAAATCATACTTGTATGAGAACTCAACCAATGGAAGATGTTAATCCCATCCTCCCTTAAAGTCCATAGAGAAAGATCTTAACATATCCTCAAGTGTCTGGATAGTTCTTTCAGATTGGCTATCATTATAGGGATGATAGAATGTACTAAATTTTAACTCTATGTTTATATAATTATGAATACACTTCTAGAACTTTTATGGTGAACCTCGTATCTTGATCAGATACAATTGATAGTGGTGTTCCATGAATCCTTACCACTTCTCTAATGTATATATTTGTAAGTTGATCGAGTGAGAAGTCTTCTAAAATGGAAATGAAGTGAAAATTATTTTTAAGAATATACACCACAACCTATATATCATTGTTCCCTTTAGTTGTCTTTGGATGACCCATGATAGAGTCCATAGTGATGTTTTCTCATTTCTATGTAGATATGGGCAATGGTTTCATCATCCCTTTGAATTTTTACCTCTTAGCCTTTACCTACTAACACACTAGGAACTTTGATGTATATTTCATAGAATCCTTCTTCATATTGTCCCACTAATAGTGTTCTTGGAGATATTTATATGTCTATTTGTTTCCTGGGTGAATAGAGAATGTTTTTTGTGAGTATCACTCAATATATCCTACTTTATCTCTGGCTCAGATATAACACATAGTCATTTCCCAAATCTCATCACTCCTTCACCATCTATGCTAAACTCTGGGTATTTTCCCATTCTTACTACTTCCACCTTCTTCTATATCTCCACATAATTCATTTGGGATTTCTTAATTTTCTCTTGAATAAATAGTTGAGAAAACATTTTAAAAAGGTGGGATGGTAATCCCTCCTTTATTACTCTCATGTACATCATTTTCATGTCAGGAATATTAGATACTTATCAATTATAATAATGGATAAGTATGTGATATCCTTTATTCTTAGAGCATCTATCACTTTATTTAACTTCCCATGATGGTAGTCGGTTGATAAATCATAATCTTTGATCAGTTCCAACCATCTTCATTAACATATGTTGATATCCTTCTGTATGAATATATATTTTAGGATTTTGTGATCTGTATATATTTCTCACTTCTCCCCATATAGATAATGCATCCAAATATTCAATTTTAATATTATTTCAGTTAGCTATAAATCATACGTTATATAGTTCTATTCATGCACCTTCAACTATTTTGAGGAATAGGCAATTACTTTATCATTATGTATGCATACACAACCCAGTCCCTTATTTGAAGCATCAATATAAATCACAAATCCTTCCCCAATTAAAGGTGGTGTGAGTATAGTTGTTGTGATTATCCAATTGTTAAACTCATTCAAGTTTTCCTCATATTAATAATTCAAATTATATTTCACTCCCTTCTGATTTAGCTTAAGATAACCACTCGTGCGCCATATACAATGTACTTAGGCTAACTGTTCATGCACCATACATAGAATCTCATGAGACGTTAACATCATCTAATGCATTACAGGTCTATAATAGACCCATGCATCACAACTTAGGTTAATCACCATCATAATATGTACAAGCATATATATTCCAAAAAAGGAAAAAAGATACCATATATAAATTATAAGCATGATAAAACCCATGAGAAGGAAGTGGGTTTCACAATATTGTCTCAATGGCCCGATGGCCTTCTTTTTTATTGATTTTTTTATAACACCCCTTTCAAGGGATAAGGGGGAACCCTTATAAGTCATGTAGGATTAGATATTACATGACCTATAGGCCTTAGAAAATTATACAAAATATACTTGGAACTCCTCCTACCAACTTCTTTATCATGATATCAGCTCTCCACCTTCGCATGGCTATTCGGTTAGGCTTCCCATGCAAGCACAGGTTGGTCCTGATGGCAATGTCATACCCTCTCTTTCAAACAAATCCTCTTAGCTTCTACTCTGGTGAATGCTCTTGCTCTGATCCCCATCTGGAGTCTACTCCTTGTAGAGTCTTTTTGATCATTTGGCACAATTTCAGATGGCCTGAAGGCCTTGAGGTGGCCCGAAGGCCTTGATGTGGCCTGAAGGCCTTAAGGTGGCCCGAAAGCCTTACTGGACCGAAGGCCTTAAAGGACCTGAGGCCCAAACCGGTGGCCCAAAAGCCCAAATGGATGAATAGTTCTGGCTGCTATAATACCAAATAGTGACTGCTACAGTGCCTGTTACAGTACCCCGGAAATATGTCTCCACCTAGTTTTGAACTTGGGTCTCTTGGTTTCACAATACTGTCTTAAGGAATAACTGAAGGTTATATCATATGGATTATAAGGAGGTGATGGAATAAAATAATTTTGTATATTCATTTTTAATTAAAAATAAACATAGGTCATGAACATTTGTAGTTATTTTAGAAAATAATTCTTAAAACAATTCAAATAAGTAAGAATAAAAAAACCTCTTAGGTGATGCTTTTCAAAATGAGCGAAGGGAATTTTAAATAAGAAAATAAAAAAAGGTTTTATTTTAAAACTAAAATTGAATTAAAAATGGTTTCAATGTAATAAATAAGTTTTTTAGAAAATAATTCAAGTTTAAAACATTTTATAGGGTTGATACTTGTTATGGTTTTAAACAAAGGGAAGTTCCCTTAAAAGTCTCCTTCACTTGACAGGGAAAACTTTTAAGGAAACTTAAAAATATACTTTCCCTAACAAAGAAAGTAATCATAAAGTAGGTATATATTTAAAGAGTATATATAGAGATAATATGTATGATATAACTAAGAAGAAGATAAAGGAAAATAGGGGGAAGTAAATGGAATGTGTAACCAAAAGGTAATGAGGGTGGTTTGGAGGATCTCTTACCTCATGCCCGAAAGCGCTCTTCATTTTTACTTAACTTCATGTATAATTAAATTAAGTTCATTAAATATATACTCATTAATATTTTTCATATAAATTTAATTTTCTAAAGTCCATTTATTATAATTTATTATTTATTTTTAATATACTTTCTCATTACGTCGGTTACCTGTGATTGTTCGGTTATTTTCTTCGTAACACTTTTGATTTATTGACCATAGACAAAGGTTCTCTAAAATAACTTCATGATATTTATAATTTTTTAGAATTATGTAATTTATTATTCTATTAGGAAAATACTTATACAATTTCAAAATTTATCCCAAAAATATTTGAATTAAGAAAGGTGTATTGATAATCCCATTTAAGTCAGTTAAAGTTACTATAACTGTTTATTATTTTTATTACTTATAGATTGTCATATATTATTATTATGGAATATTAATGGTGTGAAAAATATCATATTATTTAATTAAATAACTTTTTGGAGCCTACTATTTAAGGTGCTAATAGAAAATTGAACACGCCGTTCATTGAGGCGATAGTTTTCACACACACATGATGAAATTTTCCTTTTTCTTAATGATTTTAGAGGAAATTATAGAATGGATATTCCATTATGATAATAAAATTTTAGCATTGTAACATTATTTTTTTATCATACCTTCATGTATAGAGGGGATTTGATGGGTTTAAAAGAAGAAAAGAAATTTAGAAAAGTCGAGTTGAGAGTATTAGCTTTCCCTTGGAAGTTCTCCCTTGGGTAACTCCTTAAAACTTTTTAGATTGGTATTTTGGTGAGACCAAAGCTTCAAAGTATTAGGGTGTGTGTTTAGGGGAGACTAGGGAAGATTTTTTGTTGATCTAAGGATTTGGAATTGGTAGATAAATGGGAAGGATGTGGCCTCTTTTTATATGTGAAGAGAAGGGTGCTTTTGTAAAAACTCATTATTTTTCAATGATATTACTCTATTATTCTAGTAAAAAGGCTCTAAAATGGCCACTAATGGTTTATGTAAAGATTTAAGGTTGATTCTCCCTCCACCATACAATATCAATCATTTTTTTCACATGCTTCAACCTTTGTCATTAAGTTAAATCATTTTTACCCTAATTTACTCTTATAGTGGTAACTCCACTTTCACGCTAGTACACTAATTTTAATGGATAAATTTTAAATTGAAATTATTTAATAATTTTAAATATGTAAATAATTTTATAAAATAAAATTTCAAAGAGTTTAGTAAATTAATTTTATTATTAACGCACATAACACGTAAAAACTTGTTTTAAGAAAAAGTGTATTTTTAAGCATAAGATTTATGTTTAGGATAAAATTATAAATCTTATTAATTCTATTGATATTAAAATGTTTATTATTATTCAATAAATATTTAATTGACATTAAAATAAGTTGAAAAACTAATTCAACCATGTTTAAAATTTTATCAAAAGAAATAGATGAAAAATGGTCTTATTAAAACATTACTTAAATTTTCTAAGATGTTAAGAATGAGTTTTATATATAAAAATAGTATTTTAAAATACTTAATTTAACTTTATAAAATATACTTTTTATTTTAAAAAGGGTTTTAAAAACTTTCTTGGCATTCTTGTATAGTAATTTCATAAAAGTTTCAGTATTACTAAAATCGTTATCTTTCACTATTCACCTATAAATTAATTATTTCTAAAAAATATAAAATAATAATATTAAGTTAATTTTAAGATAGTGAATAAAAAAATGAAATTAAATTTATTATATTTAACTTATATGAGTGATAAAAAATATATATATAATTTCTTAAAGTGCAATAGAAACAATTTGTTTAAATACATTTTAAAACATGAAATGTATCTATATTATTACTATACTACAAGTTATATTTTTATAAAAAAGGTAATATTATAAAAATATTATGTTCCGAATTAATTATAAGGTGATTTTCATTCTTATAATCTATACTACCTTATATGACACATGTATATATTCATAAAGGAAGATTTTTATATATAAATTCAGGGTTGTTACATATTTTATCATGACATATATTGTATTTATTGTCTTTGAAAGATAAGGGGAGTAATGTGAGACCAAACATTCATCTGAAGGATGGGTCCTGCACTAATGATCCAGTTTTCATGGGAGGTATATAAGTGAACTTCTTTAAATCCATTATTGTTGATGTTAACCCTTGTATACAGAATGGCTATCTGAGGGACCCTGCAGCTATCTTTGATGTCATTCCCCGAGTGGTAACCAACCATAAAAACTCAATACTTGGATATATTCCTCAGGATAATGAGATTCAAAAATCTATCAACTCTCTCAACCCAGAAAGTTTCCCTGGCCCGAATGGATTCCTGGGGTCTTTTTACATGGCTGCATAGAATCTAGTTAAGAAGGATATCATTGAGGCAATTCGTGATTTCTTTTATGGCGGATAACTTCCCTGTATGGAAAGCTCCACTACCCTAGTTCTCATATATAAAGTGAAGGATCCTTTATCTTTGAGCCAATTTAAACATATCAGCATGTGTAATTTTCCATACAAAGTGTTGGAAAGAATCCTTAATAGAATATTAGACTTCGTTCTTCCCAGATGGATTTCAGAGGAGTAGAATGGATTTATTAAGGGGTGGTCTATTAAAGGTGCTATTTGAATTTCTCATGAAATGATTGATGATATCAATATAAAGGCTTTAATCTCAAACATTGTCATCAAATTCGACATGGATAAAGCATATGACAGGTTGGAATGGAACTTTACTATCAAGAAAATGGGTTTCATGGGTTTCTCTTCCTAGTTCATTAACCTCCTATTTAGATGCTACAAATCTATATGGATCTCCCTTTCTTTTATGGGAAGTAAATACGTTTTCATGAAATCGGTTAGGGGGTTGAGGTAATGGGACCCGTTATCCCCCAGTTTGTTCATCTTAATGTAGGATTTTCTTAGCAAATATATAGCTCACTCTCTCCGTATATAGGATGTTATACCTTATAGTATCAGGGGTGGTTTTAATGGCGTTTCTCATCTTCTCTTTGTTGATGATGTGATTTTATTTCTCAACGGAAGTAGGATATCTCTTTGGAGCTTCAATAAGGTCATAGAGGAGTATTGTAGGTGTAGTGGCCAAAAGGTTAATAGTGATAAGAGTTGTGTTTATGTCCTGACTAATAGTTCTACAAGATGTGATAAGGTGATTGAAGATCATATGGGTTTTCAAAGGTGAGGCTTTCCTCTGGTTTACCTAGGGACCCATATCTCTCCTTGTATAATTATCATCTATAATTTTGATGAGTTAGTTGACAAGATCACTAATAGAATTAATAATTGGAAAAATCACTTTCTCTCTTTTGGTGGAAGGATTACTTTAGTGAATAGTATTCTCACATCCATCCCAATGCATGTCTTATCTACTTGTAAATTTCATAAAGCATTCATTTAGGTTATTGAGAAAATCATATCCTCCTTCATTTGGCATGCTCACTCCAGTGGAAGATTTCATTGGGTTGCATGGGTTAGAATGGATAAACCTTGCAATGCAGGTGGGATCAATTTGAGGGATGTCTTTGGAATGATTTAGAGACTACAAGACAAGATGGATTGGGAAGCTTTTGAGGGATGGAATCTCTGGGGAAGATTCATTGTCAAGAAGTACAGGTAGGATCTAAGACACCCAAAGGGTAAGGTCTCCATGTATTGAGGTTATATCTAAGGGAATATACCTTTTATTATGGATAATTACTATTGAATTATAGGATGTGGGGACATTGGATTCTGAAATCACAACTGATATGATATGGTGCTCAGTTTTCTAGTGTTTTTGACACCTAACATCTCCTTTAGTCTTTCCAGTAATTACTGGGAGTTCATTAATGTAGTGCTCAACCCGCAATAGCTTGATTTTTTTTAAAACATCCTTATTAATAATGAGTGGGATGCTTTCATTTTCATGGGTACATCTTCTAGTTTTTTCTCAGTATAATCTTACAGATAGGCACTACTTGTCATTGACTTTCACGATACATGGGGTAATATATTATGGTGCAAAGACATTCCAGTGAAGTACAACTTTCTGGTTTGGCGGATAAGGAATCAAACTATCCCTATTGATGAGGAAATCAAGTGGAAGGGTGTCAATTTAGCTTCAGGTGTTTGGGTTGCATAGACCCAAAAGAAGAAACCACTAGGCATCTTTTTTTAAGGTGATTGGGCAACGTTCATTTGGAACATTTTTGGGGCCTTTACTGGGGAAGCATCTCACATTCCTAATAGTAGTTACTTCCTTTATTTATGGTTCAATGGGGATATGGGGAATAGTTATGATCAAAAGTCAAGGGCAGTTCTCATGGTCATTGACTATTGGTTCATCTGGGAGGCTAAGAATGTATCCCTCTATGATGGGGTTAGTAGCTCACCATGTCTCTTAGCTATTAAATGCAAATCCCTAGTGGAAGATATGGCTCCCTTCCTTAAAGGCTGGGAGTCATCCCCATCTCTTCAATACATCTTGAATCCATGTGGGCCTTCTCCACCAAGATAGAATGTGATGGATTAGGGGTGCTGGATCCACTGGGTTCCCCCCTTCATTGGTTTAAATATCAATATGGATGGTTCTTATAGATTTGGCATTATATGGGGTGAAGGAATTTTTTATAACTCTTGCAGATCCATGATATTAACCTTTAGTGCATCTTATGGACAAGGTGATTCTCTTATAGCGGAGGATTTCTCCATGCACAGTGGTCTGAAATTGTGATGTGGGAATAATATTGATCTCACTACCATCAAAAAACATTTTATGTTTATCCTTTACTCACTACAAAGTTGGATTGTTTTCCCTTGGTTTATTATTTATCATATCCACAGGTGTAAATCCCTTATCAAATACCACACTACCCTCCATCACACCTAGGGAGAAGGGAATCAAGAAATAGACTACTTAGCTTCAAGGGTCAATACTAATGGTACTATCTTCTTTTCTAGATTTGTTTCTCTCCCACTTGGATATATGGAAATTGTCAGGGGTGATTCTCTTATATTGTACTACTTTAGACCCCCTTGATCATGTTCTCCCTTTTTCTTTGCTTTCTTTTTCAAACATGTGTATTTATTTGGTTATTTAATAAAAATGTATTATGATGTATTTATTAGATTTGTAAAAATAAATATTACATCTCCTTAATCATGATAGTGGATGAATATGTAGCATCCGCTCAAGCATTTACCCCATTTATATGGATATGGAAATAGCTTGAAGACATTGAGATGGAAGTGGAATCTCATATTCTGATCAGGTGTGACAACTTAAGTGCCATAAATCTCAGTAAAAATATCATTCATCATTCAAGGGAAAATAACATATAAATAAAATATCATTTCATAAAGGATAGGGTTGAGTAATAATTTATGAAATTGGAGTATGTGTCTACTCAAGATCAAGTGGTTGATATCATGACCAAGGCATTACCCAAGATGGATTTTCAATGTCGTTGGTTGGTTGTAGGAGTCTAACTGATCACATATCTATAGATTATTTTATATATAGATACCACTACTCCCCCATGGTAATTTCTTGTTAATAATGGTATGAATTCTCTCCTCATTTCATTTATTTTATTTCCAAATATCTTTTTTTCACCCTCAAGGAAGTGCTCTTTGGGTTCATTAACAAGGGGAGTAATCATGTTGTTTAAGGAGATAAAGTTGTGTATTTTTCATTGATAACAAAGGGGGAGCACCATTCAAGGGGGTTCTTTTTTATAAATTTGGGGGAGTAGATAGTTTGTAAGAGAATATTCAAAGCATGTAGTTCATCAAGGTGTTATCATGAGGATTATTTCATTTAACTGTTTCTCCTCATGTCGAGATAGTATCACATGAGCTTAGAGTTTGTGATTGATGAATCATAGATGCACTCCTAGAAATTAATAGAATAAGCAAGTGTCGAGAATCAAAAAGTTGTTCAGGTCTGATATAATTTTTTTGTATTGTAGTTTTACATGAAAATAAGAGTTGTATTTACTTTGGAATTATCAGAAAACCCAAAGGGGAATATTGTTGGAAGAAATTTCTTTGGTGTTTTGTTTAGGTTGTGTTTATTAAAAATTGTGTCAAAGGAACTTTCAGGTCAATAAGAATAGCTGATAAGGTTGATGGATGTTTAAGGAGAAGATCTATCTGTAAGATCGACTCTACAGTACAACACCCTTGGTTACACCATTAAATAAGTTTGGTTAGATAAGAAAACTAATTGGAAGGACTCTATGTCATGATGCTTGATGTTTCATAGTAGGATGAGGTTGGTTACAATTATCCACATCGTAGATAGACACTACATCATGGTTCATCAAATTAAGATGAATTTATTAAGCCACAATGCAATGGGCTATGTTATAAGGGTCATACATGAGGGTCTTCATGTAAGGCTAATGAAATTCTCTTAATCTATGTAAAGGTTAAACCCAGGTTGTGTAAAGGTGTATTGAGTTATGTGAGGATCATCTCGTGGAAAAGGATTTTATGTAAAAGTAAATCTATAATCTTCAATCCTATTTTGGGGTAGTTTCTGTCTCATGAAAGGTTAATCCAATTTACACCTATTTCATGAAGAATAGGTTACACCATAGTCACGTTGAAGAGAAAATGTCCACATCGAAAAAAGATCCTATGATGTAGAGGGATTGTTTTTGGAAGAACGGTTGATTTGATGATTTCCAAGTCTACAGGTGTCCATGTGGTAGCAAATGGTTTACATCTTAGCTTGTTCGGTGATCAAGGAGGTTGATGAAATCATGATGTAATTAGTTGGGTGAGTTATGAAGAAATTATTTGCATGATATTTGTGGACCAAATCAACTGAAGGAGGATATGTCGTAGGGAAGAAGTCCATGCCATAGTTTTTTTATTAATCTCTCATTTTATTTTTTAGTGGAAGTATAACGACCCATACTTTACATACATTTTTATTACTTCAGAATTGAAGCACACTTATTACAACATATAACAAAACCAAGAAAGGACCGTATAGCTATAGTGTCTTTAGAAACTGGGAAACATAAACAACTGGTTCATAAAGCATCTACTTTGCCTCCCATTTATTTCATCATATCTAGAGTCCCTTTTTGGCATATTCTACTTAATAACCTTCTTCCTGACCTGGGGAAATAAAACATACAAAATGGTGAGCTCAAATTATCAGTAAGGGTAAACAAAAGAAATATCAATCACATCATATACATAAGAACATAACTTTTGGAAATCTTATCATGCAAAAGAGATCATAATATCATAACATGGGATAAATCATAGAAGTGAAATGTAATACCAATAATCATAAATTAAAACCTGAAACTTTGTGTCATACACACATAATCATAGAGAATCATTTCTTATTAGTAAATAATCATTTCCAAGAATATCTTAGTGGACAAAGTCCATTTCTGAACCGAGTCACCCTCGTTTCAGTCCTGTTTCACTGAACCGGTATAACCTACCATTCCAGCCATGTCTATCTCATGAGATATAAAATCTTTACCCAATGCATTGGAGGGAGATATAGGTCCCACCCATCTCTTAATGATACCATTCTTATGTGTGCCACAAAATCATAAACCATACATCATAGCATAACCCATGTAATAAAAATGGGAATCTTAAACATCGTGAAATCATAAAACAATTCATATAAGATAAAGGAATTCATAAATATAATTCCATCACAACATAATAAAATCAATGTAATGATAGGGATAGAAACAGAACCCTTTATTATCTTAGATGGAAAATAATTTTGATAAAACACTTGAACTCCATTCTTGAGGAAAATATCCTTTCTGCTTCAAAAACACTTTTCCTTTCTTAACATGTCGTACAATTATAAACTAAAAGAAGTTGATTAAAAATAAACTTGAAAACTTTTAAAGGAATATTCTTGGAAATAATGTTTTAAAAATCCATTCATGTCGTATAAGTTAAAAAAAACATTCTTCGTACTTTTGTCGGAAAAGTCAAAAAGTACCTCGTACGAAAAACGACAAAAGATTCCTTTCATATCTTTTACTAAAAACTCACTGAAGGGTAAAATTGTATATAAACTATTGTATAAGGATATAAATATTACATATTGAGGAAACATGGATGTGGATGATAAAATACACCCCAGTAAATACCAAAGTATAAACAATCTCAAATAAAAATGAGATTGTGATATTTTCCCTTACCTTAGGTCTGACTTGCTTTGTAAGTGCCTGAACCTCCTGTATAATGATTTAAATAATGTTATTGACTTATTCCAGAATCATACTTATTTTTATGATATCATATATGGTCATATTCTTAGCTTCTTAGTAGTAATATTTCATTGCTACTTGTTATTCGGGTGTTTACAACTTTTTGTTCTTATGCGTGTTTTGTCGAATAAATTCTTATTATTCTCTTTAGGTTATAGATACCTCATTTCCAGAATGGTATTAGTGTAATATATATCATATTAATTCATTAAATTCATTTATATAATCATTATAAAATGAATATCATGTAGAACGAGTCGCATCACATCGTGGAGACGGTATTCCGTACGTACGCACGAGTGATGATATCGTTCCTATGATCGTGGAATTGTATTGGAGTGTATGTATACTATTTCATAATCAATATCACTTTATAATAGTCATATATAGTCATTATTTACACCATTATACCCATCCAAGTAAGGTGGTGGTGGAAAATACATTACACCACGGCGTGGAGATGGTATTCCGTACGTACGCACGCGCGGTGATTTCATTTTCCGTAGGATGAATAGATGGTTAAATAGGGTTGTTTCATACTTGTAATAACATATAAGTATATGAGTGATACTGATGTTATTACTTCATAATTAAACAACTAAAGAAGAAGAAGTTGAAGAAGAAAGAAATTGGAAAGGATCGGTAATGGATATTACCTCTTCTTTGAAGTGCTTCTTTGAGACCTCCTTTTAGGGAACTAAAATTGGTCTTTGAAGAAGACCAAGACCTCTAGGATGTCTCTAGGTAAGTGGGGAGGAGAAAATGGCAGGTTTTGGCCGAGATTGAAGGCTCAAAGTGGTGTGAGGAAGAGAGGGAGGAGGTGCCCTTTTATAAGGGAGGAGAGGGGCACCTTTGGAATAACTAAAAATATTATTTTATTATAAAGTCAAGTTAGGTTTTAAATAGCTCCAAATTGATTTATTTCGAGTCTAAGGTGGGGATGGGTCGAAATCCTCTCATCCAATAGAATTTAGACAAGTTTAGGTTCCTATTTTAACCTTATCATTTAGATTTAACATTAAGTTAAATAATTTTACTTTTACCGTGTCTTCTTGTGTTCTTATACTATAAGGTTAATAAACTTACTATATCAAGCCAAAAGAACCCCAAATTGTTTATTATTAATATATATAACCTTATATAAGTCATTTGGCCGAACCTTAAATTTTTAAGAATAAAATAACAATTAATAATATAATATTTTTTTTAAAAACTATTTTATGTCAATTTTGACACTATTTAGTAATTGATTTTTGTGAAAATAATAACAGAATTATAAGTTCAAAAAAAGTTAATTAAATCAATACTAACATGTCATATTAACCTAAAAAATTATTTGAATTCATAAAAAGTCTCAAATTATATTTATTTGGGTATTTATAACATCAATTATGTCAATATTTCATTAATAAGATAATTTATGCATCATCGTTGTGTCATAAATAAATTAAATTATTTAATGTCTAAAAATTACAAATAAAATACCATTATGTAGGAAATCTTTTTATATTTCTAATGAATATTTATAGTCTAATTTATCTTATGTATAACCCCATATTAAAAATGATTTAGTTATTAAACTTTGATTTTAACTATTTTAACCCTTCTTTAAATAAATTAATAATAAATGTCATAATCTCATCCAAGTGGGCCTAAATGGTCATATTTTATTCCTAAGTTTGTTTTTGGTCGAATTACACTTGTCCAATATAATTAGGACATGTGTTAGGGTAATAATAATATCATTTTTACCCTTAATTACCATATTTACTTTTAACTGTGGTAAAAAAAAGTAAAAAGTTACTATTCACCAAAAAATTATTTTCATCTCATTGAACCACACTTTACTTACTGAGATCAATCGTGTGTCTCGGATTTTTGAAATTCCACTCACAGAAGCGGTAAAATTAAGTTTTATGAAAAATTCAGTTTTTTTAACAGCCACTTAGTAGTTTCACTATTCATCAAAAATTGAAAGTTTTCAAAAAAATACCAAAATTTCACCCTAGGATAATTTCGATCTTCTGAGTTCAAAAAATGAAGTCCATTTTGAAAAATAAAATTTATAAAATTTCAAAAATTGGTTATTACTATTCATAATGGCTAGTTTTAATAATATTTTAATAGCATATCATTGTTTAGTGAAACTCGGTATTGCGTACGATGCAAGCTATCGAGGAAGGTCGCAGTTGCGTGTAAAGAAAGCCAAGCTAGTGTTGTGTGTAGTGAAAGATTCCTTTGATTATTTATATAACATAAAAACAAAATATTTCACATAAAAGTCTCGGGTGTTACATTCTACCCCCCTTAAAATGAATTTCGCCCTCAAAATTCGTCACTTTGTAACAAATAGATGAGGATACATCTCCCTCATCATATCCTCAATCTCCCATGTAGCTTCTTCTGATTGGTGGTTCCTCCATAAAACTTTCACCAATCGAGTGGTCTTTTTTCGTAGGACTTTTTCGCTACGATCCAGAATCTCTATCGGTTGTTCTTCATAAGAAAGATCTTGCTCCAGCGGTACAACTTCTGGGCTAAGTACATGTGAAGGATCAGGTATGTACTTTCTCAGGAGAGATACATGGAACACATCGTGAACTTGAGAGATATTTGGTGGAAGCGCCAATCGGTAAGCTACCTTCCCAACACGATCCAGTATTTCGAAAGGACCGATATATCTAGGGCTCAACTTCCCCTTCTTTCCAAATCTCATGACTCTCTTCCAGGGAGATATCCGTAAGAACACTTTATCGCCCACTTCAAACTCTAGGTCTTTTCTTCGGCTGTCGTTATAACTTTTCTGTCGACTCTGAGCTGCTCTTATGTGTTGTTGAATAGATCTAACCTTTTCTGTCATTTCATCAACGAGATCAGGTCCTAATAGCTTTCTTTCCCCAACTTCATCCCAGCAAGTTGGAGTCCTGCATTTCTTTCCATAGAGAGCTTCATAAGGAGCCATCTGAATACTGGAGTGAAAGCTATTATTATAAGAAAATTCCACCAAAGGTAGGTGTTGATCCCAACCACCTTTGAAATCCATAGAGCAAGCTCTCAACATATCTTCTAGAGTTTGAATTGTTCTCTCAGACTGACCGTCTGTCTGAGGATGATAAGCAGTGCTGAAACTCAACTCTGTATCTAGAGTATGCTGAAGACTTCGCCAGAACTTCGAGGTAAATCTCGGATCCCAATCAGATATAATAGAAAGTGGTACTCCATGCAATCTTACCAATTCCTTTACATATATCCTGGCAAGCTGATCCAGAGAGAAATCCTCTCTAATAGCAATGAAGTGTGCAGACTTTGTAAGACGATCAACTATGACCCAGATAGAATTATTGCCTTTGGATGTTTTAGGAAGTCCTGTGACAAAGTCCATAGTGATGTTTTCCCATTTCTATTAGGGTATGGGTAATGGTTGTAACATCCCCTTAGACTTCTGTCTCTCAGCTTTAACTTGCTGACAAACCAAGCATCGAGAGACATATTCAGCAACATCTCTTTTCATGCCATCCCACCAGAAGTACTCTTTCAGGTCCCTATACATCTTTGTGCTTCCAGGATGAATAGAGAATGAAGAACTATGAGCCTCATCCAGCAGCTCCTTCTTTAATTCGGGGATGGGAGGAACACAAACCCGATTCCTGAACTTTATTATCCCATCACAATCAAGGTTGAATTCAGGAACATTTCTCACCTTTTGTAACTCGACATATTCTTTCTGTGCCTCTTTAATCTTCACATGTATAGATGGTTGAACATTCATTTGAGAAAGATAAGATTTTTCCCCTTCCATTATAATTCCAAGATCCATCCTTTGTAAATCCATAAATATTGGATCTTTTGTGATCCTCATCATGGATAAACTAGCATGGTCTTGTCGACTTAATGCATATGCCACCTTGTTTGCTTTCCCAGGGTGGTAATGGATTGAGCAGTCATAATCCTTAATCAGCTCCAACCATCTTCTTTGGCGCATATTCAGCTCCTTTTGTGTGAAAATATACTTTAAACTTTTATGATCAGTATAAATATCACACCTTTCACCATAAAGGTAATGCCTCCAAATCTTTAATGCAAAGATTACCGAAGCTAACTCCAAATCATGAGTTGGGTAATTTTGCTCATGTATTTTCAACTGTCATGAGGCATAAGCTATCACCATATCATTTTGCATAAGAAGATACCCCAATTCCTTCTTGGATGCATCACTGTAGATCACAAACCTTTCTCCACTACAAGGCAGTGTGAGCACAGGTGCACTGGATAACCTTCTTTTCAACTCCTTGAAACTATCTTCACATTCCTCCGTCCATACAAACTTAACTCCTTTCCGAGTCAACTTGGTGAGTGGATTAGATAATCGTGAAAAATCTTTCACAAAACGTCGATAATATCCAGCCAAACCAAGAAAACTTTGGATCTCAGTTACTGTTTTTGGTCTTGACCATCTTTTGATAACCTCTGTTTTTGCTGGATCCACAGATATCCCCTCTTTTGAGATTATTTGACCCAAAAATGTAACTTTTTTAAGCCAAAATTCACACTTGGTAAATTTGGCATAAAGCTTCTCCTTTCTCGGGGTCTTCAA
Organism: Viscum album; assembly: GCA_963277665.1. Lineage (NCBI taxonomy): Eukaryota > Viridiplantae > Streptophyta > Magnoliopsida > Santalales > Viscaceae > Viscum > Viscum album. The sequence goes on from OY728137.1 coordinate 1,657,317,621, forward strand.
TATAATTCTCAAGTGATCTTCATGTTCTTCCTTGCTCTTTGAATAGACAAGAATATCGTCTATAAAGACTACCACAAACTGATCAAGATAGTCTCTAAAGACTCTATTCATCAGATCTATGAAGATAGCAGGGGCATTAGTAAGACCAAATGGCATCACTATAAATTCATAGTGTCCATACCTTGTACGGAAATCCATCTTTGGTATAACCTCCCTTTTGACCCTTAATTGATGATACCCTGAACGAAGATCAATCTTGGAAAAGTATTGAGCTCCGCGTAGTTGGTCAAATAGGTCATCAATGCGTGGGAGAGGATATTTTTTCTTGATAGTGATCTTGTTAAGTTCTCGATAATCAATGTAGAGTCTCATTGATCCATCTTTCTTCTTAACAAACAGAACAGGTGCTCCCCAAGGTGACGCACTAGGGCGTATGAACCCCTTATCAAGATTCTCTTGGAGTTGCTTCTTTAATTCCTGCAACTCAATTGGGGCCATTCTATAAGGTGTCCTTGAAGTAGGCAAAGCACCCGGTACGAGTTCTATTGAAAACTCAACTTCACGATTCGGTGGAAGACTCGGTAATTCCTCCGGAAAGACATCATCAAACTCCCGTACAATGGGCATATTCTTAATCGTGAGTTTCTCACCAACCATTTGAGATAAATAACCTTCATTTAGTGGAATCAATACCCATAAAATGGAAGAAATTTCCACTTGAAGGTTATGTTCATCCTTGCATCGATAGACGATCATAGATTGATCTGGAATATGAAATGTGACTTCCCTTCTTTGGAAATTGATATGAGCTCCATGTAGAGAAAGTCAATCCATGCCAAGAATCACATCAAATTCCACTATAGGAAGGATCACAAGATTTGCAGGAAGCACTTTCCCACAAACTTCAATCAGAGAAAATTTATAAACTTTTGATGCGACTGTTGTGCCATTAGGGGTTGTCACAGCTAACTCAACATCTAACTGTTGAGGTAATAAGGTGATATACTTAGAAAATTCTTCAGAAATAAAGGAGTGGGTGGATCTAGAATCAAATAAAACATTTTCTACTTTAGAGTGGATGGTAAGTGTACCTTTCACCACATCATTATCGTACTCCACATCGCTGATAGAAATTGCATGTGACTTTCCTTTGTCTTTAGCCTTAAGAGTTTGTTGACGTCGACCATCATCATCAACCCTTGGATTTGGGCATTGATTGGCATAATGCCCCATCTCCTTGCACTTGAAACATTGAAGTGTAGTAGGTTCATTCTGTGTATCCCTTCCTTTGTTTGCATCATTAGACATCTTCTTCCCATCATCGTGGCATTCAAATGCCCGATGACCTTCCTTTCCACATTTAAAACATTTACTTGTCCCTTTAAGACAACTCCCTCCATGTTTCTTTCCACACTTTGTGCATAAGGGAAAGGTCATCTTCTTTTCAGTGTGCTCTTTAGATTTTCCTTTGAATTCCATTTTCCTCTTCTTATCAAACCCATATGACTGATGGGTTACTCCAATCTCCATCTCAACTTTGAGAGCACATCGAACGATTTCCTCGTAGCTATTGAAGTCCCTTATGGCTAAGGCCCTTCGAAGACTTGGTTTTAAGCCACTAAAGAATCGATCGATCTTACTCTCAGGTTGGATAATAATACCAGAAGCGTACCTTGAAAGTCTTGTAAAATGTGCTTCATAGGTACCAACAGATTCATCATCCTTTTGCTTCAGTTCAAGAAACTCTTTCTCCATCTTTGTTCGGAGAATATGAGGGAAGTACTTATTGAAAAATAAGTTCTTGAACTCGTCCCATTCCATGGACTCAATTTCATCCCTTTTCCTCGTATTCTTAATAAGATTCTACCATTGATCAGCATCACCCTCCAAACGATACACTACTAGGATGACTTTATCATGCTCAGAACATTGAAGAACTGAAAATATCTTTTCAGTAGTACTAATCCATTGTTCAGCAACTAATGGATCAGTAGACCCGCTGAATGAAGGTGGACGTTGTCTCATGAAGGATTAAACAGAATGTTGCTCCTTCCTTTGCTCGTTTGGAATTCCTGCATGATTCATAGCTTGAGAAAGTTGTGTGAGCATGGCTACAAGATTTTGCATTCCATCTCCCATAACGTTTGGTTGCTCAGGGGGACAATCATTTCATTGCCCGTCGCATTCCGCATTAACACGGTTCCTTCGGGTTCCAGCCATTGACTAAAACCAAGAAGAATAGTGTAAGCAACACTAATTATAATAGGAAAACCACATAATCAAGAATAAAATTTCACACTTAAGGTCTTATCCTAGGTTATTCATGGCCATTTCTAAAACACTAAGATTGTGTTCTATGCTTAGACTTATCCTTAGGGTTCTTACTAAGGATTTTACATCCTAGTTTCCAAAGGTTGACTATACCTTTCCTCTGATACCAACTATAATGACCCATACTTTACATACATTTTTATTACTTCAGAATTAAATCACACTTATTACAACATATAACAAAACCAATAAAGGACCGTATAGCTATAGTGTCTTTAGAAACTGGGAAACATAAACAACTGGTTCATAAAGCATCTACTTTGCCTCCCATTTATTTCATCATATCTAGAGTCCCTTTTTGGAATATTCTACTTAATAACCTTATTCCTGACCTGGGGAAATAAAACATACAAAAGGGTGAGCTAAAATTCTCAGTAAGGGTAAACAAAAGAAATATCAATCACATCATATACATAAGAACATAACTTTTGGAAATCTTATCCTGCAAAAGAGATCATAATATCATAACATGGGATAAATCATAGAAGTGAAATGTAATCTCAATAATCATAACTTAAAACCTGAAACTTTGTGTCATACACACATAATCATAGAGAATCATTTCTTATTAGTCAAGGCTCATTTCCAAGACTATCTTAGTGGACAAAGTCCATTTCTGAACCGAGTCACCCTCGTTTCAGTCCTGTTTCACTGAACCGGTATAACCTACCGTTCCAGCCATGTCTATCTCATGAGATATAAAATATTTACCCAATGCATTGGAGGGAGATATAGGTCTCACCCATCTCTTAATGATACCATTCTTATGTGTGCCACAAAATCATAAACCATACATCATAGCATAACCCATGTAATAAAAATGGGAATCTTAAACATCGTGACATCATAAAACAATTCATATAAGATAAAGGAATTCATAAATATAATTACATCACAACATAATCAAATCAATGTAATAATAGGGATAGAAACAGAACCCTTTATTATCTTAGATAGAAAAGAATTTTGATAAAACACTTGAACTCCATTCTTGAGGAAAATATCCTTTCTGCTTCAAAAACACTTTTCCTTTCTTAACATGTCATACAATTATAAACTAAAAGAAGTTGATTAAAAATAAACTTTACAACTTGTAAAGGAAGCTTCTTGGAAATAATGTTTTAAAAATCCATTCATGCCGTATAAGTTAAAAAAAACATTCTTCGTACTTTTGTCGGAAAAGTCAAAAAGTACCTCGTACAAAAAACGACAAAAGATTCTTTTCATATCTTTTACTAAAAACTAACCAAAGGGTAAAATTGGATATAAACTATTGTATAAGGATATAAACATTACATATTGAGGAAACATGGATGTGGATGATAAAATACACCCCAGTAAATGACAAAGTATAAACAATCTCGGATAAAAATGAGATTGTGATATTTTCCCTTACCTTAGGTCCGACTTGCTTTGTAAGTGTCCGAACCTCCTGTATAATGATTTAAATAATGTTATTGACTTATTCTAGAATAATAATTATTTTTATGATATCATATATGGTCATATTCTTATCTTCTTAGTAGTAATATTTCATTGCTACTTGTTATTCGGGTGTTTATAACTTTTTGTTCTTATGCGTGTTTTGTCGAATAAATTATTATTCTTCTCTTTAGGTTATAGATACCTCATTTACAGAATGGTATTAGTGTAATATATATCATATTCATTCATTCAATTCATTTATATAATCATTATTAAATGAAGATCATGTAGAACGAGTCGCATCACATCGTGGAGACGGTATTCCGTACGTACGCACGAGTGATGATATTGTTCCTATGATCGTGGAATTGTATTGGAGTGTATGTATACTATTTCAGAATCAATATCAATTTATAATAGTCATATATAGTCATTATTTACACCATTATACTCATCCAAGTAAGGTGGTGGTGGAAAATAGATTACACCGCGGCGTGGAGACGGTATTCCGTACGTACGCGCGCGCGGTGATTTCATTTTCCGTAGGATGAATAGATGGTTAAATAGGGTTGTTTCATACTTATAATAAAATATAAGTATATGAGTGATACTGATGTTATTAATTAATAATGAAACAACTAAATAATAAGAAGTTGAAGAAGAAAGAAATTGGAAAGGATCGGTAATGGATATTACCTCTTCTTTGAAGTGCTTCTTTGAGACCTCCTTTTAGGGCACTAAAATTGGTCTTTGAAGAAGACCAGGACCTCTAGGATGTCTCTAGGGAAGTGGAGAGGAGAAAATGTCAGGGTTTGGCCGAGCTTGAAGGCTCAAAGTGGTGTGAGGAAGAGAGGGAGGAGGTGCCCTTTTATAAGGGAGGAGAGGGGCACCTTTGGAATAACTAAAAATATTATTTTATTATAAAGTCAAGTTCGGTTTTAAATAGCTCCAAATTGATTTATTTCGAGGCTAAGGTGGGTATGGGTCGAAATAATCTCATCCAATAGAATTTAGACAAGTTTAGGTTCCTATTTTAACCTTATCATTTAGATTTAACATTAAGTTAAATAATTTTACTTTTACCATGTCTTCTTGTGTTCTTATACTATAAGGTTAATAAACTTATTATATCAATACAAACGAACCCAAAGTTGTTTATTATTAATATATATAACCTTATCTAAGTAATTTGGCCGAACCTTAGATTTTTAGGAATAAAATTACAATTAATAATATAATATTTTTTTAAAAAACTATTTTATGTCAATTTTGACACTATTTAGTAATTGATTTTTGTGAAAATTATAACAGAATGATAAGTTCTAAAAAAGTTGATTAAATCAATACTAACATGTCATATTAACCTATAAAATTAGTGGAATTCATAAAAAGTCTCAAATTATATTTATTTGGGTATTTATAACATCAATTATGTCAATATTTCATTAATAATATAATTTCTGCATCATCGTTGTGTCATAAATAAATTAAATTATTTAATGTCTAAAAATTACAAATAAAATACCATTATGTAGGAAATCTTTTTATATTTCTAATGAATATTTATAGTCGAATTTATCTTATGTATAACCCCATATTAAAAATGATTTAGTTATTAAACTTTGATTTTAACTATTTTAACCCTTCTTTAAATAAATTAATAATAAATGTCCTAATCTAATCCAAGTGGGACTAAATGGTCATATTTTATTTCTAAGTTTGTTTTTGGTCGAATTACACTTGTTCAATAGAATTAGGACATATTTTAGGGTAATAATAATATCATTTTTACCTTTAATTACCCTATTTACTTTTAACCGTGGTAAAAAAAGTAAAAAGTTACTATTCACCAAAAAATTATTTTCATCTCATTGAACCACATTTTACTTACTGACATCAACCGTGTCTCTTGGATTTTTGAAATTCCACTCACAGAAGCTGTAAAATTAAGTTTTATGAAAAATTTAATTTTTTTTTAACAGCCACTTAGTAGTTTCACTATTCATCAAAAATTGAAAGTTTTCAGAAAAATACCAAAATTTCACCCTAGGCTAATTTCGATATTCCGAGTTCAAAAAATGAAGTCCATTTTGAAAAATAAAATTTATAAAATTTCAAAAATTGGTTATTACTATTCATAACGGCTAGTTTTAATAATATTTTAATAGCATATCATTGTTTAGTGAAACTCGGTATTGCATACGACGCAAGCTATCGAGGAAGGTCGCGGTTGTGTGTAAATCAAACCAAGCTAGTGTTGTGTGTAGTGAAAGATTCCTTTGATGATTTATATAACATAAAAACAAAATATTTCACATAAAAGTCTCGGGTGTTACAGGAAGGCTCTACACTATAATAAAGGCATGGAAGAAAATGACTATATCATAGAATTAAGTACCACGTAATAGTAATATAGTTACAAAAAACCTAAAAATTCGACATAGGAGTTATGACTTAGAATTTAATGGAATTAAAGTGACTTAAATTATTCTTAATATCTATATTCAAGTGTGAATTGTACTTGGATCAATCTAAGAAGGAGAGTGGAATAAGACTTGATCCCGACCCTTAGATCAAAAAAAAGTTGGATGGATTCTATAAAATCGCACACAACAGTTTGAAAGTTAAGGGAGACTTAGAGACAAAAAATCTCAATTGAGAACAATGGATCCAAAAACATAAGTGGATAAGGGAATTTTAGTCATTCTGAAAAAAAGTGTTATAGAAGAAAGACATTCCATGAGATCTATCTCTCTGGAAACTCATCAGATCTATCTAGAATTGGCACACAATTTCAGTTATGATATGTCAATATACATCTATGTAGAAGAATAACATCATAGTAGGAAAAGTGAAAACCTGTCTCTAGAGGAGGAGAAATGAGTTCCTCATTGATGTAAAATAAGATTAATGATCTTTTCTTTATTTGTGTGTGGATAGTGATTTTATATGGCTTTTGTGGTCACTCTATTGTGTAAAAATAATCAAAATCAATATGCTTTAGTGTATTAGGTGCATAGTTAGAATATCATGCATAATCTATGGATTATCCCATTTAGGTGAACTAAGTAAAACATTTATTCAATCAAGAGAGTTTTTAAGGGATTGAAATAAATTATCCTCTAAGAGAGAGAGAAATATGGTCAAATAAAAAGTTTGAATTAGTAATACCATGATTCACCCCACTCTTAGGATATATTCCTTGATAGGTACCATCAATATGTTATTTATAAAACATAATACATTTTGAATAGGGAATTTTCTGTTAATTTCATATATTTATGCATAAAATTTTATATATTAAAATTATCTAATAATATTTCACACAACATAGAATATATCTACAAAAAAATGATGTCATGACAAATAAACATTTTTTTAATCAACATAACATGTTACCCCATAAAATATAGTATAATTTTCATAACATAATATGTCATTTTATAGTAAATATGGTATATAATAAATACTCATGTACACAACATAATATAATTATGATATTTTTAAAAACATAATATATTGTTGTTTCAATAGGATCGGTGCACCACACTGAAAGGGGGTGAATCAGTGTTATATACTTTTTAATTAAAATTTTCCCCCTCTTTTACCTCTGCACCTATTTAGTGAATAGATCTCACTTTTCTTTTCTCTCACTCGGCCAAAATTCATGTAATAGTAAATAGGGAAGCAACACAACAAGGCACATAAAAGTTTTTTCACAAGGTTCACCTCTAATGTGGATGAATACTTCCTTGATATACAGTGGTTGTTATCCCACACACACATTACTTCCATTTTATTATCAATTATAAGAATAGATAAGGGTATATCCTTGAACCTATTATCATGACACCAACTAGGTACAATACAATCACCAACTTGTTGTTTCAAAATCTAGCACCCACCAAGCCCTCCTTTACAAAATACAAGATTCGTCTTACTCCTCTCAAAGTATGATCAGTAAGTAAGAATAGGTCTCTCTTGACACAAGGATTCAAATATGCTTCCTCAGTTGTGCAGCAACCATGAGGTATGCCTCCAATACAACAATCTCGATTGGTTGTATCTTTAATTCAATCCTTATGATATAGAGATATCATAGGTCGATCTTCTCACTGATCTTTGATGCTTCAAAAATACAATAGGAACAACATCATCTTCTCAATCATCAGTTCTTATTTTTCTTTAACATGCAAAGTTTATCTCTTTTTTATAAATTCTATATCTATCTCTCCTTAGAAACAAGGTAAATCTTCATAAAAATTGTAGTGTATGTAGTGTCCCCGACCCGATTAGCCACCCGAATAGTGCTCTCGGGCCAGGTGCCATTGGCCTTAAGTGTACCTCCCCAAACACCAAAGGTTTTCCACTAGAAAAAAGGGTATAAAGAGGGAATAGTGGGGAGTTTATACCCTTAGGGGATGATATAATAATGGTGCAAGTAGAAATATATAACATGTAGTAAAAATAAAGACTCTTCAGACTCGAACCAGGCCTGCTAAAAGTGGAAGCACATTCAATATCATGTAATAGTGGAAGCAATATATAACATCAGCAGTGGAAATAAATAAACAATCCAAGAATTCTTTTATAGCTAAGCATGCATCCATAACAATTCATACATGACAATATATAGAAGGGGTCACCCATGGATGTCCAACGGTATATACATATATAAGAATGCTGAAACAAAAATGAAAATCAAAAGAAACATCAGATGAGGTAAGAAACTCAAGGTACCTTGCCTTCCATCCATGCCAACTCGACTAGGATCTAGCTCCAGAGCCTGAACCCTTACCTGAATGTAAAATCATAAAGTTTACATGTGTCTTAAAGGGGCCGTGTAGGGTGTGAGAACAAATCTCGTTAGGATACCACCCACATGTGCATACCCAACATAAGTGTTTAAGTGTGTGTGTGTAAATTTAAATAAATGAAATAGATCATGAAATTTAAATAAATACAGACAAACTTCCTAGGTGCTTAATAGCTACCAGGAAGTTGTCACCTACTTTGTCCAATGCTAGAATCACTGAAGAGGAGAGGATCCTTAGTCCATAGCTCAAGGTATCCCCTGATGTCAAATAGCCTAGGTGAATTCTTAAGTTCCACCTCCAAATAAGTAACATGACACCTCATGCCAACCAACACCCTGCGTCACAAATTAACTCACCGGCATCCTGAAGGCATGCCCAAGCAATAGAACCCCGGTCCCTCAAACTCGTCAGCTCGAAGTCCGACGTCCAGAGGTGTAGTGACATTTGTGCTCAAATAAAAAACATTGTCGGATCATAGTACGATGTCCCAAGGAATGGTGATCTTTATCCTCCCAGAATATTCCAAGACCGGCAGCCTCAATACGGCAAGCCTAAGCCCCCAACTGATAGCCTCAACGCTATCATCCAAAGGCTCCTCGCCTTCCCTATGGATTTCCATGACAATCACCCCCAAACCAAATACCTAATCCACACTACTGGGGGGCTCTACCCACGCAACTGGTCAAAACCACCTCATTATTGAGTCGGCTTGTGTACACATGACTCCAATCAGAACTTTGGCCATCACGGGTGAGCAGTAATCACCAATTTAGTACCTAAGTCACACCAACTTTGGCGCCTCATGCCCCTGCGACCATGTCACACAGCTCTGATGGCCATGTCGTCCAATATCATGGGTCATGCCTTTAACCTTAAGGCCTTGTCACCTTAATATGAAGACCACATCACCCAACTGGTGATCACACCACCCAAGTAACCCGATTCTAGCCCATCCTGATGACCAAATCACCTTAATTTCAAATGGCCATCACCATTTCAAACCTCGGGTCATGACCGTCATGATCCCATGGATCTCAGCAATACATCACAAGCAATTTATATATATAATTCACTTCAATTTAAATTAAAAAATTCAATTTAATTAAATAAAGACACCTGACCCAACTACCCAAGTGGTCTATAACCTCTAACCCAACCTTGCATAATCGTACACGGTATGGGCATGCCCAACGACATCCCATAAGTTCCAATTAATCAATTAAAAGATATCCATTAATTTAAATGGATCCCACTTAATCAATGCAACGACGCGCTAAAAGCCGCACCCTCCGAAAACTCATGAAAACACAAATAAAAGTATGTATCACCTACCTTGGAGTCATAGACGTAGGAACTTCTGATATTAACCTTTAACTCCAATCGATTTGGAAGAAATTGGTGTTTCCATCAAATGGCCTGAAAATAGGGGGAAATGACTCAAACAGATTTAGCACTCCATGAGATGAGAGAAAATGAAAATAGAATCATGGGAGAGGAGAGACTAACCAACATGGTTCCAAATCACCTAACGACAATCAAAATGGAGCTCGGATGGAGGATTTAGACCACACTCTAGGAGGAGAGGAGAAGGAGAGCTCCTCGATATTATGTGGACCATGAACAAAGAAGGAGGGGAAAGAAGAGGGAAATAGAAAATAAATGGAGGGTTAGAAAGGTAATTTCACCTATTTAATGAGGTTTCATGGTTAGCTCACATGGTTTGTCAAACCATGCACAAACCGTGTGTTCTACAATGTTGAGGTACGACCTAAATAGCACTACACGTACGACTTGTGCACAGTTTTCCCTCACAGTGTGCAATCCATGCAAGATTCCTATGAAAAAACTATAGAGTTTCACGTATGACTGTGCACCCCTACCCACACTATTTTCCAAACCATGTAGCAGTAAAAAATTAGGTTTCACAGTTTGTTGGAAGAGGCCGCACGGTTTACCTAAACCATGTGCCTTGACCTACAACCTCCAAAACAGGGCTTCGGACCTCAGATGCACCTGAAACCCATTCAAACACCTGAGGCTTTCTCTAAACCTCTAAACCCATCCAAAAACAAGATATAGGGTTGAAAAAAAACTTGGAATTGGGTTCTGATGATTGAAAAAAAAATGAAATACCCACTAATTCTAAAAATTCAAAAAGGGAGAGGTTTTTTACCCGCTCCAAAAACCCAAGATGTTACAATATCCCCACCTTAACATAGATCATCCCCAAGACATAAAACAAAACCCAAATATGGTATTGAACATTCTCATCCTGGTAAAAATAACCCAGACTACCCTGGTCTCAAAGGGCATAGGTCAACCACCTCAAGGGGGCTCCCTACCTTAAGAGTGACCTACCTTGGCTGCATCTCAAACCAAAGCTCAAATAAAATTTATGTTTCATCAACCACCCTAGGACTTAAGTCCTTCCATGATGCATCGTCACTCCTGCACCTCATCAGGTGCTCCTATTTCATACCTGAAACCCATCGAAATTCTGCACCACATCGTTGCTCACCTCGTGCCCATGTCACACATAACACCAATGAGTTCATGCATCTCATTAGATGCTCAAAATCAAAACAAGTGTATCGCACCTCAATCAATTACTACATTATAATGATGTTTAGATGCTAACATGCCTCAAGTAACTTGTATCTCCTTGATGCCTCGATTCCATCGCACCTCAATAACCATGCACCCAACATTTCTCACATAAAAATTCTTGATGCAATGCACCTCATACGTATATATATAACACACCTAAGACAGTTCCAACCTACTAACTAGTATCTAGTTATCCCATTCATATATCTTGCGCTCATATATCTTGCGCACCATGTGAACCCAAAACAAACATGCCTCAACAGGCCATGCCAAAGCAAAACAAAATAACCATGACGTACCTCTAACTATCGTCATCTCACCAGCCTGCTCTAACCCTGGTAGCTCTAGGGAATTCACCTAGCATGAAGCCCAACTGCATGAAGCCTGAACTCCCTATGGTTCTGCACCAGCCACCGACCACTGACCCCGTTATTGGGTCTCGTTATCTCTACCATGACCTCCATGTGCAACTAAATCTTGGATACCATCACTTGGTATCATCCCCGATCCAATCTTAGACACATGAGTCTACCTTGATCCCTTAGCTATCTGAGAAGGCTTCCTACAGAACCTCTCAAGATTTCTAACCCATCCAAATACCTAACACTCCTTTGGAGGTCACTCGTACTGAGTTCAAACATGTCCTGGCTTCCCACACTGGAAGAAAACTGTCGAAGACCCACTTTGAGGTGGTCTACTTGAGTCCTTGGCCTGACTACCCTACTGGAACTCATCCCAACCTCACTTCCTACTATATGAAGTGTCACCATTGAAATTACCTAAATCCATCACCTGGCTCGAGTAAGGGCTATTCATCAAGTTTCTCTTGGTTATGAGCATCTGGTTCACCACCTTTGAGAATGAGTCCAACATAAATATGTTCACCTGCACCTGAATGGCGTGCTGTAAACCATCATCGAAACATCTCACCCTCAAGGTGTCATTGCTCACCATGCCGAGTGTGAAGCAAGAAAATTCGGTGAACTTCGGTGTGTAGTACATGACGGTCATGTCACCCTACTGAAGGCTCAAGAACTCCCAATCCCTTTCTACCCTCAACATCTCCAGGAAGAAGTGCTTGAAGAACCTGGACTCAAAGTCCTTTTAGGATAGTCCCTCATGTTTGTTTGTATGTACTTTCACATTCCACTAGTGCTTAGTTGATCCTATGAGCATGTAGGTTTCTAGTTTCACCCTCCACCCCAGAGGCATCTCTAGCTGCTCAAAGATCATCTACATGGACTTGATCCAATTCTCAGCCTCTTGTGGACCACCCTCACCCTGAAAAAGTGATGGGTGTTGCAGCTAGAAATCCTGATTCAAATAATCCATAAAAGGCTCTGTCCCTTGAGCTCCCATGTCGATACCATGGATAAATTTTACCATACTTGCTCAGAGTTTCTCATCCAACCACAGCCCGAACACAGTCAAATCTAGTAGTTGTCCTACCTGCACCTAAACCTATGTATGTGCCTAATCTTGTACCTACTTTGCCTGGCCCTTGGGGGTCTCAACCTACTCATGCTCTTATGGAACCCCGTTACCGCTCACCTGACACTCCATTTGAGTCGTCTAAGTAGAAACCCACTAAATACCATACATGGTCAGACAAACCATAATATATATATATATATATATCACACAAATAGAGAAAGAAGTAGCAGGCAACGTCAACTCACTACCCTTACCCTTTCCCACCGTAACCATACAACATGACATCCTGGCCTCATGGCCTCCTTACCTACCCATTACAAAGCCAAGTATGAAATATACTCTGGGCCTCTCCCGTCTTGACGAACCATGTCGCCTCAATCCGATGACCACATCATCCAACCTGGTGATCAACATCACCCCAAGTCATAATACCTACCTACTCCTATAAGAGCCAGGCCCATATATATATATATATATATATATATATATATATATATATCACATGGAATATCACATTTCGCAAGGCATTTCATATCACAATCACATGCATGTATAAAATTAAACATCCTATTGTGTGCCTATGAAAAGCATAAACATGCATAATAAACACCCCCTTGCCATACCGGGCCAAGGGTCCAATATATCCTTCCTTGTCATACCAGGCCAAGGGTCACAAGACATGTCAATTAACAATTACATTCTAAGTGCACTAATCAAGGTGGAAATCATATAAACTATAAAACAAGAAAAATAAAACAGCAATTCTCACCCATGGTAACTTGGTTTGTCCCTCGTACATGGGGCTACAGGCACCCAAGCACGAGTTCTAAACCCAGTTCTGAAAACATCTTAATCTCCAGTCTATCATAGCCTAAAAAGTAATACCAATATAAAATAAAATCATTTGATATCATTAGTATCCATCTGAACGCTGCTACTAATTCCCAGTCACGAACTTCTTTGATACTGTTTGTAGAGTCTCCGACCTGATTAGCCACCCAAACAGTACTTCCAGGTCGTGTGCCACTGGCATTAGGTGCACCCCCCAAATTCCAAAATCTATAGACTAGTAGTGAGGGTGTAAATAGGTAATAGTGGGGAGGTTATATCCTCAGGGGATTATATAATATTAGTCTGGGTAAAAATATATAACATGTAGTGGAAATAATGTCTCAGCAAACTCAAACCAAACTCGTTAAAAGTGTAAGCACAATCAATATCAAGCAATAGCGAAAGAAATATAAAACATAAGCAGTAGAAATAAATAAACAATACAATCATTCATTTATAGCTAAGCATGCATCCATAATAGGTCATACATGACAATATCGAGAAGGGGTCACCCATGGTCGACCAACAGTATATACATATATAAGCATGCTGAAATAAAAATGAAAACCAAAAGAAACTCTAGTTAAGGAAAGAAACTCAATTTCCCTTGACTTCCATCCATGCCAACTCAAATAGTATCCATCTCCAGAGTGTGAGCCCTTACCTAAATGTAAAATCATAAACTCTACACGCATCCCAAAGGGCCCGTGTAGGGTGTGAAAACGAGTCTCGGTAGGATACCACCCACATGTTCATACCTAACACAAGTGTTTAAGAAGATATGTGTAAAATTAAATAAAGGCAACAACTCATGCAATTTAAATAAATACAAACAAACTTCTCTAGCACTCAAAAACTACCAGGAAGTTATCGCCTACTTCGACCAATGTCAAAATCACTAAAGAGGAGAGGATCCTTGGCCCATGGCCCAAGGTATCCCCTAATGTCAAATAGCCTAGGTGAACCCTCAGGTTCAACCTTAAAACAAGTAACCCAACACCTCATACCAATTGACACCTTGTGTCCCAAATCAAGTCATCAATGTCTCGAAGGCATGCCCAAGCAATAGAACCCGATCCCTCATACCCCTGCTCGAAAGCACCCGTCGGCTCAAATCCTAATGCCCAAGAAGCACAACGATATATGTCCTCAAATAAAAAACATCTTCGGCTCATAGCATGATGTCCTGAGAAATGATGATCTTCGTCCTACCAAAATATTCCAGGCTCAGCAGCCTCAATACAGCAAGCCTCATCCCCCAACCGATAGCCTCAACGATGTCATCTGAAGGCTCCTCACCTTCCCTGTGGCTTTCTACGACAAGCACCCCCCCAAAAAAAACAAATACCCAAGTCGCAATACCAAGGGCCTCTACCCACACAAGTGGTAAAAACCACCTCATCACTGAGTCAACATGTGTGCACACGACTCCAATCGGAGCTTTGACCATCACGGGTGAGTGGTAATCACCGATTTAGTACTTAAGCCGCACCAACATTGGCACCTCATGCCCCTGCGACCATGTCGCTCAAATCTGATGACCATTCCATCCAATATCACGGGTTATTCCCTCAACCTAACAACCTTTACACCTCAATCTGATGAACACACCGATCAACTGGTGATCACATTACCCAAGTAACCCAGGCATAGCCCATCCTGACGACCACATCGCCTCAATTCCAAATGGACATCACCATTTTAAACCTCGGGCCAAGCCTTTCATGATCCCATGGACCTCAGTAATTCATCAAAAGCAATATATATATATATGTAATTCACTTCAATTTAAATTAAAAAATTCAATTTAATTAAACAAACACACCTAGCTCAACTGCCCAAGTGGTCTACAACCTCTAACACAGCCTTGCACAATTGCACGTGGTTTGGGCATGCCCAAGGACATCCCATAAGGTCCAATTAATTAATTAAAATACAATAATTAATTTAAATGGGTCTCTCTTAGTCAATTCAATGGAACACTAAAAGACACATCCCCTAAAAACTCGTGAAAACAAAAAGAAAAGTATGCACCACCTACCTTGGAGTTGTAGACATAGGCATGTACAATCTTAGCCTCTTAACTCTAACCAATTTGGAAGAAATCGGCGCTTTTGTCGAGCGTCCTGAAAATAGGGAAAAAAAACTCAAACAGATTTAGCACTCCATGAGAGGAGAGAAAAGGAAAATAGAATCATGGGAGAGGGGAGACCCACCGACTCGGTTTCAACACACCCGACGGTGATCAAAACAGAGCTTGGATGGATGATTTAGACCACACCTTAGGAGGATAGGAGGAGGAGAGCTCCTCCTTGTTGTTGCGTGACCCATAAACAAAGGAGGATGGGAAAGAAGAGGAAAGAGAGAAAAAAGAGGGCAGGGTAGAAAGGTAATTTCACCTCTTTGATGTGGTTTCATGACTAGTTCACACGGTTTTCTAAACTGTGTGCAAACCATGTGTGCTACAATCTTGAGGTATTGCCCAAATGGCACTATCCGCGTGGCTTGCGCACGATTTTCCCTGATTGTGCGAAAACCCTTTGCAAAAACTATAGATTTTCACACATGACCATGCGCCCCTACCCACGTGGTTTTCCAATCCATGCGATAGTACAAAATCGGGCTGCATGGTTTGCTGGAAGAAGTCGCACAGTTTACCTAAATCGTGCGCCTTGGCCTATAACCTCTAAAACAATCCTTCAGGCCTCCAATGCCCCCAAAACCCATTCAAACACCTGAGGCTTTTTCTAAACCTCTAAACCCATCCAGAAATAAGATATAGGGTTAATAGAAAACTCAAAATCAGGTTCCGATGATCGAAAAAGAAATTAGCATACCCGCCAATTCTAAAAATTCAAAAAGGGAGAGGTTTTCACCCTGCTCTAAAAACCTAGGGCGTTACAGTATCGGTTCTCTAACTCTTGATCTTAGATGCTGGTGAAATATTAGAATTTGTTTTAGTGTTTATTTTGTCTCAAACTCTCTTTCTTCAATACTCGAGATATTTCATGGAGTTTGGTATCAGGTTTCTCTCTCTTAATTGTCAATTTTCACTATCTTCTTCTACTACTGCTTTTTATCTTCTCAGGATCATGTGAACATTTGTTTCCATATTGATGAATATGAAAACCCCTTCAATCTTTTACAATGTGACCTCCTTCATAATACTTGGTTCAGTCAATTCAATATTATTCTCAATATTAAAAGCATGGATACATGACCAAGATACATCCACGATATCTCCTTTATTTTTGACCTTTAAGATTTAAAACACAACTATCAAATAATATTCAATAATACGTTGACTACCAAGATCAAATCATTATATACCCATGAATCTTTGCCTCTTCCATGCATCTTTCTCATTTGGGTTTCCTTCAAATCTCTTCAAATCCCGCAACACTTAATTCCATATTAGCATGCAAGTTTGCATGCAAAAAAAATATTATTGTGATGCAACATATCCTTCATGGTGTGAGTGAACTCTCACCTCTCTTGGGATCATTGTGGTTGCATCGAGGCATTTCCTATTACGGTGTGATTGCATCTTAACTTACAGAACCATCTTTGACTTATTTTTTATCCATATATAGCTTTATAATATGATCTTATTCTCTATGACAAGTAGTTAATTCATCTTCTTTATTCTTCTTCATTGGAGCCGGTTTCTTGAATCATAGTTTACTCACAAATGCATCATGATTTTAATTCTCTAAATATCAGTAAAGCATTGTTTATGTTTGTGTCATTAGAAATATCACATTTTTCTAATCGATGGCCCTTGTATATCTTCCTGAGGACTCTTACACGTTCTTTTAAAACTTTCGGCGGCTCTTATATATTACCTTTTTGCTCTTACATTCCTCTAGGGAAGACCCACTTACCCTTATGTATCAGCTTAGAAGCCTTTATGTATAGTTAAAAGTCTCCAAATTACTCTTGTATATGCTCCTTTTAAGTTGTATGCATGCACTAAAAATTTGGATTTTCTCTTACGTATTACAGTGAAACTCGGTACTTTTCTAGATTCCCAATCCTCCCTCTGAGTACTCTTACGCATTGCCCGTGACAACTGTGATGACTCTTATATATCAAGTAACTGGCTTTTATGTATCAAAGCGTGTCTTGGATACTTTTCCAAATATCATGCCCACCGAGTACCTTTATACATCCACTGTGATAACCTTTGCGTATTGAGGAATATACTTTGACGCAACAAAGTGACTCAGGTACTTTACCAAATCTCCAGTCTTCAAGGTCTAGACTATTTTTATGTATTGTCTTAGAGTAACTCTTGTTGGATTTGGTGGCCTAGAACCAACTACTTTGTACTTTATTCATTAATAAATACTTTATCACATCTTGATTGTTCTTTTGTGTGACAATGCATGTGATAATGTCCTAAGGATAATTGTTGCATTAAGAGGTCATAGCGGACCCCTGCTATGATGAGAACCTGGAAGTATCATAACATTGTTCTTGAATATATGTTCTATAGTTGAATGATGTTATTTGAGGGACATAAATAATACAGGTCATTAGGGGTGAGGACTCATAAAACTTTGATGCATCTTCTCATAGTGTGCACCCTTGGTAATATCCAGTAGGATATTATGAGAACAAGACCTGCCAGTAGGAAATCCACATTTCATAGTGTCATTGGATGTTCCTATCTGCGGATGTGTGTATTGGTCCTTAGACTTTAAGATTATTATTAATGGGTATTACAACTCACGCACTTAAATGTATTGACAAAAACTGTGATGACACACTGTTCGCAGTGAGGTAGGATATGTTGGGTGCATCACGAGTGATATTGCATTAATAGATAATGCGAGAAAGGATTTGTCCCTTCTGTTCCATAACGGAAGTTGATATCTCAAGCTCTTTGATAGAATTGATATAACCTAAATAAATTCATGGTCATGGTGAGGAATAGGCAAGTTCAATTCCGGAAAGTCAAAGAAAGAATAATCAAGCACATGGGTTGATGGCACTAGCATGAAACCCGTTTGATTCGAGATATCGAGACAAAGAGATTATATTACACGGTAAGCATTCGTAGGAGGTGACACATCATTGCGGTGTTAACTTCTTTCTCTATGGGTGCTTTGGTGTGTTGCTAGACGCTAACCTTGGACTTTAGGTAGGCTCTGTTTAATGCCGCTGAGAAAGAGGCCTAGAGGGTCACACACTAAGTGTGTCCAAGTATCTCAGTTAAATATTAATTTAACAAGTTGAATAAAGATTATTTTTGGTTATGGTTTAATAATTATTCAAGGATGTCTGATCGCATTTATTTCGACACTAGTTATTCAAGAGAATATAGTGGATGAAATAATAAATTTATTAGCGAGTAATGCAATGGTATTTATTTGAGAAATAAATAGTCATTATTCAATGTCTAATAAATGTGGTGGAGGAAATAAAGAAAAATGGAAAAAAAAAGTACACACCGTGTATATTAAATATACACGCCGTGTATTTTTTTTGAGAATTTACGAGAAATAATATTATTTATTTAATTAAATAATATTAGGTGTAATTCGATGGGTGCATGTCAAATAATAATAATAGTCAACTGTTGTTATTAGACATGAGGTATTACTAAGAATTAAATGAAATGAAAAAATGATTTCAGGTAATTAATTCATTTTATTATTCTCTGTAATTAAAATTCCAATTATATAATTCTCATTAACCTAGCCATTTTTTTGGTTGTGCATAGTGGATTTAGAAAAGCTCTCAAACCAAGAGAGAATTATTTTTCCACCAAGAATGCTCTCAAGCTACGAGAGAGAGATCCTCCTCCACCGGATCAAGACGATCGAAGGCAGACATCGCAAGCGAAGGCTCTTCTGTGCTAGCACCCGGAGATCCACTACCACAAAATTGGGCAAGGCCAGCGCTAACAAAAAAGCACTGATAAAGGGGGGTACTTTTATTAGCGCTTTTTTTAGCACTGATAAAGGTACCCCCTTTAACAGCGCTTTCTTTTAGCGTTGTTAAAGGGTACCCCTTTATCAACGCTTTTTTAGTAGCGCTGATAAAGGGGGGTCTTTATCAGCGTTTTTTTTAAGCACTGATAAAGGTTTTGCTTCCAAAAAAATCATTAAAAAATATATATTAATATTTAAATATATAGATATAGTTATATTGATATAAATATAATATATATTTTTTAAATATATTTTTAAATATATTTTAGATAAGTGTAAATATACAGTTACACTTAATATATAATATATTTAGTGAAAATGGCTTATAAAAAATTTAAAAAAAATATTTTTAATTAATAATTTGCAAATTATTATGGAGTAATAGTCATTTAATAACAATTTGAAGACTAAAAAAATAAAAAATAAAATTAAAAAATATTCAAAATATGTTGAAAACACAACTCGAACTTCAAACGGCCAAAACTTTTGATTCGGGTGTTCGTTTGAGCTCTATAGCATATCAAATCGAAGCCCCTTGGTCACATTTTTTTAGGCCAAAAAAGGCCCAGAAGGCCTCCAAAATCGAGTTTTTAGTTTAGATACCCCGATTTTTTAACATTTTGTGGATTTTCAGCCTCATTTAAGGGGGTATTATTGGCTTTTTTGTGGGGACTGAATTTATTCCAAGGTATTACATTCATATTGATATTATGTATTTGAAATTTTATCATTTTTTATAATACACTGCTATTTATAATCAAATATATAACAATATATACATATTTTTTATATATTCACACATAAAAATTAATTTTTTAAATAAATAATTAAACATATTTACATATAAAATATATTAGCTTTATCTAAATAATAACTAATATCCATTTTATTTAAAATACCAATATATCAATATTTATATACCTATATATTAATCTAACTATATATGTACCTATATAATGTGTGTGTGTCTATTTGTGTGTGTCTATATATTAACAAACTGATATTATTTATATATATATATATATATATTCTAACATATGTATATACATATATTTATATATATATATGTATGTATGTATAATTATACTTATAGAAACACACACATATGTGTGTGTGTGTGTTGTATATATGTATTTATTTACACACACACAAAACAAAACATATTTTATAATTGTATTGAAAACTAATCTTATAAATATATATTAATATATGAATAAATATATGGATAAAAAATATAACTAAATATATATAAATAAATAGATATAACTTAATATTAATATACGAATAAATATATAAATATATACATATATAAATATAACTAACTATATATATATATATATTAATATACAAATAAATATATAAATATATAAATATAACTATATATGTATATATATATATTAATACAACTATATAAATTTATATTAATACATGAATAAATATAACTAAATATATATATATATATATATCACTAGTTGGGGAACAAATCAAATTAGAGGAGTGGTAAAGGCTTAGCGCGCATGGGGGGAGGTCTTGAGTTCAAAACCTGGTAGAGGCAGGCAGGGGCTTGCGCATGGGTGAATTTGGGAGGGGGATATAGCGATGTTAAAGGGGTCTACAAAGCACTGATAAAACGTGGGGCGTCGTGGTTGGGGCTTGCGGGGGAGTGGGTGGGGTGGGGGTGCTGATAAATGGGAGGGGCAAGCGCTGTTAAAAGCCCCCTCCGATTTACAGATTTTTTTTAATTTTTTTTTAATTTTTTTAAATTTTTTTAATTTTTTTAAATTTTTTTAATTTTTTTAACTTTTATCAGTGCTAAAAAAAAGCGCTGATAAAAGGGGTCTTTATCAGCGCTGTCACGACCCGTCCTCGGGGCCCTTGCTGTGACTACCCCAAGCCTGCCTTCCATAGGCCAGGGGCTGGCGACTAGCACCGAAGGCGTAAATCCCAAAAGAAGGGAAGACATTGCCTTTAATAAAGTAAACAAAAACACAACATAGTACGCAAGTGAAGTAAGCGCTAAGTAAAACTGGGTACAAGGTAAGTGCTGAAAAAGTAAATGGGTCAGTATACAAACCCAATTGAAAGTATAGTACAACTGAAAGGAAAGTACAACATCAGTAAGTAAAACAGAAACACCGAGTCGTCCTCCAGAAATCCCACTTGAGGGGTAGGTACAGATAGTCTCTTCGGGTCCTCGGGTCTGGCCGTCCGCATTATGTACGCCCCGTCAAGTGGTCCACCTCCAGGTACCGTCCAGCTCCACAAGCCTCCACCTCGATCAGTGTTTTCTATCGTCTACATCCAACACAACGTAGTGCGGGCATAGCCCGTGCAGGGGTGAGTATACAATACTCAGTAGGGACCCCGAGACCCCCGAAGGTCTCTCAGTATCCACGAAGGATAAACCACAAAGGAAAGATATAATCACGAAGTGTCAACAACACTACTTAGGTATATTCCCATACATATACCTAAGTCATCATTTACAGTTCGACTCCAGCTCCCAAGCCCAAGAACAACTCAGTCCACAAAGGAAAGAATAACCCAGTCCACAAAGGATAGCACAACATAGTTCACATAGGAAAAACATAACTCAGTCCACACAGGAAAGCAATTCAATCACGTCGATGATAAATATTGAGAATCAAGACTCAGCTCACATAGGTATACACTTTGTAAGGCGATGGAGATGATAAGATTTAGCCACTAATTCATCAAAGTTGTCGGACCCACATAGGATACAAGACTAGCTAAGCTGTCGGATCCACAAAGGATACAAGACCAGCTACTCTGTCGGACCCACACATGATACAAGTACAGAGGTCAATACTGTCGGACCCATATAGGATACAAGAACAGTAGTCATCGTCTTCGAACCCACGGAGGATTCCAGTACAGTCGTCCTCGCTGCCGAACCCATGGAGGATCCAAGTGCAGTCGTCATCGTCGCAGTCGCAGTCAGCTCTAGGGTTCTCGCACACTGCATGCTCGATTATGGGAGGGTCCGCTCCTTGAGCAAGAGAGAGAGAGAGAGTCGATACATAAACAATCACTAATTCTAGAGTTGATGTATCCCAAAGTTCTGTCTCGTCAAAAGAAACCCAACGCGACAGACGGTGCATCAATCGGACGCCCGGTCTGAGAGTTATTGGTTTTTCCGTCCCAAGGGCCCGGTTGGTTTTTAAGCTAAAACCAACCCAACCGTACTCCATCTGCATCCAAACCTCGATAGGAGTAATCCAAAAGGATCGTCTCGACAAAAGGATCCCAACGCAATTGACGGAACATCAATCGGATGTCTGGTCCTTGAGATATAAGTGTTTTCGTTCCAAGGGCTCGGTTAGTTTCGGGTTCAAACCAACCCGGTTGTACGCAAAAATTTCCAAAACCTCGAGTGTAATATACCAAAATGATCTTCTCAATCCAAGTATTCCTATGCAACTGACGGTGCATCGATCGGAGGTTCGTAGCTCAAGTTATGGGCAAAAGACCGAAAATGGTCTGAAGTGGGGGGGTCTGGGCCCGGCCCGACCTGGCCCAACCCCCCTGGGTCGGCCCAGCCCGGCCGGGGGGTGAGTTGGCTCGGCCAGGCACCGCATCTCCCCCGTATCCCGCGCGGCCGTAGGATCCGGCCCCTCGCCACCGCAGCGGGCTCCTACCGGCAGCGCGCCGCCGGTGATTTCTGCGGGCCACCGGAGTCATTCTGGTGGTCCGTTCTTACTCTCGTCTGCACCTGCGGTCATCTCGGGACCCATACATCACCGCGAAGACCTTCAATCGCCAAAACGGTCCTGTTTCATCATCTCCAAGGATTCCACGCATCAGGAACAAAACAGCGGTGGGTTCGGACTTGTTCGTTAGTCCACACCCACCGCGTTAGTGGTTTTTAAAAATCACCATCTATAAAGCACGCCATGCCGAGGGTATAAAAATCACATTAAGAAGTTTATGTCAAAAACCCCTACCTCAACAAGGAAGACGATCTTTGGTTTCACGGTACACGGCGTCGCGGAGAAGAGGATTGTAGGTGTCGTCGGGGCGCGCTGAGGAGGAAGCGGTGTCTCCTCTCTGGCCGTGGGGAAGAGGATTGGTGGCGTGTCGTCGATCTCTGAGGAACCAACGTTCTTCGTCATTCTTCGTCAGAGGCCGACGTTCTTCGTCGTTCTTTGTTGGAGGCTGGAGTTCTTCCCCACACAACGAAGCTCTCCCCTTGATAAAATAATAGGTTCCCCCTATTATTTTATTATACGCAAAGAAACTCTCCCATAATTAATTCACCACACTAATTAAAACGTGTTGGCATTTAATTAATGAAGGGAGAGAGAAGGTTCCCCATAATTAAACGCATTGGAAGTTTAAATTAAAAAGGGGGAAAGGAAGGTTCCTCATTAAATTATGGGTTGACATAATTTAATGGATTGAGGTGACATTTAATGGTGGTTTGTCAAATTAATGGGGTTTCTTAAGGAGATTTAGAGGGAATTAAATGGTGGGGCTCGTGCGGGCCCCCGCCTCTCTAACATCCCCACTTGGGTAGTTAAGTGGTTGTGGGACCCACTCTTAACTACCCATGAGAGGGAAAACCCACCTTAAGAAAATAGAAATTGTTCCGATAATTTTTATTTATTTCTTAAACAAACCCCCAAAAATTATCTTCTCCTCTTTTGCGAACGCAACTACGGTAAGTGTCCCCTTAAGCAATTACCGGCGCTGTGACTTCATCGGTGCCCTCGGATTTTAATTTCGAGCACTGGTTCAAAAGTTAGAAAAACCCGCTCATTCGTTCACTGAACGTAACCGATCTAAACTTCGAAAATTGATTTCGGGCACACCGGGCCTCGGAATCAAACGCCGTCAGAAGCCACAGACTCGTAAAATTCCAAAGTATTTAAAAAAAATCCTTGAAATTTACGAGTCTTTACATTACTCCCACCTCAGGGCTTTACATCCCCGAAAATCTACAACATAAAATAGGGGAACAAATGAGGGTACTGAGTATGCATCTGAGCCTCCCGCTCCCATGTGCTCTCCTGAAGGTTCCCGTGCTACCAATGAATGCGCACAAGAGGAATCGACTGCCCACGTAGGACCCACTCCTATCGATCCTCGATCCCCACTGGGACCTCTGCAAAAGTTTCCCCTTCATCGATGTCCAGCTCCTCGTGGTCGATGATATTCATCGGGTCATGCATGTATCTCCTCAGCTGAGATACGTGGAAGACGTCGTGCACCCGGTGCAATTGAGGTGGAAGGTCCAGGCGGTAAGTCACCTCGCCTACCCTACTGAGGACCTGAAAAGGTCCGATGAAGTGCATAGATAACTTATCGCCTCGGCCAAATCTCCGCAACCCACGTCGAGGTGAGACCCATAGGAAAACGTGGTCACCATCCTCGAACTCCAGTGGCCTCCGCCTCCTATCAGCATAGGACTTCTGTCTGCTCTGTGCAATCCTCATCCGCTCCTAGATGACTTGCACCTTCTCCGTCGTAGTCCAAACCATCTATGGTCCTACGAGTGCTGACTCCCCAGGGTCAGTCCAGCACAGAGGTGATCTGTAAGGTCGGTTGTACAGTGCCTCAAAAGGTGACATCCTGATGGTGGAGTGGTAGCTGTTGTTGTACGCAAACTCCACCAAGGGTAGGTGATCCTCCCAGCTGCGACCAAAGTTAAGGACATATGCACGGATCATGTCATCGAGTGTCTGAATGGTCCTCTCCGTCTGGTCATCCATCTGAGGATGAAAAGCAATGCTCAGACGTAGCTGCGTCCCAAAGGCCTCCTGCAACCCCTTCCAAAGCCGGGAAGTAAAGAGAGCATCTCGATCGGAGATGATAGATGATGGAACCCCATGAAGCCCTATAATATCCCGAATGTAGAGGCGTCCCAAGCTCTCTACTGAGCCCTGCTCTCTGATCAGTAGGAAGTGGGATGACTTGGTGAGTCGGTCTACGATCACCCAGATGGTGTCGTGTCCTCTGGAAGTACGTGGAAGCCCCGTCACGAAATCCATGGATATCTCATCCCACTTCCACTCAGGGACCTTTAAGGGTTGTACCAAGCCTGCAGGTACCTGGTGCTCTACCTTCACTTGCTGACAAGTGAGGCATCGAGAAACGAACTCTGTCACAACCTTCTTCATACCCGGCCACCAGTACCGTCGTTTGAGGTCCTGATACATCTTCACTACTCTAGGATGTACCGCTAGAGGGGAGGTGTGGAACTCCCTCAGCACCTCCTCCTTCAGTACAACTGGTACCATGGTACGTCCCCAGAAGAGGATGACATGCTCCCCGCCTTCAGAAAATCCATCGGGTGCTAGCCCTGAGGATATCTGAGCACGTCGCACCTCACAGTCAATATCCTCACGTTGTGCCTCTTTGACCCGCCGAAGAAGTGGAGGAGTGACTGTGAGGGGCTGTAGATAGGCTATCCCATCTCTATCCACGAAGGATGTCTGCAAAGCAGCTAACTGCTCTATCGCCTCTCCAAGTAGATGAATGCCCGATCTCCTGCTGAGAGCATCAGCCACAACGTTCCCCTTCCCAAGAGTATAGACAATATTAAAGTCATAATCCTGGAGGAACTCGAGTCATCGTCGTTGTCTCAGGTTCAGGTCCTTCTGCGAGAAAATGTACCTGAGACTCTGGTGGTCAGAGTAGACTGTAAAGCGCTCGTCCATCAGATAGTGTCGCCACATCTTCAGGGAGAAGACCACTGCTGCTAACTCCAGGTCATGGGTAGCGTAGTTCTGCTCGTGTTGCCTCAACTGTCGTGAACCGTAAGCGATCACTGCTCGCTCCTACATCAGGACACACCCGAGCCCAGTCCCTGATGCATCGTAGTAAACTACGTACCCTATGCCCTCCTCCGGTAGCCTCAAGATGGACGCACTGTTCAATCTCCGCCTCAGCTCCTGGAAGCTCTGCTGACATCTGTTTGACCACACGAAGGGTTTCCACTTCTTCGTCAGAGCTGTAAGTGGTGCCGCAACTCTGGAGAAGTCTGGCACAAATCTCCGATAGTACCCAGCCAGACCTAGGAAACTCTGCACCTCTGTCACGCTTCTGGGTGGCTCCCAAGAAAGTACCGCCTTGACCTTCGCGGGATCCACTGCAACTCCTGCCTTAGAGATGACGTTCCCCAAGAAGTGAACCTCTCGAAGCCAGAACTGGCACTTCGAGAGCTTACCATAAAGCCGATGCTCTCGGAGTGTATCCAGTACAACCCGTAGGTGGTGGGCATGCTCCTCCTCAGTCGTCGAGTAAATCAGTATGTCGTCAATGAAGACTATGACAAATCGATCGAGGTAGGGCTGGAAGATCCTGTTCATGAGACTCATGAACACTGCTGGAGTGTTTTCCACACCGAAGGGCATGACCAAGAACTCATAGTGGTTGTACCGACACCTGAAGGTCGTCTTCTGCACATCCTCGTCCTGAACTCAGAGCTGATGATAGCCTGACCTAAGGTCTATCTTCGAGAACCAACGTGCTCCCTTGAGATGATCAAAGAGGTCGTCAATCCTCATAAGCGGATACTTGTTCCTCACGGTCACCTGGTTCAGGCAATGGTAATCGACACACAGTCGTAAGCCCCCATCTGCCTTCTTGACGAATATGACCGGAGAAGCCCAGGGTGAAACATTAGGTCGGATGAAACCTTTCCCCTGTAAGTCCTCCAGCTGTACCCGCAGCTCACGAAGCTCGGTGGGAGCCATCCGATATGCTGGAGTGGATATCGGTGATGTCTCGGGGTACAGGTCTATGTAGAAATCTACCTCCCTATGAGGAGGTAGTCCTGGAACATCGTCAGGAAAAACATCCGCATACTGATCCACCACTACAGGAAAACTTGGACTATGCACGTCAACTACTCCGAGGATGAGACTAGCCAACTGATGTGTGATCGGCTGCCCTCTCCTCTGCATGAGTACATCCTGTGCTGCGAAGGTTCCCCTCTCGTCGGTGAAGGTGAACTTGGTCCCATCCGTGCAGATACACCGCACCTTACGCATAATACAGTCGATCTGAGCATGGACTGTAGATAACCAGTCCATACCCAAGATGACATCGTAAGGCCTCGACGCCGCTACAAGAAGATCACAGCCGAAGCTCTCGCCTCCTAGAGTAAGCTCACACTGCCGGCACCAGTGCGTATTCACCGAGTCTGCTCCCGTAGGAGTCTCTAGCCGCAAGGATCGAGCCAACGGCTCCGTCGGAATCTCCGAGCTCCGAACAAGGGTAGCAGTAATAAAAGAATGACTCGCACCTATGTCTATAGAACTGCAGCAAGGGTGAAGTAGACACAGATAGTACCTCTGATACCAATTTGTCACGACCCGTCCTCGGGGCCCGTGTCGTGACTACCTCAAGCCTGCCTTCTATAGGCTAGGGGCTGGCGACTAGCACCAAAGGCGTAAATATCAAAAGAAGGGAAGACATTTCCTTTAATAAAGTAAACAAAAACACAACAGAGTACGCAAGTGAAGTAAGCGCTAAGTAAAACCGGGTACAAGGTAAGTGCTGAAAAAGTAAATGGGCCAGTATACAAACCCAACTGAAAGGAAAGTACAACAGCAGTAAGTAAAACAGCAACACTGAGTCATCCTCTATAAATCCCACCTGAGGGGTGGGTACATATAGTCTCATCGGCTCCTCGGGTCTGTTCGTCTGCTCCGTGTACGCCCCGCCAAGTGGTCCACCTCCGGGTACCGTCCAGCTCCACAAGCCTCCACCTCGATCAGTGATGTTCGTCGTCTGCATCCAATACAACGTAGTGCGGGCATATCCCGTACAGGGGTGAGTATACGATACTCAGTAGGGACCCCGAGACCCCCGAAGGTCTCTCAGTATCCACGAAGGATAAACCACAAAGGAAAGATATAATCACGAAGTATCAACAACACTACTTAGGTATATGCCCATACATATACCTAAGTCATCAGTTACAGTTCGGCTCCAGCTCCCGAGCCCAAGAACAACCCAGTCCACAAAGGAAAGCACAACTCAGTCCACAAAGGATAGCACAACACAGTCCACACAGGAAAAACACAACTCAGTCCACACAGGAAAGCAAGTCAATAACATCGATGATAAAGATTGAGAATCAAGACTCAACTCACACAGATATACACTTTGTAAGGTGATGGAGATGATCAGATATAGCCACTGATTCATCAAAGCTGTCAGATCCACATAGGATACAAGACCAGCTAAGCTGTCGGACCCACAAAGGATACAAGACCAGCTACTCTGCTGGACCCACACATGATACAAGTACAGAGGTCAGTACTGCCGGACCCACATAGGATACAAGAACAGTAGCCATCGCCGTCGAACCCACGGAGGATTCCAGTATGGTCGTCCTCGCTGCCGAACCCACGGAGGATCCAAGTGCAGTCGTCATCGTCGCACTCGCAGCCAGCTCTAGGGTTCCCGCACACCGCATGCTCGATTCTGGGAGGGTCTGCTCCTCGAGCAAGAGAGAGAGAGAGAGTCGATACATCAATTGTCATGAAGTCCAGAGTTGGTGTATCCCAAAGTTCCGTCTCGTTAAAAGAAACCCAACGGGACAGACAGTGCGTCAATCGGACGTTCGGTCTGAGAGTTATTGGTTTTTCCGTCCCAAGGGCCCAGTTGGTTTTTAAGCTAAAATCATCCGACCATACTCCACCTGCGTCCAAACCTCAAACGGAGTAAGCCAAAAGGACCGTATTGACAAAAGGATCCCAACGCAATTGATGACACGTCAATCGGATGTCTGGTCCTTGAGATATAAGTGTTTCCGCTCCAAGGACCCGGTTGGTTTCGGGTTCGAACCAACCCGGGCGTACCCAAACTTTTCCAAAACCTCGAGTGTAATATACCAAAACGACCGTCTCAATCCAAGGATTCCTACGCAACTGACGGTGCGTCGATCGAAGGTCCGTAGATCAAGTTATAGGCAAAAGACCGAAAATAGTCCGAAGTGGGGGGTCTCGGCCCGACCCGACCTGGCCCAACCCCCCTGGGTCGGCCCGACCCGGGTCCGGGTCCGGCCCGGCCCGGTCCGCGCTACCCGCCCCGGCCCGGCCAGGGGGTGCGTTGGCTCGGCCAACGGGCCGAGCAGGGGGGACGCGGTCCCCCCTTTGTTCTGCGGACGCGGCGCCTGGCGCCACGTCTCCCCCGGATCCCGCGCCGCCGGTGATTTCCGCGGGCCACCGAAGTCGTTCCGGTGGTCCGTTCTTGCTCCCGTCTGTGCCTGCGGTCGTCTCGGGACCCGTACATCACTGCGACAACCTTCAATTGCCAAAACGGTCTCGTTTCATCGTCACCAAGGATTCCGCGCATCAGGAACAAAACAGCGGTGGGTTCGGACTTGTTCGTTAGTCCGCACCCACTGCGTTAGTGGTTTTTAAAAATCACCATCTATAAAGCACGCCATGCCGAGGGTATAAAAATCACATGAAGAAATTTATATCAAAAACTCCTACCTCAACAAGGAAGACGATCGTCGGCGTCGCGGTACACGGCGTCGCGGAGAAGAGGATCGTAGGTGTCGTCGGGGCGCGTCGAGGAGGAAGCGGCGTCTCCTCTCTGGCCGCGGGGAAGAGGATTGGTGGCGCGTCGTCGATCTCCGAGGAACCGACGTTCTTCGTCGTTCTTCGTCGGAGGCCGGCGTTCTTCGTCGTTCTTCGTTGGATGCTGGCGTTCTTCCCCGCACAACAAAGCTCTCCCCTTGATAAAATAATAGGTTCCCCCTGTTATTTTATTATATGCAAAGAAACTCTCCCATAATTAATTCACCACACTAATTAAAATGTTTTGACATTTAATTAATGAAGGGAGAGAGAAGGTTATCCATAATTAAACGCGTTGACAGTTTAAATTAAAAAGGGGAAAAAGAAGGTTCCTTATTAAATTATGAGTTACATAATTTAATGGATTGAGGCGACATTTAATGGTGGTTTGTCAAATTAATGGGGTTTCTTAAGGAGATTTAGAGAGAATTAAATGGTAGGGCCCATGCGGGCCCCCACCTCTCTAACATCCCCACTTGGGTAGTTAAGTGGTTGTGGGCCCTACTCTTAACTACCCATGGGAGGGAAAAACCACCTTAAGAAAATAGAAATTGTTTCGACAATTTTTATTTATTTCTTAAACAAACCCCCAAAAATTATATTCTTCTCTTTTGCGAACGCAACTACGGCAAGTGTCCCCTTAAGCAATTATCGGCGTTGCGAGTTCATCGGTGACCTCAGATTCTAATTCCGAGTACCGGTTCAAAAGTTAGAAAAATCCGCACGTTCGTTCAGTGAACGTACCCGAGCTAAACTTCAAAAATTGATTCCGGGCACACCGGGCCTCAGAATCAAACGCCGTCAGAAGCCACAGACTCGTAAAATTCCAAAGTATTTAAAAAAACCTTGAAATTTCTGGATCTTTACAAGTGTTTTTTGGAGCGCTAATAAAGGGGACCCCCTTTATCTTCGCCGGCATTAACAACGCTTTTTTAGCGCTGTTAAATGCCTTTTTAGCGCTGATAAAAGTCATAGTTGTAGTAGTGATACCTTCAGCGACGTCCAGATATACGTGGAGCACGTGTGGATCACCGCTAGAGGAATCCTACACTTGGATTCTACGACGCAACGATGGATCACATCAGATCGTGATCGGAAACATCAACGAAGAAATAATTTCATCAAGGTAATTCTTGTCAATTAATTAAATTAATTATAACCAACACATGATGATCCTATCTATGGTTTCGAGACTCCCTCTTTCTTTTTCGTTCTTCGTTCTATTCCGAAGATCCGACGTTTTATTATCGTGACGGATCTCGGATTGATAATTGTTAACGCTAAAATTAAAGTTGAGTACACCCACTTACGCGCTGCTGCGCCCGAAACCTACAACTCTTGCGTATCTAGGTAGCTTCAAACACTCCTATTTTATAGTTTGCAAGTTCCAAACAACCCTTACATATTCATTAGAGTTTCATAGTTACTCTTACGTATGCCTCAAACTCTAAGAGCGACTCTTATGTATCCAGAGTTATTTCAGAAGCACTCTTACATACCATCCTGAGACTCTTACATATTCCATGCCTTTGCCAACTTTCACCTTCAACTTAGAATTTTGATAACTTTTTCAAATCAACTAGTAATCTCTTCAAACATTATAAAAGCATCTCCAATCACTTCAAGACATCTCAAGACAACTTAAATGACTTTGATGATATATCAAATCTTTTCAAATATCTTCACATAATTCCTAAAGCATCTCGCAACTTATAAAAAAATTTCTTGAGTATTTCCATGGACCTTCATCGCCTCGATAATTCCAAGCCCGAACTCAATATCATTTAGTCTATCATCCAAGAGATATTCTTCATTTATTATAATCATCAGGATGGATCTTCATCAAAATATCAGCCAACCTTTATTCTACTCCAATTTCATTCAGCTTCTCACCTTCTTCACATAGATATAATATATAATAATCAACATACTCCATGGAACTCTCAAATTCCTCAAATTTACTTAAACCAATTATGCACATGAACCTTCAAACAACTTCCTCATCCTTTCAACTGGCTTTGCCAACGAGTAGTCTCTAATATTGGCACCAACTCAATCAAACATCTTTATCATGCAAATGAATATTCAATGGCAGTATCTCACTTTAAATATCCTTTGCCATATGAACGATGACAATAACACACTTCCAAGCTTCAAGGTGTTTCTTCAATCATTCATTATTCACATCTCAACATATAATGACACCTTGTTTGGGTACTTCACTGAATCTTCTCATCAACATGATTGGGTACTCTAACCTCCTTCCGAACTTCCATTCTCAATACATATTGACATCAAGCTCATTTAGTCCATGCTTATTGACAATAAACACAACACCAAATTAGTTCAACATATATAATATAAAATTATTGCACGGAACACGACATTACTTTCAAGTTACAAAATATATTATATTTATGACTTCTTTATGCCCCCAGGATGCATCTCCGTTGGTAGATGCTCCTGTGGGTCTCAGTGAGGTCTCGAGTTCGAGTCTGGCCGAGTTCATCCCTGTACTGCTTGTTGCATGTTTTTTTTTTGTATTATTTCTCTGAATAAACAGAGACTTCAGGGTCAACTTTTATATTTATGAATTCTTTATTGATTTAACATTAAATAAAATAAAAATTTGGATTTATTGTTACATTTTCGTAAAATTTATATATCAATAATTGGATGGGATCTGCTCAAGCTGCCGGCAACCGACTGGTGGCAGCACCGTAATAATATCTTATTCCTAAGGGTTTTTTTCGTGCCACTAAATTGCCCCGTCAACTTCACGAGCTCCTCGCGTGGCCAGCAAAACGATTTACAGCAAAAAAGGGAGACTTTAGAAATTTATCTGTATTTTTAATTGATATAATACGACAGTAAAAAGGGGGAGCGAGAGAGAGCGAGAGAGGGCGAGAGGGACCTCCTCTGAGAAGACGGCCATTACTCGGCCCGCCGAACGGCACACACTCAACTCATACCTTTCTCCGTGTTCTGCATCTGCGACTCTTTTTCCGCCGACACACGCGCCATCTCTCTCACTGCGCCAAGCTTGGAATCTCTTCCACTGTTGGCAATGCCAAAACAGCTCATTGGAGAAGGGTGTACGTCACCACTGATCGTTTCCTCCTCCTACCCATCCTCTTCTCTGGCAGCTGCGATTCCGTGGTACTCATTTTCCTTCGCCGGCACTTCTCATCTTTGGATGTAAATCGCTGCGACTTCCAATGTCGAGACACCCCGCTTTCCATCTGTTCCCCGGTTGGTTCTTTGCGGCAGAAGCTACGGCTTTTGTGTTGGTAGCGACTGTCTTTGGTTTGCCTTTCCTTGGGATTGCTGCTACTAATTCTACTGAAGGTGATTTCTTCTCTTCATGATTAACATTTCTTTTGTATTGGTAAAAGATGTTATTGATTGGTTCGATGAGTTTCCAGTTTTGATTCTTTGGATTTAAAGCTGAAAGCGGCGGGTTTGTATTTTTCGATTAGGGATTGACGAACGAAAACGATATCGAAGTTTATTGAAGTCAACTCAACAAATCAGCATTTACTATTTATTTTGATCTTTGTCTCCGTTATTCATTTTTGTTCTGCCTAACAAGCCGAGCTTCGGAGAAAGCGATGCGGAAAATATTTTTCCGCACCGTCTAGCCTGCGCGGCGCGTTTCTCACTTTTTTTTTGTCGGTTTTCATCCTTTTTTTTTTCCGAGCTGTATTGCAGTTGAAGCTCTTGGGGTTTTGTTCAATTCGCTGAAGAATCCTCCTCAGCTAACTAGTTGGAAATCGGTCGGCGGGAATCCCTGTACAGAATCTTGGAAGGGGGTTGTTTGCAACGGTGATTCTGTTGTGTCCATGTAAAACTTTATGTTATCTGGCAGCTTGAGTGACCATATTTTTCTGTTTTCTATACTTAATTTGTCATTGAGGCTAACTTTGTTGTATTTGTTGTCACAGTGAGGTTTCTGGTCTCGGACTCGATGGTACGCTGGGGTATCAACTTTCAGACCTTCGCTCATTGAGATCATTGTGAGAGAACCCTTCCACGTTTCATTCTTTTTGGCAATTGAAAATTGTAGCATCCTTGTTGTTTTCTGTTGAACTGTTTTTGGATCTGCCTGCTAGAGATATGAGTAACAATCAAATTCATGATACAATCCCATATCAATTGCCTCCAAATCTGACGACCCTGTAAGATACCATCATTTATATGTCCAGTTCCTCACTTCATGGCAATCATCCTCTACTTCTTACTGCGATACTGTTCTTGAATTGTAAAATGCAGAAATCTTTCAAGGAACAACATAAGTGGGAATCTTCCCTACTCCATTTCGAGCATGATTTCTCTTGATTATCTGTGAGTGGCTTGTCTTGAACGCCCTTGGTCTTGTATCATTTTACGCACACACTCTAGTCACAATGTGAGTCTCCCCTGTTTTTAATGCTATCCTTGAATTGCAGGAATGTTAGCCATAATTTGCTCTTCCAGACGATTGGAGATATATTTGTAAACCTTTCTAGCCTGAAAACTGTGTAAGATATCTGACATGGGGGATGTGCCTGTTGGTTCCAGTAAAAGAAAAGCTATGTTAAATTTTTAGTAAAAAATGAAAATATGAAGCTTAATTTAACACATTAACTTTTATATTGTGGCATCATCAAGAGTTTCATTTTGCAATTTTTTTTTTTACTTCATTTGTAGTGTTTTTATTTGGATAAAAGGTCAAAGATATCATCATGACAACAGCCCTTACACTTTTTCACAATTGCAAAAATTTTAAGGGTGTTCAGTAAGTATTTGTGAGTCGCATCACCCTTTTCATGTTTGCAGGGATCTCTCTTTCAACAACTTTTCTGGCGATCTTCCTAATTCTCTAAGTACACTGCCTAATGTTTCTACCCTGTGAGTGTATTATTTTGTCACATCTTTATAACTATCTGCTTGTATGTTTTGAAGTACTGCACATGAAATTTCACGATCATTGCTTTTTTGTGCCAGCCATGTGCAAAACAATCAGCTTTCTGGTGCCCTTACTGTCCTATCAGATTTACCTTTGACTGACCTGTGAGTTGCTTTTCTCACGCTGCATTATAGAATTGTAATGTGTACCTTTTGGTAATTCTAATGCACACGTTTTCAACAGAAATGTTGCAAACAACAACTTCAGTGGATGGATACCACACGAGTTCAGTTCAATACACAGTTTTATGTAAGATTTTGAATTTCCCTGTTTGTTAAGCTTACATTTAATTCCTGATATTTATAACATTAGGAAAATAAACAGATATTCAGGAAATTCATTTGAAAATGGTCCAGCTCCGCCTACATCTCCTGCCCATAGATCACAAAATAATCGTAACCATCCAAAGCCTAGTGCCCCATCAAGTTCTCATGCTCATTCACCTCATGGACATAAGAAAGTGGCTGTTGGAACTATTGTTGGCATTGTTTCAGTCTCTATCTTTGTGGTTCTTTTTGCACTCCTTGTTCTTGCCTTTTGCATTCGAAAAAGTAAAAGGAAGGAAAACAGTGCAAGGGCTTCTACTGGTAGCCTCTCTGTTGCCACAGAAAAAGGTCAGATTATTTCTCCGCTCCCTGCATCATTGTTCATTTTATTTGCAGGAATTTCTCACACTTTATTTGGAACTCGTAATGTCACTGGGAATGCTATGTTGAAGAAGCCTTTTCAAATCAATCCTTCTGTCTCGGGAGTCTTGCAATTAAATTACTGGGAAAATGATGCTTTTAAGAAATTCTATTTTTGGCAGGTTTTAGTGCAAGTATGTCATTTCATTGTAGAAATCAAAGTACCCCGTTAAATATATAGCTGAACAAATAGACTCTAGTTGCAGAAAACTGTATGCTAAAAATTGAAACACAAGAAGCTATGTTTTAATTTAAGATTGGTCCACTGGCAATTTTTTTTAGTGAACATGCTGCTGATAGATGCATTCTGGTTGGCGTTGCAGTTCATACCGAGATGCAGGAGCAACGGTCTAAAAATTTGGCTGCTGTGGTAGATTTGAAGGCTCCTTCTGCAGGAAGTCCGACAGTTGATAGAATATATGAGAAAAATGGATCTCTAAGGCGAGCAAAGTCCTCTGTAACTGCTACCGCTTATACAGTTGCTTCTCTTCAAACAGCAACACATAGCTTTAGTCAAGAATTTCTTCTTGGTGAAGGGTCCATTGGTCGTGTCTACAGAGCAGAACTTCCCAATGGGAAGGTGAATTTTGACTCTTGAATTGTGAATGGTTTATTTGATTGTTACTTGGTCCTACGATTTTGTGACAAAATGCTTTTAGAATGGATGATGGCCTTTTGAAGTCAAATTTTTCTCTGAGTTGGATGAAGCGTTAGCCATTCAAGAGTATCCTCTGTGACATACTGAACTGTTCCATTTTGCATAATCATAAAACTATCATTAGAAACTGCTGGTCAGAGCTTTCATAATTTACGTCCCTGTATCTTGGATATTTTTCAATAGTGGATTAATCAATTTTGCTTTTTTTTTTCCTGGTTAGATAATGGCTGTGAAGAAGATCGACAATGCAGCATTATCATTGCAGGATGAAGATAGCTTCCTTGAAGCTATTTCAAACATGTCATGCTTGAAGCACCCGAATATTGTAACATTGATGGGATATTGTGCAGAGCATGGACAACGCCTTCTGGTATATGACTTTGTTGGAAATTGGAATCTGCATGATATGCTCCATGTTGCTGATGATAAGAGGGCATTGACTTGGAATGCACGTGTTAGAATAGCGCTTGGCATTGCTCGTGCATTAGAGTATGCTTCATTTTTATAAAATTTTCCGTGTGCACATTTGACTGAGCCCATTGTGCTTAGGTTCCTGTTTAATTTATACCTCCTTCCTCAGGTACTTGCATGAAGTGTGCTCGCCTTCTGTTGAGCATAGAAACTTCAAATCTGCAAACATTTTGCTAGATGAAGAACTCAATCCTCGCTTGTCAGATAGTGGTATGTCTGCTCTCACACGGAATACAGAGCGTCAGGTAGTTTAGATTGCTGGTTCTTGTTAATGAATTTTTGTTTTTCATTCACCAAGCAAACCTCCTCTAAATCTTCTTGTATAATTTCTTTATATTATTTTCCCCCTTTTGGCAGATGTCCACCCAAATGGTTGGCTCATTTGGTTATAGTGCTCCTGAGTTTGCATTGTCAGGGATATACTCTGTAAAAAGTGATGTGTATAGCTTTGGGGTGGTGATGTTGGAGTTATTGACCGGCCGGAAACCACTAGACTGGTACGGCGGTATATACTTTTTTTGTTTTTCTGAGTTGCGTGTCTTACTAGTTTTGTTTTATTTGGATTTGTTTGTGGTTGGTTTGGCTTTGGAATGCTGATTTATATATTGCTAATCTTTTCTTTTTGTCTGTACTTTTGGTGCTTAGTTCGAGAGTGAGATCAGAGCAGTCCCTCGTCAGGTGGGCGACTCCGCAACTTCATGATATAGATGCCTTGGCAAAGATGGTTGACCTTTCCCTTAATGGCATGTATCCTGCCAAGTCTCTTTCACGTTTTGCTGACATCATTGCCCTATGCGTCCAGGTAAATTTCTTTCCTGATGTGTTGTAGAAGTATGGACAACATGTCCATCTAATGAAGTAGAGCAGTTTTTAGGACATTTTTTTTTTAGTTTGACACCGTAAATATCTTGAATATTGCTGTTTAGCTGATAGTTTTATTTATAATTCTTCTGTTTTATTCATGTAATATTTCTGGTAAAAAATAAAATTCATCTTAATTTTACTTGACTTTTGTTGGAGTTTATTTTTAGTACTTGATTTTATTATATATCTTGTCTTCTTGATCTTAGATTACTTCACGTCATGTTTGCATGTTTCTGTTAGAAAAAAGATAGTTGCTTGAGATTTTGTTTTGAACTCAACTGCCGGGATCCATTATAAAAACCAATTAAGGCCCAAGAAGATACTTCAAGCATCAGTGTCTTTTGTATTCTTTCAGTGCGAGTCTTTTAACACGGCTCCTCTTGGATAAATATCATTTAAGTTTTATCTGAAAATAATATGTAATATGAATCACTTTTTTGGGTATTGTATAACGTGAACTTTGATACCATGTCAAGGGGCATCGTAGAATTGATTGACTGAGTGAGGAGAGTCTAATAAGGTATTTCAAGCATAAAGGCCTTTGTATTCTTTCAATGCGAGACGCTAAATGAAATTGTACGACAGTAAACTTTCATGTTGCATTTTGGGGTATATATAAACCCCATTTGCTAGGATGTGCAATTTTATATTGTTTGCATGGGATGTTGCTTTCAAACAATATGATCATGCACCATTTCATATTGCTAGAATTTGACTAGTGTCTCCATACCACACACCAATCCCCCAAAAACAGATTTTCTATTGGCCAATGATCAGGTTTAGTGTTGATTTCTAGATGTGTGAGTTTGATAACCACATGACCCAGTCTTGTTATTGTTTTTTCATATCTATCTATCTATATGATTTTGGTGAATACCTTAGGGTTGGTATGAATCCTAGCATTTAGAAAGGGGCTGAAAGAGAGAATGTCATTTGTGCTTCCTGCATGGAGAGTCTTTGTGGTGTCCGAAAATTTAATCCTCGTCCATTATTTTAATGAGAAAAATAATTTTTTATTTGAAATGTAGACCATGATGAACTAGAAAAAGGCTCAAAAACGAGGAAATTTTTTCACTATCATTAGAAAATTTCTGGATCATGATGTAATATGATAAATTTTTTGAACACTGAAATTGTTTTGATCACATTATGGTTAGAATGTGGTAGGTGATTTTTTGAGATGCCTGAAAATTTTCTAACCTTTGCCGCGAGTGGAACTTTTCTTTGACCATGATGCAAAGCAGAAGTTTTCTGACATGATAGAGGCAGGAATTGCTGATCAAGTCAGGGGCTGATTAATTTTATAGAATGATACAGTGCCACATAATTGATCAAGAACGGTTCTTGATGGGTTGAATTGAAATCATTTCAATTCAGTTTTTTGTTTTGCCTGGAGGGCACCCTGCCTTGGACCTGCTGCTGTGTAATGTCTAGCAATATCATTATGAATACTCTATGGCCCAAAATGAATAAAGCCTTGGAGCTTAGTACATGTTGGGTAGGGGTAGGGCTGTTAGTTGGGGAGAAACGCAAATATACATGTATATTAGTACTGTTAGATCCAATACCAAATATACAGATCCATAACCTTGAACCATTACCAATACTGTTAGATCCATATTAGTACTGTTAGATCCAATACCAAACATACAGATCCATAACCTTGAACCATTACCAATACTGTTAGATCCATAAACCACCGAAATAGCTATCGTAATATCAACTATCATAATGATTCACTCAACTACTTTGTGAGAACAAGGAACTCTCTGCATGTAGCTTCCGTTCGGATCAATCCTTCCGACCCAGAGCTTCTAGGCCCAACATATGAAGCCCAAATGGGGTTCCATCCTGAAACCAATTGATAATAGGAGTAGCCCATCAAACTTATATGTTAGCCAACACTCATCTCTAAAACCAATGCAGGGTCGGGTTTGCACTCGCTTTGCCTATGTGTTAGGTAGGGTCACAATCAAAACTAAAATGAGTCGTAAGAGGCTTACCGACCTGTTTGGACATGTACATCTGGAATGGATCCTTAACATTTTCAATATACTTTCTCCATGAAACAAATAACCGAAGATCCCATATTTTTATTGTATTTTATTTGTTATTAGTAAATCATAAAGAAAATGAACGAGCTGCTCATGAGTTGAAGCCGAGTGCGATAGGAATAAGAGAAGAGCACACCTAATGATGGTGATTGCTAGAAGTGTCTTTGAGACAAAGAGAACATCTCTAGGAGGAGAAGAAGAATGGTTAGGCTACCTACCTAAAGGCCATTGGAAGAGAAGTTGACTCCACAAGAAGGAAAACATCAAAAAAACGAACGATACTTCCGTGAATTTGCTCACTATGGAAATGTTTGTGAGATTTTTGAGAGTGGCTGCTGAGATTTCTGAAGGGAAAGTGAGGTGTGTTTGCTGAGATCACACAAAGCAGCAGCAGAAGGAGATTGACCAAGTTCATATTGGCCGTGCTTAACGATTTGAGCCATCCGAGGGAAGATCTCTATTTTTTAGGGAATCCATACAAACATCAAGAGGGGGATCTTTATCAATAATTGCTTAATCGCACACCTTGAAGACTTGTGTGGACCCAAAAGAGAAGATGCTAGTGTTTTATTTACAAGAATGTGTATATGTTTTTTGCATTTATTTCTTTATAGTTCATTCACATTTGTATTGGATTGGGTGGGGTTATGCAGCCGGAGCCGGAGTTTCGGCCTCCGATGTCAGAAGTGGTGCAAGCACTGGTGCGTTTGATGCAGAGGGCAAGCGTGATCAGAAGGTCGGGTGACGAGTCAGGTTCTTTTTACAAGACCCCTGAGCATGATGGGGCTCGGACGCCTGTTTGAGCACAGCAACATGGCTGTAAATTTTGTGGAGTTTGGATCCCAATAAGCCATTTGTATTTTGGTGGTGAAGTCTGTATAGATTTGGAAATGCTTCTATATTTTGTGTATATTTTAGGGCCCAGGATGTGGTGGAACTCAATAATATTTAGAACCCTGTTGCGGTGTTCAATATATTTTGTGTCCTTCAAGGCCCCGGATATTGAAAATTAAATTTCATTTTCATTTTCATTTTCAATTTTCCATTTTCCAATTTCAAATATGGAACTTCAATTTCTAATTCATTATTAATGTCAAATTTAGGTTTCAATTTTTCTTTTTCTTTTTCAACTTCTCAATTTCGATTCCAATTTAAATTTTAAGTTGGATTTTAATTTCAACTTCTCAATTTCAGGTTCATTTTCAATTTCTCAATTTCGACTTCTCAATTTCTCAATTTCAAATTTTCAATTTTAATTTCTCAATTTCAACTATTCAATTTCTATTTTCATTTCAAAATCAATTCAAATTTCAAATTTAATTCAAATTTCATAATTTCGTTGTTCAATTTAAATTTAAATTTAAATTTTTGTTGGCAAGGCATTGCTATCGTGACTGTGACGTGTAACTCTCTTCATGCGGACTTTCTCATGGCGAGGGTTCATCTTCAGGCAACATTGAATTCAATTGCAACATCAAAACATACCTACGAGCACACACAATATGCCAACTATGAGGAAATAATTAATGTTAAGATTCCCTTTAGTATGATTTCTTTGATATGCAATAAAATCTTTCGGGATATGGGGTTCTTCGTCACTCCTTTCACATCTAGCCCTTTAACTTTACCGATATCTTCAATGCCATAGAATCATGTTTAAAAAGTGGGGATCTTTCTTAGCATTTGTTAGCATTGACAAAGATAACATTTCTCAATACTTTTACTTATAGCATTGAGAAAGACCTTATTATTATAACCTAATGAAGTGCTTTTTTTTAATGTTTCCTCACTAGTTTGTGTTGGAGAGATGTTTGAGTCAATGACTCACTTCTTTATTTTGAAAATAAGAATACACTTCATATAAATGTGATCTAACTTGAAGTTTTCGTTTAAGTTGTCTGCTTATGTAGAATGAACTTCCTGTAATTGAAATACTAGAGCTTTAAATTGATTTATGAAAATCTGGTGATCTGAAGATCCAATATCAGATTACTTCCATCAGATTTAAAAGCATTGTAGCAGCGTTGATCTAACTCATCAGTAGATAAAGCAACATGCTGAGTTCATTGGTAGATAAAGAAGTTGCTGCCAATGCAATTACAATTGACTCGAGTTTTGTGAAATTCAACCATTAGAGTTTGTTATAACGTTGCCTATAAATGAAGCCACATCTCGAAGCATCGAAAGTACAAATACATCGAACATTCTGGAAGTTGATATTCATTTTTGAAGCTTTGCAATTTCTTCTTGTTAAGTGCGCTTCCAATCAGTGTAATCTTTTTTCTTTCTAACTATTTCTGCTAAGAACTACCATTGTGTGATGTTTGCTCTGTAAAGCTCTTAGTATTTCCCTTGTATTCATTTTTCTACTGATCCTCCGTGATCGACGATTTCCGGGGATATAAACATAGAAAATCCGATCATCTGATCGAGGACTTCCGTGACTAGGAAGATAGAGCTCAAATACTTCCAGTGTGTGAATTGAGTTGTTACCAAAAGATATAATCGATGGCTCCCAGAGATGGAAGATATAAAATCAGAGATACCTTACGACAGGTTGAAAGTCGCGGATACATCAGATCATATCTACAGATATACCATTCACTTTGGTTGAAAAGTGAGATTTTAATAAATATCATTTTAAAAGGGTATTTGGTTTGCCAACTAATACTCCATGTTTTGTTTTCAAATTTTCGTTGTGTTAAAATTTTCATTGGTAATTTAAAATATCGATCCTTTTCTGTATTCCTTCCAGAATTATATTTGAATTATTTTTTGTGTCAATTTCTATATTACAGCTAGTTCAAATTGTAAGATGGACAAACTTGTCAACAATTCAAACTTCTGAAATATTCATCAGAAAGACAGAAAAGAAAATAAAGTTTTCATAAGTTATATGTTATGAATGTAAGAAGGAATGTCATATCAAACCTGATTGTCCTAAACTGAAGAAGAAGAATAAAAATCCAAGAGAATATTCTAAAAGAAAAAGAAAGAAAAGCTTGAAAGCTTTAGACACTTGGAGCGCTAGTGAAAGTGACACATCTTCAGATAGTTCATCGGGAGAAAGTGGAACAGAAAGTCAGAAAATAGTTGGATTCTATTCAAATATTTCAAGGAATGACAAATGCTTCATGACAAAGGTAACTGAAAAATCTCTTCCAAATTTAAGTCTTGATTTTAAATTTACTTATAATACCGAAGATGATTATCCAACTTTATCGAAAGATGAAAAAGACAATCCATTGGAAGTTCAAAAATCCCATTCATCGGAAGATGAAGAAACTTTACCTATTATAGATGAAATGGCTAGATATGTAACCCTCATGAATCAAGAGAATAATAAACCAAAAAATACCTATGAGTTTACTGAAGCAAAACTTATTAAAGCTAATAAGAGAATTTCGAAATTAAC
This sequence comes from Viscum album, assembly GCA_963277665.1. Lineage (NCBI taxonomy): Eukaryota > Viridiplantae > Streptophyta > Magnoliopsida > Santalales > Viscaceae > Viscum > Viscum album. Next base: position 1,657,360,660 of record OY728137.1, read on the forward strand.
TTCAAAAATTTCAAAACTTTCAACTGAATTAGATTCAAAAACCAATTCTTGTATAAATCTTGTTGATCAGAATTTAATTGATCAAAATTTAGTTGATCAAAATTTAGTTGATCAGAAATCTGATGAAGACAATCAGAATTTGATTGTTCAACTTAAATCCGATGCTTTTTCTTTACAGAAATTTCATCTAATTTTACTTCAAGAAAAGAAAATTTTGATAAAATTATAAACAAATAAGACCCTCTAGAACTTCAAGTGGAATAGGTTTTACTTTAGATAAACCTTATTTTCAATCAAACTATTGTGTACTTAAAAGTGCACCTTTTTGTACTAAATGTCAATGAGAAGGTCAGTGGAGTAAATATTGTTCTCTAAACAAAGTTTACTCTTTTGGTTTTCACAAAGCTTTTATTTCAGAAGAACTACCCGTTGTACAATATAAAAAGGATGGACAATTGTGGGTTCCCAAAATTTTATTTTCTAACATAACTGGTTCCAAACATGTGTAGGTTCCAAAAACCTAATTTTATCATTTTCAAGAAAAGATAATGAGTACCAACAACATAAACAAATGGTACATGAACAATGGCTGTTCTCGAAATATGACTAAAGATAAGTCAAACTTCCAAAACTTAAATAAATTAAAAGTATGAACAATTACTTTTGGTGACAATGCATAAGGTGAAATCATCATGGCTTGACGATGATGGTCACTACCATTGTCCCTCCCACTCTAGAGAGGGGCGGGGGATAACCCAACTCATCGGCGGAATGAAATTTCCTTTTCATTCCTTTCACCGACCCAACCTCTCTCCCACCATTCCAAGGCATTAAACTTTATCCCAATGCCCCTTCGATCAACCATGGATTTCCTAAGCTTATTATTTTCCTTATAGAGTTCATAGAGGCTTTATCTTTACTCAATCTCTGCATGGTTTCTCATTTTGGCTGAAATCTCTCCTTGGTGGATGCCTTCAACCGGTTCATCTCTGATTCATTGAATCTATAGGAAAATGTGATTATCAGCCTTTTGGACCCTCTACATCTTCTCATTCAGTTTTCGAAGGAAGAAGATCTGGTTTCTACCTGGCCCCCAACTGTGCGTTTCTTCAATGTCTTTCATTTCTCGATTTTCTGATGGTCCTATAACTTCCATATGAAACAGAATCCTCTGAGTGTGGTCATATGGGTAAGTCTTCCTGGTTTACCACCGCCTTTTCAAAATCCATTGATTCTAATGATTATTGGCAACTTTTTTGGTAAATTTTTATTCTTAGATAGTAGGTATCGATCTCTGAGTCACCCCATTGCTCTTAGAATCTCTATCGAAATTTATGTCTCAAAACCCCCTGTGAAATTTGTTTGGATAGAGATAGAAAATGAAAACCGACATGGAAAAGTGGTTGAATTTGAATCTTGGGTAGATTTTTTCTCCTGTTGCAATCGACTTGGACACCACCAACATGTCTGTAGGTGTGCTTCAATAGGCATTAAGGCAGTGCCCCAAGCTTCAGTCTATGTGAATGACTCTAAATGAGTTGAACATGGTGGAATGGATTCAGTGACTTGGTAAGAGGAAGACGTTGACCATAAAGTCCAGTATACAATTCCATTTTCAGTCCCTTCTTCACCTAAGATCACATATTCCATGTTTGTAGTGGCATTTCCTCCCAATATAGGGAAAGTTCCCACTAATCCTCATGAGCGTGTCTCTAATAAGAGTTAATAGAAGGTTTAGACTACTGGAAAATTATCTCATGGCTATTTCCCCCTATCCGTTTTCTAGGGGTTTCAAAAAACTCAAGAGGGCATGGAAAATATTGCTTCTGATTATGAGGGATAGAGGGTTGTTTTTAAAGAAGGGACCACCGACCCATTACAAGCTCTCTCCCCTCCCTTATAGCCAAAATTAATGGATATAGAAAATGAATTAGTAATTAAGGTACATATTAGCTTCAACATTATAGGGGAAGAAAATGTGGATACCAGTGGATCTAATAGTTGGAAAACTATTAGGCACAAGTGGAAGAAGGAACAAATTGGTGGTACAAACCTTAATGGCGGGATGATGGAGTAGTGCCAAGAGTCTAAATCTAATGCATATGTTGACAAAAGGCGGATGATCCTTATCCATTTTCCTCTAATTATGAAGCAAAGATGCAGGCTACTGCCTATCACTATTTAGGAGAAAATACTATGAAGAGGGGTAGGTTTGATTCGGGGGAATGTATGCTTAACAAAGGAAAGAAGAATAGAACCCATAAAGATTATTCCACCCTCTCTAAACCAATGACCACCAGATCAGCAGGTAAAGGCACTGACCAAATGGGGAGTGAAATTCCTATAAGTATAGGGCTAATTTAGTCCAATTAGAGCACATTTTAACAACAATCAGACCTTGGAGTGGGATTAAAAAGGAAAGATAATACACCAATTGAATTAGTGAATTTAATGACTATTGATGAAACTCCGAGCACTCAACTTAAAATTAGAGGGGTTGAAGGAAAGGATATGAAAGAAGAGGTTGATATCACATTGACCTCAGACTTTTTTATTCATGCCAAGGAGGAGAGAGTAGAATATAAGTTTGTCCTCAAATCCATGTTGGAGGATATTGATAGAATGTATAAAAGGGAGATTCATATACCTCAATATCACAAACAATACAAATGGATCAACACCCAAGATCACATTCTATTACGAGGCTTTAATAAAGGGAATAAAAGTTTGGAGGAGTATATCAGGATATGGAACAATATGGATTCTCTTTTTGAAGAACTCGTTCAAAAAGAACCAGAGATGTGGAAGTTTGAAATTGACTAGAGCTTACGAAAGGTACAAGGTATTAACATGTTGAAATTATTTTGGAATAATTCCATGACATCAATTAATGTACAATTTCTTATAATTTCTTATAGTGGGAAATTTTTCTGTTTGGGTTCCCATTTAACCCACAAAAATGGCTCTCTTCCAGAAAATAAAAAATGGAACTTTAGGCATAAGGTGAAATCATCGGAATCAGTGATATTTTTTTCTTATAAAAACTCTTATTTCAAATGTTTTATATGTTTTTGGACTTAATCACAACCTTATCAGCATAATTCAGTTATGTGATAAGGGATATCTTGTAAACTTCATGAATGAAAAATGTACTGTTCAAAGTTAAAAAGGTAATTTCATTTTATCTTCCAATAAACATGAAAATGTTTACATATTATAATTAGAAGAATTAATACATCATAATTTTCCTTACTTAAGTGCATCTAAATACTTATCTTGGTTATGAATTAGGATATTAGGACACCGTAACTTACATAAATTAACTAAACTATCAAAGAAAGGACATTTTAGGGATCTACCTGAACTTAAGTTTAATTCAACCAGAGTCTACGATCCTTGTCAATTTGGTAAGCATCATAAGTCAAGTTTTATATCTAAAAGTGAAGGCTTAACTATTGAAGATTTATAGTTAGTTCATATGGATCTATTTGGTCCTAAAAAAATTGGAAGTATTGGAAGAAAATACTATGTATATGTCCTGGTTGATGACTATACCAAATTTACTTAGGTCTATTTTCTCACTCAAAAATCCAAAGCTTTTAATCATTTAAGGAATTTCATGCTACTGTTAAAAATGAGAAAAACCCACCTTTGGTTACTGTTTAGAGCGATCATGTTGGTGAGTTTGTTAATTTTGATTTATAAACTTTTTATAGTAAAAAAGATATTAATCATATTTTTCTATACTGATAACAAAACAACAAAATTATGTAGTTGAATGAAGAAATATAATTCTTTAGGAAATTACTCGAACTTTTCTATGTGAGTATTATATTGCAATGCATTTTTGGGATGTGGCTGTGATTAGTGCTTGTTATACTATAAATTGAGTTTTACTCAAACATTATCTTAATAAATATTCTTATGAGCTGTGGACTAGAATAAATCCAAAACCTTCTTACTTTAGAGCTTTTGTCTTTGTAAAACCATTCTAATTTCAAACTATGGATAAAGTTTTCAAAAATTATTCTATTTCCTTACTGGAAGATAATTTACAACTACTGATTGTAAATCCTCTAGAAGTAAGACCATTGGATTTTCAATATCCAGAAGCTACTTCAATAGAATATATACATCCATTAGTTGAAGATCATCTTTCAAATTTATCCAAAAATCAGTTGATATTAAGGAATCATAATTCCAATTATATTATTAGAGATTTAAGTCAACCAGTTAAAACTAGAAGTTCCCTAAGAAATCATTGTGAGCATAATGATTTCCTATCAAAATTTGAACCTAAAACAATAGATGATGCTTTGAGTGATGAAAGTTGGATAAATTTCATGAAAGAAGAGCTCAATCAGTTTGAATAAAACCATGTTTGGACCTTAGTTGAACATCCTACAAATTTACTAGTAATTAGAGTAAAATGGGTTTTTAAAAACAAATGTGATGAAAATGAAATCATTATTATAAATAAAGAAAGACTTCTTTCCAAAGGCTATTGTCAAGAAGAATGCATAGATTATGGTTAAAATTTTATATTGATATCTAGATTAGAATATATCAAAATCCTATCATCCTTTGTTTCCCATATGAAAATTAATTAATTTAAAATGGATGTAAAAAGTGATTTCCTTAATGGTTATGTATAGGACAAAGTTTATGTTGAACAACCTCTTAGTATTGAAGATACTAAATTTACAGATGAAATATTTAAACTTACAAAAGCACTCTATGGAATTAAAAAATACCCAATAGCTTGGCATGACAGACTTACTAGATATTTACTTCAAAATAATTTTGTTAAAGGAACTGATGATACAACCCCTTTTATAAAGAAATTTTTTAAAAATACCATCATTGTTCAAATTTATGTTGATGACATTATTTTTAGATCAACTTAAAAATCCGTTTTAGATAGTTTTTTTAACTTATGAAAAATGATTTTGAAATGAGCATAATGGGCAAACTCAATTTTTTTCCTTGGTTTTCAGATTTTTCAAAAATTAGAAGGAAATAATTTAACTCAACATAGATATATTAAAGATTTACTCAAATGTTTTAGATTTAAAAATGCATTAAATATTACTACTCTTATAAAAACTTATATCGAATTTGATCTTGATGAAACTAGTATATCGATAGATCAAAATTTATATAAAAGTATGATTAGAAGTTTACTATATCTTATTTCAAGTCAACCACACATAATATTTTCCATATGTTTATGTGTGATATTTCAATATAATTAAAAATAATATCATTTGAAAGTGGTAAAACACATTTTTAGATACCTTAAAGGTACTTCAAAACTTGGATTATTTTATTCTTCCAAAAATGATTTTGTTTTAAAAAGTTACTCATATGATAACTTTGGAGTTTGTAGGTTATATAAAAAATCTACTTTCGAAAAATGTCACTTCTTAGGAGAAGATTTTTTCTCTTGTTCCATAAAAACAACATTCTATAGCACTATCCATTGTTGAAGTATAATATATAGCATCTAAGAGTTGTTGTTCTAAAATGTTTTGGATGCAACACACACTCATAGATCTTGGTTTGAGTTTTACTCAAACTCAAATTATTTGTAATAATATTGGTTTCATTTCCTTATCTCACTACTACAAAAACGGGCAAGGGAAGAGCCACCCTTTATCAGCACTTTTTTTAGCACTGATAAAGGGGACCCCTTTATCAGTGCTTTTTTTAGTAGTGCTGATAAAGAGGGGATTTATCAGCGCTTTTTCCTAGCGTTGATAAAATTTATATTTAAAAAAAATCATGAAAAATAATATATTGTTATATAAGTATATTTATATTGATATAAATATAATATATATATTTTAAATATGTTTTAGATAAGTATAAATAGACTATTACATTTAATATATAATAAATTTAGTGAAAATGGCTTTAAAATATTTTTAAAAATATTATTAATTAAAAATTTCCTATTTATCATCGATTAATAATCGTTTAATAACAATCTGAAGACACAAAAAATCAAAAAAATGAATAAAAGATAAAAAATAAGATGAAAATTTAACTCAAACTTCAAACGCCATAACTTTTGATTCGAGTGTCCGTTTGAGCTCTACAGCATATCAAATCGAAGATTGAGATGAGATCTACACGCTAGTGACCCAAGGGAAACCTTGGTCACATTTTTAGAGGCCCAAAAAGGCCCATAAGGCCTCCAAAACTGAGTTTTTAATCAGGATACCTCGATTTTTTAACATTCAAACATGTATAACTTCTGATCCGGATGTCCTCTAGGCCTGTACCACATATCATATTGAATATTGTTTCATTTTATTCGATTTGACTGGTTGTAGTGTTGAAACAAACTTCTGGATTAGAAGTTATGGTCATTTTAACATTCTACGACTTTTCAAATACATATATATTTATATATATGTATTTATTCGTGTGTATATATATATATATATCTGTGTGTATGTGTGCCTCTCTCTCTATCTCTGTGTTTTGTATATATGTATGTATGTATGTATTTATTTATTTATAAACACACATAAAAAAACATATTTTATAAATGTATTTAAAACTAATCTTATAAATATATATTAATATACAAATAAATGTATGGATAAAAAATTAGAACTATATATATATATAAATAAATATAAATATAAATTAATATACGAATAAATATATATATACTAATATATGAATAAATATATACATATTAATATAACTAAATTTATTTATATTAATATGAATCTATATTAATATACAAATAAATATAACTATATATATATATAAATAAATATAAATATATATTAATATAAAAATAAATATATATATATTAATAAATGAATAAATATATATGTATTAATATAACTAAATATATTTATATTAATATGAATCTATATTAATATACGAATAAATATAACTATATATATATATCATTAAATTGAGAAAAAAACGAAATGGCTTAGTGGTAAAGGTGCATGCCCGCAAGGGGGGAGATCACGGGTTCGAGTTCGGGTGGAAGCAAGGAGGTGCACGCGGACATGTTGGGTGATGCGTGGGCAAGGGAAGCATGCAAGAGAGTGGGAGTGGTCTGCCTATCGCTGATAAAGGGGGAGGGGGGTCAAGTGCTGTTAAAATCTCCTCCCCACACATTAGATATTATTTTTTATTTTTTTATTTTTATTTTTAACTTTTATCAGCACTAAAAAAAGCGCTGATAAAAGACCCATTTTATCAGAGCTTTTTTTTAGCGCTGATAAAATAACCCTTTTATCAGCGCTTTTTTTAGCGCTAATAAAAGGGGCCTTTATCAGCGCTTTTCTGAGCACTGATAAAAGGGACCCCTTTATCTTCGACTCGATTAACAGTGCTTTTTTTAGCGGTGTTAATGCACTTTTCTAGCGCTGATAAATGCCATATTTGTAGTAGTGTCTCGAAACCTATCACACCACTCATAGGCAAAGCACATTGATGTAAGATACCATTTACTTATATATCACACATAAAAATGAGATATTATCCTCAAATTTATGGTAATGGAAAATTAGCTCACTGATATTTTTACAAAACCACTTACTCCTGATAGATTCAAAATCATTAAACAAAAATTAAAAATGATCAACATTAAGTGATATCCAATCCACTTATTATTTTATCTCTCTCCTTACATTGAAAAATCCTCTAAAAAAATGGAAGAAAATATTTTCAAATTTATTTGATTTTAAATTTTTTATAATTTTTAAATTTATTCGATTTCCAAATCTATCTGATTTTCAGACTTATCTAATTTTTAAACTTAACTTCTTTTCAAATTTAACTGTTTTTCAATTTTTTAATCCTCAAGATTTATCATTCTCCATAAAAGATTTATAATTTTTGCTAAATTTTTTCTTGAACCATCCCTAAAAAGAGAAAGAGAATCCATTGAAAGATAACTTTAATAAGGTTTAATATTTTTATCTATATCTTTTACCGCTCCCTTTCTATTGTCATTTAATTTATGGGGATGTATATTATTAAAATTGTTTAATTTATTTTTATAGGGATAGTTTCCACTACTCTTCAAAAAGGAAACTTTTTTATTTTCTATTTAAATAAATTTTAAATTAAATTATAAAATAATACGTATGGCATATGTTTTGGTCTTTCATTTTTTGTGAATTTTTTTGAGATACGCTCATACAAAGAAAAAAAATTTTAGATGAAAGAAATCTTAAATGCCTATATAAAGACTGAAATATTAAGGTCTTTTAAGTATCATATTTTCCTTTTCTGTTGAAATGTTTCTCATCAGAAGTATCTTACTAAAAGTTTATTTGAAGAAGATCAGAAGACCATCTGTAAAGTTTAAAGTTTTTCTTGTTAAAATATTAAGAGCATCAGATCTAGCCAAATATCTCTATGATTACCAGTAAAGAAGGTGATGTTCAAAATCTAATAATGAAAAATCATATCTAATAAGATCCATAAGACTAGTGGATAAAGTTAAGTTCAAATTGAAATAACTTTATAAGATCTTATCAAATAGGAAAACATGATTGAAATGGAATTGATGTAGATAAATTAAATTATTTCCATGACCCGTCCTAGTGGGGCCCGTTATGTGACTCCCCAATCCCACCTCTAATAGTACAAGGGATCGTGACTAGCACCGAGTAGAAATATCACTAACATGGGAGGCATTGCCTATGTACCTATATGCATGAACACATATCCAAGCCCACAAAATGCTAAAATGTAAAAACTACTAAGTAAACAATGCATGCATACCACTATATCCCACAACCAGAGTATGATGGAAAGTAAAGTAAAGTAAACATGGCCAAATATAATCCCACCAAAAAGAAGTTTGTAACATGAGTCCAACCTGCAAGAAAAAGGTATTGGGACTGTTATCTGAAAGCTGCAGGAACACACCAAGGTCTGTCCAGTCTCACAAAGCACCATCTGGTCCTGGTTCACCTAGGACTCCGTCAAAATGTTGATCATCTATACAAGACATGACATGTGCTGGAAAAGCCCGTGCAGGGGTGAGTATAACAATACTCAGCAGGACACCTCTAAACCATAGAGAAATACAACAAAATAAAGTACAACCATATCTACATAGGTATATGTCTATAGTATATATAACAAGAAATATCCAGATATAATCAACCAAGACACGCGATCTAGAGGTAAGTCACAACCAATGTATACCTGCACTAGGATTTTAGCTTGAATATTCCACGAAGCACTCATCTGGGAGAACACACTCCTGAGTTTGATAGCACTAATGACATCCGTTCGAGAGGTACCTCTCATCGAAAATCTTCATGAGAAGGATACACTGATAGATCCGAAGAGATTATGATATAACAGATGAGGATCACATCCAGGGCCATGGGATGATACCAAAAATTCAATCTAGATTAACCCCATAAGTAGAGAATCGTTTCCCATGTCGTGTTGATCATGATGATACCAAAAATTCTATCTAGGGAACGAAGAAATGAATAGAGGATCCTGCTTTAGGCCTCTCGGGGGATTCCAACCACTCTATCCAGGAAGTCATGCTGAATGGATCATATTCCTAGGAGTAGGTTATGATTCATACCAACCTTTAGGTAAATGATAAAGGGAACGAACCCTAGAAAAACTTGTCCAATATATGGAGGATAAGAGAATAAATCTATGTAGAAAGGGGTACACGACATGTAGTAGGGTCACATGCTATGTCCCTTGACCCCAGGTACTGCCTGTGTACAACGACCCGTATCATTCCAAACTGTGTCATGTAGAAGATCTACACATGTTGTGTATTAAGGGTTATATGCCACATCTTTCTATTTGGGGTCTGCCCGTGTACTTTGGCCGTGTGCTAGTACATGGTGCCAGCCTGTGGACTAGTACATGGGGTAGTCTGTGTAACTGGTTCAGGCCATGCCGTGTGGGGGAGTACACATCATGTAGGCAACCCATATCCGTGTAATGTCCAAATTACATGCTGATTTCATCAGTAAGGGTGAACACACCATGTAGTAAGAGACTACATTCTGTGTGCATCAGGTTTTTCCAGAAACCCTTCTTCTTCCTACCGCTCGCACCTTAGATCCTCCAAATTCCATTCGAATGATCATTTCTCCTTGAAACTCTATATACAAGCTTTTTTATACATCAAAACACAAAATATATGGGTTTCATGCCTTCAATCAGCTTGAAAATCCGATTTCATTCATCCCCACACAACTCGCCTGAAGAACGGGTGCTCCTGAATCACTTCGATCTGTCTGCTGATGTTGCATCTCTGTTGCATCACACAGAGTCTATATTTATAACCTTGGATCTTTGTGCCAAGAACCACACACGCAATGATCGATCTTTCAATTGGGTTTCAAAATTTGAACCAAGGTTTGCCCGCGATGAATGAGAAATAGGGAGAAAAAGCACAAGGAAAAATCCCGAGGAACAAACCTTGGACGTTGTTCATTCTGGCCTCGATTCATTCCCATAAGAATGAAAAATGAATAAAAAACAATCTTCACAAGAATTATCATCTTTCAAACCCCACAAAATAATCCCATCCCATAAATACGATCGATCCGCAGACTAATCTATTCGTGGATTAGTTCACGTTCATCATATGAATCAAGACCAGGGAAAAGTAAATCGAAATAATGAATCCTACCTGGATTTGGATCACTCGCTGAAGAATAATGGTCTCCGTGTCATCATCGTTGGTGAGATCCATCAATATTTTAATTCTTCAATCGCCGATTCGAAGTTCTGTTGTCCCCTACTCGAGAGGATTCTTCAGATCACTCTCTCCAGGGTCTCTAGAGGATTCCAAGGTTATGATACTAAACCTGGATCTCTAAAAAATGGTTTATTAAAAAAAACCTGTCACTACATCATTGCATTGAAGAAATAAAATAAAATATCTTAAATTTATTTTATTCATTTAAGCGCCCGTGATGAATTTCCACAAACAAACCATGCCGACCAATGTCAGGTCACGCTTAGGGTAAAACCACTATTCTGAACTCAACTGTGCCCTCATATTTCTGATCTGGGCACCCTTTTAGAAGTTATTCCACCTTTTAATGGAAACCACATGCATGTGATATTTAATATTTTAATATTTTTCAAGCATTTTTCTGGGCACACCGGGCACACAGGGTCTCGGAATCGCACGTCATCTTAGCGCCTGGTCTCTAAATAAATCCATATAATATTTAAAAATAATACATAGAAAATTAGAGTCATTACAATTATATCAACCATGCTAAAATAATTTTTCATGAACATATACATATTTATAGTGTAACACCCCGAAAGTTTAATATACGATCACCTATAAATAAGTCAATGTGTTTGATAGCTTTCTCCACACACAACACTAAACTTAGAAGAAACCATGATATATTTAGATAAAATATTAGTATTTAGGTATGACTGTAAAAAACCTATCCATTGAATTAACAATAATTAATAAGAGAAACCGCTTTATGAATTATATATATATAGAAAATAAAGGCTACCTTTAATATGAACGAAATTCAATTAGTTTACCTAAAATGACTAATAAGATCATTTATTTCTTAGAAAAGTATTTTTCTAAAAATTTATTTTTTATGTGATATGCAATTCTATTTCAAGAAAAATATGATTAATGATGAAGAATTTTGTTTGATATTAATAATTGGTTAACATCAATTTAATTGTTAATAAGAATAATAACAGTTAATATTTGAAAATGTCATTTCCCAATAAAAATGAGTTTTCATTATATTTTATGATTTCATTAAAAAATAAAATTTATAAATTTTGGAATTTTAAAATAATAAAATTAACTTAATTTTTGAATTCCTCATATCAAAATTTAATTAGTATGAATTTTTCATCATTTTCTAAAAATATTGTTTTTTAGTCGAAAAATGCAGGATTTCAAAAAATTATAATTTCCATGATTTTATCACTATGTAAGCATAACCTAGATGATTTAAAAACCATTAAATTAATAAAATATTAAATTAATTAATAAAATTATACATTTTTAAATATTCTTTGTACATATAATATTTATGCCAAACATTTTTTGAACTAAAGTAAAATGTTACTTGAATATAAAAACTTTTTTGGCCTTTTTCTTTTAATTATGTAATATTTTGGTAAACATTTGGTTATGACTTGATTTAAAAGTTGAATAGCCTTATTTGGGTTTATAATAAATCAATATATGTTATAAAAATTATTAAAATTGATAATTTTATCTCATACATAAATTTTAAGCTTAAAATCACATTTTTTTTTCTAAAAAACTATTTTCTTACGTTAAGTACATTTATTTTGAAACCAAAATTTATTAACCATAAAAAATTTATTTGATAATTTTTTTTATATTTATTATTATAGTGATAAAATTTTGTGATAAGTTAAATTTTAACTGGGGTCATTTTAATTAACTACTATGGGTAAAAAGAAAAGTTACCTAGGTAAAAGTACACTTGGGTAAAAAAAAGTGAAAGATAAAATCCTTAAATATCACAAGGATACATCCAAAATGAGTGTATGGAAGGAATTTTTGACCTAAAAATTTACCACATTACATATTTTAAACATATTGAAGTCTTTTACCTTGAATAGTGTAAAAATATAAGTAAATAAGTAAAGAGTGTTTCCAAAACTATCTCTCCCTTCACTTATAAAAAAGGAAACTTCAAACTCTTCATGATACACTCTCTATTTAAAATTATTACTTTAAAATATTCTATTTTACTCTTAATATAACCCTATCCCATTAACATAACCCCTTGTTCATTCATAATTATCCCAATCCCTTTAAATTCAAGGAGACTTCCAAGGAAAATTCATGTCCCCAACATGAGTATTATCAACTACTTAGTTTCCTTCTTAATTATGTTCTTTAAAATTTATTATAGACACACTAATATAATTATATTATTATAATTTATATACTTTAATTTTACTATATTAATTTTATTATAATTATTTATTCATATACTCCATCCATTAAGAAAAACAAAACCGTTATTCATGCGTTGTGCGAACTACCGCCTCCACGATGTAAAGTATTTCATTTTCCATAAACGCCTTACAAGTTTGGATATAAGGATGGTATTAAAGGTTAAATATTATTTTTATGATATTATTAATGTTTTTATAACAAATTATATAACCTATTAATGATATGATCGACAAACGATCATTGTTAATTTAATCATTTAAAATAAGCATACTAAAAGGATAACCATCTATTCAAATTGTGTAATATTTTCATATCCATTAATTATTCCTATAATTACTTATAATTATGATTTATAACACTATTAAACACTAAATAAGGTCATTATTCTCCTAATATAATGATATTATAAAAAATCTATATCTTAATCATTCATTAAATTAGGGTATGTTAATGTTTGGGTCGGTTTAAACACCTACATTGAACAAAACTATGAATTTGTATCATTAATGAATATGAGAACATAATTAATAGTATATTATGACATAAATGTGTAAATATAAGTTTTTTTTGGTTCGGGATATGTTATATAAATATTCAATTCATTAATTAAGAAAACTGACTCCGATCATCAAGAATCACCGAAGCATGTTTAATATTGATTTTATCATCAAGAAGAAAGACTAAGAAACTCATGAAAGGAGTTTGAAACATAATAAATAATTATAAATAATATCTAAAAATAACTTTAATTTTCTAGTAATGATTAAATTTTAAAATAATAATGAACATAAGCATCGCTATTATGAAACTAGTACAAATGATCAAAACTACAAACACCCGATGTGTAAAATTGAAAGAATTCATGCAGAGAATGAATATTTAGGAAAATTATGAATGAAAATGGATATGAGTAAGGTTATTAGTTAAGTGATTAAGATAAAAATTCTTGTGATATATAAGGTTAAAGTACTTCCATGGAATTCATGAACAAGAGGTAAGAGTTTTCATATTAAATTCCACTCTTTGAGACACATTTGATATCATGAACCCAAATTCATTTATGTAGTGTATATATTTACTATGTGAGATATTATATAATGAATTTTATTTTAATAATTTTATTTAAAATTCAATTACAAGTATTCTCTATCAAGGGTTTTTTATTAAGATGTTACTCTAGCCGCAAGGTTTTTCTTGGTCTCAATTCTAATTATTTGAGACATAATACATTTTGTGCACCAAGATTCCTCAAAATGATGTATTTAATTCAAATGGATGTATTTTTATAATACTAATTGTATTTATTTGTATTTTATAGACAAATTATGTTCCCTTATTCAATTTTATATTGAAACAATTGTTTCCCCGATAGTAAGGATTTTTTGGAACTCAAATCCCCCTCTTTGAGTTATAATGTTTTATCTTAACACTGTTCTTCCATGCTTGGGTTCTCCCAACCTAATATTTTATTATATGTTATTTTATAATCCTCTTTAGTAAAATTAAGTTTTAATACAAATAAGGTTTTATTAATCTTTTTACAATGTGGGTTTTCAACAAAGGCAATTTCAAGTATTATAAATGTTCCTTTCATAATAAAATGTTTTGGATACACATTTATTATAGAAAAATTTATTTCATTTTCAAGGCTCCATTATTGTATATTATTTTAAAATTAAAAATTTTCAATGATTTTTCACTTCACCTTTTAAAAAATACTTTTGGAAGTGACCCATAACTCCCTCTTTTACATCAATGTAAAAAATTCTTTCTAAAATCTCTTTTAAGTTTTCACTTTTATTTAGATTCTCAATTTCAAAAGGATTTACCCTAATAGGGTTTATATTTCACTATATATAATCTAATATATATATATATATATATATATATATATATATTTGGGATAATGAAATCATGATACCAAATAATCCGATTCATGATCCCTTCATGGGTGGTATCATTCAAGAATTATTTTATAAGGATGTTTTTTATCTATGTAAAGATCCTTCTAGGTTTCTTTGAATACACTAGAGATGTGTTCATTTGAAACCATCCACCTTCATCCTATGGATGTCTTATGATCATGTTATTCTAGTATTGACTTAGCCGTATACTCATTATTCTATATAGTGTGAACATCACATTTTACATAATTTAGATTGGACGTTGTTCACCTAGAAAGTATGTTATTCCATTGACATGGGGAAACTTATGGGTATTTTATATGTTGGTATTCTAATATGAAATATTATTGGAAATTTGACCATGTATTTTTTATCCATCCACCTTCTTCCTCTGGATGATTTATTTTAACACCCCAATAATTTAAAATATATTTATAAATTTGATTTATTTGATAGCTTGTGTTACACACAACACATAGTTTAAATGAACCATGATATAATATTAAAATATTATTATTATACATGAATGATATATCCTATCCATTAAATTGGTGGGTATTAATAGTATTAACTACTTTATGAAATATATATAAAGGTTATACTCAATATAAATTTATTTAAAAATGCTTAATAAATAAGTACTCAACTTTAATAGAGATTTTTTATTCTATAAAAAAATACATTTACTTCAAAAATTATTTTTATTTATTTTATGAGAAAATATTATAATTATTTTTTATAACTTTTAGAAATTTTATTTTATAAAATGAACATCATTTTTTAAATCAGAATATTGATATTAACTAATGGTGAAATTTTGTGATTTTTCGGAAACTATTGATTTTTATGTGAATAATGAAATGAAATATATATATTATATATCTAAAAAAATGAATTTAAATTCATTTAATTATGATTAATTTTCATATAAGTATTATAATATTATCTTAGGCTTGAAAAATGCATTTCTTGAAAAATCGTTATTTTGTCACGTTTTCGGGTTTAATTTTAAATTAAAATCTTCCAATTATATGAATTAAATTTGATAAAATGGATTTAATATTTTTAATAAGTATAATTTATATTATATAATAAGAAATACTTAATTTTTGTTCATAATGAATAGTAAAAATAGTAAAAAAATAGTTATCGTGATAAAAAATTAAAAGGGTAAAAGTGGGTAACCTTAGTGCTAAAGAGGCTAAAATGTTTAAAACATGTTTATTTTGAATGGTATAGGTGTGTATATACCTTATCTATATTAAAATTCTTTATTTTTTATTTTTTAGGAACTTTTCTTGATAGGGATTTCTGGTTATTGAATAGTTTTGGGTATTTATAAGAATGTCACTCCTTCTCCCTTATAAAAGGGAACCCCCTCTCCTCTCCTTTCCACACTTCAAAAACCCATTGGTTCATCAAATCCATGCCAAAATAACTTTATTACTTCCATACCCTCATCCTAAAATTATTTTCTTGATCCTAAAACCAATCTAGAAAGGCTTTATGTATAATCCTAAAGAGGTGGCCCAAAGAAGAGGTAATAGTCTACACCGAGCTCCTTATTTTTTCTTCTTCTTTTTACACAATAAATTATGTCTTAAAAATTAAAATATAATAATATAAATATCTAATATATACTGAGATGTTATTATATTTATGGCATAATATTCATTCATCTCCTCTTCCATCAAATGGGAAACAAAACCATCATTTGTGTGTACAGTAGATTACCGCCTCACAAACCGATGTAATTTATTTTATATCATTTCCTACCATGAATTTTCATGATAATGGATTTAATTTTTATATATTATATTCATAAAATATTAATAATTATTTAAAAGTAATATATCAAATACTTTCTTACCTTTCTATCCATTGAAAAATGATAACATCATTTGTGTGCATGGAAGACTTTATGCAAGTGAATTTAAATAAATACTATTATATTTATGATATTATTATTATTATGTAAATATAAAATAACATTTACCTTCTTTTCATCATGATAGTTGAAAAATGGAAACGTTATATATGCGTATGTATGACCTACCGTCTCCATGATTGTAATGTAGTTAATTTCTCATAACCATATTCAAGTTTATTTTTAAAAGTATAATTTATATATAAAAATTATAATTATATAATTATTATTATTCTGAATATGATAGAATAATGATCCCTTTTACCACGTTCAACACACCGATGCCGTTTTGAAATTATGAACTGAGCGTCCTCAAAACACCCGATGTGGATATAAATGATCAAGTAATTAAACATGTTATTAAAATAAATAAAGTAAATGGTTTAATTATAAGGGATTAAACTTGTAAAAGTTCCTAAAGTAAACAAATAATTGATATAATTTTATTATACATTAGATAAAATACATACACTATAAGCCTATACTCGAGGTAAGGGTTTCATCTCAAAACTTCATTCTTCGAGACAAATGTTCTTTTATACACTTAATTTATTTTAAATGGTTTATATAATTCCCATTTACATTTTATATCATGAATAATTTATAATTAATTATATTTTAAGTTATAATTCATTTATCACATCCATGGGAGTTATGATTCAAAAGTCACCAAAGCGAAAAGGGTTTATGTTTCAATCTCATTTTAATCAGAATTGTTCATGCTTGAATTTACTTTGTAGGAAATTATTTGATAATTTTATAAAAAAACCATTTAATTTTATTCTACTATGATTATTCAATAAAATTTCAGGTAATAATACCATTTTCCTCTTTTTGGTACTTAAAATAATTAAGAAAATGTTTTTAAGGAAAATCAACTTTATTTCTCTCTTTGGTCAAAAACCCTTTATCTTCCATGTCTATGTTTTCTTTAAAGTGTTTTAAAAAATATATTTAATATTATTATATGATTTTTTAAATTCATTTTTACCCTTTTTGACTTTTTACAAAATGGTTTAAAACTAATCTTTTTATCATTTTCTGAATGAGGTACTTTTGAATTTTTATCAAAAACATGAAAGTAATATCTATTTTAATGTGTATGATATGAAGGGTATTTTTTTCATAATGGCCATTATTTATATTGAATATTACTTTATAAAATTTTAAGGTTATTTTCAAATAAAAGGGCTTCCACAATATTTTTTGAATTTTAGTTTTTCAAAAGTGATCTTTAAATTAGAAAGGTTATTTTCCTCAAGAAATCTTTTAATATTTTTAAAATTATTTCTACTCATAAATTAAAATAACTCTTAATGTTATGGAATGATTATAAATCCTATATATATGTCTCTTACATATATATATTTCTAAATCTACCTTCTTTTGAAGGAGTAATATATGCCTTATGATCATTTCTCAAATTCCTTATTTAAGAAATCTCTTTTGATTATGATATGAGGTATGATTATGAAAACCATTTTCTTTCCATGGGTAATTCTTATGTTTATACCTTATGATTTATTTCCCTACATTGCACACATATTCATGCATATGATATGAATGTGATGGGTGGGATTGGAATTATATATCCCTCTAATGTATTGGGTAATGTTTTAGTCTCATGAGACGTCATGTATGAGATTAGAGAGTAAACCTAATCCATTATGGGACTCTGTCCACCATGTGATGTTGTCTTGGAAGTTATCCTTGAATTATGTTTATGTCATGTTTTATATTTCCACCACATTTCCTATGATTCCATGATATTATGATGTCATGTTCTTTACGTTATGTTCCATGTGATTACTCACGTACCTTCTATTTTATGATACCATGTTATACCTTTGACTCACATGTTATGATTCCTTATCATATTTATTTCCTTACTAGGTTTTTTAGCTCACCCCTTTTTTTGATGTATTTAACAGGTTATACCATGTAGTTTTGGGAACTCTAAAGGATTTAGAATCTCATTATGGCGAATAAAATAAATAATTTTTATTTTATGACCCATTATGAAGGATTTTAACAAATTTTTAGGTTAGAAAACCTAATAGGAAACATTACTATGGATAACATAGATTGAATCCTAGAGGCCCATAATTCATGACAGTCTTATCATTTATAAGTTATTATTTACAATTTATAAGTTCCCTTTTGTATGTTAATGTATTCTCATCTTTTTTTATTCTTTTATTTAATGGTCAGAAATAGAAGAAAACATGCCAACAACTAATGTGACAGGAAATGTAATGATTTCTCTAATCAAATTCCAAACTTAATGAGAATGATAATTATACATCTTGTGATCATTATAAATGATCTATCTCAAATTATTATTAACAATTAGAACATAGTTAAATTTAAAAACACATAAAATAATAGAAGGATGAAATTTCATGGAATTTGAAGTGTTAAAGATGATAAAGAAAAGAAGATTCAATTTCTTACTTGATAGAAATGTAGGAAGTGGCACCATAGAGAATGTATTAAATGAACTATAAGATGATTTATGTGTAGGAAATGTGTCCACAAATTAGCTAATTTATGATGTAAAATGAAGAGTCTAGTTAACAAGATGCAGGTAAATAATGTTCAACCTAAGGCACCACTAATGATTTAATGTTGTAAATGTGGGGAACTTGTTCATTATCCAAGTCAATGCCCTAATCCAAAGATTAATTACTAATGGTTTGTGTTATAACAACTATTTAAGCAGAATGATTAAAGTGTTTAGGTGTTTTAAATAAAAAATCATGTTGTTGAAGTATTTTTATCAATTTAATTTTGGTTAAAAGAACCATGAAACCTCTAAGGATGGTTCTTTAGTAGTTTTCTTTAAGGATTTGTAAGAATATGTCGAATGATACTAATGACCTAGAAAGGTGATTTAATGGTAATGTGATATTATATGAAAAAACACATGATTAAGGAAAATATAATATTAGATAAATGCTTGATGTTGGGGTAATTATAGTTAATTAAAATTAGTTGATATATTGGAAAATAATGAGGTAGATAGAAAAACTTATAGGTTAAAAAGTGATTTTATTACTAATGTTATTTTTTGAATATGTTCATCATATTCTTGATAATGTTATAGGATTAAGGAGAATTATGAATATCATTATCACATATGTAAAGACCCGTAAAATTCAAGGGAAATGTTTTCTTAATTTTCTTTAGAATTTTACAAGAGCGCGATTTCAGACGGCACCTGATTCCGAGGCCCGGAGTGCCCAGAATTAATTTCTGAAGTTTGGCTCGGGTACGTTCAGTGAACGAAGGAGCGGGTATTTCTAACTTTTGATACGGTGCTCGGAATTGAAATCTGAGGGCACCGATGAACTCGCAGCGCCGATATTCTCTTAAAGAGACCTTTTCGGGAGTTGCGTTTGTTTCGGGTTGAAAGTTAGTTTTTGGGAGATTTTATAAAAAAGTTGAATAAAAAGTGTGAATTCTTTTTATTTTACTATTTGTAGGTTAACTCCTCTCAAAGGGAGTTAGGGGTGGGACCCACACCCACTTAACCTCCCTTGAGAGGATTAAGTGTGGTGGGGCCCACACGAAACCTAAACCTCTCATCTTCCCTCAAACTCCCTTAACCCCTCTTTAATTAACATGACAACATGTTAATAAATGTGAGATATCTCTTATTTGAATTTCAAACCTTTGAAATTCTTTTGTGAATAAAATAAGACTTTGTCTTATTTTGTTGGGTTAGAACTCTTAGCCATCTTGGAGTGGTTGAGAGCTTTTCTTTCTTCATCAACCTTGACGAAGAACACGAAGAACGCCGTTCTTCAACGAAGAACTTCTTCGCCGAAGAACACGGTCTTTCCGCGACGCCATATCCGCGACGTGACGTTCTTCTTCCGCATCATCTTTTCCGCGACGAACGCCATCGACAACGACTCTTCCTCCGACGTCATAGGAATCGACACCGATATTCCACGACTCCGTCAACGTGCGACTATCGAGGTAGGGGTTCTTGAGTTCGTTGTTTCCTTTTTATTTTGACTTTCCTCAAGACTTGACGTAGAACGCTCAAGTTCCGACGAAGAACGCCGCTCCGCTCTTCTTCGTCTTCGGTGTCAACGAGAGAGAACACCGCACCTTCCTCGGACAACCTTCATCGGCGTACAAGGATTCGCCAACGACGTGCCTCTTCGGACGCGCCTCTTCGTCGTCGAATTTGACGAACGACGACCGCGACGCCCGACCTCCGCGACGTCGTCTTCCGCGGAACGTAGACAAATCTTCGAACCTTATACCAAAGTAGGGGTTGTTGATTCAAATTTTATTTATTTCGTTCTTGATCGTGGATCTAGCACGTCTAACGTGAGACACTTGATTTTTTTAAAAGTTGCGTTATTATTTTAACGTGAGGGGGCTGGACCGCACGAACACGGCCGAACCCCCCTCCATCATGTTGTTTAATCTTGCGAGCGGAAGCAAGGTGGCGTGGTGCCGTCGCACCACGCGGATAATTGTACGTTTAACTTACGCGATGCCGTCGCGCGCGCACCTTGGAAGAAACAACAAGAACGCGACGCCGTCGCGCCGCGTTGAATGAATATCAAAGCACGGCGAAGGGGCGCGGTGCCGTCGCACCGCGCCAGACGACGAACGCCGCGGCCGGTTCCGGGCCGCGGCGGGACGAGGAGACCACGGCCGGTTCCGGGCCGCGGCGGAAGAGAAGACCGGCGGCCGGGCCGCCGGCGTCGGAAGTCGAAGGCGGGACCGGAATTTTCGGTCCCGTTGGTAAAAACCGGCCGGCCAGCTGGCCGGCCGGATGACAGAAAACCGGGGGAATAAATCCCCCGGACGGTTCAGCAAACCCCCCCTCTTAATGAGGGGGGCGGTTCCATGGAAGGGGGGGGGGGGGGGCAGAAGCCCCCCGGTTCGCTTAATAAAACCGGCCCCCACGTGGGGGCCGTTTGTTGCAAAGGCGCGGCCTTTGTGCCGCGCCGCTCCAAATCAGCGGGGACTTGCCCCCCGCGTGCCGACCACGTGCGGCGCCTGCTGCGGCCCGCCGCGCCGCCGCGCCGCCCCGGGGGGGGGGGGGGGGTCGGACCCCCCCGTTTTGAACCAGAATCGGTTTTTGGGCCATAACTTGAGCCTCGGACCTCCGAATGACGAACCGTCTGTGGAAACGCGATCCTTGGATCGAGACGGTCGTTTCGGTATATCGCACTCAAGGTTTCGGATTACTTTGAGTTCGGTCGGGGTGGTTCGTTCACGAAACCAACCGGGCCTTCGGAGCGGAAACGCTCATATCTTGAGCTACGAACGTCCGATTGACGCATCGTCAGTCGCGTTGTGTTCCTCTTAGTGAGACGGATCTTTTGGAATACTCTGCCCGAGGTTTGGACGCAGGTGGAGTACGGTCGGGTTGGTTTTGCCTTAAAAACCAACCGGGCCCCGGAGACGAAAATGCCAATAACTCTCAGACCGGGCGTCCGATCGACGCACCGTCTGTTGCGTTGAGTTCCTGTTTACGATACGGAACTTTTGGTATCCTTCGCCCGAGTTTTGGATATAGTTAGTAGTGGCCGGGTTGGATCGCACCCGAAATCCAACCGGGCCCCTGGAACGAAAAAGCTAATAACTCACAGACCGGGCGTCCGATCGACGCACCGTCTGTTGCGTTGAGACCCCTGTGACGAGTCGGTCCTTTGAGACACTCCTTCGCGGGACCTTGTGATACTTGGAGTATCGACCAGTAGCTCGTGGAGCAGACCCTCCCGGAGACGAGCGTGCAGAGTACGGAGACCGTGTAGCCGGCTGAGACCTGACGACTGCTTGACCGACTCGACTTGGAGTGAGTCGACTAGCCCAGTGGACGGAGCGCCCGGTATTTGGCGGCAGACCCACGGCGGACGGAGCGCCTAGTAGTTGGCAGCAAACCCGCGGTACTCGACAGGAGGAGTACCTCAGTAGGCTATCTGGGTAGCGCCCGGTATTTGGCAGCAGACCCTCAGCGGACGGAGCGCCCGGTAGTTGGCAGCAGACCCGCAGTACTCGACAGGAGGAGTACTTCAGCAGTCTTAGGTTAGTGAGCGGCGGCCTCAGAGTCGTGACAGGACCACTGTACACTCTAGAGACGGAGCTCTTCAGCAGTTACGGTTTCGATAATGAAAATCCTGGTTTGAGCTGAGACTTTTGACCTTTGTGTTTCCTCATGATTGAGATGGGTTACTTGATAACTTAGGTATATGTATGGGCATATACCTGGGTAGTGGTTATCCGTTGATCTCATGATCCTTGTGTTTCCTCATGATTGAGATGGGTTACTTGATAACTTAGGTATATGTATGGGTATATACCTGGGTAGTGGTTATCCGTTGATCTCATGATCCTTGTGTTTCCTCATGACTGAGATGGGTTACTTGATAACTTAGGTATATGTATGGGCATATACCTAAGTAGAGTTTAACTGTTGAGATCTTCTTGTGGTTATCCTTGTTGGTTTTAGTGAGACCTTGAGGGTCTCGGGGTCCCTACTGAGTATCGTTATACTCACCCCTGCACGGGCTATGCCCGCACCTCGTTGTGTTGGTTGCAGACGACGGATAGTACTGGCAGAGGCCGAGTGTTCGAGGACTGGACGGTACCTGGAGGTGGACTATACGACGAGGCGGTACCCAGAGGCAGACCACTGGGCGGGACATACTCGGAGCAGACGGCGGGACCCGAGGAGCAGAGGAGCTATCTGTACCCACCCTTCAGGTGGGATTTCCAGTGGACAGCTCGGCGTAGCAGCTTTACTTTTCAGTTGATGTTTTTCCTTTCGAGTTGTACTTTACAGTTGGGCTTGTATTTCCGGCCCCTTTTTACTTTCCGCACTTTTAGTTGTACTCTGTTTTTGCTTAGTGTTACTTTCCGCTTGCTTACTCTGTGGTGTTTGTTTACTTTACAAAGGCAATGCCTTCCCTTTTTACCGGGATTTACGCCTTGGTGCTAGTCGCCAGCCCCTGGCCTATGGAAGGCGGGCTTGGGGTAGTCACGGCACAGACCCCGAGGGCGGGTCGTGACAACATAAGTTTTTCCATAATTTAAAAAAAGGATAACCTGCAAGTTAGGTGACAACCCATCGCATCTAACAAGGCTCTAAGGCTTGAATTTTTAGGATTGTGAATTTTTAGGATTTTGAGGTAATTTGTCACGAACCAACCTGGGTCGACCCTGAACCGGTCACCCGAGCCGGTCCGCGACATGGCCCGAGAGGCGTTCCCGATCCTCCCGGGCTGGCGACAAGCGCCAGGGCATCAACAGAGGCTATGAGAACGATTTCGCCCAATATAAATAAATAAGACAGCGAAAATAATACAAAGCAGCGCAGAAAAGATAAACCAAATAAAGTGACTAAACAGGAACAAACAAGAATCAAACTAACCAAACACGACGTGCGAACAAACTCTGTGCGACCTCGCGGGTCGCTCTCCGACTCAACGATCAAGCGTCGCCCTAGGCGAGCGCACTCAAGCTATAGCCTGCACAAACACTAAAAACAGAAAAGAACTATAGGCGTGAGTATTAAAACTCAGTAGGCTATCCCGATATCTATTCCCAATGCACTACCTTTAAAATAAAAGAAACATCATTTCAAGTTTGAACTACAATTTATAAAAGTATGTTTTTCTAAGCATTTTACTTAAAAACAAAGTAAGAACCATTGCCCTTAGCCATTTCAAAATTCGGGTTCATTTCATTAGTGTCAATGACATTTCAAGAAAGGGGGAAAGTGATGTTTAAATTTTCAAATTTGTACAAAAGGGATTAAACACTTCCATTTGAAAACAATTTTTAGAAACCTATTAAAAAGCAATTTATCAGTTTCCAAGGAAAACAATATGCCAAAATGCACAAAGTAAAACATACAGCAAGGGCAATGTGGGTATACATGTGAGCATCATAATCATTACTGCAAGCTACAAAAGCTGAATAGACATGGGTGAACCTAGGAGATCAAGAATAAACCAGAAGACACCAATACATGAGAAATCATCCTTATCGACATGTCACGATGAAATCAAAACGCACAATACGCTCGACTATCCACTCACAGGCAGGTCAAGGGAAAATCCCATAGTAATAAAACCAATATATCCACCTACTATGGGCCACTGGTCAGTACCATAACCTACCAGTGCAACAATCGTTCTTAGAATATTCTCTCAATATGCCAGATTCCCATGTCTTAAGTGTTTGAAAAAGGGGTGAGCCAACTGACGCCAACCGAGCATCCAATCATATACATATACATATATATATATATATATATATATATATATAGCACAACAAGCATCACCCGACCCACTCCGTGGAACAACCTCATGCCTTTAAACTACTCACGCACCTGGGAGCTACTAAGCGCGGCCTCCCAGACAATCAATTGGAACCAAGGCATGGGAGTTGTCCTAAGAGGGTTTTATCAAAACATTTTCATCTCTTTCCATAAGGTGCCAAACGGGCATTTAATACATTTCACAAACACCACTCAACGAAAGGTTCAACATATTTATGAGACAAAACCCAGTTTAGAACAATTGAAAGAACCACAAAATACTACTTCCTAGGTTGCCAATATTTTTATAAACCAAACCAAACCATTTTCTTTTTCCAAATAAACTTTAAGAGCCAACCGGGAAATTTCTCAAACGAACCAAAGTATTTGTTCACGCTTCAAAATAAATCATTTCTCATTAAACCAGAACTCTATTTTATATTCCATGAATTATGTTTAAAATCCAAACGGGCATTCTTTCATTATTGGGTGTCTGCCCGTCAAAAGGATGTTTCATGTGTCGTGTATAAAATAAACGGCTCCTTTTGACATTAAATAACCATTTAAAAATTTACCCTCTTATATTAAAAATTAATTATCGTATATTATCTCATATTTATTACAATTAATAAAATGTTGATTTTGAACAATTAGGGTGCGCAAACAGCATGAAATAATATAACTTAAATTTTAAAAGCAGTGCAAAGGGGACCTACCTCAAAATCAAGCGCAATGACACGACGTGTGTCCGAAACCACGTGACAAAGTCTAACACTCTGCATAATCAATTTCAAGGACTCAGACCCATCCAAAAACTCACCAGAGCCTGCGAAACCAAGCGTCGGGGAGAAACGCTCACCTCGAAACTGAAGCGCGACGACGACGGAACCTCAGAAACAAGGCGCGGCGATGTCGCTCACTCAGAAACACCCTGCGCGGGTCCTAAAAAATCCTAAACCAACAAATAAAAATCCACCATCAATTAAAACCCATGAACCAAAAAGAGTACGATGATGAAGATAATAATAATAATAATAATAATAATAATAACAATATAAAGATTAATAATAATAATAATAAAAATAACAGTAATAATAACAATGTTAATAGTGATAATAGTAATAATAATAATAATAATAATAATAATAATAATAAGATTAATAATAATAATTTAGCATAATTATAATATAATGATATAATAATAATAACAATATTAATATAATAATAATAATTATAATAGCAATAAGATTAATGATAATAATAATAACAATAATTATAATTATAATTATATTAACAATAATAACAAAATAATAATAATAATAATAATAATAATAAAATTAATAATAATAATAATAATAATAATAATAATAATACTAATAATAATTACAATAATAAGATTAATAGTAATAATAAAATTAATGATAACAGTAATAATAACAATATTAATAATAATAATAATAATAGTAAGGATAATAATAATAATAATAATCAAAGTAAAGAAAATAAATAAATAAATCAAATTAAAGAAAATAAATAAATAAATCAAAGTAAAGAAAATAAATAAATAAATAAATAACCTTGGGTATGCGGAAAGGCCGCAGTGCAACGGCGAACTGGGAGAAGCTGCGGTTGGGTCGCTGCTGCGGACAGCGGGAAGACGACGGAGCCGAGTACCAGGGGGCAGCTATTGTGCGGGTTGTTGCAAGGGAGCAGAGGCGCTGCGGGCCAGAGGCGAGCTGGGTGCGTGGGTTTCTGCAAGGGAGGAGGGAGCAGGGAAAATCAGTGCGGCCGGCAAGGGTGGGGTGCGCCGACTGGGCGGTCCGACGCGGGACAGCAGGAGCGGGGAGGCGAGAGGCCGACGGGATGGCTGGGGGCTGGTGCGAACAGTGGTCGGGGTAGCGGGGTGCTGGGCTGAGTGCGTGCGAGCGCCGGAGGATGGTGCGCCAGTGAAGTTGTGATGGAAGGAGGCTGGCCGGAGCTCTCTGGTTGGCCGAAGGGGAGGGAATCCGCGGGTCTGCGGAGAAGAGGGAGGTCACGAGCCAGAGGAGTTGCGCGCTGAACAGCAGGGGAGGGGGGTGCGCTGGTGGGGGCGAGATTGCAGGAGAGAGGGAAGGGGATGCGCCGGAAAAGGGGGTCGCCGGAGAGGAGATGGGTTGCACCTAGGGGTGTTGTGACGGGATAGAAGAGAGGGATGGTGGGAAGGTGCACCGACCAGCTAGGGCAAGAGTGGGGTGCTGCGGCGCAAAGAAGCGGGGAGGGAAAATGGAGGGATGCAGCGGGGAGAAGAAAAAGTGGGGGCGGAGGCTCCTGCGAGGGAGAAAGAAAAATATAAAAGGGGGCCTGCTAGGGTTAGAGGAAAAAGGAAATAAAAGATAAAATAAAAATTAAATTAAATTAAACAGTTCAAAATCATAATAATAATAAATTACAATATTAGTAATAACAATAATAAAGGTCAATAACAAATCGTTTTTTTTAATAACAATTACACTAGTATCTGCAACATTAACAATTTCATTAGTTATTTATTTATAACATAATGATAAAAATAATAATGATAATAATAATCATGATGATAAAAATACAAATGATAATAATAGTCATTTCGTCTTAAATAATAAAAACAACTATGAACTGATAACAATAGATGTGCACGTTAAATATAAAGACTCTATTTAAAATTTTCCAAAGACAACGGGATGTGAAAATACACCGGGCAGGGACGAGCGGGGTTTCCAGAACAGGATCTGCTCACGCGCCCGACGACGTCGCATCAAAAAGCGCACATTTTAACAAAAACCCAAAAACCTGGTCCGATACTGAACACGAACCGCAGCAATATAATTTAAAGTCAAAGAAATCATAAAATAAAATAAACGCGCATGTCGGGGTGTGACAATTCTCCCCACCATAACGCTTTCCGCCCCCGGAAAGCCACCACACCAACCATTCGATCGATCAACACCTAAGGATTTCACACAACACCATCCAACCTCTTAACCCAAGGACCTCACAACGACTACCAGTGGGACTGAACCTCATTGCCCAAAGTAAATCACCAACATAGGGAAGGCCTGAACGGCTCCCCACCATAAGAACTCAACTAACATTTGATAATGAATTAAGAGAAAACCCAAAAGACTCATGGTGGGTCTCCCCACCATAAAGGACTGACCTCTTAGCGGCCAACCAGAAAACCAATTTGGACCTGCATCAAGCCTTACCCAAGATAGAAAGAGCACAATAAGAACATTTTAAACACTTACTCTCATCCGAAAGGGGTAGAAGCTTAAATGGATACTTAGCACAACTAAAAACCCGAACCCCATGGGCAGGGAGGGTGGGCCCAATGATCAAATCACTGAAACTACGACGTACGACTACTCACGACCCATCACTTCGGGATGGACCCAAACCAGGGCCGCAACTGATTTACATCAGTGGCCCATGCAAAGTCACTGATCAGCAACTTACATCCAAGAGGCACGACTCCTGACACTATGCGAGGGATAAGTCCATCGCGCACTTTGCGACAAGAGAGAACTACAACGACAGAGAAACCAGAGCAACAACACCAAAAATATCACACCACGACGATAGAGGCACGACTTTCACCAGACTCTTTAAAATTCCCCGGGGGTTCCTGACTACGCGCTGGCTTCACTCCGAGACCTTTTGGCTGGAGCTCTGATGGATGAAGCATCTTCTGCCTCGCAGTCAGGTTCTGATAATCCCAACAAGAAACATACATATTTTGATTTGACAAAAGAAAGGACAAGATTTTAAAATTAAAAACACACCAGCATTGAAATCCGAGGTTCGTCAAAAGACCCATGAAGTTCCCATACATTTCAAACCCAAAACAACACCCATACAAAGGCCACGACAATAGATCACTTATACTGAAAGGAAACATACACTGGAAACTTTGAACAAAGACCCTACAACACATTACTTCTGAGAACTTCCTCTGCGACGCTTCCTTGCAACGCCCTGACAAAAACGTCGCAAGTGACCCAGGCGTCCACATGCCTTGCAGGGCTTCGGAGTGCTTGGGCACGATGACTTCTTGTGACCCCGCTTGCCACACTGATAACACACAATAATCTCTCATTCTGAAGAGGTTGATGAAAGATCCCGAGGCCTCTTAATTCCACGACCTGATCCATCCACTTCCATTTGCTTACTCATCTCCTTTCCAGAATCTTCACCAGTGCTCATAGGGATCGAAGGAGGGAGAACTACTTCGAGCACTCCTACCATCGCAGCTTCGACATGAAAAGATTGTCTCGCCACATCAACAAATGAAGTCAGGTTGGACTCTGACACCTTCGACTGTAGATCAGGGCGGAGACCCGCCTCAAAGCATCGAGCCTTCATGGGGTCATTCGTGGCATACTCTGAATCATAAGGTACTAGATCTACAAAGCGCTGGAAATATTCCAACACGGATCTGTCGCCCTGCTGCAGACAACAAATCTCCATCCCCTTTCTCACCCTTTCTTCCTCAGAGAAAAACTGACGAATGAACAAAGCCTTGAAGAACTCCCAAGTAATCTCTTGACGGGGCTTGTTCCGAGACACTGACTTCCACCACATCCACGGTGAACCTTCAAGCATGAAGGTCGCAAACTTGAATTTCAATGACTCGGGCAACTCAATGAGGTTAAAGTCCCTTTCAATCTTCCGCATCCACTCCTCTGCCACAGAGGTTTCTGCTTGACCATAAAAGAGAGGTGGATCCAACTTCCGAAACTCAAGCATAAAATCCTTAGGTTGATCAACCGCACTACGATCACCCATCGAAGCTTCAAAGGGATAAATGCTAGACAAGGAAAGGTCAAAAACCCAATCAACGCCAACTCAACGAATGAATAGCAACCTCAAAATCAAACACTGCATAGGTGACAAGCTCAAAATCCGAGAAAACAAGTTATCATAACATCAAAAATTTTCTCTTTGAAAACATCTTTAATTTAGAACAAGCTTAGTGGGTTAAACCTTCGCCATTGGTATTCTTTAGAGCCTCACTCACATGCATGTATCCGTGCCACCCAGGGCATCCATCCACCATACCAGATATCCATCCACATTTCCAACATACCAAAATGCATGTGAGTACTCATCGGAACACCAAGGCCAAAACAAAGCAACTTCATTTTCCAAAAACAATTTATTCATACCACTTCTTTTAAAACAATCTGCAAATCAAACATGTTATTTCAAACCACCATTTTTTTTTCAAAACCAACTTTTCTGATTCAAACCACTTTCAAAAATCAAGGGAAACACAAAACAACTCAAACAGGGGACTAGTGTTAGTGGGTGACTTGACCATATGGTTGGCGGCCACATGCCAAACACGTCACTGACATAGAGAGCCTTCTTGGACCATGCCCCTAGCTCTTCATGGCTTGCCAGGCCATGCGGCTTAGGACTATTAGCCCAAATCCATTTGTCGTACCCCAATCACAAAACATTTTTCCATAAAAAAAACCCAAACCAACCAATTAAACTGGACTTCCCATGGAAACCTGAGGATCGGTACGGGAAAGAGTTCGCGATGCTCTTCTCGTACCTACCCCTCAAGTCCCGACAATCCTACTCCATCTACCTTGAAATCTCAAATAACAAAGGGCGCTTTGAAAAGTGAGGTCGCTAAGAGCTGACCTCCTTTGATACCATTTTGTCACGAACCAACCTAGGTCGACCCTGAACCGGTCACCCGAGCCGGTCCGCGACATGGCCCGAGAGGCGTTCCCGATCCTCCCGGGCTGGTGACAAGCGCCAGGGCATCAACAGAGGCTATGGGAACGATTTCGCCCAATATAAATAAATAAGACAGCGAAAATAATACAAAGCAGCACAGAAAAGATAAACCAAATAAAGTGACTAAACAGGAACAAACAAGAATCAAACTAACCAAACACGACGTGCGAACAAACTCCGTGCGACCTCGCGGGTCGCTCTTCGACTCAACGATCAAGCGTCGCCCTAGGCGAGTGCACTCAAGCTATAGCCTGCACAAACACTAAAAACAGAAAAGAACTATAGGCGTGAGTATTAAAACTCAGTAGGCTAGCCCGATATCTATTCTCAATGCACTACCTTTAAAATAAAAGAAACATCTTTTCAAGTTTGAAATACAATTTATAAAAGTATGTTTTTCTAAGCATTTTACTTAAAAACAAAGTATGAACCATTGCCCTTAGCCATTTCAAAATTAGGGTTCATTTCATTAGTGTCAATGACATTTCAGGAAAGGGGGAAAGTGATGTTTAAATTTTCAAATTTGTACAAAAGGGATTAAACACTTCCATTTGAAAACAATTTTTAGAAACCTATTAAAAAGCAATTTATCAGTTTCCAAGGAAAACAATATGCCAGAATGCACAAAGTAAAACATACAGCAAGGGCAATGTGGGTATACATGTGAGCATCATAATCATTACTGCAAGCTACAAAAGCTGAATAGACATGGGTGAACCTAGGAGATCGAGAATAAACCAGAAGACACCAATACATGAGAAATCATCCTTATCGACATGTCACGATGAAATCAAAATGCACAATACGCTCGACTATCCACTCACAGGCAGGTCAAGGGAAAATCCCATAGTAATAAACCCAATATATCCACCTACTATGGTCCACTGGTCAGTACCATAACCTACCAGTGCAGCAATCGTTCTTAGAATATTCTCTCAATATGCCAGATTCCCATGTCTCAAGTGTTTGAAAAAGGGGTGAGCCAACTGACGCCAACCGAGCATCCAATCATATACATATATATATATATATATATATATATATAGCACAACAAGCATCACCCGAGCCACTCCGTGGAACAACCTCATGCCTTTAAACTACTCACGCACCTGGGAGCTACTAAGCGCGGCCTCCCAGACAATCAATTGGAACCAAGGCATGGGAGTTGTCCTAAGAGGGTTTTATCAAAACATTTTCATCTCTTTCCATAAGGTGCCAAACGGGCATTTAATACATTTCACAAACACCACTCAACGAATGGTTCAACATCTTTATGAGACAAAACCCAGTTTAGAACAATTGAAAGAACCACAAAATACTACTTCCTAGG
This sequence comes from Viscum album, assembly GCA_963277665.1. NCBI lineage: Eukaryota > Viridiplantae > Streptophyta > Magnoliopsida > Santalales > Viscaceae > Viscum > Viscum album. The sequence goes on from OY728137.1 coordinate 1,657,392,847, forward strand.
TTGCCAATATTTTTATAAACCAAACCAAACCATTTTCTTTTTCCAAATAAACTTTAAGAGCCAACCAGGCAATTTCTCAAACGAACCAAAGTATTTGTTCACGCTTCAAAAGAAATCATTTCTCATTAAACCAGAACTCTATTTTATATTCCATGAATTATGTTTAAAAGCCAAACGGGCATTCTTTCATTATTGGGTGTCCGCCCGTCAAAAGGATGTTTCATGTGTCGTGTATAAAATAAACGGCTCCTTTTGACAATAAATAACCATTTAAAAATTTACCCTCTTATATTAAAAATTAATTATCGTATATTATCTCATATTTATTACAATTAATAAAATGTTGATTTTGAACAATTAGGGTGCGCAAACAGCATGAAATAATATAACTTAAATTTTAAAAGCAGCGCAAAGGGGACCTACCTCAAAATCAAGCGCAACGGCAAAACGACTTTGGAAGCAAGGCGCGATGACACGACGTGTGTCCGAAACCACGTGACAAAGTCTAACACTCTGCATAATCAATTTCAAGGACTCAGACCCATCCAAAAACTCACCAGAGCCTGCGAAACCAAGCGTCGGGGAGAAACGATCACCTCGAAACTGAAGCACGACGACGACGGAACCTCAGAAACAAGGCGCGACGATGGCGCTCACTCAGAAACACCCTGCGCGTGTCCTAAAAAATCCTAAACCAACAAATAAAAATCCACCATCAATTAAAACCCATGAACCAAAAAGAGTACGATGATGAAGATAATAACAATAATAATAATAATAATAATAATAATAACAATATAAAGATTAATAATAATAATAAAAAAAATAACAATAATAATAACAATGTTAATAGTGATAATAGTAATAATAATAATAATAATAATAATAAGATTAATAATAATAATTTAGCATAATTATAATATAATGATATAATAATAATAACAATATTAATATAATAATAATAATTATAATAGCAATAAGATTAATGATAATAATAACAACAATAATTATAATTATAATTATATTAACAATAATAACAACAAAATAATAATAAAATTAATAATAATAATAATAATAATAATAAAATTAATAATAATAATAATAATAATAATAATAATAATAATAATAATAATTACAATAATAAGATTAATAGTAATAATAAAATTAATGATAACAGTAATAATAACAATATTAATAATAATAATAATAATAGTAAGGATAATAATAATAATAATAATCAAAGTAAAGAAAATAAATAAATAAATCAAAGTAAAGAAAATAAATAAATAAATCAAAGTAAAGAAAATAAATAATTAAATCAAAGTAAAGAAAATAAATAAATAAATAAATAACCTTGGGTATGCGGAAAGGCCGTGGTGCAGCGACGAACTGGGAGAAGCTGCGGTTGGGTCGCTGCTGCGGACAGCGGGAAGACGACGGAGCCGAGTACCAGGGGGCAGCTATTGTGCGGGTTGTTGCAAGGGAGCAGGGGCGCTGTGGGCCAGAGGCGAGCTGGGTGCGTGGGTTTCTGCAAGGGAGGAGGGAGCAGGGAAAATCAGTGCGGCCGGTAGGGGTGGGGTGCGCCGGCTGGGCGGTCCGACGCGGGACAGCAGGAGCGGGGAGGCGAGAGGCCGGCGGGATGGCTGGGGGCTGCTGCGAACAGAGGTCGGGGTAGCGGGGTGCTGGGATGAGTGCGTACGAGCGCCGGAGGATGGTGCGCCAGTGAAGTTGTGATGGAAGGAGGCTGGCCGGAGCTCTCTGGTTGGCCGAAGGGGAGGGAATCCGCGGGTCTGCGGAGAAGAGGGAGGTCACGAGCCAGAGGAGTTGCGCGCTGAACAGCAGGGGAGGGGGGTGCGCTGGTGGGGGCGAGATCGCAGGAGAGAGGGAAGGGGATGCGCCGGAAAAGGGGGTCACCGGAGAGGATAGGGGTTGCACCTAGGGGTGTTGCGACGGGATAGAAGAGAGGGATGGTGGGAAGGTGCACCGACCAGCTAGGGCAAGAGTGGGGTGCTGCGGCGCAAAGAAGCGGGGAGGGAAAATGGAGGGATGCAGCGGGGAGAAGAAAAAGTTGGGGCGGCGGCTCCTGCGAGGGAGAAGGAAAAATATAAAAGGGGGCCTGCTAGGGTTAGAGGAAAAAGGAAATAAAAGATAAAATAAAAATTAAATTAAATTAAACAGTTCAAAATCATAATAATAATAAATTACAATATTAATAATAACAATAATAAAGGTCAATAACAAATCGTTTTTTTAATAACGATTACACTAGTATCTGCAACATTAACAATTTCATTAATTATTTATTTATAACATAATGATAAAAATAATAATGATAATAATAATCATGATGATAAAAATACAAATGATAATAATAGTCATTTCGTCTTAAATAATAAAAACAACTATGAACTGATAACAATAGATGTGCGCGTTAAATATAAAGACTCTATTTAAAATTTTCCAAAGACAACGGGATGCGAAAATACACCGGGCAGGGACGAGCGGGGTTTCCAGAACAGGCTCTGCTCACGCGCCCGACGACGTCACGTCAAAAAGCGCACATTTTAACAAAAACTCAAAAACCTGGTCCGATACTGAACACGAACCGCAGCAATATAATTTAAAGTCAAAGAAATCATAAAATAAAATAAACGCGCATGTCGGGGTGTGACATAATTAATGATATTTTTTGGAAACATTTTATTGGGTTAAGATATATATAACCTTTAGTATTATCATAAGGGATTATTTGGTAATAATGGTATTATGTTTTTGGAGATATAACTTGAAGGGTATGAGATAAAATTTTAGTTTAAAACATTCTTTCATCATGAGGTTATTGAGATTATTTGGGATATATGGTTACTTATTTGAGGAATGATCTACATTAAACCTTTGGTTTTATTGTTTAATTTTTGAGATTAATATATTCATATTAATTTTGTATATTATATTACCTCGTGCTAACCATTTTGGTTTTACTAAATATAAGATGAATATATTGTTACTATTTTATGAATCTTATGATCTATTAAAATTTAATTTTAGTACTTCAGGTATAAAAAAAATTCTATTGGATATTAATTCCTTAGAGTAAGTGGTTAAGTGGAAATTGATTGAAGTACAATGAAATGATAAAATTGTGTTTATAAAATAAAAAGATGTCATATAAGTATATTTTATAGTGTTCTATATCTTGATAGAAAAAGAATCCCTCAAATCTAGGAAAAGTATCTTGAAACAAAAATGTTATCCTATTAACTTCACATCTGATGAATCAATGATATTTTAATTCATCAAAGATTTATGAATTTTTGGTTGTTAACTTTCTCTTGATTAACCACTTTCTTATGATCAATAATCTCTATCACTATCCACAATTATTTATGATTTTATTCTAAGTCCATATTTTCAATTCCCACCAATGTTATCCTATTTGGAAATCAAGTTTTATGATGAACTTCATATTTCCCTTTCCCTCTTTTTAAGAGGAATTTTTATTAACCACTTTTATGATGTGGGTTTTCCATAAAGAAATTTTCAAATATTCAACCCTTGATTACTGAGAAGAAGTTCAAATTGAGAGGATGAAATTTATTTAAAGGGGTAGAATGTAACACCCCTAGACTTTAGAATATATTTATAAATTTTATTTCTTTTGTAGTTTGTGTCACATGAAACACTGAGTTTTAACGAACAACAATATAATATTAAAATATTATTATTTAAACATGATCAATTTACATAACCATTAAATTGAAGTGCATGAATAGTATTAAATAATTTATGAAATACATATTAATATCCTACTCAATATAAATTTATTTAAAAATTATTAATAAATAATCACTCAAATTTAATAAAGATATTTTATTCTATAAAAAAATATGTTTCCATCAACAATGTTTTTTATTTCTTTTATGAGAAAAATATTATAATTAATTTTTGGAACTTTTAGAAATTTTATTTTATAAAATTAAAATAATTTTTGAAATCATAATATTGAAATTAACTTAGGGTAAATTTTTTGTATTTTTCAGAAAATATTGATTTTTCAGCAAATAATGAAAAATACCATTTTTTATAAGACTGTCACTTCTTTTTAATAAATTAAGTAATTAAAAAATACCATTATTTTTTAATATGATTTAAAATAAACATTAGTATTATTTATTTATATTTTATCCAATTAATTATATTTAAATTATCTTTATACTGGATTTTAATATAAGTTTATTTTTAGGCTTTAGAACACTTTTTTTTCTTCTAAAAATTGTTTTAAAGTACATACTGTTTATCCATTTTAACTAATTAAAAATAATACATAATGAGTAATGATTTAAATTAAATTAATATTATATATATATACATTATTAATTTAAATTAATTTAATTATTATTACTTTTTATATAGTTATTATAAGACCATCTTATGCTTGAAAAATGCATTTCTTGAAAAAATCATTTTTTCATCACATCTGCGGGTTTAATTTTAAATTAAATTATAAAAATTTTGTGAATATAATTTGATAAAATAGAATCCATATTTGGAATCATAATAATTTATATTATATAATAATTTTAACTTAATTTTTGGTCATAAGGGATAGTAAAAATAAAAAAAAATAGCTGCCATGGTAAAAAATTAAAAGGGTAAAATTGAGTAACCTTAGAGGTAAATTGGATAACATGTTTAATTTTTTTTTATTTTGAATGTTAGATGTGTATCTAGAATTTATATCTCATAAAATCCTTTATTTTAAATTTTAGTGGTAATTGTCTTGAGAGTGACTTCCTATTATTGAATAGTTTTGGGTATTTACAAGAATGCCACTCCTCCTCGCTTATAAAAGGGAACCCCCTATCCTCTCCTTTAAACACTTAAAAAAATTATTTCATCCAAGAAATACCCAAATCAATTCCTTAATCCCAAAAACTTATCTTAAAATCCTTTTATTGATCACAAATCCAATATAGGAAGGCTTTAGGCATAATCCTAAAGAGGTGGTCTGAAGAAGAGGTAATAGTCTTCACTAAGATCCTTCTTTTTTATTTTTTTTCCAAATTAAATTATGTCTTAAAAATTAAAATATAATAAAAAATTATCTTCTATATATTTATATGATATTATGTTTATGACATAATATTTATTCATCTGATCTTCCATCAAATGGGAAACAAAACCATTGGCCATGTGTACGACGAACTACCACCTCACAAATCGATGTAATTCGTTTTCCATCATCAACTCTCATGTATATTAATAATATTGGATTTAATGTTCATATATGATACTCATTACATATTAATAATTATTAAAAATTAACATATAATATAATTTCTTACCGTAACATCCGTTGAAAAATGATAACACCGTTCGTGTGTACAATGAACTACCATCTCGGGAAGCGATGTGAGTCGTTTTTTTATTACCGAATCATATGGATGGTATATATAAGTGTATTTAAATAAATAATATGATATTTATGATATTATTATCATTATTTAAATATAAAATAACACTCACTATCTTTCCATCACGATCTTTGAAAAATGAAAATGTTACACATGCGTACATACAACCTATCATTTCCATGATTGCAACATAGTTCATTTTTCATAACCATAATTCATAGTTATTTTCAAAAGAATATTTTTTATATAAATTTTTTAATTATTTCATTATCATTATTCAGGATATTATGGAATAATGACCCCTTTGACCACATTCAACAAACCAATGTCATTTTGAAAATTTTGAACCAAACGCCCTTAAAAAACCTGACGTGGCCATAACTGATTAAGTAATTAAATACATAATTAAAATAAATCTAGTAAATGGTTTAAGTATAAGGGATAAAACCTGTAAAAGTTACTTAATAAAACAAATAATTGATACAATTTTATTATATATGAGATAAAAGACATACATGACAAGCCCAGACTTGAGGTAAGGGTTTTATCTCAAAACTTTATTATTTGAGACACATGTTCTTTTATGAACCTAATTTCTTTTAAATGGTATATATAATACCCATTTAAATATTATATCATTAATACTTTATAATTCATTATATTTTAAGTTACAATTTATCTATCTCTTCCATGAGAGTTATGATTAAAAAGTTACCAAAGCAGTAAGGGTTTATGTTTCAATCTCATTTTAATCAGGATTGTTTATGTTTGAATTTACATTATAAAAAATTATTTGATCATTGAATAATAAAACCATTTAGTTTAATTCTTATTTTATTATTCATGAAATTTTCAATCAATGTTACCATTTTTATTTCTTTGGTAGTTAAAATTATTAAGAAAATGTTTTAAAGAAAATTGACTTTATTTATCTCTTCGTTCAAAAAAAATTTCTCTCCCATGTACATGTTTTCTTTAAAGTGTTTTAAAAAATGTTGTTAATATTATTCTATGATTTTTTAAAGTCATTTTTAACTGTGTTTAATTTTTATAAAATATTTTAAAAGTAATCTTCTTGTTATTTTCTGAATGATTTACTTTTTAATTTTTACTAAAAATGTGAAATAAATCTTTATTTTAACATGTATATAATGAAAAATATTTTCCACCATCATGAAAATTATTTATCTTAAATATTAATTTATCAGATTCTAAGGTTATTTTCAAAGAAAATTATTTCTAGAATATCTTGTGAATTTTATTTTTTTCAAAATTGATCTTCAAAGTGGAAAGGTTATTTTCCCCAAGAAAGTTTTTAATCATTTTAAAAGTATTTCTAATCATTAATGAAAATAGCCTTTAATGTTATGGAATGATTCTAAATCCTGTATATGTGTCTTTTAAATATATACATTTCTCACTCTCCCTTTATTTGATGGGGGTAATCCATGACTTATAATCATTTCTCAAATTCCTTCTTTATAAAAATGTATTTTGATTATGATATGAGGTAATATTATGCAACCCATTTTATTTCCATGGGAAATTATTATATTTATGACTTATGATTGATTTCCTTATGTGTCACACATATGCATGTATATGATATGAATGTGATGGGTGGGCCTGAAATTATATAGGTCTCCAATTCATTGGGTAATGTTTTAGTCTCATGATATGTCATGTACGAGATTAGGGATTAGACTTAATCTATTATGGGACTCTGTCTACCATGTGATGTTAACTTGGAAGTTAGCCCTGACTTATGTTTATGTCATGTTTTATATTAATACCAAATTTGCTATGATGAAATTATCTTAGTATAACTTGTTCTTTATGTTATGTTCCATGTGATTACTCAAGAACCCTATATTTTATGATATCATGTTATACCTTTGACTCACATGTTATGCTTACTTATCATATTTATTTCTTTATTTGGATTTTTAGCTCACCCCTTTTGTCTATGTATTTCACAAGTTATCCCATGTAGTTTTAAGATCTTGAAAGGATTTAGGATCTCATAATGGTGAATAAAATAAAGAAGTTTTATTTTAGTCCCACTTTGATGTATAATGAACCTAGTATTCCAAATACACTAGGCCTCATGGTCTTTGTATTGTAATAATATATGTTTATGTTAAAATTCATGTAATGATATGTGTAAAAGGCTTAAGTTAATATATTTATGATCATTTTATCCCTTTTATTTACATGGGTAAAAGTATTGTAATTCCTGATGTTTATTGAATTCCAACACAGGTTGATCATGTATTAATATTCTGTATACTTCATTATACTAATATCCAAGTTTTATTTAGTAAGTGGTTCTTTAGGGAATGGTATGATAGGTCTTGATGACTCTGTTGGGGCTCGGAGCCCAGCGCTGCATGCGGAAGTTGTCGTTGCAGAAAACACACAAGAGGAGAAGAGGATATTTCACCCGAAGGCTTTTTATCACCCGAAGGAATTTTTACACATCACACTCGAAGTCCTTTTACACACCACACCCGAAGGCTTTTTACAACGCACGACAGCCATGAACGTACCATTTTGTTCGTACCGCCGATCATCGCAACCGGGACACGCCGCTTGATCTCCGCAACCAAGAGGACTTTCGATACATGGCACTGTCATCGTCGTCGTCTTCAATCATCGTCGCCGGCACACCATCGTTGTCACGATCACCATCTTCGCTTCGCACCAGTTACCGCAAACGCGGCAACCCCTTCGCTGCTCTCTCTTGGTGGCTACATCTTTGCCAGCCCACATTCCAAAACATGCTACCACATCTTCTTATATAGACACCCGACCCATATCTCCATTAATGCGGTCAACATTCATTATTCCATCATTAATTCCATCAATTAATATTGGGATTAACTCTTCATTAATGTTGGGAGAAAATCCTCCATTAATGTTGAGAAAATCCAACCATTAATATTTTCTCTCTCCTCATAAATCAAAATTTTAAATCATTAATCCCAACAATCTCCACCATGATTTAAAATTAAAATACTCCACATTTATCTCCACCATCTGGTCCAATTTGATCGCCAACTCTACCAAGCTTTGAATGTCACCCAATGAACGGAACACGCCGCATGACACCTGCGGCCAAGAAGACTTTCGATATTCCAGCAACACTGCTGATACCGCCGTCATTGTCCGATGACATCCGAGTCCTCTGATAAGCTGCTCCACCAGATGCCTACCACCATGTTCTGCAACCGAACACTTCAACCTCCCTCTGATACCACTGTTGGGGCTCGGAGCTCGGCACCGCAGCGGAAGCTGTCGTTGCAGAAACACACAGAAGAGGAGAGAAGATTTCACCCGAAGGCTTTTTATCACCCGAAGGAATTTTTACACATCACACTCGAAGTCCTTTTACACACCACACCCGAAGGCTTTTTACAACGCACGACAGCCATGAACGTACCATTTTGTTCGTACCGCCGATCATCGCAACCGGGACACACCGCTTGATCTCCGCAACCAAGAGGACTTTCGATACATGGCACTGTCATCGTCGTCGTCTTCAATCATCGTCGCCGGCACACCATCGTTGTCACGATCACCATCTTCGCTTCGCACCAGTTACCGCAAACGCGACAACCCCTTCGCTGCTCTCTCTTGGTGGCTACATCTTTGCCAGCCCACATTCCAAAACATGCTACCACATCTTCTTATATAGACACCCGACCCATATCTCCATTAATGCGGTCAACATTCATTATTCCATCATTAATTCCATCAATTAATATTGGGATTAACTCTTCATTAATGTTGGGAGAAAATCCTCCATTAATGTTGAGAAAATCCAACCATTAATATTTTCTCTCTCCTCATAAATCAAAATTTTAAATCATTAATCCCAACAGACTCTTATGATAAATTCAATGTACTTAATCAAGTGATTTGTGGGACCTGAAAATATATTTCCCCTTTATTCATCAACAAGTCTCATTTGACAAAACCAGTTCAAGTATTTGGTGTCTGACTACACAATTCAGCAAGATGTATTGATTATGGTCTCACCGACAAGTAAAGTGTCTTGACACAAGGCCTTGACATCGGGTTTTGATGTAATACCTTATGCATTCCATTATTATGATATTACTATTATTGATATCCATGTTTTTATTTATTATTATGGATATAACATACTTTCAGTTTCAAGTTGATTATGGATTTATGTTGTTTACCTATTTCTACTATAATGTTTATGCCATGATTTCTTCAATTATATGATTCCCTTACTAAGAATTTGATCTCAAACATTTTTATGTTTATATTCCTTAGGTTATGAAGAAAATTAGAACACGTGACATGTTTATAAGGATAGAACATGTGAAAGAATTTATGAGATATGTTGAAGACTCTTTATGGGCTTCATTAGTTTATGGCATGTCCTAATTCTCTAAAGATATAAACCTAAAAATATCCTTCATATATAATAGATTAAATAATTTTTATTTATTTTTAAATTATGTATGGTCATATATTAGCTTTTATAGTTGGTATCAAAGAAAGTATGTAAAGTATGAGTTTATTCACACCAAATTCAGAAGTGTGTGTCCGAGATGTCACAATTGGTATCAATTAAAAGGTTTAGATAAATTTATATATTAGGATATTTGTTGAAGGTAATTTAATGGTTTATAAGTTAGGATTTATCATAATTTAAAAGTTATATAAAACCTTTTTGTATAAGTATATGATTTAATGTTAAGGTAATAATGCACATTTTATTTAGGTATTAGGATAAGAAAACTTTAATGAAAAACCTAGGAATAAGTTTAAGTATTAGATAACATATCGATGTTTTGGTAAAGTAGATATTAATTACTTTTTATAGAAATATATACCTGTATGGATACTAAAAATTGGATGCGATAGTGGCACAAATGCACATCGGGGTAATCATTTCGAAAAGGGTTGGTTGAGAATTGAATCAATCATCACTCTGATGCACATGAGTGTGCCTAAGACTGCACCCCTGATTAGATACTCCTGGGGGGTATTCTTTGGTTAATCACATTCTCTTTACAAACCATTATGAAATATTTGATAATGATTTCAACTAATTTGGTTATAGAAACTAATAAAAAAATTATCATGGATGACCAAGGATTGAACAAAGGGTAGGTTGATCTAAAAGTATCATATATTAAAACAAAGGTTTCATAAGGGAAGGACTATTTTGATTGATGTTTTCATATACATATTTTGGATATTAGAATAACCATTTTGTTTTTAGTATTTGGTTGAAAAAATATCATAAAAATGAATATGGGAAAGGTATGTACTTACAAACTACTATATCTTATAACCAAATAAAGTATCGTACTTAAATGGTTGAGAATCATATTATATGGCTGTTATAATGGAAAAGGTGAGTTTCCTAGTATTACATAAGTTAGTGAGATTGATATTTTCTTTAAATTATTCTCTATTTTCATTAGTTAGTTATATTTAACAATGATATTATAGTGTATTATAAAAGTTATGGGGATTATGTAAATAATATAAGGATTATTCTTCAGTAGTTTTACTTTAAAGGTGTAAAAACATATATTAAATGGTATTAATTACCTTGAAAAGTGATTTTATGACATATTTATATTTTTTGGGATAAATATTTGAGAAAACATGATTTTGGTATAAATAACTCTTAAGTTTAATATACACATGGTGATGAGATAATAAAGGGTGGTTTGATTTTTAAGAAGTAGGTTAAATAGCAATTGGAAACTTTGGGATTTATAATTGATTCATGATTTTTTTGAAACGTTAATCTCATTTCTGGGATTGTGATATATATAGTGACTAGTGTGTAACCTTAAGAACTAGTGGTTAATGCCATATTATGGTTAAATATAGTGTTAATTTTTGAATGAATATATAATCTCATTGTGGTTTAATTACTTATAGATTCAAATCGGTTTTCAGAAAGGAATGTTCTTGAGAGTATATGATTAAGGTATATACATAATTGGGTATATGATTGTAGGAATGATTAACTTCATTTGAGTAAGAATAATTTTTATTTTGAGAGCATAGATTTCAAATATTATTGGGTTTAAAATATTTTAAGAAAGTTCATGTTAATTTGGGACCTCTATTTTATGGATTGAGTTAATAAGTATGAGAGATCCCAAATAAAATTAACCTAGGTTGAACCAATAATGATATATGTTAAATTGATACTAATATAGGTTTAACCAACTCTAAAACAAGTTGAGATGTATAAATTATTGGATAAAATGAAAGTGTTATAAAGTAATAAATCTTGTAACTATGCCAAACCAACTATCAAGAATTCTGATTAACAATGTGAGCATAGTTGAAATTCCAAATGCACTAAATAAGAGAAGGATAAAATCCTATACAAATTAGGTTGAACAAGATGAAAAGGGAAAGAAGAATCAATCTCCCACATGTCAAAAATATGGGAAGAAACATGAGAGTAAATGGTATATATGTAGAGATGAAGGTCATAAAACTCACAAGTGTAAGGGAAAGAGAGAAGCTAAAAAAATATTTTGCTTTAATTTCAAGAGAGTTGGGCATTATGCAGCTCAATATAAGGGTCAAAATGGAATATAGTCACCAAAAACCATGAAAATAATGAAAAGACTCTGTAAATACTACTAATGTATTAGATAATGAGTTTTTAATCTATATTTTTTAGCATCCTATGTCATGTAATTATTCACAAACTACTAGATATTGAGTTATAAAAACCCATAGGGGTATGATTATCATATAAATCATTTTCAATACTTGTGGGAAGTAATTTTTTACATATCTATATCTTCCTATATTTTTATAATTCTATATAAAACTAGCAATGGTTTATCTCTATTTATAAAGTGCTTATAATAAATTTTCATATGGATTCCTCATTCTAAATAAACCCATGATCAACTAGTAGTGTATGGTTAATTACAAGTTCCCTATAAAAATTACTCTGGTCATATAAGTCAAATAAAAATCACCGAATTTAGTTGGGGGGAATAATATAATACTCTAGAATTTTAATATATGATTACCTTTAAATAAGTTAGTGTGTTCGATAGATTTCTCTACATGTAACACTAAACTTAGACGAAATCAAGAAATATATAGATAAAATATAAGTACTTAAGAATGATAATTAAAAACCTAGTTGGTGAATTAGTGGGAATTAATAAAAGTAACCTCTTTATGAATTATGTGTATATAGAAAATAAAGTCTATTTTAATATGAATGAAATAAAATTAGTTTACCTAAAATGACTAATAAGATTATTTATTTATTAAAAAAGTATTTTTCTAAAAAAATTATTTTATATTAATTTATATTTCAAGAAACATATGATTAATTATGATAAATTATGTTTGATATTAATAATTATTTAACACCAATTTAGTTGGTAATAATAATAATAACAGTTAATATTTGAAAATGTTATTTTCCAATAAAAATGGGTTTTCATTATATTTTAGAAATTTATTAAAAAATAAAATTTTTCAATTTTATAATTTTAAATTAATAAAATTAACTTCATTTTTTAATTCCACATATCAAAATTAACTTAGTATGAATTTTTGGGATTTGTTTTAAAAAATTTATTTTTAGTTGAAAAACATTGGATTTACAAAAATTAAAATTTCCATGATTTTATCACTATATAAGAATAACCTATAAGATTTATAAAACTGTAAAGTAATGAAATATGAAATTAAGGAATAAAATTATACATTTTTAAATATTCATTTTACATATAAAACTAATGCCAAACATTTTTAGAACTGAAGTAAAATGTTACTTTAATATATAAACTGTTTTTGAAATTTTCTTTTAATTAAGTAATATTTTGGTAAAACTTCAGTTATGACTTGATTTAAAAGTTCCATAAACTTATTTTGGTTTATAATAAATTAACATATGTAATAAAAAGTATTAAAATTGATAATTTTATGCCACACGTAAATTTTAATCTTAAAAACACAATGTTTATAAGAAACTGTTTTATGCGTTAAGTACGTTAATTTTGAAACTAGAATTAATTAACTATAAAAATTTTATTTTATAAAATTATTTTTATATTTATTAATATAATTCTAAAATTATGTGATAATATGTCCATTTTAATTAACTACCATGGGTAAAAAGAAAAGTTACCTAGGTAAAAATACACTTGGGTTAAAACAAAAGTAAAATAGAAAGTATTTAAATCACTCAAGGATTACTAAAAAATGAGTGTGTGTGAGGGAATTTATACCTAAATATGACCCAAACCCCATATTTTCTAAATATTTGAGTCTTTTACCTTGCATAGTTTAAAGATATAAGTAAAGAGAGTTTCCAAAACTATCCCTCTCTTCACTTATAAAAAAAGACACTTCCACCCCTTCATGATACACCATATACATAAAATTATTTATTTAAATTATTTCATTTTACTCTAAATATAACCCTCACACATTAACATAATCCCATGTTCGCTCATAGTTTTCCCAATCCCTTCAAATTCAAGGAGACTTCAAAGGAAAATCTAAGTCCCCGACGTGAGTATTATCAACAACTTAGTTATCTTCTTAATTATATTATTTCAAATTTATCCAAACTAATATAATGATATTATTATAATTTATATACTTTAATGTTAATATATTAATGTTATTATCATTACTTATTCATATACCCTATCTATTAAGAAAAACAAAACTGTTCCTGCGTTGTGTGGACTACTGCCTCCACGACGTAACACATTTCATTTTCCTTCACCATATTAAAAGGTTAGATATAAGTATGGTATTAAAGTAAAAATATCATTTTTATGATATCATTAAGGTTATGTTCTGAAAATTTATACAGCCTATTAATGATATGATCAATAAACAATCATTGTTAATTTAATCATTTAAAATAAGTACACTAAAAGGATAACTGTATATTCAAATCATGTAATATTTTAATATCCATTAATTATTACTAAAATTACATAAAATTATGATTTATTAAACTAATAAACACTAAATAATATCATTATTCTCTTGATATAATGACATTACAACAAAACCACCTCATAACCATTCATTAAATCATAGTATGTTCATGTTTGGGTCGGTTTAACCACTTACTTGAACAATACTATGAATTTGTATCATGAATGAATATAGAAAAATAATTACTAGTATAATATGATATAAATTTTTAAATATATAAATTTTTATTCAATATATGTTATGTAAATATTCAATTCATTAATTAAGAAAACACACTCCGATCGTCAAGAATCACTAAAGCATGCTTATTATTGATTTCATCTTCAAGTATAAGGACTAGGAAACTAGTGAAAGGAGTTTGAAAAATTATAAATAATTATAAATATTCCCTAAAAATAACATTAATGATCTATTTATGATTAAATTTTAATGAATAATGAATACATACACCACTATTATGAAATTAATACAAATGTTCAAAACTACAAACACCTGACATGGAAAATCCAAAGAATTCATATAGAAAATGAATATTTATGAAAATTATGAAAAAATAGATATGATTAAGGCTAAAAATTAATTTATTAATATAACTATGTATGTGACACAGGAGGTTAAAGTATGTCTATGGAATTAAAAAACAAAAGGTAAGGGTTTTTATCATAAATTCCTCTCTTTGAGACATGTTTGATATCATACAACTAATTTAATTATGTGGTGTATATATTTACTATATGAGATATCATACCATGAATTATCTTTTAATCATGTTATTTTAAGTTCAATTACAATATTTCTCTTTCAAGTTTTTTTGATTAAGATTACTCAAGCTGTAAGGGTTTTCTTGGTCTTAATTCTAATTTTTCGATACATAATACATTTTGTGCACCATGATTCCTAGATATGGTGTATTTACTACCCATGGATGTATTTTTATCAAAAAAATTGTATTTAATTGGATTTAATATCCAAATAATAACACCTTATTCAAGTGTCTATTGATACAGTTGTTTCCCCAGTAGTAAGGATTTTTGGTAACTCAAATGCCCTTCTTTGAGTTATAATGTTTTTATTAAGAATTATTATTCCATGCTTGGGTTATCCCACCCTAACATTTTATTATATTATATTTTATAATCCTATTTGGTAAAATTAAGTTTTAATACAAAGAAAGTTTTATTACTCTTTTTTACAATGTGATTTTTCAATAAAGGTAATTTCAAGTATTATAAATTTACCTTTCATAATAAAATGATTTGGGTCCACATTTACTATAGAAAAATTTAGTTAACTTTAATGGATCCATTATTAAAGATTATTTTATAAGTAAAAATTTTCAATGAGTTTTCTCTTCACATTTTTAAGGACTTTTAGAAGTGACCCATAACCTCCTCTTTTGCATCAATGTTTAAAATGCTTTCTAAAAGTTCTTTTAAGTTTTCACTTTAATTTACCTTTTAATTTTCAAAAGGATTTACCATAATAGGGTTTATGTTTTACTATTTATACTCTAATATACATACACACACACACACACACACACACACACACACACACACACATATATATATATATATATATATTGGTGGAATAAACTCATGATAACAAACAATCCAATTCATGATCCCTTCTTGGGAGGAATCATTCAAGCATTCTTTTTAAAGGATTTTTTTTCATGTATATCAATATCCTTCTAGGTTTCCTTCATTACACCAGGGATATGTTCTTTTAAAACCATCCACCTTCCTCATATGGATGAATTATGATCATGTTATTCAAGTATTGACTTAGCTGTATACTCATTGTTCTATATGCTGTGAATATCACATTTTACATAATTTAGATTGTATGATGTTCATCTAGAAGGAATGTTATTCCATTTACATAAGAAAAATTATTGTAATTCCGTATTTTTTTATTCCAATATGGATGATTACTGGAAATTTGAACATGTATTATTTATCCATCCACCTTCATTCTCTAGATGAGTTATAATCATGTTATCACTTTTATTGATATGATAAAAATTATTGGAATTATTGATGATTATTGACTGCCAATATTGGTTGATCATGTATTGATATTTCATATTCTTCATTATACTAATAACCAAGTTTTATTTAGAAAGATATTACTTAGGTAATGGTATGAAATGTATATATGAATCTTATGGTGAATTCATTGGACTTAATCAAGCGATGGATGAGGATAAAAATTATATATCCCCTCGATGCATCGATAGGTCTCATGATGAAAAATAGGTTTGAGTATTTGGTGCATTCCTAACCAATTAAGTAATATGTCTTGATTATAGTCTTGATGATAAGAAAAGTGTCTTGGAACAAGTTTGTGATAATAGGTTTTTATTTATAGCATTATCAATTCCATCAGTATGAGATAAATATTATTTATATCCATATTTTTATTTATTATCATAGATATAACGCATTTTTAGTTTCAAGTTATTTATGGATTAATTTTATTTTCCTATTCATGCCATAATGTTTATACTATGATTGCTTCAGTTATATGTTTCCATTACTGAGTGTCTGAGCTCACCCATTTTTATGTTTCCACTACCTATTTTATTAATAAAATTAGTGCACTTGACACATTTAGAAGGATAACATGTGTGAAAGAATTTATGAGAGATGTTGAAGACACTTTATGAGAATAATTAGTTTATGATGTGTCCTAATTCTCTAAATATCTAAACTTTAAATGATCCTTCAAATGTAAGTGATTCAATAATTTTTATTTATTTTGTAATTATGGAAGGTTATATCTAGGATTTTATAACCAGTGTCAAAGAAAGTATGCAAAGTATAAGTTTATTCACTCTAGATCTAATAGTGCAAGTCCGGAGTGTCACATACATAAAATCTAAAATTATCTAAAACATATAATCTAAAAGTTATCATTTTTTTAATTTTTAATTTTATTTTTTTTTCTTTTTTATGAATTTATTTTTGAAAATAACAAAGGGGGGGAAATCATAGAAAAAATTTCTATTGTTATTTATCTTACCATTGTTATTTATTTGGGAGAAATTTAATATTTTTTTACTATATATTATTTACCCTATATATTCTATGATTAATTTTCAAAGGGGGAGTATTTTTGTCTATAATAAAGTTTGATTAACTTTTTTTCTCACAAAAAAATGGGAGAAATTCCCTATCATGGAGACTAAAAGGAGCTTTATTTTTAATTTTGATTCCTATCTTCAAATTTTCTTGTGTGTATTGAATTTTTCAAAAAGGGTGAGATTGTTAGGGAGATTTTTTATTCAATGAATAAATTCTTTTTTTTTGTTTGGGAAATCACAATACATTATATATAAATGTGATCTAACTTAAAGTTTTTATTTAAGTTTTTTTCTTATGCAGAATGAACTTCTGGTAATTGAAATACCAGAGCTCTAACCTGATTTATGAAAATACAGTGATATGAAGATCCAATATAAGATTAATTAAATTGGTATTAGAAGTATTGTAGTGGTGTTGATCAAACTCATTAGTAGATAAAACAAAATGTTGAATTCATTAGTAGTTGAAAAAGTTTCTTCTAATGTAGTTACAACTGACTCTAAGTTTTTTCAGAATTCAACCATTAGATTTTGTTACAAATTTGACTATAAATGAAACTTCACCTCAAAGAATCATAAGTATAGATATATTAAATATCATGATAGTTTCTTCCCATTTTAATCTTTTCAATTTCTTTTTGTTGAGTTTTTTTATGATCAGTGTAATATTTTTTCTTTCTAAGTTTTTTTCTAAGATCCACCATTGTGTGTGGTTTTCTCTGTAAAGATCTTAGTATTTACATTATATTAAATTTTATATTAATCCTACGTGATTGAGGGATTTAATATATATGAATATAGAAAATACAATCATCTAATCAAGGGATTCCATGGCTAGGAAGATAAAACTCAAGTACTTTCAGTGTGTGAAGGGAGATGCAATCGATAGGTATAGTCAAGAGATTATAGGGATATGAAGAAAAGACTTCCAATAGGTATAAAATTAGGGATATCATATAGCATGTTGAAATTTTTGGATACCTAAGATCAAGTCTATATATCTACCTTACACTTTGGTTAAAAAGTGATATTTTAATAATTATCCTTTTAAATAAGTATTTGGTTTGATAACCCATACTAAATGTTTTGTTTTAAATTTTTTTATTAACCTTTTCATAAATAATTTAAAATACTAATCAATTTCTGTATTCCTTCATGAATTACAATTGATTTAATTTTTGTATCAGTATCTATAATAAAACTAGTTCAAAGTTCTACTACTTTAATATTTCCTTCTGTAATATAAAATACCAATCATATTATTTACATTGTGCTAACTATATTTTATATAGTTTATATTTCCATTACTATGATTTTTGATACCATTGGTAATATAAAAATCTGACTGCGTTAATATTTGAAGAGGAAAAAATTGTACGTTTATTTTTAAACTAAAATTCACCCCTATTGTATTTTATGTGTCATCATACCTTAGAAAACACTTTGCACACCAAAATTCCCTAAACCATTTTCCCTGTCGTCAATTATCATTTTTCTTCAACAAATCATCCAATGATGCGTGGTTTGTCGATCATAATTCATTATAGATTTTTATGATGTTCTTATTTATGTAAATTTTGATATATATATACATATATAGTATGTTCATATTGTTTATATATGTAAATAATATGAAAAAACATAATACATATATAATTTTTGTATATATATATATATGTTTATGTAAATATATATTTTTATATGTATATATATATTATGTTTATTCTCTGTGTATATATATATGTTTCATACTTTATATATGTATATAAATGTTTTTATTCACACACATGTGCATGTTCATGGTGTCTATATTATATATATATATGTGTGTGTGTGTGTGTTTAATACAATTTATGTGTAGTTTTATACTATATATATGTATCATATATAATTATATATAAAAGGTATGCTATTTATATATAAATTGTATACATTGTTGAATAAAATAAGATGAATATTCAAAAATAGAAAAATGTTAGTCGTATGGTAAGAGATTATGAAGATAATGTTAAATATTTCATCAAATTTTCAACAGATCAGGTGAACATCCGTTCTGGAATTATGCATCCATGTCCACATTGTTATTAAAAGTGAATTTTTCTAGCTAAATTGAGCGAAAAATTGATCTATTAAAAAATTCATCTAAGTTATAAATGTTGAATGTTGCACATTTTTTTTCTGACTCTTTCATAAATTTTCAATTTAGTTTTAATGTTTTTTTCTAATCACTTTTTATGTTTTTTTGGTTCTTTTTGTAGTTTTTAGTATTTTTGATATTTTGATAATTTTTAGTTACTTTATATACTAATATTAGTAATTTAGTATTTTTATTATTTTATATTAATTGTATATATTATTAACATTTATTATTTAACACTATTAATAATAATAGTAGTTTCATTTATAATAGTATTTTTTTAGTTTATTATATTAACATTAATATTAGTATTTTTATTAATGTCTTATATTGGTATTTTATATTATTATATATCTTTTTAAATACTAGTAGTTTTAATAGTAGAATTAATATTATTAGTTTATTATTATTATTATTATTATTCTTATTATTATTATTTTAGATTAATTATTAATAGTAGTATTATTATTTTTTATCATAGATCATAATTTTATTATATTTTATGTATTATATTAGTATATATAATTATATATGCATTTATTTATTTTTTATTTCTTCTAATAATGTTATTTATTTCTATAATTAGTGTAATATATAAATAATTGTCATATTTTTATAACTTCCATATTAGTATAATGTATATTTATTTAATTTTAATTCTATTATTATTATTATTATTATCATTACCTTATATTATTAATAATTTCATTTTTCTTGGTATATATATTTGTTTGTAGTGGGGATCTTCATCTTCACCTAGGGGGCTGGAAACCCTAAGGATGGGGCTACTTTATCTTCATCCTCTATGGTGAAACCCTAGGTGGGGGAAACTCAAGCACGAGGCAACGCCTCCACCACCACGACGCCCAGATCAGCCCCCTACTTCTCACATGCATCATAACCTAGTGATCCAGTCTCTCTTTCAATGTCCTACCTATACCTCTCTCCCCCTATCCATGTAACATTATTCCCCAAGGTAAGACTCTTCTCCATCTCCTTCATCATCGTCGTCGACCTCTCCACCCTACACAGCCGCCACACCATTCTTCTGCCACACCAATAGGTCGATCGACCATCACAGCAGCACCCTCCAGTGGGGCCTCCTCGATGCGCATCACCAGCACCACAATAGGCCCATGTTATTCTTTCCAGGTGCATAGTAGTGGTTTGGGCGCAACTTTATCACATGCAGATGATTATCTTTTCTTTCAAAAGATCGACACAACATGACAAGAGCAGACACACATTCGATCGATTTTTCATATTGATGTACCTGCTTGGTGGTTCACATCAGTATTTTGGTGATCAATAGGTGATGGCTATTATTGGGTGACTATCGATGGAGTCTTGTGGTGGTATTCATGTTGATACGAACATAATGACTTTATTTATTTATTTTTCATGTCATGTTTGCATGATGGTTGGATAAAATTATTGGTGTTGGAGTTGTGATGCACTTGACGGTAATTTCATGCCTTTATTTTTTTCCATATTTGATTACCGGTTAAATATTTTTGATTGGATGTTTATTTAATTAATTATTTTTTTGTTTAGATTAATTTTTATTTGGAGACTGTTTACCCTCTTTGGTGCCCATTCATGTGATACATGATAAGTACTCACAGACGGGAGATCATCGAGTAATTTATTTGTTTGAAAATTGATCACACGCATGAGAGAATCGTAAATTGCATGCAAGATAATTCTGAATAAATAAATATATTAATTGAAAAATTAATATTTTTTGTGAATTATAATTAAAACTTTCATGGGTAATACTTAATTAGTGATCTCATGTGAGCGACCTGGCATAGATAGATACTTCGACATTGTAAGAAATGGATTGTAGTATTTCACCAAGTGATTCAGTGATTAAATGAATCAAAAATTATTCATCAGAACAAAGAATGAAATGATAGATGATTTGTGTAAAAATTATAATACTTTCCAATATATGAGAATAAAACCTCATTGTATTTTGATTAAATTTGAAATCAGTGATAATTGAATAAATAAATATTTAGATATGGTAATTAAATAATTGACATTGCATGCACCTAAATGGACGTAACAACCATGAAACTTTCATTTCCTCATGTTTCTTCCATAGATTAATTTAGTTCTCTTAGATAGTTTTAGTTAATTTAAATAGTCATTTTTAAATAGTTGTTTACTTTTTAGAATTTTTAATTGTTGATCACATTAAAGAACTTTTATTCCTGAACATTCTTCTTAGAGGATATTCCTAGTGTCTATGAAAATTCTATTTATGGTTCAACCATGCTTTCTATTTCAATATTAGTTAGCAGGTGAATAAATTTTCATGCGACGTGACATGTGTTCCAAATTTATGGTGTCATTGTCAGGGAGAATAGTATCATTAGGAATTTTCAAAAGAGATTGATTTAGGTTAGAAAGAAAAAAAATACATTAGTTTACTAATCTGGGAATTTTTCATTATAGGAATTTAAAGACACCTAGAGGTTATGAATAGAGTGGTATACACCACATAGTTACAAACAACACCCTCCCTACATGGAAAGATATCAAGGTGCGATATATAATTATTCACTAGAAATGATATCTCCAGGTAATCCTGTTTATTTTAAATTTTTTTATTCAAGTCAGTGTTATGATCCATATGAGAATGATTCACCATGTTACGATACAAGTACTTATACATCTGTTAATAATTTTGAAATTCAAATCATTCCTAAAAATTTATAACTTGAAAATTAATTTGAAAGAAATGATTCAATAATTGAGCACATATTGTTTTCTACTATCACTGATACAAATTAGAGGTTTTAACTTCAAGATGAATGTAATTAAATTTTTATTTCCTCAAAAAAATATCTGTAAAATCAATTGAAGAATTTAGAAAATCAAATGGGTCATAATTATAAAATATCCACCTCACTACCACTTTATGATCTAATTTAGAACAATTATTTAGACGAGAGTGCAATAGAGGTTCCATTTGAACAATATCCATTTCCCAATTATGATAACGAGACCGATCTGCCTTCTTATCATACCAATGATGAATTCTCTCCATAAAAATTTAATTCTTCCAATATAATAAAATTTCAAGAATATAATATTTTAGTCTTACACTCTATTGAATATAATTCTCCCTTAGAAAATGTGATTTCATGTCCTTCTGTGAGTTCACAACCCATCTATCCCAAAGTTAAAAAAGATGCATTCAATGTCTATAAAATTAAACCTTTTAAAGATGAAGAGGACATTGAAATGGGAATCTTATTTACTATGATAGAGTCATAATTGAACCAAGATATCATTAATTGAAATATACAAGAGAACATTACTTCAAATGAAATTAAATCACCTTCAAAAAATATATGTGAGTTTGAAACCTTTTCAAAAATGGAGACATCTGAAAAATTTCAAGGGTCAAAAAATCAGTCAGTGGTTGTGGCAGAGAACAATCATAATTTTTTTAGAAAAAAATGGAAGAATGGGATTTCCTAGAGGATCCTGAGTTCTTGGTCCGGAATGTTCCAATAGGTAAATATGAAGAGACTAGTATAGAAGAAACTTTTGAAAAAGATTTCATTCTTGACACAATAGAGTCATATACTATAATTGATCTTGTCCCAATTTCTCCATGCATCAAAGTTAAAAAAATTTCACTTTAAATACCCATAGATGCTAGAAATACTCTTGACCTTGGTACAATCAATGAAACCATGGAGCATGAATTGAGTTGGAAACCAATTAATTTCTTTATGATAGTGGTTGGTGGTAAAAATGAATTGGGATACATCATCAACCCATATACCATATTCAAGGATATTATGGATATAATATAACTACTAAAATATTCTAGTAAGGAATTATTTTCTATTTTTAAAGTTCAAAAATATAATATTCTTAATATTTCTACTGATAACATTTAAAAAAAACTTCAATTATTTGGTGAATTTTTATTCAGAAGAGGTATATTCATCCCCATGTGAGTTGGTCTATTTTCATTTCATCCCACCCATCCATTTTTCTTAAACGTTTTTATTGATATATTATATATCTTTTAGGATAATTTCATTTTCAACAAATGGATTCGACACTTCTACTAAAAAAATTAGATTCATGATATTCATTTCCATTTTATCCTGGTGGAGTTTCATCAATGTATGTATGAAGAAGAAGTAAACTTAGTACTCAATTGGAGGCAACCCATTATTTGTTTGTTTTCCTTTAACTATATTTAATTTCATTTCATTTAGTTTTTAGTTTATAAAATGACATGTATTTATCAATTTTTTTTTCTCCTGGAAATATAGCAGAGATGATTTAATCATATATATATTTTTCCCATACACTTGTTAATTTTATTTTGGTGTTATCTCTTTAACACGATGTGGTTATGTGTCATCCTTGTGTAGATTTTATAGGTACATTATTTTTGTAGCTTCATTGGAAACATATAGCCCTTCCACATCAATATGAATGTACTAAAGGAAGTGTTTTATTTTATTACATGTTTTATGCTTCCAAAAACACCATGTAAACAAACTATCTGAAAAAATTGAAAAATAAAAAAAAACTAACATTACTATCATTGTTTAACCCACAAAAAAACAGATGAATTTTTGTCATAACACAGTTAGGGAACATACCACTTGTATCCCTAGTCAGTTTAATCACATAATTTCTGTATAGAATTATTTGATCCTTGATCTCATGACTTAGATTATTACTAATATTATTCTATGCTTTAAAAATGTTTTTTTTGAAAATTTCATATTTTTGAGGCACTTATTTGCACTAATGCTCATCTATCCTATCCAACATTATATTTCCATAACTGTGAGGATTATGAATCATTTTTTTCATTATCTCATATTTATATTTTTCTTAATAGAATATTGACCATGTTTTTCTTCTATAACTTTCCATGTTTCTCTATAAAAGTAACATGAATTTAGAAAGTTGCACTAAAATGACTAAGACATTTTTTTCATTTATTTATCCCCTTTGACCCATCGATCCAACCATACATTTTATCCATCATGTATCCCTTAAATACCTAAAGAATCCTTTTTTATAATGTTACCATAACCGATACCCTTCCTTTCCCATTTATTGAATATTTTCATGATAATTTTCAATCTAAGTGTGGGGGAGAGATTTATTCATAGAGAGGGTTGTTTGAGGGGAAGTAGTCATTTGATGCACACAGATTTATATTATCTCATCTTGATCATATGTGTTATATTTTATAGTATCCATATTCATTACATGTATTTTGATATGTGAATGTAGAATCTTTTTGGTTTCCAGTAATGTGTACTTTTGTGGTTAGTATGTGGAAACCCATGCTTTTGGGGATACCTATAAAAGTGATTATCCATTACTCTAGGAGATAGAAAGTTTTATATATGAATTAATTTCACTAAGATGTTACAAAATAAATGCTAATTGGGTACCTTTATTTGGGATTTTTTTTAAATTTATTTCATGGGGTTTTAGAGTTGATACTTACTAGTTTTCCCCCCCATCTATTTTGAGTGAGTTTTGAAAAAAAAACAGAGAAAAAAAACGGAAAAAAATCATATTTTTGAGAAGTATTGGATTTTCATATTCTTGAGGACAAGTAACAATTTAAGTGCGAGGGAGAGTGATATTTTGAGGGATATATTTATATTGACACTTATCATGCATTTATTTTGAGATTCAACCCTCATTTTTCCAGATTTTTCATTTTTTTATCCCACCATCCCGTAGCCTTAGAAACATTTGAAACAAATTTGAATACCTTTATATTGGTGAATTATTTTGATTTCTACCAGTAGATATGTGAAATTATTAGAAAACCTTTGGTAAGCATGCATGTGTATAAGTTGAGCATGGATTTGATGAAATTTCTTTAAGTGATGAGAGTGATGACGAGGTAGGTCACATGATGCATGAGTGTGGGTACTTGTTTTGGAAAGAATATGAGTGGAAGGGGAGCTATTTTTGAAAGTTGGGATTTTAAATGAAACATGATATTTTTCAAGTAAAATGGATTGAATTTTTTTGAACTTACAATTTTGATGCTTTGATTTTTTATGATCCCAATTGTGTAATTTTTTTGATTATTTTTCCCAAGAGTGAAAAATTTTAAGTGTGGGGGATTCGACGCAAATTGATTTTGTTGAATTTTTCATAATTTTTCAATTTAGTTTTATTTTTTTTTCAAAACGATTTTTGTATTTTTTTGGTTATTTTTGTATTTTTTTAGTATTTTTGACATTTTGATAATTTTTAGTTAATTTATATACTAATATTAATAGTTTAGTATTTTTATTACTTTATATTAATTATACATATTATTATCATATATTATTTAAAACTATTATTAATAATAGTAGTTTAATTTATAATAGTAATTTTTTTAGTTTATTATATTAACATTATTATTATTATTATTATTAATTTCTTATATTAGTATTTTATATTATTGTATATATTTTTTAATATTAGTAGTTTTAATAATAATAATAATAATAATATTATTTTAGATTAATTATTAATAGGTAGTCATATTATTTTTTAGTATAGATTATAATTTTATTATATTTTATGTATTATATTAGTATATCTAATTATATGTACATTTATTTATTATTTATTTTTTATAATAATGTTATTTATTTATATAATTAGTATAATATATAAATAATTTTTATATTAGTATAACTTTTATATTAGTATAATTTATATATATTTGATTTTAATTCTATTATTATTATTATTATTAAATTATATTATTAATAATTTCATTTTTCTTGGTATATATATTTGTTTACAAGGGGGATATTTATATTCACCCTAGGGGATAGAAACCCTAAGTAGGGGTCTGCTTCATCTTCATCCTCTAGGGTGAAACCCTAGGTGGGGGAGATTCAAGCAAGAGGTAGTTCCTCCACCACCATGACGCCCGGATGGACCCCCTTATGCTCTCACACATCATCACCTGCTGAGACCCTTTACCTTTCAACATCCTCTATGCACCTCTTTCTCCCTCTCTATGTAGCACAATACCCTAGGGGTGGCCTCTCTTCTATGTCCTTCACCATCGTCATCAACCTCTCCACCCTACACAACAACTACACCACTCTTCACCCTACACAACCACCGTACTACTCTTCTGCTGAACCAATAGGCTGATCGGCCACTACAGTAGCACCCTCCAGTGGAGCCTACTTAGTGTGCATCACCAGAACCACACTAGGACTACCTTTTCCTTTCTGGGTAAAAAGAAGTGGTTTGGCCGCAACTTCATTGCATGCGGATGATTATATTTTCTTTCGAAAGATTGACGCTACACAATAAGAGAAAAAACATATCTGCTCATTTTTTCATGTTTATTCATGTTCTTGGTGTTTCAAATCATAATTGAGGTGATAAATAGGTGATGTTTATTATTGGGAAATATTTAACAATGGATTTTGGTGGTCCTCGCATCGACACAAACATGGTGACATCATGTATTTATTTTTCATGTCGTGTTTGTGCAATGGATAAATACCATTATCAGTGTTAGAGTTGTGATGCACTTGATGGTAATTGCATGCATTTATTTTGTTTCCACATTTGATTTAAATTTAATTATTTTTGATTGGATGTTTATTTAATTAATTATATTTTTGTTTGGATTAATTTTCATTTGGAGTTTGAACACCTGTTTTGGTTCTCAATCATGTGATACCTACTAAGTAATCACAGAGGAGAGATCATCAGCAAATTTATTTTTTTGAAAATCGATCTCACATGTGAGATAATCATAAATGGAACATGATAAAATTATGAATAAATAAATGTATAAATTTAAAAATTAATATTTTGTGTGCATTCCCCTTCAAACTCGCATAGGTGATACTTAATCAGTGATCTCATGCGAGCAAACCCGGCATAGATAGATACTTTGACTTTATGAGAAATGGGTTGTGGTATTTCTCTAAGGGTGTAATTTTGGACCAAACATCCCCATGAGGTGGCCCGAGCCCGGCCTTGGGCCAGCCCAAACCATTGGTTCGGGCCGGGCTGGGCTTTTTCATGTCAGGCCATAGTGGGCCTTTATTATTTTCAAAATAATTGTTTGTTTTAAAACTTATTTTAAATGTTTTTATTTAAATTTTTTAACATTTATTTAAAAAAAATTACATTTATTTTTAAACGGATGTTTTTTGTAAAAATGTTTATTTTATTTTTTATTAACATTTTAAAGTGGGTGGATATGTTTTTTTGTCTAAATAGATTTATATACTGTGAATATATATATATTATTTTCAAATTGTAAGAAAAATTAATGAGGGGCTTTGGGGGGTGCGCAGTATTGGGTGAGTTTAAAACCTTGTTATTTAAATGTTTTTTAACATTTTTTTAATTTTTTTTTACATTTAATTTTTTTAACTTATTTATAATTTTTTAAGCATTTGTTAAATTTTTTTATTTAAAAGTTTTTATTTAAAATATTTTTTAACATCTGTTTAAAACATTTTTTTTTACATTTTCTTAATGATTAATTTTAAAAAAAAATTAATTTTTTTTAAACGCATACTATTTACAAGTATTTTTTTAAAACATTTAACATTTTTCATATTTTAATGTAAAAAGTATTTTTGTAAGTGTTTGTTTTAAAAAAATTAATTTAAGTGTTTGTTTTAAAAACTTTTTTTAAACATTTGTTTAAAACATTTTTATTTAAACATTTTTTAAATCTATTTTGTAACACTTGTTTAAAATGTTTTTACATTTATTTTTAGTCATTTAATTTAAAACGTTTTTTGAACGCATGTTTTTTACATGTATTTTTTTTAAACATTTAACATGTTTTATGTAAAAACATTTTTTTATTAACATTTTACAGTGGGTGGATTTGTTATTTTTTTCTAAATAGATTTATATATGTCTATGAATTTATATATATTATGTGCAAATTGAAAAAAATATTAATTAGGGATTGGGGGTGTGTAGCACCTCTGTAGTGGGTTTAAAGCGTTGTTATTAAACATTTTTTATCATTTATTTAAAACATTTTTTTATATTTACCTTTTTACTTAATTATAAAAATTATTTTTAAGCATTTGTTTAATTTAAAACATTTTTTTAAACAATTTTTATTTTTTTTGCAGGGCAGGCCCGGCCCAGCCTGATCTTATTCAGGCCGGGTTGAAATTACAACCTTAGGAGGTGCGCAACAGTGGGTGAGTTAATTTTTTTCTAAATAGATTTATATATGTATATATAATATATATAATATATGCAAGTTTTATCATATTTAAAAAAATTAATGAGGTTGGGGGTGTACGAACATCATTGGGTGAGTAGTTATTTTTTTGTTAATATATAATAAGTTATATATATATATATATATAATATGAGAAAATTGTAAAAAAATAATTAGCGGTTGGGGGGTGCGTCGCAGTGGGTGGGTTAATTTTTTTTCTAAATAGATTTATATATAATATATGCAAGTTGCAACATATTTAAAAAAATTAATGAGGTTGGGGGATGTGCACAAACATCATTAGGTGTGTGCGTTATTTTTTTTAATATAAAATAAGTTATTATATATATAATATTAAATCATTAACACACACACACACACACACACATATTATTAATGGATTTTTAAAAGCCACACTTAATTGATATATATTATTAATAGCTTTATATATATATATATATTATTAATGGATTTGTTTATATATATATATATTATATCATATCATTGATATATATATATATTATTAATCGATTTGTTTATATATATATAATATGCAAGTTTCATCATATTTAAAAAAAATTAATGAGGTTGGGGGGTGTGCGCGAACATCATTGGGTGAGTGTGTTATTTTTTTTGTTAATATATAATAAGTTATTATATATATATATAAATAATGTTAAATGATTGATATATATATATATATATATATAATATGAGAAAATTGTAAAAATAATAATTAGGGGTTGGGGGGTGCACTGTAGTGGGTGGGTTAATTTTTTTTCTAAATAGATTTATAAATAGTCATTTTTAAATAGTTGTTTACTTTTTTGAATTTTTAATTAGTAATCACATTAAAGAACTTGTATTCCTGAATATTATTCTTAGAGGATATTCCTAGTGTCTATGCACGTTCTCTCTATGGTTCAACCCTGCTTTCCGCTTTTATAGTAGTTAGTAGGTTAATAAATTTAAAAATTTGCATGCATTGTGATGCGTGTTCTAAAACGAAACTTGGAGAAGACACTATAAGAAAATCTAATATATAGGATGAAACATCTGGGATGGATATGATATCCATCCCCAATAAAATCCATAATTTTTTTGAATCTGATTATCTGGGACAAATTTTATATTCATCCCAAAGAAGTCCTTATCTCAGATGATTTTGAAATCCATCCCAGATAAATTAGGGCACACATGCTTTATCTTGGACGGAATAAAATATGTCATTGACACACATTTTTATAATTATGATCAAATCTATATTTATTTACATATATAGTTAAGTATATTTTTATTTTAAATTATAGATATATAATTAAATAAATATTTCTAAATAAATATTTTATAAACCTATAAATATAAATAAATGTATTTTTTAATATATATATATTTATTTATAAATATGTATTTATAAATATGTATAATCATTATAATTATAACTTATAAATTTCATTATAATTATATTTTTATAAAATGTGTGTATATATATATCAGAATTAAATAATATGCACAAACATATATTTTAAAATTATAATTATCTATATTTTTATTTATGTAGACCTCCTCCAATGGCCCAAAGGCCTTTATTTTTTATTGATTTTTGAAAATACACCTTTAAAGGGGTGAGGTGGAACCCTAACAAGGCCCGTAGGCATAAGTATTACATGGCCTATAGGCCTTAGAGGAATTCATTACCCATAGGCTTCAAAAATTACATACAACTCAGACTAACTACTCGGAACTACTCCTCCCCAGCATCTTCATCATGAAATCAACTCTCCACCTTCGCATGGCTGTTCGGTTAGGATTTCCCATGCATGAACAGGCTTGTCCCGTTGGCAGGTGCCATACCCTCTCATTCTTGCAATCTGTTTAGCTTTTGCTACGGTGAAAGCTCCTTGATCATCCTCCTAGAGCTTGTTCCTTGTAGGTTGTCTGGTTTTCATCTGCACTTGAGGTGTCCCGAAGGCCTTAAGGTGGCCCGAAGGCCTAACTAACCCAAAGGCCTGGGTGGTCCGAAGGCCTTAAAGGACTCAGGGACCAAATCGGTGGCCCAAAGGCCCAAACAGGGGAATATTCCCAGCTACTACAGTGCCAAACAGTACCTACTACAGTTCCCACTACAGTACATTCTATAGTACCTGCTACGGTACTGCTACAACACCTAAAAATTATCCCTCTTCCTAGATTTGATCCCGGGTCACCTGGATGCACTTAAGGAGTCCTTACCAACCAGGATGAGGCTCATGTGCTTTATGTAGACACACACACACACACACACACACACACATATGCATGTTAGTTTGTATATTATTATATATTTATATAATTTATAAATATGCATTCATATGTATTGAATTTATATTATATAAATATATAAATATATAAATATATAAATATATAAAAATCATATATGTGTTTTTTTAAATATTATATATATAGTCATTTCATTGAATGTATGTATCTACAAATATGTACACTACTACTACTAATTATCTAATTCCATTCATATTTATAAAAATATATAACCATATTAAATGTAAATACACATGAAAATTTATATAAATATGTGTTTGTGTGTCAATATATATATATAACCATGTTATGAAAAAAAACAAACATATAAATAAACAAACACAAAGAGAAACAAACATACAATAAAATAGGAAAAAAATCAATCAATCAATCAAATATGTATATATATTTATTAAAAAAACAAATAAATATGTTGGAATAATGACTCATGGAATACTACTGGAACCAAAATGATTATCTCTAAATGGTCACTATAAGTTTTTGAGGGATGTGAATCCTCAGTTTTTTCAATCTGGATTGGGTTTTCTAGCCACCCTCTTCATCTATTTAGATTGAACACGCTTTGAGATTTCTAAGATTTCGGGTAATCCAACTAGGTTAGACTCTTCCACTTTCAATATTTCATGGCCTTTAGTTTCTCAAGTGTGTATTGAGTTTTATGTGTCATAATATCTTCCATATAGAGTGTGGATTGTGAATGGATTTGAGTGATTCTATCAACAGGTTCACTACAAAAATATTCCCCATTATTGTGTGTTATGTCATTGATGAGGCCATTTTGAGTGTGCATGTATCCAATTATGAAGGTTTGAAAATGAGGCATGGTAAATTAGGTTTTCAATATCTTTGAAAAACATGATAATAAGAAAAACATAAATCATGTACTTCCTTAAAGTAATACATTTTTAAATCCATTTCACAAATATGGTTCTTTTCCAAAACAATTTCAATTTTAAAGGAAACCAAACCTCTATCTTTAAAACATCACACTTTTGAAAAATAAACCCACACATGGTTTCAAATATTTAAAAATTTAAAACTAATTAAAACACTTTGAAAACCATTCCCCCATTTCCCCTTAAAATATTTCATCACACCCAACTCAATGTAATCAAGGAAACAATGGAAACAATAATGGAACACAACCACTGTGGGTTACAAATAATGCTAATAAATGGATGGAACATCACTATAAAAAAAGGATAAACCATAAGTAAAACATGGAATCAAAGAAAATTTATCCAATACAAATACACACACATGACAATGTATAAAAAAACAACATAAGATACATCACAAGAAGAGTGTAACATATGATACATAGCATGAGGAAATACCATGAGAACTAATGAGACAACACAAGACACATACACGTGGACCTAATTTTAGCAGTTTATCGGTCACACATCCGTTAACTGAATCACTCTAACCAGTCTCCTCGGTGATATACCCAAATCAAGGTGTTATTTACAATTAAAGGGGGACTATCCAGTGTATAAATCTCAACTATCCAAACACATCCCTAACACTTCCCACTTAGTAGACTCGGTTTTCCCATGGAATAATTTTAGGAGGTGTTACATGAACAAACAACATCATTAAATGATAATAACAAATCCCCAAGGGATAAAACTACAATCTTGTCCTTCCCACATCACATACTACCCTTAGAATGATTCTAATACATTAGCACAACATGAATCACACAACAAAGCATCCATCTCATGGATAAGAATAAAATTCATCAACAACACAAGGGGGATCGACAAGGGAATAGACAAAATCACTTCAAAAGTTCCAACCAAGCCTTCACTTTTCAAAACTAAAAATATATTTTAACATTAATGTCCCTGGTTTTTGAATTGGGTTGAAAACCACTCATGTTTTTAATTTTTGAATTATTAGGTATGTCGTTTTCTTTCTCGAGCATCAGAACTCAATTATGAGAGTTTACCCAATCCAATATTCATATTTTGGATGGGTTCAGAGACTTGGAGAGTTCCTAGAGTGTTTGTAAGGGCTTCAAGAATGTTGGGGGACTGAAGGCCTAGTTTTAGGGTTGCAGGCTGAGGCTCACGGTTAGTGTAAACCATGCGGCATCTTCCAGCTAACCGTGTGGCTCATTTTTGAACTACCACACTATTTGGTTAAACCATGTGGGTGAGGTGCATGACCATGTGTGGGGGGTCTTTAGTAATTGTAGATCATTCTACATGGTTTGTGCACAGTTAGAAAAAACCATGAAAAAAGCCACACGGGTATTTCCACTTAGGTAGTACCTCAACACTGTAGCCTGCACAGTTTGATCACAGTTTGGAAAACCATGCGAGATAAACATACAAACCCTTTAAATAGGAAATTTTTTGTTTCCCCCCTTATCCCTATTTCTCATTTCCTCCCTCTTTCTTCTCTCTTTTCTATATATAGTAGAATGGTTCCTCCATTTTCCCTCTTCCTCTTGGATTGCTCCCATCTCTCCTTCGGTACTCCAATTTCAGATCCGTCAGGTGCAATAGAACCATGCCGATAAGGATTGTCATACCCATGAATATTATTCTCTATGATATCTCCTCATGTAGTGATAAATAATTTTGATTCAATTCATCCTATTTTCACGGAATATGATAGAAACATAGATCTTTTCCAATCTGCTTTGAGTTAGAGCTTGATACCGGATGTGCCTACATCTACGAGTACAAGGTAGGTGGTTCATACCTTTATTTTTGTTTTCTAAGACTTTTGGGGTGAGATAATTTTAGCATGAATTTGGGTAATTGAGATAAACCCTCATGATTCATATTAAATTGATCGTATGACCATGCGGGATACCTCTAAGCATGACCTAGTTAATTTCAAGCGTGCAAGGCTGGGTTAGAGGCTGTCGAACACCTTGGGTAGCTAAGCCAATATGTGTTTTGAATTGAATTGATTATTTTAAGTTGATCTATTCAATTGAATTCAATTGTATAGTTTGCTTTATATTGAGTTATTTATTGAATTCGAGATGTGAAATTTAGTTTCATTGAATTTATTATTTAATTGAAAGTGAATTATTTATATATAATTGATTGTGATATACTTTTGAGACCTAAAGGGTCATGTAAGGCATGGGTCGAGGCTGGGATAGCTTGGCCATTCAGAATTAAGGTGATGTGATTGTCTGGTTGGGCTTGGCCCAAATTACTTGGGTGATGTGATCATCGGTTGGCATCAGAGATGTCGATTGAGGTGGTGAGGCCATCAGGTTGGGCATGGCCCATGTTATTGGATGGAAAGACCATCAAACTTGATCAACACAGTCACAGGAGCATGAGGTTCCAAAGTTGGTGTGGATTAGGAACTAATTTGGTGATCGCTGCTCACCCGTGATGGCCAAAGCACCGATTTGAGTCATCACTACTGGAAAGGGGACTTTTCCCAACACTTGTATACCAATGGTTCAAATAACCGTTGTTATATGTTGTCTTTACCAATGGTTTTCATAAAATGTTGGTAAAGACCTTGAACAAGTTACTTTTCCCAACAGTTTTATGAAACCGTTGGGAAAAGTGGGGAAAAAATCACTTTTCCCAATGGTTTGAAAAAAACGTTGGGAAAGATGGGGAAAAGTTAGTTTTCCCAACGGTTTCATAAAACCATTGGAAAAGATTGATTTTTCCCAACAGTTTTTAAAAACTTTTGGAAAAAAATCCCCAAATTCTCCAAATGCAGGCAGCGACCTCCCCACGATTCCAGAACCCTTCCGCTGGTCTCCAGAAGCGATTCCTTGGCAGAAGCACTTCCGAATACCCACCTATTCCATCAGACCAGCAGCTACCAGGTTATAATCCTTCCATATTTTATCAAGGATATAGTTCCACCTCTTATAAATCATATCCTTCCATTCTCAACGATTTCGTTATTCCCAATTTTTAGGGTTTTTGTAAAATTTTATGATTATTCCATGAATTGTGTACTCAAATCCCTATATCGGTGTATGTCCAATTAATGTTTTCATTACACATTTACATTTATAAGGGTATGGTGTCTCTTTATTGTGTTCTAATTTTGAAGATTCATAGTTTTTTTAATCTGATTCAAATATTATAGCTTCATGTATATGAACTAATAAGAAATTGTTTGTAATATTTATTGATATTATTTCATGAAAATTACTCTTTTCATTAAGATCATGCCAAACATGAAGATCTTGTTCATCTTAATTTTTGTACACTATGTGTATTACATAACAAGTATGTATCATGTTTCTATCAAAATCTATATATATATAAAATGACACACTGTTCACTTATCCTTTGCACAATAGAACATATGGATTATCTTATTGAACTTTTCCAAATAGTATGTGGTCCCTAATTAGTACTTCTCAATTCTTCATGAAACTAATTCAAAGAATGTCAAATTCACAATATTAGTGAATATTAGTTTTTCTAATATAACCATTAATCATTCTGCCTTCGACATCATACATGTGTTATTCAATCACCTTTTTAAAACACAATGACCATTTTCACTGATTTGGGGTTCCTCAAAATGCTTGGGAAAATCAGAAAAATGCATGTATTGAATTGTGTTTCTCACATGGTTTCATGGATACAAGTTCATCTCGAAAATCATGACTGTGTGGTTCAAATATCATAAGGACCATGAGATTATTATTCTTTACACAAATGAAGTTTTTTTCTACAACTATGTGTTTTTATTTTTACTTTTGATTTGGCCGAAAGGGGAGCTTTGTGGTCATTAATCATGGTTGTGGGTGGTCATTTAGAATGTAAGATAGTATGAATTCATTTTACTTGATATATACAATATTATTATTAATTTATGTTCAATTTGATTATCTTTAACAAGTGATGTTATTTAATAAGTTGTTATTAATGGTTGTAATAATGACGATATGGTATAAGGGTTCATATGGTGTGTATAAGGGTTCACATGGTATCAGTGAACTCAAGTCATTAATTTAAGCCATCATTCTCACTAGCATGTAAGAAATTGAATGATATAAACTCATCCTCACATGATTTCTTACCTTAGATAGTGTCCAACATATGGAATATGAGCTTTTGAATTCATCAGTTAACCATGATCATATATTCCATTTCCCCCAAGATGACTGTACAAATATAATTTTAGGGTCAACTAAATATGGTTCTCATTGTACGTTGTATATTATGTGTCCTTCTTGGAAAATACTCACTTTTATGAGGGTGGGGTGCTTTTTACTACCCATTCTGGTATGTGTAGACAACCATAAAAATTTTAGATAAGTCACAAGTTTAATTCAGTAATGTTGTTATCATTGACATACTTTATTAAGAATTTCAAATTTAAAAATAAATGTTTTTGTCTATACTTAATGAAATTAAATCTTTTTACAGGCCATGAACAACCTATTAGTGTAGAAGACTAAAATTTATTCACCCATGGGGTGCGCTTGACTTGGGGAAGTAATTGGGTAATGAAAGGTATGGACATGTGTCAATAATGAGTTATTGAACATGAGTGAATGATTTGGGATGCCTATAACACATGATGGGACCCGAGGCATGTGCCTCTTATAGAACTAATGAAAATGAATATAAATAAATTTTAATTTAATTTATGAGTACTTGTTCTTTACATTATTTTAATAGTTCACTACATCGACTAGAAACTTCTTCCTTTATCATTTACTTAAATGTATTTTCTATTAAAGTTTAATCCTATTGAATTGTTTATGACAAAATGACTTATATAAATTCTTTTTACAGAATGGACAGAAGTTGGATGTATGAAACCGATTGGATCTCAAGCGATTTTCAAAAAAATTTGGAGAGCTTTATAGATTTTGAATTTCACAATGCTTCAGATAGTGGTCGCATACACTGCCCATTTTCCAATTATGTTGGTAGACCTTGGTTGAGCTGTGAAGAAGTTAGCTACCACATAACCAAAAATGGTTTTCAAGCAAACTACTTTGTGTGGTATCACAATGGGGAGAAAATGAAATCTCAAATTGGTGATGATCGAAATGAAAAGACTACAATGGAGAATTTGTTAGATGATCGGTTTCTGTTTATTCGTCATCATAAAAAAGAAAGGATTTCGACTCAAGAAGAATTCGATATGAGAACAACTGATGCATCTAGTGAAAATGATGATATTGATAGGGTGAAAAAATTGAATGATGCTTCCACGACTCCAGTATATCGACAATGCGATAAAATAAAAAAGATGGAATTTTTAATCCGATTGTTTCATGTGAAAACTATGTATGGGATTTCTAATACAACAATCGATTACATTCTTACCCTCTTGAAGGATTTACTTCCAGATGATGCATATATTCCCTCAAACCACTATATGGCATGAAAGTTAGTTGAGGAACTTGGATTTTCAAGAAAAAAAATTCATGCTTTCTCGAAAGATTGCAATTTATTCTGGGAGGAAACCGCTGAACGAAATGATTGTATAAAATGTGGCACATCTTGCTGGAAGTCAAAATATGATGGAACACCATCCCGCGTTCCACAGAAAGTAATGTGGCACTTTCCATTGATCCCCAAACTCCAGAATCTTTTTATGTCTGATGACATATCAATAAAAATGAGATGGCATGATACTGAGAGAAAGAAGACTAATGATGAGTTGGTTCATCCTGCAGATGGATTTTCATGGCAGAGATTTGATGCTCGACATCCTGATTTTGAAGCTGACATGCGTAATGTGAGGCTAGGTCTTTCATGCGATGGTTTTAATCTGTTTGGGCAGATGCTTACTTCGCACAACACATGACCAGTTTTTATACACATTTATAATCTTCCCCCATGGTTGTGTATGAAAAAACCTTTCACTTTCATGAGTATACTCATATCTGGTCCTTCTGATCCCGACATTAATATTGATGTCTACATGCAACCTTTAATAAAAGAGTTGAAACTTCTTTGGGATGTGGGTGTGCGCACATACGATGCATGTTCGAAAGACATATTTCAGATGCGTGATGTGCTTATGTGGACGATCAATGATTTTCCGGCTTATGCAATGATGTCTGGATGGATCATGAAGGGAAAATTGTCATGTCCAGTTTGTATGAAGAATACACGATCCAGAAGACTGAAACATCGCTGTAGTTTCAGTTTTATAGGACATCGACGATTCTTTCCAAAGGATCATCCATATAGAATGAATCGTCGAAGATTTGATAATACCATAGAGACCGATGATCCACCTCAGCATATGTCTAGAACTGACATGCTTAATGAATTGAAAGATTTCAGTTTTTCGTTCGGGAAGGGTCAAATGAAATCTGGAAAGAGAAAGAATGTTTCCCCTGAAACCTGTTACAATTGGAGGAAGAGGAGTATCTTTTTTTATTTTCCTTATTGGTCAACCAATTTTTTACGTCATTGCATAGACGTAATGCATATTGAAAAGAATATATGCGAAATTTTTCTTGCGGTTCTTCTAAATGTCAAGGGGAAGACAAAAGATGATTTACGATCTCAGCGTGACTTGGTGGATTGGGGCATCAGACCAGAATTACATCCTGTGCGTATCAGTGAAAATAAATGGAAACTTCCATGTGCTTCTTATGTGATGACACCTACGAAAAAAACAATTTTTGGAAGTATAAGAGACTATTAGAGTTCCTGATGGCTATTCAAGAAACATATCTAAATGGGTCAACAAAAGAGAGTTGAAGCTAAAATATTTGAATACTCATGATTATCATGTTCTACTGCATGAGTTGCTTCCAATAGAAATCCGTCATCTTTTTTCTAATAATGTAAGGGTGGCTGTTATTCAGTTGTGCCATTTGTTTAGAGATCTTTGTGCTAAGAAGTTTTCCAAGTCTTTCTTGCAAAAAATGTTGACAGATGCCCCATTAATTTTGTGTGAGTTGGAGAAAATATTTCCTCCATCATTTTTTACATGAATACTGCATCTGACTGTCCATATTCCCACTGAAATACTTCTCAGAGGACCTGTTTCTTTTCGTTGGATGTATCCAACTGAAAGAAATATGTTCACATTAAAGTCTTATGTCCGAAACAGAAATCATCCCAAAGGTTCTATCGTGAACAGTTACTTGGATCAAGAATGTATGGATTTCTGCTCGATGTATTTGTCTGATCTTACTACAAGATTGAACAAACCAATGAGAAATGAAGAAGAACAGTATGAGAAAATTGAACCCAGTTTTCCATCACTTCCTCAAACAGGAGGAATTCCTGGATCATATACATTGAATACATTAAGCCATGAAGAGCGGGAGATGGCACATCACACAGTTTTGTTCAACTGTGATTTGTTCAATGACTATATCAGGTAACTAAATTGATTATGTATATCTTACATATATATCTGTTAAACTATTCATATTTTTTATCTACAAGGAACATAAAACAATGATAAATAGGAAGCACCGTTCTTTATCTTTGAGAAGGAGAGAGACTTTGCATAGTAAAGAGTTTTATGCTTGGTTAAAATTGAAGGTATAAAAAAAATAATGTTTAAAATAATTATATCAATATTTAATTAAGTTTAATAGTCATTTATATTGCAGGTATTGAGTTTGTCTGCTGACTCTGTCTCTGAGGAAATAAGAGCTTTGACTTTTGGTCCTAATACCGTGGTTCGTGACTGTAAATCAATTGTTATCAATGGGTAAAAATTTATTGTCATTGAATAAGAAAAGAATATGAGAACACAACATGATGGTGTTATGGTTACTACCACAATAGATTCTTATGCCAGTGCATCAGATAGTAGACCGCGATTTGAAAATGTGGGTTATTATGGAGTTGTTGAGAAAATAATAATATTGCATTATTACTCTCATGGACGAGTCACAATAATGAAATGCTATTAGTTTGATTCGATGACAAGACATGGAACATTTATTGATGATTGTGGATTTCAAGTAATTAATATGACTCACACTCTTGCTACTGAAGAACCATATGTGTTGGCATCAATGGCTAAACAAGTTTTTTATGTCAAAGACCAAATTTGACCTAAATTTGGTGTCATAGTTGAAGTAATTCCAAGACATATTTTTGATGATGGTGATGATGTAATTGACACTGTCCCTAGTGCCATTGGAACCAATCCATTTATTTCTTTTGATGAATCAAATAGCTCAATTTTTAGAGTTGATTGTGAACCTGAAGTTGTGGTTGAAAATATATAGAATCATTCATCCATGTTATCAATTCTTTTGGTTTACCTTGAGTTGGGTTTTTAAGGTTGGTAATATTCAAATTGATTTAGTATTGATCACAAATATGTTTTAGCTGACTTGACCATTATGTGAATTTTCAATGTTTATTGGTTGCAGTTTTATTTGAATTGCATTTTCTAATTTGGAATTGAACTGTATTCAAACATAGTCAAAAAATATATCTAACTTGGTGAACATTACAACTTGTATGATTTATTAAATCCATTCAAGCTCTTCTAAAACAATTGATAGCTGACTTGACCGTTATGTGAATTTTCAATGTTTATTGGTTGCAGTTTTATTTGAATTGCATTTTCTAATTTGGAATTGAACTGTATTCAAACATAGTCAAACAATATTTCTAACTTGGTGAAAATTAAAACTTGTATGATTTATTAAATCCATTCAAGCTCTTCTAAAACAATTGATAGCTGACTTAACCATTATGTGAATTTTCAATTTTTATTGGTTGCAGTTTTATTTGAATTGCATTTTCTAATTTGGAATTGAACTGTATTCAAACATAGTCAAACAATATTTCTAACTTGGTGAACATTACAACTTGTATGATTTATTAAATCCATTCAATCTCTTATAAAACAATTGATAGCTAAATTACCAATGAATCCCCCTATTCCCTCATATATTTAGTTTTTTGGGTTACACATTAGTTTTATTTTTCTAATTAATTACATATTTGTTTTCAAAAGCAGGAAATGAATCCAATTGAAGAGAGACGAAGGAAAAAA
Source organism: Viscum album (assembly GCA_963277665.1). NCBI lineage: Eukaryota > Viridiplantae > Streptophyta > Magnoliopsida > Santalales > Viscaceae > Viscum > Viscum album. Next base: position 1,657,434,006 of record OY728137.1, read on the forward strand.
ATGATGGAGAACAATCGTCGAATGGCGGAGTTGGGAATTCCATCATTAGTGCCTGTAGTGAGTACTTTATTTCAAATTGATATATTTAAAGAATATATAATGTCATGTGATTAATTTTTTTGTAAACATTTTTGTAGGATCCACCTATACGTCAACAATTATTCGACGAGGAGCCTAGTACTGGTCCTAGTACTCAGACCGGTGGTACGAGGAGGGTTCGTACCAAAGGTGGACGAGTAGTTGCGCGTACCCAACTAGACCCTGCCCCTCCCACTAACATGTAATCCTTCTCACATTCTGATCCCGGTGTGTCGTTAGGGACACACGGAATATTTAGGCCTCCCATGTTTTCGCTACCTTCTGCATCTTCTGGCCTATCATTTTCACATCCCATGATGATTCCCACTCCCTAGTCAACATCCGTTCAGATAGCTGTCCCATATTCTTTTTCTTCTACTTCTGTCTCTCCGAGCTTCTATATTCCATCGTCTTCGACTCCTTTTCCACCACAGGGTGTTCCATCAGTTTCTGTGGATCCAGCGGTGCTCAACGATCAGACTGGCACAAGTATATTTATAGAACCCTAACAAATTTTTATAGCAATATTTATTTTCATTATAATATGTTTTGATAAAATATTTGTTTTTCTTTCATGACAGATACATATAATGACAGGAGGCATGGGCGGGGGCGTACACGCATGCGTTCGGTGTGGAACCGCCACACACAGGTTATGGTGGATTATAATGAATACAACCAAATGGTTGAGAAAACAGGGCAACAATGTCGGAGTTTTTTAGCGACGCTTTCCAAATACTCCGACATCATTTCCGTCAGCCCGCTATTGTGGAGACATTTTCCACATGAGGTCAAGGATAGATCTTGGGCAGAGATATGGGTAAAAAAATCTGTTCTATTTAATTCCATGAATTATTTTTGTATTTATATGAATTAATATTTTGATTTCAGCTTCGATTTAATTTTCCCAATGGTGAGGGTGCACGAACAGAACGTCTAAAGGATTTAGGTGAGATTTGGAGAGCCTACAAGCATGAGTTGTATATTGGATGGGTTGCTAGAGTTGGAACTGAGTTAGAGTCGGTACCAGTGGTGGATGATTGTCCTATAGAGTAGTATCGTCAGATGATTACTCATTAGATGAGTACCCAGTTTAAGGTATTAATAACATTTGAGGTATTTAAATAATAACTTTCATGTTTTGCATTAATATTATCTGTTTCATTTTTGAATTTTATTTAGGAATAATCTGGAAAAACTAAAAAGAACATTGATGCAAAAAAAATACCTCCACACACTGGGATGAACTATGATGCCTGATCATGAGAGGAAGCAGGTATGACAATTGTTTATAAGTTTTCTTTACGACTAACACTTTATTTTGTTTCCTCAATTATTTAATAGTTTGATAAATTTTTCATATAACTTTAGTTTTCAATGTCATTTTAGAGGCAAATACAAAATATTTAAGGATGTGTGCCTCGAGCAAAACTATTTTGCTCGAGTAGACGGAAAAAGGATGGAAGTGCCATCAACGAAGCGACTCAGCAGCAGATTTTAAGTTTTAATATGTTGAATTTATATTTTAATATCTATTTTTTAACTTAATGATATATTTATATTTGTAACAATCTGCTTTAGAGGCCCTCGATGCCCAAGAACCAGACAATTTTGGGCCAACAGATCACTTACATCAGGTGTTGGGAGAGGAGCATTCTGGCAGAGTACGCTGCCGACCTAGGATAGCCCCGATGAGGTATTGTCCCTCCTAAGGTATGAGCTGTAGTGCCACCGAGCTACAGCAAGTTAGGGCACAGGAAGAACAAGCTAAGAAAAGGGCTACAGAGACGGCAGAACAGTTTGCTAGGGAAAACAGTGCGTTTATAAAATTTATTGAAGTTCTACGTCCAACACTTCCAGCAAAGGCCAGCCCAACTTTGGATGAGTATATGTCGTTGATACGTTCTATATATGGTGCACCAGTTGGTAGTTCTAGTGGTGGTCAGGACGATGTCCAGCTTGACGATGATGATGGTGAGGAGTCTGATGCGAAAGAGGAGGGAGATGAGGAGGGCGAGGTGGGTGGCGAGGGCGAGGAGGAGGGCACGGGCGAGGGAGAGGAGGGAGAGGACGATGATGGGGAAGAGGAAGAGGGTGATGATGATGGTGATGATGGTGATGGTGATGTGGGACAAGTTGATCCATTACATTTTTGACTGATATTACTGATATTTGATATTTAATCTATTCTAGTTGTTGGTTTTATCTAGACTCATAGTATATTATTGGAGTTGAGTTATTTTTATATATTATCTATTTTTATGGATGTTTTTGTCTTTTAGTGGTTGTGTGTTTGGGAGCCCCCCTACTTCCTGGACCCTGGACAACCCCCCACCCTCCTCCCTGGACCCCGGACAACCCCGCTGGACAGCTCCCTAGACAGCCCCCTGGACAGCCCCCACCCTCTTCCTTGGACCCCAGACAACCCCCCGAACACCCCCCGGACAGCCCCCAGATAGCCCCCGGAAAGCCCTCCGGACATCCCCCCCACCCTCCTCCCTGGACCCCGGAAAGCCCTCCGGACAGCCCCCCAGATAGCCCCCCAGATAGCCCCCACCCTCTTCCTTGGACCCCAGACAACCCCCTAAACACCCCTGGACAACCCCCTGATAGCCCCCCAAATAGCCCCCCAGATATCCCCCCACCCTCCTCCCTGGACCCCGGACAACCCCCCGGACATCCCCCCAGACAGCCCCCCGGACAACCCCCCCACCCTCTTCCTTGGACCCCGGACAACCCCCCGAACACCCCCAGACAGCCCCCAGACAGCTCCCCGGACAGCCCCCCCACCCTCCTCCCTGGACCCCAGACAACCCCCCAGACAACCCCCCAGACATCCCCCCAGACAGCCCCCCACCCTCCTCCTTGGACCCCAGACAACCCCCCGAACACCCCCCGGACAGCCCCCCGCACAGCCCCCCACCCTCCTCCTTGGTCCCCGGACACCCACCGAACAGCCCCCCCAGACAGCCCCGCCGGATAGCCCCCACCTTCCTTGATTTAATTTAATACTAGAAAATCTATAATATATATTTTATTTATTTTCATCATGATAATCAATGTAAATCACATTTACACATCTAATCAATATCATAGATTCTTGCTATGTTATAAAAGAGATGTATTCATTGGGCATGACATTGTTAGCTCCGAAATGTTTCATAGCATGATAAACTAAAATCTAATCCATACTAAGAATGATATAAAAATATTTTATATAAATGTCCACAAGATTTTAAGTAAATACCATTCCACTAATAGACACATGAGGATTCTCATAAAATGGACAACATTTTAAGTACATACAGAAAACCAACCAAACGCATTTGGTTTTCATTAAAACTTTAGGAGAACGATCCATGGGTCATATGTGACATGTATGAATCAACCCCGCCTCAATCTGAGATGCAGTGTGGCCGGCACCACTCAAAGTGTCTGCCTTTTGTTTCAAAAGGACGTCATTTTAATTGAAAAACATCAACTGGCATACATAAAAGTGACTAAACGCATTCGGATTGTGTTGATACATTAGCACAACGATCCATGGGTCATATGTGATGTGTATGAGTCAACCCCGCCTCAATCCGAGGCACGGTGTGACCGCCACCACTCAAAGTGTCTGCCTTTTGTTTCAAAAGGACGTCATTTTAATTGAAAAACATCAACTGGCATACGGAAAGCTGACCAAACGCATTCGGATTGTGCCGATACTTTAGAAAAACGATCCATGGGTCATATGTGACGTGTATGAGTAAACCCTGCCTCAATATGAGGTGCGGTATGGCCACCACCACTCAAAGTGTCTATCTTTTGTTTCAAAAGGACGTTATTTTAAGTGAAAAACATCAACTGGCATACGGAAAACTGACCAAATTCATTCGTATTGTATCGATACTTTATCACAACGATCCATGGGTCATATGTGACGTGTACGAGTCAACCTTGACTTAATCTAAGGCACAGTGTGGCCAGAATCACTCTAAGTGGCTCTCTTTTTCTTAAAATGGACAACATTTTAAGTACATACGGAAAACTGACCAAACGGATTCGGTTTCCGTTGAAAACTTAGGATAACGATTCATGGGTCATATGTGACGTGTAATAATCAACCTTGCCTCAATCTGAGATGCGATGTGACCGACACCACTCAAAGTGTCTGCCTTTTGTTTCAAAAGGACGTCATTTTAATTGAAAAACATCAACTGGCATACGGAAAACCGACCAAATGCATTCGGATTGTGTCGATACTTTAGAAAAATGATCCATGGGTCATATTTGATGTGTAAGAGTAAACCCCGCCTTAATCTGAGGCACGGTGTGGCCTCCACCACTCAAAGTTTCTGTCTTTTGTTTAAAATGGAAAACATTCTAAGTACATATGGAAAACCGACCAAACACATTCGGTTTTTGTTGAAAATTTAGGAGAACCATTCATGGGTCATATGTGATGTGTACGAATAAACCCTGCCTCAATCTGAGATAAGGTGTGGCCGGCACCACTCAAAGTGTCTGTCTTCTGTTTCAAAAGGATGTCATTTTAATTGAAAAACATCAACTGACATACGGAAAACCAACCAAACGCATTCGGATTGTGTCGATACATTAGCACAATGATCCATGGGTCATATGTGACGTGTATGAGTCAACCGCGCCTCAATCCAAGGTGTGGTGTGGCCGCCACCACTCAAAGTGTCTGCCTTTTGTTTCAAAAGGACGTCATTTTAATTGAAAAACATCAACTGGCATACGGAAAACCGACAAACGCATTCGTATTGTGTTGATACTTTAGAACAACAATCCATGGGTCATATGTGACGTGTATGAGTCAACCACACCTCAATCCGAGGCACAGTGTGGCTGCCACCACTCAAAGTGTCTGTCTTTTGTTTCAAAAGGACGCCATTTTAAGTGAAAAATATCAATTGGCATACGGAAAAGCGACCAAACACATTTGTATTGTGTTGATACTTTATCAAACAGATCCATGGGTCATATGTGACGTGTACGAGTCAACCCCGCCTTAATCTGAGGCATAGTGTGGCTGGAATCACTCTAAATGTCTCTCTTTTGTTTAAAATGGACAACATTTTAAGTACATACAGAAAACCGACCAAACACATTTGGTTTCCATTGAAACTTTAGGAGAACGATTGATGGGTCATATGTGACATGTACGAATCAACCTCGCCTCAATATGAGATGCAGTGTGGCCAAAACCACTCAAAGTGTCTGCCTTTTGTTTCAAAAGGACGTCATTTTAATTGAAAAAACATCAACTGGCATACGGAAAACTGACCAAACGCATTCAGATTGTGTCGATACTTTAGCCCAACAATCCATTGGTCATATGTGACGTGTATGTGTCAATACCTCCTCAATCCGAGGTGCGGTGTGGCCGCCACCACTGAAAGTGTCTGTCTTTTGTTTCAAAAGGACGTAATTTTAAGTGAAAAACATTATCTGGCATACGGAAAACCAACCAAACGCATTAGGATCATGTCGATACTTTATCACAATGATCCATGGGTCATATGTGACGTGTACGAGTCAACCCCGCCTTAATTAGAGGCACGGTGTGGCCAGAATCACTCTAAGTGTCTCTCTTTTGTTTAAAATGGACAACATTTTAAGTACATATGGAAAACTGAACAAACGCATTCGGTTTCTGTTGAAACTTTAGGAGAAAGATTCATGGGTCATATGTGACGTGTAAGAATCAACCTCACCTCAATATGAGATGCGGTGTGGCTGGAACCACTCAAAGTTTCTGCCTTGTGTTTCAAAAGGACGTCATTTTAATTGAAAAACATCAACTGGCATACGGAAAAGTGACCAAACGCATTCGGATTGTGTCGATACTTTAGAACAAAGATCCATGGGTCATATGTGACATGTATGAGTCAACCCTGCCTCAATACGAGGCGCGATGTGGCCTCCACCACTCAAAGTGTCTGCCTTTTGTTTCAAAAGGACGTCATTTTAATTGAAAAACATCAACCGGCATACGGAAAACCGACAAAACGTATTCGAATTGTGTCGATACTTTAGTAAAACGATCCATGGGTCATATGTGACGTGTAAGAGTCAACCCCGCCTTAATTAGAGGCACAGTGTGGCTATAATCACTCTAAGTGGCTCTCTTTTGTTTAAAATGGACAACATTTTAAGTACATACGGAAAACCGACCAAACGCATTCGGTTTCCGTTGAAACTTTAGGAGAACGATTAATGGGTCATATGTGATGTGTAATAATCAACCCTGTCTCAATCTGAGATGCGGTGTGGCCGACGCCACTCAAAGTGTCTACCTTTTGTTTCAAAAGGACGCCATTTTAATTGAAAAACATCAACTGGCATACGGAAAAGCGACCAAACGCCTTCGGATTGTGTTGATACATTAACACAACGATCCATGGGTCATATGTGATTTGTATGAGTCAACCCTACCTCAATACGAGGTGTAGTGTGGCTGCCACCACTCAAAGTTTCTGCCTTTTGTTTCAAAAGGACGTCATTTTAATTGAAAAACATCAACTGGCATATGGAAAACCGACCAAACGCATTTGAATTGTGTCAATACTTTAGAAAAATGATCCATGGGTAATATATGACATGTACGAGTCAACCTCGTTTCAATCCGAGGCGTGGTGTGGCTGCCACCACTCAAAGTGTGTGTCTTTTGTTTCAAAAGGACGTCATTTTAAGTGAAAAATATCAACTGGCATACGGAAAAGAGACCAAACGCATTTGGATTGTGTCAATACTTTAGCACAACGATCCATGGGTCATATGTGACTTGTATGAGTCAACACCACCTTAATCTGAGGCACGGTGTGTCCAAAATCACTCTAAGTGGCTCTCTTTTGTTTAAAATGGACAACATTTTAAGTACATATGGAAAACCGACCAAACGCATTCGGTTTCCATTGAAACGTTATGAGAACAATCCATGGGTCATATGTGACGTGTATTAGTCAACCCCACCTCAATATGAGGCACGGTGTGGCCGGAACCACTCAAAGTGTCTGCCTTTTGTTTCAAAAGGACGTCATTTTAATTGAAAAACATCAAATGACATACGGAAAACTGACCAAACGCATTCAGATTGTGTCGATACTTTAGAAAAATGATACATGGGTCATATTTGATATGTAAGAGTCAACCCCGCCTCAATCTGAGGTGCGGTGTGGCCGCCACCACTCAAAGTGTCTGGCTTTTGTTTCAAAATGATGTCATTTTAAGTAAAAAACATCAACTGGCATACGGAAAACCGACCAAATGCATTAGGATTGTGTCGATACTTTATCAAAACGATCCATGGGTCATATGTGAAGTGTACGAGTCAAAACCACCTTAATTGAAGGCACGGTGTGTCCAGAATCACTCTAAGTGGATCTCTTTTGTCTAAAATGGACAACATTTTAAGTACATACGGAAAACCGACCAAACGCATTCGGTTTCCGTTGAAACTTTAGGAGAACGATTAATGGGTCATATGTGACATGTATTAATCAACCCTGCCTAAATATGAGACATGGTGTGGCTAGAACCACTCAAAGTGTCTGCCTTTTGTTTCAAATGGACGTCATTTTAATTAAAAAACATCAACTGGCATACAGAAAACCGACCAAATGCATTCGGATTGTGTCGATACTTTAGAAAAATGATCCATGGGTCATATTTGACGTGTAAGAGTCAACCCCTCCTCAATCCAAGGTGCAGTGTGGCCGTCACCACTCAAAGTGTCTGCCTTTTGTTTTAAAAGGACGCCATTTTCATTGAAAAACATCAACTGGAATACGGAAAACCGACCAAACGCATTCGGATTGTGTCGATACTTTAGCACAATGATCCATGGGTAATATGTGACGTGTACGAGTCAACCCTACCTCAATCCAAGACACAGTGTGGCCGCCACCACTCAAAGTTTATGTCTTTTGTTTCAAAAGGACGTCATTTTAAGTGAAAAATATCAACTGGCATATAGAAAAGTGACCAAACTTATTCAGATTGTGTTGATACTTTATCACAATGATCCATGGGTCATATGTGATGTGTACGAGTCAACCCCGCCTTAATCTGATGTATGGTGTGGCTGAAATCACTCTAAGTGGCTCTCTTTTGTTTAAAATGGACAACATTTTAAGTACATACGAAAAACCAACCAAACGCATTCGGTTTCCGTTGAAACTTTAGGAGAACGATTCATGGTTCATATTTGATGTGTATGAATCAACCCCGCCTCAATATGAGATGTGGTGTGGCTGGCACCACTCAAAGTGTTTGCCTTTTGTTTCAAAAGGACGTCATTTTAATTGAAAAACATCAACTGGCATACGAAAAACTGACCAAACACTTTCGGATTGTGTCGATACTTTAGCACAATGATCCATGGGTCATATGTGACAAGTAAAAGTCAACCCCGCCTCAATCCAAGGTGCGGTGTGTCCACCACCACTCAAAGTGTCTGTCTTTTGTTTCAAAAGGACGTCCTTTTAAGTGAAAAACATCAACTGGCATACAGAAAACTGATCAAACGCATTTGGATTGTGTCTATACTTTAGAACAACGATCCATGGGTCATATGTGACGTGTACGAGTCAACCCCGCCTTAATCGGAGGCACGGTGTGGCCATAATCACTCTAAGTGTCTCTCTTTTGTTTAAAATGGACAACATTTTAAGTAGATACGGAAAACCGACCAAACACATTCAGTTTCCATTGAAACTTTAGGAGAACGATTCATGGGTCATATGTGACGTGTATGAATCAACCCCGCCTCAATATGAGACACGGTGTGGCCGACACCACTCAAAGTATCTACCTTTTGTTTCAAAAGGACGTCATTTTAATTGAAAAACATCAATAGGCATACAGAAAACCGACCAAACGCATTCGGATTGTGTCGATACTTTAGAAAAATGATTCATGGGTCATATGTGATGTGTATGAGTCAACCCCGCCTCAATCTGAGGTGCGGTGTGGCTGTCACCACTCAAAGTGTCTGTATTTTGTTTCAAAAGGACGTCATTTAAGTGAAAAACATCAACTGACATACGGAAAACTAACCAAATGCATTAGGATTGTGTCGATACTTTAGCACAACGATCCATGGGTCATATGTGATGTGTACGAGTAAACCACTCCTTAATTGGAGGCACGGTGTGACCAGAATCACTCTAAGTGGCTCTCTTTTGTTTAAAATGGACAACATTTTAAGTACATATGTAAAAATGACCAAACGCATTCGGTTTCGGTTGAAACTTTAGGAGGAAGATCCATGGGTCATATGTGACGTGTACGAATCAACCCCACCTCAATCTGAGACGTGGTGTGGACGACACCACTAAAAGTGTCTGCCTTTTGTTTCAAAAGGACGTCATTTTAATTGAAAAACATCAACTGGCATACAGAAAACCGACCAAATGCATTCAGATTGTGTCAATACTTTAGCACAATGATCCATGGGTCATATGTGACATGTACGAGTCAACCCCGCCTCAATCCGAGGTGTGGTGTGGCTAGTATCACTCTAGGTGTATATATTTTGTTTAAAATGGATATCATTTCAGGTAAAAATACATGGTATACAAAAAACCGATCAAATTATGGATTGACTTCCGGATTCCACATATAATTTTCATCTAAATTTTAAATTGAATTCTAAATGAATTATGTATGTTTATAATTACATTATGAATTCTAATTTAATTATGGATGTGTATAGTTCCAGCATTATATGTTAAATGTGTATGAATTTGTTCTCTATATGTATGTGTTAGTTGGTTATTGAAGGTACAATAATTTTATATGTATGTGTTAGTTTATTATAGATACAATAATTGGATTGAAAATGAGAGGGAACCCACAAAATGAGACCTGGTGGGCAAATTGCAGAGCTGCTGGGCAAATTGCAGAGCTGCTGTGCAATTTTCCCAGCATAGGCTATGCCAACGGTTTGAAACCGTTGTCATAACATATCTGGGTTTTTTTACCAACAGTTCCATGAACCGTTGGTAAAACACTTTTCCCAACGGTTTAGAAACTGTTGGGAAAGAGGAGACCTTGGTTTTTTCCCAACGGTTTGGCAGAACTGTTGGGATAGAGTAATTTTTCTCCACCCTATCCCAACAGTTCACTGTAAACCGTTGGGAAAAGATTTCCCAACAGCTTACTTCCCTACGGTTTGAAGAAGTGTTAGTATAACATATACCAATGGTTCTAAACTGTTGGGAAATACTGTATTTCTAGTAGTGCATGTACACACAGGTTGACTCCATGATGAGGTGTTTTTGACCACTTTTGTGGGTAGAGGACCCTGATAATGTATATTAGGAAAATGGTTTTGGGGTTATTTTTGTATAAATCCATATGAAAGGTGAGGAGCCTTTGGTTGATAGTGGTGAGGCTATCAGTTGGAGGTTGAGGCCCACCGTTTTGAGGCCATGGGCCTAGATTATTTTGGGAGGATGAAGAATTTTATTTTTTGAGACATCAGGATATGGGCCGGTAGTGACTTTTATTTGAGGATAGATCTCACTGTGCCTTTGGATATCGGACTTGAACCATGGAGAGATTTTGAACTAGGGTCTAAGGGGCTGATTACTTTTGTTTGGGCATGACTTTGGGATGTCAGTGAATTATTTGAGACATGAGGTGTCAGGAGACATGAGGTTTTAGGTTACTTGTATGAGGTGGAAACTGAGGGTTCACCTAGGCTGACCAACTTCAGGGGATACCTTGGGGAATGGGCCAAGTATCCTCCCTCTTCTAAGATTTTGGTGTTAGTTGAGTCATTTGATGACTTCCTGGTGGATTTTGATCACTAAGGAAGTTTATGTTTACTTTATTCATGTGCTGTTTATTAATTTATTATGGTTCACACATGATTAAAAACTTATGTTGGGTATGCGCAATTGGGTGGTATCCTACTCATACACATTATCAAACCCTACATGGGACCTTCGGGATATGTGTAGACTTTATGATGTTTCATTTAGGTAAGGTTTTGGGATCTAGAGCTGGACCATAGTTTCCATTTGGAATGGATGCTGGCATAGGAACTTGAGGTCTCCCCCTAGATAGATTTTTCATTTTGTTTATATTTTATGTATCATCATGTTATATGGATGTAGCTACTGTTAGTTATCCAATGGTGACCCATTCTGGATATTGATATGTATGAACTGAATTTTATACATTATTTTCTTATTTTGTTTTAGTAGCTAAAAGTGTGCTGATGTGATTATTTACTTTCTGCTACTTCTACCCTATTAATTTCTTCCACTATTTAATTGATATTGATTGTGCTTTAGACATTCCAAGGTCTGGTTTGAGTCTGCTAAGTATTTTCTTTTCATAACATGTTATATTTATACTTATACCGGTATTATATCATCCCTAGATGGTATAGCCTCCCAAATTTACCTTTTTTATGACCTCATTTCTGGTCTAAATCCTTTGTTATTTGGGGAGGTGTGCCTAAGTCCTGTAGCCCTCTAAACCATAGCAATGTTTGAAAGTGGATTTTGAATCGGGGATGCTAAAAGTGGTATCAGAGCCATTTTTGACTGGTATTTAGTAGCAGTGTAAGGATGGCTATTAATGAGATAAAAATTTCTTTTGATTTTATTTTCTACTGGTATTACTATTTGGGTTATGTTATACTGGAGATTAGGATGTGGTCGAAACTATGTTTAGAACTCATGCTTGGGTTCCTGGAGCCCCATGTATGAAGGACGAACCAAGTTACCATGGGAGGGAATTTCTATTTAATTTTCCTCAGTTTATAGTTTATATGATTTCTACCTTGAGTGGTATTCTTGAAATGTGAATGCTATCTATTATAAATTGTGATCATTGACTTGGTATGAAAAGGAAGGTGATTTGTAACCTTGGCCCAATGAGGTAAGGTGTGTTTTAAATGATTGTTATGATTCTAATTAGGCACATGTTAGGGTGTTCTAATTATATATATGTGTGTGTGTGTACTTATTCCATGATAAAAGTTCTTTGAAATGGAATATGCCTTGTGGAATTTTTTATGCCATGTAATGTATATGTATATTTCATGTGATATGTGAAATGGGACTAGTTCTTATAGGAGTAGGAAAGAATGATTAAATGGGGTGATGCTAATCACCATGTTGAGAGATGTGGTCATCAGTTTGATGTGACGTAGTTCATCAGGATGGGAATGACCCGAGGTATTTTTGATACTTGGCTCTAGTATGAGAAGGTGAGGAGGCTAAGAGGTCAAAATTCCATGTTGAATAGTTGTATTGGGGAAGGGTAAGGGTAGTGAGTTGACATTTCCTATTACTACTTTCCCTATCTCTGTTTTATATGTATGTTATTGGGATATCTGGCCATGTTTATGGAATCCAGAGGGTTTCTCCTAGTTGGATCATATTGAGCATTAGGAAAGTGATGGATTGGTACTGTAGGAGAATGAGCAGGTTGAGACCCCTAAGGGCTAGGTATAGAAGGTACAAACTTAGGTACAAGCTTAAGCACAGGTCCTAGTGCAGGGAGGGAAGCCACCAGATCTTATAAAATTTGGGTCTTGGCTTGATGAGAAACTCTGAGTGAGCCTGGTACATGTGATAAAAAGGATATACAGGGGTGTTCAGGGTTCATATCCATCTATGGAATATCTTAATCAAGAGTTACAGTCACATCACCTGCTGGTTTTTTAGGGTGAGGCTGGTCTATAGGCAGCTGATAACTGGATCAAGTCAATGAAGATGATCTTTGAGTAGTTAGAGATTCCTCCAAGGTAGAGGGTAAAGATGAAAACTTACATGCTCAGAGTAATGGCTAAGCACTGGTGAGAAGTGTAGGTATAGGTAAATAGACATGAGGTATTTTCCTGGAAGGATTTTGAGGTCGGGTTCTTTAATCATTTCTTCTTGGAGACGATGAGGGTGGAAAGGGCTTAGGAGTTATTTAGCCTTTAGTAGGGTGACATGTCCATCATGGAATATGCAGCAAAATTCATTGAATTATCTTTCTTTTCACTTGATATGGTGAGCGATGACACCTTGAGGGTGAGGTGCTTTGAGTATGGTTTATGTCATGCCATTCGAGTGCATGTAAACACATTTAGGTTGATCCCATTCTCAGAGGAAGTGAATGAGGATCTTATAGCCGAGGGAAACCTGATGGATATGTCATGAAAGATCTGAGCAACAAATTTAGGTGACTTTAGTAGCGACACTTCAGATAGTAGGAAGTGAGGTTAGGATGAGTTCCAGAATGGAAGTCAGGTGAAGTACTCATCTATAATAATTCACAGTGGATCCTCCATGGTTTTCTTTCAGTGTGGGAAGCAAGGACATGTATGGAATTAGTGTGAGTGGCCTCCAAAGGAGTGATGAGCATGTGGATAGGTTGTGAATCTTGAGAGGTTCTGCAGCAAGCCTTCTCAAACATCTGATAGTCTAGGACTAGGGGAGACTCAGGCTTTTGAGGTCAGTTTAGGATCAGTACCAGGTGATAGTAGATGAGTTTTAGATACACATGAAGGTTGTGGAAGAGAAAGTGGGACCTAGAAGTGGGGTCAGTGGCTAGTGGATAGTGAAGCACCATAGGGAGGTCAGGCATTAAGAAGTTGAGCTTCAGGCTAGGTGTACACCGTAGAGCTGACATGGGCTAGGCATGCTAGTGAGATGATGACAGTTATAGATATGCTATGGGCATAACCTGGTTCTTTTTTGTTTTCTTTTGGCATGCCCTATTGAGGCATGTCTATTTTGGGTTCATTAGGTGCACAAGATATATAGATGGTTTATCTAGACTTTGGTTAGTAGGCTGGAACCATCTTAGGTTCATTCTATATATATGAGGTTTTAGGAACCATTTCTTATGTTTGAGCATCAATTAATGCATGATGATTGAGGTTATTTGGCATCAGGGCATTGAGGAGATGCAATTACTTGAGTTGTGAGTCATCTAGGCACCATTTCAGTGTGGTACTTGATTGAGGTGCAAGGAACCAGGGTCTGATTTGAGAATCTATTGAGATGTAGGGTCTCATAGGCTCTATGTGAGCCATGGGTACGAGGTGGGAACCAATGCAGTCTAGAACTTTGATGAGTGTCAGGAATGACACAAGAGCACCTGATGAGGTGCATAAGTGATGATTCATCATGAGAGGACTTTTGAGTCTGGGAATTGGTCGATGAACCATTGATTGATTTTAGTTTTGGTCAAGTTGAGATCAGGGTAGGTCAATCCTAAGGCGGGGATCCCCCTTGAGGTGGTTTACCTATAACCTTGAGACCATGGTAGTCCAGGTTGTTTTAAACAAGATGGGTATGTTTGATACCATCTATGTGTTTGGTTTTATAGCTCGGGGATGAGCTATTTTAAGGCAGGGATATTGTAACATCCTTGGTTTTTGAATCAGGTTGAAAACCACTTCTGTTTTGAATTTTTGAATTAGTGGGTATTGTGTTTTCTTTTTTGAGCATCAAAACTCAATTATGAGAGTTTCCCCAATCCAATATCCATATTTTGGATGGGTTTAGAGCCTTGGAGAGTGACTTGGGTTTTCATAAGGGATTAAAGAGTGTTGGGGAACTGAAGGCCTAGTTTTGGGGTTGCAGGTTGAGGCACACGATTAGTGAAAACCATGCAGCCTCTTCCAGCTAACCATGCATCTCGTTTTTGAACTAACACACAGTTTGTATAAACCATGTGGTGAGGTGCATGACCATGAATGTGGGGTGGAAGTAATTAAAGAGGAGAAAACCATACAGAAATCCACACGAGTACTACAACTTAGGTAGTACCTCAACACTGTAGCCCACACAGTTTTCACATGGGTTGGAAAAGAATGCGAGATAACCACGTGATCACTTTAAATAGGAAAAATTACTTTTCCCCCCTTCTACCTATTTATAATTTCCTCCATCTTTCTCCTCTCTTGGACACATAAAACCAGAGGGTTCCTCCATTTTCCCTCTTCCTCTTGGATTGCTCCTATCTCTCTACCGGTGCTCCGATTCCAGATCTGTCAGGTGCAATAGATTCATACTGATAAGTCTTATCACACCCATGTATCTTCTTATCTTTTCTCTTACCTCATAGAGTTCTAAATATATTTGAGCCATTTCACCCTATTTTCAAGGAATACAACAAAAACACAGATCTCTTCTATTCCACTTCGATTTAGAGATTGATACCGGATGTGCCTACATCTATGAGTCCAAGGTAGGTGGTGTATACCTTTATTTGTGTTTTTGTGGAATTTTGGGGGGTGCATATTTTAGTATACATTTGGGTAATTGAGAGAGACTCTCATTATTCATATTAAATTGACCATATGAACGTGTGGGATTCCTCTAGGCATGTCCTATCCAATTTCATGCGTGCGAGGATGGGTTAGGGGTCGTCGACCACCTAGGGTAGCTTGGCTGGGGTTTGTTTTGACTTAAATTGGTTTTATTTGTTTAATTTATGTTGTTTAATTAAATTATATTGAATTTATTATTTGAATTGAATTTATTATTTTAATTTGATCTATTCAATTAAATTAAATTGAACCATTTGTTTTATATTAAGTTGTTTATTGAATTCGAGATGTGAAATTAAATTTCATTGAATTGATTGTTTAATTAAAAGTGAATTATTTGTATATAATTGCTTGTGATATATTACTGAGACACAAGGGGTCATGATGGGCTTGGATCATGGTTTTTATTACCTTGAACATTCAGAATTGGGGCGATGTGATCATATGGTTGGGCTTGGACCAGATTACTTGGGTGATGTGATCACCTGTTGGGTGTCATGGACATAAGTTGAGGTAGAAAGGCTGTCATGTTGTGCATGGACTATGTTATTGGATGGAAAGACCATCATAATTGAGTGACATGGTCATAGAGGCACTAGGTTTTAGAGTTTTTGTGGATTAGGGACTAATTTGGTGATTTTTTCTCACCTTTGATGGCCAAAAAGCTGATTTGAATCATGTGAACATAGGTTGACTCCATGATGAGGTGTTTTTTAACACTTTTGTAGGTAGAGGCCCCTAGTAGTGTATATTAGAAAAATGTTTTGGGGGTGCTTGTTGTAGAAATCCACATGGAAGGTGAGGAGTCTTCAATTGATAGCGATGCGACTATCGGTTGGGGGATAAGGCCCGCCGTATTGAGGCTGTGGGCCTAGATTATTTTGAGAGGATAGAGATTTTTGTTAATTGATACATTGGGAAATGATCTGATAGTGACTTTTATTTGAGGATAGATATCACTGTGCCTTCAGATGTTGGGCTTGAGCCGATGAGAGCTTTTGAGCTGGGGTTCGAGGGACTGGTTACTTTTGTTTGGGAATGCCTTCAGTACGTCAATGACTTATTTGAGACACAATGTTTCAGGAGTCACAAGGTTCAAAATTACTTGTATGAGGTGTAATTTGAGGTTTCAACTAGGTTGATCTACTTCAGGGGATACCTTGGGACATGGTCCAAGGATCCTCCCTCTTCTGAGATTCTAGCATTGGCCAAGGCAGGTGATGACTTATTGGTGGCTGTTGAGAACCATGGAAGTCTATGTTTATTTTTTTAAAACAAGTAGTGCCTTGGTCTAAAAACCAAGGCACATTTATTTATTAATATAAAAGTTACACAAGTATGAAATATGGGGTTTTTTTACAATTTTTTCATAAAGGGGAAGAAAATCAATAGGGAGGTCATCCAACCAAGTGATGGCACAATTGACTTCCTTGTTTTCAAGTTCATCTGAAACCGTATTCACTTCACAAAAGGAATGAGTGGTGATATAGTTGATATCCCCGAGCGAGTGTTGTCACGTCCTGTCCCCCGGGGCCCGTGTTGTAACTACCCCAAGCCCGCCTTCCATAGGCCATGGGCTAGCGATTAGCACCTAAGGCGTAAATCCCTATAACTGGGAAGACACTGCCTTTATGAAACGTAAACACACACACAACCAGAGTACAAGCGGAAGCAAACACTAAGTAAAACAATATAACAAGGGTGCTGAAAGTACAAAGGGGACCGGAAATACAAGCCCAATAGTAAAGTACAAGAAAAAGACAAAACAACAGGAAGGTGTCAAGCTGCTCCTGGATCGTCCTCCGGAGTCCCTACCTGAAGGGTAGGTACAGATGGACACCTCATCTCTCCACATCCGTCTGTCACCTCCGGGTACCGTCTCGTCGTGAAGTCCACCTCCAGGTACCATCTTGTCGTCAAGTCCACCTCCAGGTACTGTCTCATCATGAATTCCACCTCCGGGTATCGTCTCATCATCACGTCCACCTCCGGGTACCGTCTAGCTCTACAAGCCTCAACCACGATCAATGATGTCCGTCGTCTGCAACCAAAAAAACGTAGTGCGGGTGAAGCCCGTGCAGGGGTGAGTATACGATACTCAGTAGGGACCCCGAGACCCCATAAGGTCTACTTGAATCCACAAAGGATAAACCACAAAGAAAGATACAGTCATGAAGTATCATCCAACACTACTTAGGTATATGCCCATACATATACCTAAGTCATCAAATCCAGTTCAACTCCAACTCACGTGCTCAAGTACAACCCATTCCACTCAGGAAATTATAATTTAATCCACACAGAAATGTACGACCCAATCCACACAAGAAATCATGATCCAATCCACACCGGATATCAAGTCAATCACATCGAAGATAATGATTGAAAGTCAAGACTCAGCTCAAACTAGGATTTTATTCATGATGTCGAAACCAAAGATGCTGGAGAACTCCTCCTCTATCGAGTACTGTGGGCCTGCCACTACAACCAAGCGCTTCCCACTAACCTTGGACTCTTGTAGTACTCCACCTGTCGAGTACTGTGGGTCTGCTGCTGCAAATAAGCACTTCCCACCATGGGTCTGCTGCTACAACCAAGCGCTCCCCCTCATAGCCTACAGAGGTACTCCTTCTGTTGAGTACCGCGGGTCGGCCATTACAACCAAGCGCTCCTCCACCGTGGGTCTGCCGTTACAACCAAGCGCTCTCCACTGGGCTATCTGAATCACTCCGAGTCGATCGATCAACAATCATCAAGTCTCAGCCAGCTACTAGGTCTCTGCACTCTGCTCGCTCGTCACCAGGAGGGTCCGCTCCACGAGCTACTGGTCAATACTCCTAGTATCACAAAGTCCCACGAATAAGTATCCCAAAGGTCTGCCACGTCAAAGGAATCTCAACACAACAGACGGTGCGTCAACCGGACGCCCGGTCTATTTGTTATTAGCCTTTTCGTCCCGGGGGCCCGATTGGTTTCGTGTACGACCAACCTGACCGTATATCAATTGTACCCCAAACTCTTATAGGGTACACTCATAGGGAACTTTTCTCAACATGATTACCAACGCCACTGACGGTTCGACAAATGGTCGTCCGGTCTGAAAGTTATTAGCTTTTCCGTTCCAGGGGCCCGGTTGGATTTCGGGTACAATCCAACCCGGCCATATTCCAACTGTGTCCAAACCTCAGTTGAAGTATACCAAAAGAACCGTCTCAACAAGAGGAATCCAAAAAAGTTGACGACATGTCAATCGGACGTCTGAAGCTCATGATATAAGTGTTTCCGCTCCGAGGGTCCGGTTGGTTTCGTGTTCGAACCAACCCGGCCATACCCAAAGTTCTCCAAAACTTTGAGTGTAATATACCGAAACGACCGTCTTGATCCAAGGATTACATCACAACTAACGATGCATCGATCGGAGGTCCGTATCCCATGTTATGGGTGTTTGAATGAAACTGTCCGAAAACAGGGGGTCTGGGCCCGGTCCGACCCGGCCCAGTACCCACTGGGTCGGCCCGTTAGGGCACGGTCCAGCCCGGCACAGGCCGCGTCTTGGCTCGAGGCCGAGCTGGACGCAGAGGGGGGGGGGGTGATGTCTCCCCGGTTGACTGAAACAACGCGACTTTAATGTCGCCCCCCAAACCCAGAACGGCTTTGCCGTTCCGGTCCGCCGTGGCTCAGCCGCGACGGTCTTCTACGGTGGCGCACCACCGCCGCCGGTCGCCGGCGCCGCCGCCATCGCTCTCCGCGGACCACCGGACGTGCACCGGTGGTCTGTTTCAGCCGCCGTCTGCGCCTGGGGTCTTTACGGGACCTGTAATTCACTGTGGAAACTTCAAAACACTACCGCGGTCCCGTTTCATCATCGCCGTCAATCCTCACACCAACAATAATCTACGGAGGGTTGTCGGGCCGTGTTTGTTCGGCCCACTCCCTCCACGTTAGGTGTTATCAATTGGTAGTCATTTAAAACACATGCTTTTAATATTGACAAGGGTATAATTTATTCAAGTATAAATTATACTAACATCGTACTAACAAATGCTCAAGAACGTGAGATAAAAATCACTCAAAATACAATTAAATAAATTTCCCCTACCTCGTGAAATTCGCAGAATCTAGCATCGCAGAATGAGGCTCCGTATACGTCGATGGAGAACGTCTGAGGAGGAAGCGGCATCTACCTTCCTTTGACGTGGAGAGAAGATTGAACGGCGTGTCGGCATGCATCCAAGAAGGGGATGGCGTCACACACCGGCTGCAGAGAGGAGAAGAGATGGCACGTCGATCTCACCTTGCGGTGATGGCATTCTTCGTCGAAGTCTTGGCGTTCTTCGCGTTCTTCAACGAGGAAGTAGAAGTTCTTCAGACTTAGAGTTCTATCCTCAAATCTCCTCACACAACCTCTAACCAAAATAAAATAAGGTCTTCCCTTATTTTATTAACACATACAAAGATTTTCAAAATTCAAAAACTCAAATCAATTAAATGAATTAGTGTGTTGGCATAATTAAATGCAAGGAGAGGGAAAGTCACCCAATTAAGGAGGAGTTCATGAGTTATACAACTTAAGTGGGGGGTTTTGAGGAGTTAGGAATGTGAGGGGTTGGGATCATGTGGGCCCCACCCCACCTTTATCCTCTCAAGGTTAGTTAACAACAAGTGGGTCCCACCCCCAACTCCCTTACTTAGGATATAACTACTTAGAGAAAAGGAAATAAAATTGTAATACAATTTTATTTTATTCCTCACTAATACCACATTTTTAACAACTCCTCCCGAGAAAATGCGCCTTCGGAAAAGGTTCTCTTAAGCAATTACTGGCACTTTGGTTTCATCGGTGCCCTCAGATTTCAATTCCGAGCACCGGTTTAAAAGATAGAAAACCCGCTCGCTCGTTCACTGAACGTACCCGAGCTAAACTTCGAAAATTGATTCCGGGCACACCGGGCCTCGGAATCAGGTGCCGTCAGAAGCCACAGACTCGCAAAATTCCAAAGAAATTAAAAAAAAAATTCCTTGAAATTTACGGGTCTTTACATTACTCCCACCTTAGGGATTTACGTCCCCATAAATCTATAACACAAACTAGGGAAACAAAAGTGGTATTGAGCATGCAAATGATCCTCCGCTCCCATGTGTTCTCCTGGAGGTTCCTGTGCTGCCAGTGAAAGCGCACCTGAGGAATCGACCGTCCACGTAGGACCTAATTCTGTCGATCCTCGTTCTCCACTAGAACTTCTGTGAATGTCGCTCCGTCATCAACGTCCAACTCCCTGATGTCGATGATGTGTGAAGGGTCATGTACGTATTTACTTAGCTGAGATACGTGGATGACATCATGCACCCGGTGCAACTGAGGTGGAAAGGTCAAGCGGTAAACCACCTCGCCTACCCTGCTGAGGACCTAGAAAAGTCTGTTGGACCACGGAGATAACTCGTCGCCTCGACTACATCTCCGTAAACCTCATCGAG
Organism: Viscum album; assembly: GCA_963277665.1. Classification (NCBI taxonomy): domain Eukaryota; kingdom Viridiplantae; phylum Streptophyta; class Magnoliopsida; order Santalales; family Viscaceae; genus Viscum; species Viscum album. The sequence goes on from OY728137.1 coordinate 1,657,454,857, forward strand.
GTGAGACCCGTATAAGAACGTGGTCGCCATCCTTGAACTCTAGAGGCCTCCATTTCCTGATTAGAACTGAAACTAAAAACTCTTACAGCCATGAGGATAAGGTTGGATGACCCAAGAGTGATCGGCTACACCCTCCTATACGAGTTTATCCTGTGCTGCCTAGGGTTTCCTTTTCACCGACCAAGAGAAACCCATCCCGACGTTTGCCTAATACCGTCAATTTGTGTATGATATATGATTGCCCATTCCATACTCAAACTAACGTCGTAAGGCCTCGATGCTGACACCAAGAGGTTCCAACCAAAACTCTTGCCTCAAGGGTCAGATCACACCGTCGGAGTAAGTGTGACTATCGAGTCTCCTCCCAAAGGTATCTCCAGACGTGATGGTCAAGTCAACGGATTAACCAAAAACTCTAGGCCCGGGACAAGATTCATGGAAGGAAGGGATGATTCGTATCGATGTCTGTTGTTACGACAGCTAGTAGAAGACACATTCCATACTTCGAATCATCCTTAGAGCCTTTCGGTCACACTCCTTGACCGCATGAAGCTACTCTTTCCCCTGCCCTCCAGCTCCTTGAGCCTAGCAGGGATTATAAAGGCGGGTGGTTGCAACATGTCAAAATGTTCACCACCCCATGCTGCTCTCCTAGATCCGCTTCCACGTCTGCTGCCTTGAAGATTCATCTATCCTTTTTACTTCCTCTACTTGAAACATTTTACATGCCCAAGTCTCCGAGACTGGCGCCAGTTTTCTGCTTTCCCACTGCTAACCTTAACTGGCTGCATCCACTCATCCAAATAATTATCAACCACAAAGGTTCTCTCTAGCACCATAGTATAAGTAGGAATGCATAGGGAAAGAAGTGATGGCTCAGATGCCCTTTAGACAAACCTCACTCAGAAGTCCGAGCCCTGAAGCACTGATCACATCGTAGTCATCGAGTACCAGGAATGGATTGGTATGCCCCGATGAATTCTCAGCTACCGACACGTCATCCTGCCGAAGCTGTATAAGCTCTAGAAGACTCTCAACCACCTCCTCAAGCTAGTCCTCATCCGCTTGTGAGTCGGGATTGCCTCAGAACTTGAGGGATATCTAGTGCTGAAACATGTAAGGCACTAAGCCTACAAGTGTCCTCTACCGGTACCACCGGTAGTGTCTACTGACCAACAGGTAGTGATGTAGCTGACACACTACCCGAAGTTACTAACTCAGGCATTGGTCCACATACCAAAGCCTCTTCACTATAAAGACCAACCTCATGGTCACTCACTGGGAAACACAAGTAGATTAGTCCACCAGACGCTCTACTAGTGTCTAAACTAGGCATAGAACTCTAGCAATCGCCTCCATCCAGTCCATTGCTGCCTGGGAATCTATCTCGCCTCGTAACCTAGGAGGCCTCTGCTGCTGGAACTCGTGAAACCCACTCTATCAGCATGCACCATCTACTAGTACAACTGGTGGAATCTGCTTCCTAACAGGTGGTGGTGCTGCTGGTACACCACCCGAAGGTGCCAACATAGAAAGAGGGCCCTGCACCGGAGTCTCGTCGCTCGGTGGGCCATCATCAAGTACTCTCTTGGAACTCCAACTGACTGTCTGCGTGGAGACATCCTAAACAGGTGTGGCACGGTCAATGATTTATACCTGGTGAGATGACACAAAGTAATCACAAGGAAAACTTTGAAACACACAAGCAATTGATGTTTTCATGTACTAAGTCGGAAATCAGAAGTCAGGGTCCTGGTATATGGATACGTCAGCCACCGCACCAACATTGGAATACCTGGACTGATAACCACACTCAATACCCTTAACAATATTGATTCACATAGAAGAAAGGTCAGAGTCCTGAGTTCTGCGGTAGAACCAAACTGCTCTGATCCCAATTTGTCACGACCCGTCCCCCGGGTCCCGTGTCGTAACTACCCCAAGCCCGCCTTCCATAGGCCAGGGGCTGGCGACTAGCATCAAAGGCATAAATCCCTATAACTGGGAAGGCATTTCCTTTATGAAATGTAAACACACACACAACCAAAGTGCAAGTGGAAGCAAACACTAAGTAAAGCAATATAACAAGTGTGCTGAAAGTACAAAGGGGGTCGGAAATACAAGCCCAACAGTAAACTACAAGAAAAAGACAAAACAACAGGAAGGTGTCAAGATAATCCTGGATCGTCCTCCGAAGTCCCTACCTGAAGGGTAGGTACAGATGGACACCTCAGCTCTCCATGTCCATTTGTCACCTCCGGGTACCGTCTCGTTGTGAAGTCCACCTCCGGGTACCATCTCGTCATCAAGTACACCTCCGGGTACCCTCTCATTGTGAAGTCCACCTTCGGGTACCGTCTCGTCGTCACGTCCACCTCCGGGTACCGTCTAGATCTACAAGACTCAACCACGATCAGTGATGTCCGTCGTCTGCAACCAACACAACGTAGTGCGGGCGAAGCCCATGCAGGGGTGATTATAGGATACTCAGTAGGGACCCCGAGACCCCCGAAGGTCTCCCTGAATCCACAAAGGATAAACCACAAAGAAAGATACAGTCACGAAGTATCATCCAACACTACTTAGGTATATGCCCATACATATACCTAAGTCATCAAATCCAGTTCAGCTCCAACTCACGAGCTCAAGTACAACCTAGTCCACTTAGGAAAGTATAACTTAATCCACACAGGAATGTACGAACTAATCCACATAGGAAAGCATGATCCAATCCACATAGGATATCAAGTCAATCACATCGAAGATAATGATTGAAAGTCAAGACTCAGCTCAAAGAATTTTATTCATGATATCGAAACCACAGCTGCTAGAGAACTCCTCCCCTATCGAGTACTGTGGGCCTGCCGCTACAACCAAGCACTTCCCACTAACCTTGGAATACTGTAGTACTCCACCTATCAAGTACTGTGGGCCTACTGCTATAACCAAGCGCTTCCCACCATGGGTATACCGCTACAACCAAGCGCTCCCCCTCATAGCCTACAGAGGCACTCCTTCTGTTGAGTACTGCGGGTCTGCCTCTACAACCAAGCACTCCCCAGGGCGTGTCGGCGTGCATCTAAGAATGGGATGGCGTCACACACCGACTGCGGATAGGAGAAGAGATGGCACATCGATCTCACCTTGCGGTGACGACGTTCTTCGTCGAAGTCTTGGCGTTCTTTGCGTTCTTCAATGAGGAAGTAGAAGTTCTTCAGACTTAGAGTTCTCTCCTAAAATCTCCTCACACAACCTCTAACCAAAATAAAATAAGTTCTTACATTATTTTATTAACACATACAAAGCTTTTCAAAATTCAAAAACTCAAATCAATTAAATGAATTAGTGTGTTGGCATAATTAAATGCAAGGAGAGGGAAAGTCACCCAATTAAGGAGGAGTTCATGATTTATAAAACTTAAGTGGGGGGTTTTGAGGAGTTAGGAATGTGAGGGGTTGGTCTCGTGTGGGCCCCACCCCACATTTATCCTCTCAAGGTTAGTTAACAAAAAGTGGGTCCCACCCCCAACTCCCTTAGGATATAACTACTTAGAGAAAAAGAAATAAAATTGTAATACAATTTTATTTTATTCCTCACTAAAACCACATTTTTAACAACTCCTCCCAAGAAAACGCGCCTTCAGAAAAGGTGCTCTTAAGCAATTACCGGCACTGTGTTTTCATCGGTGCCCTCAGATTTCAATTCTGAGCACTGGTTTAAAAGATAGAAAAACCCGCTCGCTCGTTCACTGAACGTACCCGATCTAAACTTTGAAAATTGATTCTGGGCACACCGGGCCTCAGAATCAGGTGCCGTTAGAAGCCACATACTCAAAAAATTCCAAAGAAATTAAGAAAAAAATTTCCTTGAAATATCCGGGTCTTTACAAGTGTAGTCAATCCAACCATCGAGTTGTGAGAGACCACACAAGATGCGCCATGCCATTCTAGAGAGATTATACAATGGTGGTTGAATCACTTTCAATCCATATATTGTTCAAACCTTATTAATTTGTGAAGGTGATAGCATGGATAAGACTCAAAATTTCTGCCTCCAAAGATGAGGCAATTCCACAGCTACCATGGAAGAAACCAAGCAGCTGCCCAAGGTAGTTCCTGTAAATCACTTCACAACCCAAGGTCCCAGGTTTCCTTTGGAGGATCTATCAATATTAACTTTAATCTATCCCAAGAGAAGGGATTTTATCTTTGTTTACTTTATGTATGTGTTGTTTATTTATTTATTATGGTTTACAACTACTTAAACACTTATTTTGGGTATGTACACTTGGGTGATATCCTACTGAGATATGTTCTCACACCCTACATGGTCCCTTTGGGATGTGTTTAGATTTTATGATTTTTCATTTAGGTAAGGTTTTGTGATTTAGAGTTATATTGTAGTTTCGATTTGGCGTGGATGTTGGCATAAGAATTTGAGGTCTCACCCTAGGTTGAGTTTTCCTTTTTTTAATCTTTTTCGCATCAACATGTTATATGTATGTAGATACTACTGGTCATCCAATGGAGACCCCTTCTAAATATTGATATGTATGACCTGAATTTTATGCATTATTTTGTTGTTTTGTTTCAGTAGATACAAGTGTCATGCTGATGTAATTATTTAATTTTTTCTGCTTCTTCTATATTAATTGCTTCCTCTATTTAATTGATATTGATTGTGATTCTACCATTGGAGGTTATGGTTTGAGTCTGATAAGTATTTTCTTTCCTATTCATGTTATATTTATACTCAAACCAGTATTATATCACCCCAAAGGGTATATCTTCCCCACTATACATTTTTCACACCCTCTTTGCTAGTCGAAGGCCTTTGGTGTTTGGGGAAGTGTGCCTAAGGTCGGTATCCCTCTGGCCTAGAGCACTGTTTGAAAGTGTCTTCTGGGTTAGGGACACTACATTAACATACACATTTAAAAATCCATTTTAAAACAAATTGGAATATAAACAAAATTCCAAATAAAACACATTAATCAAAAAAACAACCAAACAAATCAAGGGAACTCCATTTCACTTTATAAAATAACACCACCCCTTTAAAACATGAAAACCCTTCAAACACAAAAATGGAAACCCACTTTGAAAACTCTATTTGGCTTAAAACCCAATGAACAAGTTATTTTCTTATAGGAAACCATATTTGGTATTTTATTAAACATTTAGAATGCATAAAATACCCATTTCCAACCAAGTAAAATTTTAAAACATGAAATTCCACCCATTTACCATATGAAAACCAACAATGATTAAGAAAAACTTTAAAAAACCAAACCCAGATAACCCACACTATCATTATCTAGGTTAGAAATGAATTTGAAACATCAAGAATCAATGTAACTCTTAGATAAAAGAAAATGAAATGGAAACGCCAACCTCAAGTGGTGGAACCTTGTCGCCTTCGATGAAATCCACTAAAAAGAAACTCCTACCATGACTCACAACCATTTCAACCCAAAGCCCCAATTCCATCCAACCCTATCCAATAAAATCATCCAAGCATGACCACTAGGGTTAGAGGAGTTGGAAAAAAGATATAGACCAATAAAAAGAGAAGATAGGGGCTCATACCTCTTGAACTAAGAAAAGAATCACTAAGAAACCACCTTGAATCCACATGCACATGCAATATAAATAAATTCTGCGTTTGGTGAGATTTGAACCCCTAACATCTTGCATTTTTTCCAAAGACTTTACCACTCCAACAAGCTCGCCATGTGTTTAATAAACAAAATTTAATATACTTATATATATTAATTGAAAAAACAAATAATACATAAATAATAAATATAAACTCAATAATAATAAATAATAAATAATAAATAATAAATAAGGAATAATAAATAAGGAATAATAAATAAGGAATAATAAATATAAATAATAAATAATAAATAAATATAAATAATAAATAAAAATAAATAATAAATAAATATAAATAATAAATAATAAATAAATATAAATATAAATAATAAATAAATATTAATAATAAATAATAAATAATAAATAATAAATAAATATAAATATAAATTATAAATAAATATAAATAATAAATAATAAATAAATATAAATATAAATAATAAATAATAAATAATAAATAATAAATAAAAATAAATAATAAATAAAAATAAATAATAAATAAATATAAATATAAATAATAAATAATAAATAATAAATAATAAATAATATATAATAAATAATAAATAATAAATAATAAATAAATACAAATAATAAATAATAAATAATAAATAAATATAAATAATAAATAATAAATAAATATAAATAATAAATAATAAATAAATAATAAATAAATATAAATAATAAATAATAAATAAATATAAATATAAATAATAAATAAATATTAATAATTAATAATAAATAAATATAAATAATAAATAATAAATAATAAATAAATATAAATAATAAATAATAAATAATAAATAATAAATAAATATAAATAATAAATAAAAATAAATAATAAATAATAAATAAATAATAAATAATAAATAATAAATAATAAATAATAAATAATAAATAATAAATAATAAATAATAAATAATAAATAAATATAAATAATAAATAATAAATAATAAATAAATATAAATAATAAATAATAAATAATAAATAAATATAAATAATAAATAATAAATAATAAATAATAAATAAATATAAATAATAAATAAAAATAAATAATAAATAAATATAAATAATAAATAATAAATAACAAATAACAAATAATAAATAATAAATAATAAATAATAAATAATAAATAATAAATAAATATAAATAATAAATAATAAATAATAAATAAATATAAATAATAAATAAATATAAATAATAAATAAATATAAATAATAAATAAATATAAATAATAAATAAATATAAATAATAAATAAATATAAATATAAATAATAAATAAATATAAATAATAAATAATAAATAATAAATAAATATAAATATAAATAATAAATATAAATATAAATAATAAATAAATATAAATAATAAATAATAAATAATAAATAAATATAAATAATAAATAATAAATAATAAATAATAAATAATAAATAATAAATAATAAATAAATATAAATAATAAATAAAAATAAATAATAAATAAATATAAATAATAAATAATAAATAATAAATAATAAATAATAAATAATAAATAATAAATAATAAATAATAAATAAATATAAATAATAAATAATAAATAATAAATAAATATAAATAATAAATAAAAATAAATAATAAATAAAAATAAATAATAAATAATAAATAATAAATAATAAATAATAAATAATAAATAATAAATAAATATAAATAATAAATAATAAATAATAAATAAATATAAATAATAAATAATAAATAAATATAAATAACGAATAATAAATAAATAAAAAATAAAAATAAATAATAAATAATAAATAAATACAAATATAAATAATAAATAAATATTAATAATAAATAATAAATAATAAATAAAAAATAATAAATAAATATAAATAATAAATAATAAATAAATATAAATAATAAATAATAAATAAATATAAATAATAAATAATAAACAAATAATAAATAAATATAAATAATAAATAATAAATAAATATAAATATAAATAATAAATAAATATTAATAATAAATAATAAATAATAAATAATAAATAAATATAAATAATAAATAAAAATAAATAATAAATAAATATAAATAATAAATAATAAATAAATATAAATATAAATAATAAATAAATATTAATAATAAATAATAAATAATAAATAATAAATAAATATAAATAATAAATAATAAATAAATATAAATAATAAATAATAAATAAATAATAAATAAATATAAATAATAAATAATAAATAAATATAAATATAAATAATAAATAAATATAAATAATAAATAATAAATAATAAATAAATATAAATAATAAATAATAAATAAATATAAATAATAAATAATAAATAATAAATAATAAATAAATATAAATAATAAATAAAAATAAATAATAAATAAATATAAATAATAAATAATAAATAATAAATAATAAATAATAAATAATAAATAATAAATAATAAATAATAAATAATAAATAATAAATAATAAATAAATATAAATAATAAATAATAAATAATAAATAATAAATAATAAATAGTAAATAATAAATAATAAGTAATAAATAATAACTAATAAATAATAAATAATAAATAATAAATAATAAATAATAAATAATAAATAAATATAAATAATAAATAATAAATAATAAATAATAAATAATAAATAATAAATAATAAATAATAAATAATAAATAATAAATAAATATAAATAATAAACAAAAATAAATAATAAATAAATATAAATAATAAATAATAAATAATAAATAATAAATAACTAGTTACAAATAATAGATAATAAATAAATTAATGTATATTATAAATAATAAATAATAAATAATAAATAATAAAGGAAACACATGAAAAAGTATGAAAATACGTGATAAGGGATGAAAAATCATGAAAACGCATGAAAAAGGATGGAGAGACATATGAAGAATGAGGCATTAGAAAAAATGAGAACGCATGAAAACTCGTGACAACTCTGGAAAACTCATTAATAATTCAACATAACCATCATAATAACCCATAAAAAACCATTGATAAAGATAAAAAGTCATGGAAATCCAAATAAATAGTAATAAATGGAGCTACCGTTGAAACCCGTCAAAACGGTCATAAAGAGACAAAAACATTGGACTTACATTAACGGAGATAACTTATGATCCGAGAGTCCGTTTTAGATCCGCGACCTGTCAAAATCAAAGATCCTGAAATGCTCTTCAACCTGAAAGGTGAAAGAGTTTGAATGGACAGACGGATCGGAAGTTATGACCATTTAAAAAAAGCTGACGGAGAACGGGTGCTAGAAACGAGACACTGAAAAACATAACAAACCCGATACCCACTAAAAAGGCCATAACATATGATCTAGGAGTGCATGTGGGCGCCGCGACCAGTCAAACTGAAGCTCATGGAACGAGCTATGATCTGGCAGGTGGAGGAGGCCAAACTGACACGCGGATCGAAAGTTAGGTCTGTTTGAAGACAAGTTGTCGGGACACCAGTGACGGAAATGGGGTTTTGAAGCCCTTCGGAGGGGTTTTTGGGGTCTAAAAACTTGACAGAAGTTCTGTCGAACCGGTGTGTAGCTCTCTTTGCTGGCTTCGATTTGATATGTGGTAGAGCCCAAATGGACACCCGGAGCGAAAGTTATGGCCGTTTGAAGTTGGATAACTTTTTTCAACTTTCTTATAACTCTAATATCTTCCACACCTTAGACTGTCTCACGGTTTTGATTATATGTGCCTCTAGATATCTTCATGAGCTTCGATTTGACTGGTCGTGGCACTTCAACGGACGCCCGAATCAAAAGTTATGGTCGTTTTAGTGATTTCGGGGTTTCTCACGTTTTTTTTATTTCATTTAGCGGCGGTTTTACCGAAACCGCCGCTATTTCACGGCAGTTTTACCGAAACCGCCGCTATTTCGCGGCGGTTTTACCGAAACCGCCGCTATTTCACGGTGGTTTTTTAAAAAACCACCGCTAATCCTCAAATAAAATTTAAAAAAAATAAAAAAAAATTTAAAAAATAATAATTTTTTTTTGCCGTTTAGCGGCGGTTTTTTCGCGGCGGTTTTTAAAACCGCCGTGAAATGACGGCCCAAAAATGCGTTTCGCGGCGATTTTCTTGTAGTGACACTCCCAAACTCAAGGGAAAAAACAACCCTAAGATTATTTTCAAGAAAGTGACACCCTAGGGTGTCACAAACTCCTCACCATACAAATATATACCCCATAAAGTCCTCAAAAAGTTGGGGTAACTGGGAATTCCAAAACTACCACTCTTACAAGGACAAATAGAGAACTAAAAAACTTACCAAATACCTCAAAAACCAAGGTCATGAGACACAAACAACCCATCCTATGTTTAACCACTACCAAATGGATTTGAGATTAACTAAAAAGAAATGAACTAGGAATCATAAGAAGAAGACTCCTTCCTGAACAGAAGTGAAAAAAAGAAAAGAAAGGTGTTTGGATTTCCTCTCCTATAATCTTATTTGAAATTGGGAATACCAAGGTTTCCACCACTATTCCTAAGATCCTCCTGAAACCCAAAATATCAGATCATAGGATAAAATAGAAACACTACCTCTAAAACATCCAAGGTCACTAAAGCCAAATGATAGCACATCCCAAAGGATCAATCCATGAGAATGGGATAAACACATGGAGACTTGAAACATGTATCCCAACCATTTAAAATTTCTCTAAGATGGTGAAACATTAGCTAAGCACACCAAAAGAATATTTCTCACCAAAGAGGCAAGATCTCCACCAACCTTAATAACCAAAGAAGGAAGATATACCAGGAGAATAATACTGAGCATGATTCTCCCAACCATTTAGAATTAATCCAAAGTGGTGAGATAAATGACACCCTCTCCTCATGAAATAAGAGGATTCCAAAATCAGTCACATTCCCAAAGTATCCAAAGGGAGTGTGTAAAATTAAAATGAAGAGAACAAGAACAAGATACATTCCTCTATAAGAAATGATAGGGATCCAAACCAAGGGCCACATATGACATATGAGGGTGTCAAGATTCAAATCCAAGGAATACTGCATCATGGTAATATTAATAGAACACACAATCTGGTGGCATCTATAGTATATATAGAAGCAAATCCACACCCAAGGTATCCAGTCTTGTACCCCAAGTTATTCCCATGTCCAAACTAATGGAAAAAAATTAAAAGGCAATAATAATTAATGAGTCATGAACATCTCAAAAGATAAAAAATAGGTCAAAAATCCCCTTTTCATCCATTATACAAAAAGTAACCAAATAAAAAAATATGGGAAAATCTCTTAACCAAAAGAAAAATTATAAAATAAGATACTCCAAAAGATACACTCAACTTCCAACTCTCCAATTGAATTGATAATGAAAATCACTAACTAGATATGATCTAGGTTCGAGAATTCTTATTCTGATACTCGACCACCTTAATTTTTTTTGAATGTGACCTAGATAGCCACACTGATGGAAGGTTTTTAGATCTAATAGAAAAGATGGTCAAATGTGCCTGGACTCCCCACATTGAAAACACACCACTGGATTCTGCTTGATGAAAACAGGAATGGTAGGTTGTAAAGATAGGTTCCCATCACCACCACCTTCTTGTTTCCCTCTCTCTCTAGTAAGATCATATTTACTAGTTCCCGTAGGAATTGAAACATTTTCTGATGCACACTATCCAACTAGGATTTCCTCAACAAAAATTACCTTATAAAATGCTTTCGAGATGGTTATTAGGATAGACTAAAGCACTAATAGACACAATAGTCAAATAAGGCCTTTAACAAAGAACCACACCTTATTTGAATCATCAACAACAAACTCCAGAGATAAATGAACCAATCCAATGAAATGTTCAACATAGTCCTTCACCGACTGATCATCCTAGAGGATACCCAAAAAATTTATCGCTTTCTTGGCTTTTACTTACTCAGGATAAAACCAATGAATGAAGGTTGCCTTAAAATATCCCAAAGAGAGGGACTAAAATTCTTGGTTATGAATAACGAGATTCCACCATTCCAAACCCAAACCCTAAAATAAAGGAGTGGTGTATCTCACCCTAGAGGCTTTAGGAGTTCACACCATGTAAAAAATATCTTCAACCTTGTTTATCCACTCAATCACCTCATGGGATCATAGATCACCAAAGAATACTAGAGGATACTGATTTAGAAACTCTCACAAATGATATATGATCTGGAAAGAACATGGATCTACCACTCCATCACGAGTCTGGGTAGGGGCAGAGATTATAAATACAACTCATGGATCAATAGGACAACCACCCAAGGAATTCAATTATTGAATTTCTAGTTCCTTTATAGGGAAATCATTATAAAACATAAAAAATAAAAAAAAAACTTAATCAGAACACATTTAAAAGGTTTCAACGCAAGGAAAATAACACAAACAAGTCAAAAAAATTACAAAAAAACTCAAATATTCCACACAAGAAAAAAAAACTACATGGAAACCCAAATCATGGTTACAAAAACCTTCTCTTAAAAATTTTAACCAAAATATATGGAACATTACTTACTACACATCCAAAGAATTTTGAAAGTAACACAATCCAAAATTCACTTTTCTTTTCTCAAAACATTTATGTTGGGGTTAATTTTTTTCATAAAACACCCCACTCACCCAAAAAATTTCAAGGTTTTCATCACTCAAAATTCATGAAACTATTCCTTTGAAAAATATCTTAACAAAAAAACATTCCTTAAAGTTCAGAAACCTTTTACCTTGAGTAACTTAGGCACCCAAAGCATGGTTTCCCAAACAAGACCGACCACTAGAATCACCAAAACATTGATTTTTAAATTTTTTTTTTAAAAAAATTGCAACCATGAAACTCTACTAAAATTGCCCCAACAAAAGAATAATCCAAAAGAATTGAAGGAGTGAAAATAATAGAATTTTCCAACTTTCTCCACAACACATGGTTTGGTCACACTGTTTGTTAGACTATGAGCCAACCATGTGAGTTCTAATGAAAGTTATCTAGAATAGTCCATACGACCTGTGCACGATTTGAAAGATCATGTGCCTTAACCATGCGCCCTGTGAAACCCTTCAAATTTCTAGTCTAAAATGTATAATTTACCATGAAATCTCCCAAAATTTTCATAAACTCAAATTATTAGCACGCTACACTAAAATTTCTCAATAATAAGCCACCATAAATCCAAAAATGAAAGAAAACCCCTGACCACTTATGGAAACTTAAGATCTGTCACAAGGAAGAGATGAACAAACACTCCACCACCTACCATCTGATTCCGATGGTCCTATCTCCTTTCTAAAAATAACTCCCAAATAATAATAAGGTGAGTCTCAAGAACCTAGGACCCTCTCAATAACCTAGAGATTTGATACAATTTTGTAGAAAACTAACCCAGAATTTCATCCAAACCGGTACCCAAACTAGCCCACCACATACATGAGGAGTGTCCTTTATCCCCCTAGGATGAAAAAAAGTGTCGAGGGTATCAAACAAAATTTTTAGGGATAATTTCACCCTCAAGAATCCAAACATGGCATAACGATAAAGATAAAAAGATAAAATCCAAAGGACAACTCAATAAATAACCAAATAATACAAAGATTACAAAGATACAATGGATTATAAAAAGGAAGTAGAAGGAATACTGAAGTGGATGAACCAAAACATGATCCAATAGATTTCATCAAACTGAAGGTATGATAACCATCTCCACATGACACTCAAGTCACCACCATGATTCTGACAACCAATCATTCCCTAAGGAAGATAACATTGAATCCATCCCAAGAGATGAACTTGAAGAAACCTATAAAAGACCTACAAAATACATCCATCAATATGAGTCTGTAAGGTGTGATTTAAATTCAGTATGTCACACCCAAACCTGGTTGATTTATTATTTTTAATTACTTTAGTTATTATTTTGAGTTTAGGATAATTTTTCTCTATTGCACGGTCATCCCGCATGATTAGGATTAAATGTGCGGTGCCTATGCATATGCTTGAGTGGGTCAGAGTTGCGGCACGAGACTTGTGCACGGTTTATAAAACCACGCAACAAGCGTGCAGCTTGACCCTGTAAGTGGGCAGTGCCAGGTGGCATGGTTCAAACACTATTTTATCAACCGCGCATTTGACTGCAGGCAAACCACATGACTGCCCAATGTTCAGATTAGATAAATAAATTAATTTAATGGTAAAGAAAATAAAATAAAGTAATTTAAATTAAATAAAATGTGGTTTTAGAAAAAATGGTTAATAATAATAATAATAATATTATTTTTAATAATAATAATATTATTATTCTTATTATTGAAATTATTATCATTATTATAATTATACTAATAATAATTATTAATGTAAGAAAAATAAAAAAAAGAAAAAAGAAAATAGGTGAAACCCTAGGGGGTGTCGCCCCCCCCCCTCCACTATAGCGCGGTGCGCTGTGCACCCCCTGGTCATCCCCTCCTCTCCCACTTTGAACATCATCCCACATCCTATCTAGAACCCTCTTCCTTACACCGCATCCCAACTACTACACCTCCTACTTGTGCCCTCCTCCTCACCGCACCCCCTCCTTTTTCCACGTCCTGACCGTCGCACATCCTCCTTTACCAGCGGTGCACCTGGCCCCCCTTCTCTGGAGGCCTATTTCCGAAACCCCCCCCCTTGGTTCTTGCCTATGTACTTGACCTCTATCCCAACACCATATCCTGGTGATCCCTACGGTTCGATGACACCCTTGTGCACACATGAGCTAGAAACCCAACAACTAACCTCCCATTATCTCCCCTTACCAATGCCCTCCAGCTTTCCAGCGTGAGTTCCCCAATCCAATGACCACATATCTGATATATTTCTGTTCTCTTTAGAAGTTTTATTCAATTTACATAAACCCTAATGCCTTATATTTTGTTTTGTGTGTTTTACTTGTTGTCTAAGGTGTGCATTTGGTCCGCATGGCATTATTCTTTCTTTCGCTGAAGCGTCATTGTGTCGACACTTGGTTTGAGGTAGGCGTTTTCAACCTTTTCCTTTCTATAGATTTCCATAGGCACTTGAATAATTTTATTTAAGTTTTAAATGCCTTTATAACCTTTATTATACCTATGTTTTTATGACAATGATTTTTTTATGTTGTTAAAATTTAATAAAAATAGGTTTTCAAGGATATCTATGTGCATTTCCTTGGGTTTTAGAACCTAGGGTGTTTGTTCCAAATGCTATGGTCCTTTTTAGTTAAATTGGAGTTTTTTAGGAAATGTGTAGCTTCTATTGTATTATAATGGAATTGTTTGTTTATGAATTTGGATTGGTGGTTATATTTTAGCAATGTGATATAGCTCAGTAATTGTATTAAATTCATGAAAAAAAAGTTTTGATGGTTCCAAAAAGGGGTTGCTATATTTTTCTTAAAGAATGTAAGTGGTGGGATTTTTTGAGAGAAATTGGTGTTTTTTTGGATTTTTTTTTCAAATGTTTTCTTGGACTTGGAATACCATTGTATATTGGCACATCCATGGGTGGACTAGGTGCACACATGGATGTGCTTTCAAATGAAGATGGAACTCAAAAAATGGTTTTAACTTTAAACCTTAGTGGCTTAAATGGATTTTAGTTTTCAAATAATGTTAGTCCCCTTGAGTGATTTCTAAATTATGATTTAAAGGTGTTCTTTAAGGCTTGGATATATGGATCTGAAATGTGTTTTGATGTGTGTTTGAAAAGGAAAAAGGCCCATTTTATAGTTGTGAAATGTTTTTGTGTGTGTTTTCAAAACTTAAGGGTCTATTTGGTTTTTTAAATCTAAAAGCGGTGTTTCTTGTCTTTAAACGTGGTTCCAAATGTGATCTTTATGGTTTATCCTAGTTGTCCTTGAAACATTCTTGCATGAGTGGTTGGAAGATATGGCCCATTTGGAATTTTTAAAAGAGGGTTGGTTTGTAAGTAGTTTGAAATCCCATTTGGAACTTTCGTATACTTTGTGAGTTTCAAATTGGTTTTAAAAATGCACTTGGGTGCACTCTATAAAATCTTGGTTTAAAGGCCCGTTTGGCCATGTTTTTATAAAGATGATGTTTTTTTAATTTTGAAATTGGTTTCTAAGTGTTTTTGTTTAATGGTTGAATTTTGTGAACTAAAGGACCATTTGTATTGATTATAGAAAATAATTTATTTTGGTAAAAGTGAGTACCCGGTCGATGGTTTAAAATGTTTACTGAAATAATTTTGATGTTTGTATGGTGTGACAACCCAATTGGAACCTTTGATGATATGATATGAATATGTGATATAAGTATGTATATATTTATATGGAACTCCTATAGGGGGATATCCTTTTGTGGTTTATCGTTCAAAGTGTCTATGTTTGGGGTAAGCAAGTGTGGTGGTGGCATGTAAGGTGAGTCACGCATGTGAGGGCCTCCTACTTACACAGTACTATTACCACCATGGGTTCCTGGGTGTCTTTTAGATGATTGAGTTAGGGTTGATTTCTAACCCTAATTATATGGGTTAGTAACCCTTGGAGTTGTAGACATGCAAAGAGGGATGTTCCACTAGTGAGGCCATGTTAGGGTAACTAGTTGGTTATTGACTTAGGGGATTCACCATACTCTGGTAGGTAGTACTGAACTGAGTACGTACATGGGTCTTCTAGGGATGTTTAGGATCACCCATGGTTACTTAATTATTTACATTTATTATTTTTTTCTTTCCATTGTACTAGTTTATTTCCATCTTTCACTATTTACCTATTTTATTTTAAAACCGATTTGGTGTCACTTATTTTGGTTTTCATTTATAAATGTTAGTTGGTTTTGAAAATGATTTGTATTTGTGTTGGATTTTAAAATGGGGAAATTATGTTTTTTTATTAAAATGTGAAAACCCTATTTTATAGTTGTATTTCAAACTGGTGTTTGTGGACTGCTTTGGGAAAGTGAACTTTTAGATTCTGTGGTTGATCTTTGGCACTCCTACTGAGTATTTCAGTGCTCACGCCTGCCTTATATTTTTAAATATAAGTTCAACTTTTGGTTCAGGTTTCTGGTTGAGATTCTTAGTGTTGGATCGGGTTCGGTTTTATGGTTGGTGGTGACCAAGAGGTCACAAGGAGATTGGGTGGTAGCAGTTCATTTTTTCCTGTTTAGTTTCCAGTCTTTCTAGTGGTATTCTGTATCTAAACTTGTCTTTTACTTACTGAAATTTAGTTGTTTAGTCTTGTTTCATTTCAGTCTATTTTTTATATTTATTTGAACCTAGTTTTGGGCTTAAATTGTTCCCATTGGTTGTATGTTTGATGCTTGTATCTAGTTTCCATACCTGTGGGATCAGGAACGCCCATCAAGACATGTTGTAGACCGGATCGGGTGACCGGTTCAGGGTCGACCTGGGCTGGTTCATGACAAAATGGTATCATAGGAGGTTATTGTTATTTGGGGTGTCCGGTAGATGGATGTTAGGATTACCAGGGATTGGGATGTAGGTTATGGGTGGATTCATGATCACAACTACTCATGATGAGAGCCAGTCCAGGTTCTGATTCTTTTGTATTTGTTTTTGATTGAGGGGTGATAATGGAGGTGACTTGGTGTCATGATATGGCCTCACATGGATTAGTGACCCATGTGGATCCCAAATGACTGGTTCAAGGTCCTCTTAGTGTTATGTCTTACTTGGGACATGGCCCACTACCATGTCTCTGGGTTAGACGTAAGCACTAGTTCTTCATTCTGGGTTAGTTTGGTGTATATTGTGCTCCATCGAGGTTTTGATGGTGTAAGTGTATGTTGATAATGGAATTGGATTTTTGAAAATGAGAATAGTTTTGAAATGAATATGCTCTCTTTTAAATGGCTTAGTACGACACATGATGTGCCTTATGAATGTTTGCACATATGGGGGTATGTGTATGGAATGCTTGTATTGGAAAGTATAGATGTAAGTAGATGAACACATGTGAAACAGTTTATGAGATCTATTGGGCATGTATTTAGCATTAAAGGCTTGACCTTGTTTTTCTAAAGTATTTTTAAAAAGGGAAATTATTTTAGAAATTTTCCTTAGAAGAAGGTAGTTTTTAAAAATTTAAATAAAAGGGTGCCTTTTGAAAGTGATGTTCTTGGATATGTTTATTTGGTTGTTTCTAGATGAAGTTGGCTTTATTGATGTTTCTTCAGCTTGATATTGGTTTTGGATTTTTGTTTTATATGTTTTTCAGAAAATGATGCCCAGAAAGGTCCCCAAGGTTTCTGATAATCCATACCCAGTTTTTGGTCCTTCTCAGACGTTGCATGTCCTTCACAATGATCGAGGTCTATTAGAGGCATCATAGTGGCTTGAAGAGGTCAAGAACTTCTTCAGGGTATTGGGAACTCCCAAAGCTGTCAGAGTACATTCCATTTTGGGTCTGTTTGAAGATCCAAATTTGGAAGAATGAGAGTTGTTTTCCCTACCGTCAATGTAAGTTGGGATGATGTGGGATGTCTTTAAATATTCCTTCATCCGATGGTGTATACCTAAAGAGGTGAAGATGAAGAAAAGGGAAGAGCTCATGCATATTTAACAAGGCCAACGGACAGTGAAGACATATGTTGACCATTTCAAGGAACTTGTATCATTTTCACCAGAGGTAGCATCACATGATTTAATGAAGACTTACCTCTTCATCGAGGGTCTTCATCTAGAGATCAAGGAAGAAGTCCTCCCTTATAAGGACCATTGTTTCCAGAAGCCGGTGGATGAGGCGTTCTTAGATTAGTTGGTCTCCGGAGCGTAGATGGTCGGCAATCCAATGTATCTAGTTGCTCATGAAGGTTCCCCATCTGGTGACCAGGGTGTGCCAGAGGGACCTGCTTTTGAAAAATATCCTTCGTCGATTCTGGATTCCAGTTCGTCAGATCATCCTCGTGTGTGCCACCAGTGTGGCTGGTTCGGGCACTTGAAGTTGTCATGTCACACCCCTTTGAAGACGTTCCATCATTGAAGCTATCTAGGTCATCTAGAGAAGTTTTGTAAAAAGTGTCACCTGAAGAAGACATTCTTATTGGGCGATGATAGTACCTAACTGTAAGGAATAAGATGTTTTGGCCATTAGATCCCCAGATTAAGGTCTTGGGGTGAAGCTTGTGCACAGTCAGGAGTTTCCAAGGGTGTAAATCCTTGTTCTGAGTTGTGAGTCTGTGTTGGTACTGGAACATTTAAAGCCTTTTTGTTCTTTTTTTTATGCTGTTAAAGTTTTACCTCCATTGTAAGTTCATCATTTCATTATAAGAGTGTGATGGACTTGTTCCATTATAATTTAACAAGTTGTACCTATTAAAAAGTGGCACTTTTAAATAATTTGTTTTCCTTGAGTGTTTAAGTTTATTTATTTTGAATATATTTAAGTTTTTTAGAATTGATGGCTAATGTACCAGTTATTCATTTGGTTTGAGTTTCTTTTGGGGGGTTAACCCTGGCATTGGGGTTTTTTTGCTGGCATGGAAAGTTTCTAGTTTTGATAACATTGTTGTTTCACTTGTACTATAGATGTTGGTTTGGATTGGTTGTGAGTTCCCACATTGGCCCTCACTAGGGGTGGTGTGTCCAAGTTTTAAATTCTTGTGTTAGGTGAATTCTTGTGGTGGGGAGAACTGCCTTGCATTATCCCCTTGTTGTGGGTTGTCATTTCTTCTAGATCGGTCGGGTGTGACTTGGGGGAAAATAAATAGTCACCCCAAAAATTCCTTAGTACTTCTTATTCTATGTGGTCATGGATTCAATTATTGGCCAAATTTTGGCTTGGTGGATTTTTGGGTGTAGAATTTTATGTGGTGGGGAGAATTGTCACACCCTAACCTGGTTGATTGATTATTTTTAATTTCTTTAGTTATTATTTTGAGTTTTGGACACCTTTTCTCTATTGCACGGTTAGCTCACACAATTAGGAGTAACTGTATGGTGCCCACATGGATGCCTGAGTGGGTCGGAGTTGCAACACATTACTTGTGCATGGTTTATAAAACCGCGCAACAAGCACACAACTTGACCCTGTAAGCGGGGAGTGTCGGGTTTCATGGTTCGAACACAGTTTTCTCAACCACACATTTGACTACAGGTGAACCGCGTGGCTACCCGGTGTTTGGATTAAACAAAAAAATTAATTGAATGGTAATGAAAACAAAAAAAAAAGTAAGAAAAATTAAATAAAATGGAATTTTAGAAAAAAATGGTTAATCATAATAATAATATCATTATTATGATTTTTAATAATAATAATAATAATAATATTATTGTTGTTGTTATTATTATAATTATTATTATTATAATTTTAATTATTATCATTATTATAATTGTAATTATTATTATTATTATTATTATTGTATGAAAAAGAAAAGAAAAAGATAAAAGAAAAGAGGTGAAACCCTAGGGGGCGTCACCCCCCTCTCTTCCACTGTAGCACGACGCACTGCACACCGCATGGTCCTCCCCTCCTCTCCCGATTCGGCTATCATCCTACATCATGTATAACACCGTCCTCCTTGCACCTTGTCCCAACCACCACACCTCCTCCTCACCGCACTCCCTCCTTACATCACATCTCGACCGCCGCACCTCCTCTTCCACCAACAGCGCACCCTACCCCCCTTCTCTGAAAACCTATTTTCGGTGACCCCCCCCTGGTTCTTGCCTGTGCACGTGACCTCCAGCCCAACACCAGCTCCCAACAAGCCCTCCGGTCTAGCAACTCCCTTGTGTGCTCATGAGACAACAACCCAATGTCGAATCTCCCATGCTCTCCCATTCTCAGCGCCCTACAACTCACTGGTGTGAGTTCCTCAGTCTGGTGAACTCATCTCCAATATATTTCTTTAATTTTTGGAGTTTTTCTTCAATTTACCTAAACCCTAATGCCTTGGATTGTGTTTCTCTCATTTTTCTCATTGTCTAGGGTGTGCGTTTGGTCTATGGGGAATTTTTGTTCCTTTCTCTAAATTGTCATTGCATCCGAACTTGGTTTGAGGTAGGTATTTCCAACCTTTACCTTTCTAGAGCTTTCCATAGGCACTTTAATGATTTTATTTAAGTTTTAAATGCCTTTATAACCTTTATTATACCCATGTATTGATGTGAATGTTGTTTTTATGTTGTTAAAATTTAATAAAAAAAAGGTTTTCAAGGATATCTATGTGCATTTCCTTGGGTTTTAGCACCTAGGGTGTTTGTTCTAAATGTTATGGTCCTTTTTAGTTAAATTGTAGGTTTTCATGAAATGTGTAGCTTCTATTGTGTTATAATGGCATTTTTTTTAAATTTGTTTTGGTGGTTATATTTTGGGAATGTGATATAGCTCATTAATTGTATTAGATGCTTGGAAAAAAAATTTGATGGTTCCAAAAAGGGGTTGCTGTATTTTTCTTAAATAATGTAAGTGGTGGTCTTGTTTGAGAGAAAGTGGTGTGTTTGTGGAAATGGTTTTCAAATTTTTTCTTGGAATTGGTGTTCCATTGGATATTGTAACATCCATGGGAGCACTAGGTGCACATATGGATGTGCTCTCAAATGAAGATGGCACTCGAAAAATGGTTTTCTCTTTAAAACTTAGTGGCTTAAATGGATTTTAGTTTTCAAATAATGTTAGCCCCCTTGAGTGATTTCTAAATTAAATTTTAAAGGTATTATTTAAGGCTTTTTCGTCTGGATCTGAAACATGTTTTGATGTTTGTTTGAAAAAGAAAAATTCCCGTTTGGTAGTTATGAAATGATTTTGTGTGTGTTTTTGGAACTTAAGGGATCATTGGATCTATAAATCTAAAAGTGGTGTTTCTTGTGTTTAAACGTGGTTCCAAATGTGCTCATTATGGATTATCCCAGTTGGCCTTGAAACATGCTTACATGAGTAGTTGGAATCTATGGCCCATTTGGTGTTTATAAAAGAGGGTTTGTTTGTAAATAGTTTGAAATCGTGTTTGGAACTTTTTTATACTTTGTGTGTTTTGACTTGGTTTTAAAAATGCACTTGGGTGCACTTTGATGAAAGCTTGGTTTAAAGGCCTGTTTGGCCACATTAATATAAAGATGACATTTTCTTTATTTTGAAATTGTTTTCTAAGTGTCTTATTTAATGGTTTAATGTTGTGAACTAAAGGCCCTTTTGTATTGATTATATAAAAAAAATTATTTTGGTAAAAGTGAGTACCCAGTCGGTGGTTTAAAATGTTTACTAAAATGATTTTGACATTTTTATGGAGTGAAGGATTGGTTGGAACCTTCGATGATATGATATGAATATGTGATATAAGTATATATATATTTATATATTTATGGGGCACTTATATATGGGATATCCCTTTGCGAGTTATCGTATAGAGTGTCCATGTTTGGGGTAGGCAAGTGCAGTGGCGATAGGTAAGGTGATTCACGCATACGAGGACATCCTACTTACACAATACTATTTCCACCATCGGTTCCTGGGCATATTTTAGATGATTGAGTGAAAATTTCTTTCTATCCCCGATTAGATGGGTTAGTACCCCCTGAAGTTGTAGATTGACTAGGAGGGATATTCCAATAGTGAGTCCAGTTTAGGGCAGTTAGTTGGTTATTAACTTAGGGGCTTCACCATATGCCAACAGGTGGTTCCAAACCAAGTACATCTAGGGGTCTTATAGGGATGTTTAGCATCACCCATGCTTACTTAATTATTTACAATACTTTTTTTCCTTTCCATTTTACTAGTTTATTTCCAGCTTGCACTATTTACCTGTTTTATTTTAGCACCATTTTGGTGTCACTTGTCTTGGTTTTCTTTTATAAATGGAAGTTGGTTTTGGAAATGATTTTTATTTGTGTTGGATTTTAAAATGGGTAAATTATTTTGTTTTTATTAAAATTTTAAAACCCTATTTTGTAGTTGTATTTCAAACTGGTGTTTATGGACTTCTTTGAGAAAGGGAACTTTTGAATTTTGTGGTTGATCTTTGGCACTCCTACTGAGCATTTTGGTGCTCATGAATACTTTATATTTTTAGATGAAGGTTCAAATTTTGGTTTAGGTTCCTAGTCCAGCTTCTTAGTGTTGGAGCTAGTTCGGTTTTGTGGTTGGTGGTGACCAAGAGGTCGCAAGGAGATCGGGTGGTAACAGTTCAGTTTTTCCTGTTTAGTTTCCAGTCTATCTAGTGGTATTCCATATCCATTCCACCCTTTATTCCTTAAAATATTTTACACACCCAACTCAAGGTAATCAATGAAAAATGGGGAAAAATAATGGAACACAACCATATTAGGTTACAAATAATTCCAATAAATGGATGGAACATCACTAGCTAAAAATAAGGCTAAACCATTAGTGAAACTGGGTTTTAAAGAGAACCCATCCAATCCAAAGACACACACATGATAATTTATAAACAAATATAACATAATATACATCACAATAAGTGAATAAAACATGATACATAGCATGATGTGACACCATGAGTAATAATAGGACATCACTAGACATGTATAGGTGGACCTATTATCAGCTGGTTAATGGTCACACATCCGTCAATAGAATCACTCTAACCCATCTTCTCAGTGAAAAACCAAAGCTAGGTTTTATGTATAACTAAGGGGGGACTAGACAGTGCATAAATCTCAACCAGCCAAACACTACCCTAATACTTCCCACTTAGTACCCTTAGTTTCCCCATGGAATAATTATAAGAGGTGGACTGTAAACAAACAATGTCATCACATGAAAATAAAAAATCCACAAGGGTTAACACAATAATCACATCCTTCCCAAATTATATACTAACCATAGAAATATCCTAATCCATGAACACAACAAGAATCACACATCAAAATATCAATCACATGGATAATCATAAACATCGTCAACAACACAAGGGGGCTCAATAAGCGAACAATCAACATCACTTCACAAGTTCTTACAAAGCATTAAAATTTCAAAGAAATAGATATATTTTAACATAAAAATTTAAAAATCCATTTTTAAATAATTTGGAATCAAAATAAAATTCCAAAGAAAACACATTAATCAACAACACAACCAAAAAAATCAAGGGAACTCCATTTCACTTTATAAAACAACACCACCCCTTTAAAACATGTAAAACATTTTAACATGAAATGAGAATCCCACTTTGAAATCCCAATTTTTCTTAAAACCCAATGAACAAGTGATTTTGTTATAGGAAACCATATTTGGGATTTTATCAAACATTTAGAATGCATAAAATACCCATTTCTAACCAAGAACCATTTTAAAACATGAAACTTCACCCATATTCTATATGAAAACCAATAAAGTTTAAGTAAAACTTTAAAAACTAAAACTAGATAACCCACACCATCATTATATAGGATATACATTAATTTGAAACATCAAACATCAATGGAACTCTTAGATAAAAGAAAATGAAATGGAAACACCCACCTTAAGTGGTGGAACCTTGTCGCCTTTGATGAAATCCATCATAAAGAAACTCCTACCATGAATCACAAACATTTAAAACCCAAATCCCTAATTCCATCCAACCCTAACCAAGAAAATAATCTAAGAATAACTAATAGTGTTAGAGCAGTTGGAGAAAAAGAGAGAGGCCAAGAGAAAGTGAAGATTAGAGATCATACCACTTGAACCGGGTGAAGAATCACCAAGAAACCACCTTGAATCCACTTAGAGAATGTTGAATAAGATAGTAGGATCCCTTTATAAGAATTTGGGCCATGAGGGTCGAATTGGGTGGATTAGGTTGGAATCCCACAATTAAAAAGAAGAGGAAAAGAGAAAAATATCCCATTATGGGTAGGCCGCATGGTTTACCAACATAGTTTTGAAAACCATGTGGAAACCATGTAGATCACCTCTGTTAAGTGGTGCAAAGGCTGAACACTTTGGTTTCATGGTTTGGTAACCATTCTACCTAACTGTGAACTCTTGGAAAATCCCCTAAATCTCAAAATTTCGACCTGGAACACCCCCAACTCAAGGAAAGAATGACCCCAATATTACTACCAATAAAGTGACACCCTAGAGTGTTACAGAAACATTCTTCTAATGTTAATGATTCCTTTAGTTCCATTTATGAAGATAGGTTGGATCTAAATGATAAAAGACCAAGCTGATCTTTCCCAAGGTTTTTTTTATAGTGACCATTCAATTGAAGAGGGTCATCTAGGAACTAAGTTTAACAAGGATGATAAGGGGATGAACCTCTTGTAGATTCCCAATCTCCCAAAGGAAAGGCTAGTTTTTGTTTTAAGGTGTTGAGGAGAAGGACCATAGTAATAAAAGTATGTGATATGTGGATGTAGATTATGTGAAAATAGATTTGAAGTTTTAGTTTTAGAGGCATATGGGGATGGAATGCTCCATCCTTCTACAAAATTTTATGCCCCTACTTTTCCCACTGAATACTTAGTCAATAATTTCTTTCACATGAGTAGTCAAAAAAAGAAGAATCCAATAATTGATGTTGATGTCTTTGTGATGTCTCTCAAAGAAGTCAAGATCATATAAAAATTATATAGGGATGCAATCTATTAGTAAATAACTCAACAAGTCTACCTCAAATAAAGTATAAGTTGAAATCTCTTTCATCGATGATCATCAACCTAAAAGTTCTTTTGAGGATACTCTATCTCAAAAGGACCTTTTTATTTTGATTAAATCAGAATGGGAAATTAAGGGACTAGTTGTTTTTCAAGTAACTGAATAGAATAAAAATACCTGGGATAATTCTAAGTGATTCAGAATGAATAATTCTAACATTCATTTGTATTGGATTTACAAGCAATGAAATCTTCTCATTGAAGATATCATGGTTAACTGGATTCACTTGGAACAAGACTTATGGGGTTGGGGTAAAATCTTGGAATACTTCAATGGACCTCTCTCGATTAGCTAGGACTTGATTATTGAAATCCTTTTTTGTTATTTTCACTTGGATCCTAATACAAATCAACTTTCATATAAAATAAGGTTATACCAATGGTTTAAAACCGTTGGTATAGGCTGGAGAACCGTTGGTATATCCTATACCAACGCTTTTCCAAACCGTTTGTTAGTAAGTCGTGAGGAAAGCCTTATACCAATGGTTTGATCTAAATCGTTGGTATATTGTTCTATTAAATTTCTCCCAATGTATACCAACGATTTATAACCGTTGGTAATTCATTTGAGAATTGTTATACCAACGTTTGAAAACCGTTGGTAATGTGATTTTCCAGACACATATACCAACGGTTCTAAACCGTTGGTATTGTGTTTTTCCAGAATTCCAGAAAATATATACCAACGGTTTTAAACCGTTGGTATAGGTGTTTTTCCAGAATTCCAGAACACCTATACCAACGGTTCTAAATCGTTGGTATAGTGTTTTCCCAGAATACCAACACTCTTATACCAACAGTTTAGAACCGTTGGTATTGAGTTTTTCCAGAACTGCTGCACAGCTGCCCCCTCCAGTAGCCCCTCCACTATACACCTACACCTGCATAAAAAATATCACAAAAACCACATACAAACTTAAAAAAGTATAAAAAACACCTAAAATAGCACACAAAAAACACATAAAACCATCAAATTCTTCCAACCATGTCATGTACTACAATTCCCTATTTCAATCTTCATATGACAACAATCATCCGATAGTAATTAACCTCACCCCTGCACAACCCCCAAACCAGCACATCCCCCCCACCTCCCCATGAAATTATAATAGGTAGAATACTATGAGAAATACCTATTAGAGTTGAATAAGAGTTTGAAATTGGCTCATATCCCATTTTTTTTTTCTGATCCTAGATTTGGGTAAATAATGATTTGTGATGAATTTTGAATTGAACTTGTATTGTTTATAATATATGGTGAAAAGGTATTTTCTTAGGAGTCTCTTAACTTATGACTCAATGAGTGAAACTACCCAACTCATGAAAAAGAGTTTGAAACAATCGCTGATGAGTGTAAATTTCTGTTGTATTCACTTAAAATGATGTCCTTTTCCAAAAAAAGAGAGACTTTGAGCGGTTCCGTCCACACCGTGCCTCAGATTGAGGAGGGGTTGACTCCTACATGTCACATATGACCCATGGATCGTTTTCCTAAAGTTTCAACAGAATCCGAATGCGTTTGGTCAGTTTTCCGTATGCCGGTTGTTGTTTTCACTTAAAATCCTGTCCATTTCAAATAAAAGTGAGACACTTCGAGTGGTACCGGCCACACCGTGCCTCAAATTAAGGCGGGGTTGAATCGTACACATCAAAAATGATCCATGGATACTTTTACTAAAGTATCAACAGAATCCGAATGCGTTTGGTCCATTTTCCGTATGTCAGTTGTTGTTTTTACTTAAATTGTTGTCCATTTCAAAGAAAAGTGAGACACTTTGAGTGGTTCCGGCCACACCGCGCCTCGGATTGAGGAGGGGTTGACTCATACACGTCACAAATGACCCATGGATCGTTTTCCTAAAGTATCAACACAATCAGAATGTGTTTGGTCTGTTTTCCGTATGTCGTTTATTTTACTTAAAAGCGCGTCCATTTAAAAAAAAACAAAGACACTTTGAGCAGTTCCATCCACACCGCGCCTCAGATTGAGGCGGGGTTGACTCATAAACGTCACATATGACCCATGGATCGTTTTCCTAAAGTTTCAACAGAATATGAATGTGTTTGGTCGGTTTTCCGTATGCAGGTTGTTGTTTTCACTTAAAATCCTGTCCATTTCAAATAAAAGTGAGACACTTTGAGTGGTACCGGCCGCACTGTGCCTCCGATTGAGGCGGGGTTAACTCATACATGTCAAAAATGACTCATGGATACTTTTACTAAAGTATCAACATAATCTGAACGTGTTTGGTCTATTTTCCGTATGTCAGTTGTTGTTTTTACTTAAACTATTGTCCATTTCAAAGAAAAGTGAGACACTTTGAGTGGTGCTGGCCACACCGCGCCTCGGATTGAGGCGGGGTTGACTCGTACACGTCACAAATGACCCATGGATCATTTTAATAAAGTATCAACACAATTCGAATGCAGTTGGTCTGTTTTCCATATGTCGTTTATTTTACTTAAAAGCACATCCATTTTAAACAAAACAAAGACACTTTGAGAATTTCCGTCCACACCGTGCCTCGTATTGAGGCGGGGTTGACTCGTACATGTCACATATGACTCATGGATAATTTTTCTAAAGTTTAAACAGAATCCGAATGCGTTTGGTTAGTTTTCCGTATGTCGGTTGTTGTTTTCACCTAAAATCTTGTCCATTTCAAATAAAAGTGAGACACTTCGAGTGGTACTGGCCATACTGTGCCTCATATTGAGGCAGGGTTGACTCTTACACATCACAAATGACCTATGGATACTTTTCCTAAAGTATCAACAGAATCCGAATGCGTTTTGTCCGTTTTCTGTATGTCAGTTGTTGTTTTTACTTAAACTGTTGTCCATTTCAAAGAAAAGTGAGACACTTTGAGTGGTGTTGGCCACACCGCGCCTCGGATTGAGGCGGGGTTGACTCGTACACGTCACAAATGACCCATGAATCGTTTTACTAAAGTATCAACACAATTAGAATGTGTTTGGTCTATTTTCCGTATGTCGTTTATTTTAATTAAAAGCGCATCCATTTTAAACAAAACAAAGAAACTTTGATCATTTCTGTTGACACCAAGCCTTGAATTGAGGTGGGGTTGACTCATACATGTCACATATGACCCATGGATCATTTTCCTAAAGTTTCAACAGAATTCGGATGCGTTTTGTCGGTTTTTCGTATGCCAGTTGTTGTTTTCACTTAAAATCCTGTCCATTTCAAATAAAAGTGAGACACTTCGAGTGGTACCCGCCACACCGTGCCTCCAATTGAGGCGGGGTTGACTCGTACACGTAAAAAATAACCCATGGATACTTTTCCTAAACTATCAACAGAATCTGAATGCGTTTGGTCCATTTTTCGTATGTCAGTTGTTGTTTTTACTTAAACAGTTGTCCATTTCAAAGAAAAGTGAGATACTTTGAGTGGTGACGGCCACATAGCGCCTCAGATTGAGGCGGGGTTGACTCGCACACATCAAAAATTACCCATGGATCTTTTTCCTAAAGTATCAACACAATCCTAATGCGTTTGGTCTATTTTCCGTATGTCGTTTATTTTACTTAAAAGCGCATCCATTTTAAACAAAACAAAGACACTTTGAAGAGTTTCGTCCACACCACACCTTGAATTGAGGCGGGGTTGACTCATACACGTCACATATGACCCATGGATCATTTTCCTAAAGTTTAAACAGAATCCGAATGCGTTTGGTCAGTTTTCTGTATGCCTGTTGTTGTTTTCACTTAAAATCCTGTCCATTTCAAATAAAAGTGAGACACTTCGAGTGGTACCGGACACACCGTGCCTCAGATTGAGGAGGCGTTGACTCGTACATGTCAAAAATGACCCATGGATACTTTTCCTAAAGTATCAACAGAATCTGAATGCGTTTGGTCCGTTTTCCGTATGTCAGTTGTTGTTTTTACTTAAACTGTTGTTCATTTCAAAGAAAAGTGAGACACTTTGAGTGGTGTCGGCTACACCGCACCTCGGATTGAGGATGGGTTGAGTCGTACAAGTCAAAAATGACCCATGGATCGTTTTACTAAAGTATCAACACAATATGAATGTGTTTGGTCTGTTTTCCGTATGTCGTTTATTTTACTTAAAAGCACATCCATTTTAAACAAAACAAAGAAACTTTGAGTATTTCCATCCACACCGTGCCTCGGATTGAGGTGGGGTTGACTCTTAAACGTCACATATGACCCATAGATCATTTTACTAAAGTTTCAACATAATCCGAATGCGTTTGGTCGGTTTTCTGTATGTCGGTTGTTGTTTTCACTTAAAATCCTGTCCATTTCAAATAAAAGTGAGACACTTTGAGTGGTACTGGCCAGAACATGCCTCAGATTGAGGCGGAGTTGACTCGTACACGTCAAAAATGACCCATGTATACTTTTCATAAATTATCAACAGAATCCGAATGCGTTTGGTCCGTTTTCCGTATGTTAGTTGTTGTTTTTACTTAAACTGTTGTCCATTTCAAAGAAAAGTGAGACACTTTGAGTGGTACCAGCCACACCACACCTCATATTGAGGCGGGGTTTACTCATACACATCAAAAATGACCCATGGATCGTTTTACTAAAGTATCAATACAATCCGAATGCGTTTGTTCTGTTTTCTGTATGTCGTTTATTTTACGTAAAAGTGCATCCATTTTAAACAAAACAAAGACACTTTGAGCAGTTCCGTCCACACCGTGCCTCGTATTGAGGTAGGGTTGACTCATAAACATCACATATGACCCATGGATCGTTTTCCTAAAGTTTTAACAGAATCTGAATGCGTTTGGTCAGTTTTTCGTATGCCGGTTGTTGTTTTCACTTAAAATCCTGTCCATTTCAAATAAAAGTGAGACACTTCGAGTGGTACGGGCCACACCGTGCCTCCGATTGAGGCGGGGTTGAATCATACACATGAAAAATGACCCATGGATACTTTTCCTAAAGTATCAATAGAATCCGAATGCATTTGGTCCATTTTCCGTATGTCATTTGTGGTTTTTACTTAAACTGTTGTCCATTTCAAAGAAAAGTGAGACACTTTGAGTGGTGCCGGCCACACCGCACCTCGGATTGAGGGGGGGGGGGGGGTTGAATCATACATGTCAAAAATGACCCATGTATTGTTTTCCTAAAGTATCAACACAATCTAAATGTGTTTGGTCTGTTTTCTGTATGTCGTTTATTTTACTTAAAAGCGCATCCATTTTAAACAAAACAAAGACACTTTGAGAAGTTCCGTCCACACCGTGCCTCGGATTAAGGCGGGGTTGACTCTTACATGTCACATATGACCCATGGATAATTTTCCTAAAGTTTCAATATAATCCTAATGCGTTTGGTCGGTTTTCCGTATGCTGGTTGTTGTTTTCACTTAAAATCTTGTCCATTTCAAATAAAGTAAGACACTTTGAGTGGTACCGGCCACACCGTGCCTATGATTGAGGTGGAGTTGACTCGTACACGTCAAAAATGACCCATGGATACTTGTCCCTAAAGTATCAACAGAATCCGAATGCATTTGGTCCATTTTCCGTATGTCAGTTGTTGTTTTTACTTAAACTGTTGTACATTTCAAAGAAAAGTGAGACACTTTGAGTGGTTCCGGCCACAACGCGCCTTTGATTGAGACGGAGTTGACTCGTACACATCACAAATGACCCATGGATAGTTTTCCTAAAGTATCAACTCAATCCAAATGAATTTGGTCTGTTTTCTGTATGTTGTTTATTTTACTTAAAAGCGCATCCATTTTAAACAAAACAAAGACACTTTGAGAAGTTTCATCCACACCGCACCTCATATTGAGGAAGGGTTGACTCTTACACATCACATATGACCCATGTATAGTTTTCCTAAAGTTTCAATAGAATACGATTGCGTTTGGTCGGTTTTCCGTATGCCGGTTGTTGTTTTCACTTAAAATCTTGTCCATTTCAAATAAAAGCGAGACACTTCGAGTGGTACCGGCCCATCCCCTGCCCCTCTCCTCCCCTCTCCCCTACCCAACCTTTTCCCCAAGCAGACCCCTCCCTCCTACCATCACACCAGCCCCTCCCCAACCATCCCCTCCCCTCCTCTCCCCTCCCTACCCTCCCCTCCAACCTGCCCTGCCCCAGCCCCTCCCCTCCCCTCCCCCTTGCCCCTCCCCTCTTACCCACCCTTTTCACCCAGCATCCCCCTCCCCCTCCCCTCCCCCCCTTCCCCTCCTTCCCACCCTTTTCATCCAGGATCCCCCTCCCCTCCCCTCCCCTCCCCTCCCCCCTTTCCCACCCTTTTCCTCCAACAGCCCTCTGCCCCTCCCCTCCCCTCCCCTTCCCTACCCTCCCCTCCAACCTGCCCAGCCCCAGCCCCTCCGATCCCCTCCCCCCTGCCCCTCCCCTCCTACCCACCCTTTTCACCCAGCATCCCCCTCCCATCCCCCCTCCCCTTCCCCTCCCCTCCCTCCCCCTTGCCACCCTTTTCCTCCAGCAGCCCCCCTGCCCCTCCCCTCCCCCCCTGCCACACCCTTTTCCACCAGTAGCCCCCCTCCCCCCCTACCCAACCTTTTCCCCCAGTAGCCCCCTCCCTCCTGTTATCACCCAGCCCCTCCCCCTCCCCTCCCCCCTACCCACCCTTTTCCTCCATCAGCCCCCCTGCCCCTCCCCTCATGCCCACCCTTTTCACCCAGCAGCCTCCTCCCCTCCCCTACCCCCCCTCCCCTTCCCTCCCCTCCCCTCCCCCCTGCCCACCCTTTTCCTCCAGCAGCCCCCTACCCCTCCCCTCCTCACCCACCCTTTTCACCCAGCAGCCCCCTCCCATCCCCCCCTGCCTAACCTCTTCCCCCAGAAGATCCACCATTACTAAAACAAAAATCATCCCTTGAACAGAATGGAAATTCAAAAACAACACAATTCACTTAAAAAACACAAAAATAAGAACATAATAAATAATGTACAATTACTACTTTCAAAAGCACATTTATTTTCATGTGATTATTCCACGCATGTTACTATCAGGCATAAAAACTATCAGCCATAAATGACATAAAAATGCAGTTCTATGGGAAAATGACATAAACATGAAATACATGGATAACTAAGAAAGATAAGTAATACAAAATAGAGAAATGGGTATTACAATACCAAGGAATACTAAAGGTATAGGTAGTAGACTAATCATACAATAAGAATCAAGTACAAAAAATAGATCTAATAACAACATCCCTATGAAGCAGAGGAAAACCTCAGAGTGGAAAACCAGGTTCAAAAATATAGAGTTATACAGAATTCAAAAATGTAATGGATCAATATGCCCCTGATCACCATAACCATCACCACTGTCATCATCGGTCTCATCCTCGCCGCCATATCTAGCCTAGTCTTCGTCCTCGTCATCATCCCCATGCTCATCATCGGCCCCCTCCTCGTCCTCAGCCCCATCCTTGCCCTCGGCCCCATCCTCGCCCTCGACCCCATCCTTGCCCTCTTCCTCATCCTCATCCTCGCCCTCGCCCTCTTCAGCATCCTCATCATCACCAGGAACGTCATCATCCCGACTGCCACTAGATCTGCTGCTTGGTGCATTGGATAATGCACCCATCGACGACATAAATGTCTAACAAGCCATGCTAGCCTCTGGTGGAAGTGATGAAGATAAAGCTTTCATCAGTTTCATAAATTCTTTGTTCCTCGTTTGAACTTGTACTTCCATCTCTGTGACCCTTTTATCATACTATCTTGCGTGCTTCTTAACCTGTTCCAACTCGGTGGTACTAGAATGGATACCTGGAGAGGACCAATACCTCATCGGGACTATATTCTTACCAGGTCGGCAGCGTACTCGACCAGAGTACTCCTCTCCCAAAACCTGATATAAATGATCATGTGGCCCAAAATTGTCAGGCTCCTGGGCATCAAGATCCTTTAAAGAAGCCTATTAAAAATATTAATAGATTAATAAATTTCAAAATAGATATTAAACTTTGAAATAAACAAATAAAAACTTACAATCTTTTCTTGGGTTGATTCATTTACCACAGTTCCATCTTTTTTTCTTCTACTCGAGCAAAACAATTTTGCTCGAGGGATACGTCCTTCAATATTCAACTTGTGCTTTTGTAATGACATTGAAAAAATATAAAGTGCAAGTATAATCATATATTAAATATTCAATAAATCACTTAATTTTAGTAGGAAATAATAAAAAGGGAAAGTCCGAAAAAAATTATAAACGACTATATCGTACCGGCTTCCTCTCATGATCTGACATAGTTGTGCACCCCAAAGTGTGGAGGTATTGCTTTGAATCAATGTTTTTTTTTGTTTTTTTCAGAATATTCCTAAATAATGCTTAATAATAAATAAGATTATATTAATGAAAAATATAAAAACTCTCATTTAAATACCTCATATGAGATTAATACCTTAAATTTGGCAGTCACCCAATGGGTAATCATTTAGTGATATTGCTCTATCGGGCAGTCATCCATGATAGGTAATGTCTCTAACTCCGTGCCCACTCTATCACACCAACCAACATACAAGTCATGCTTATAAGCTTTCCAAAGCTCTCCTAACTCTTTTAAATGTGCTGGTCGTTCACCTTCGCCATCAGGGAAGTTAAACCGAAGCTGAAACCCAATAGATTTGTTCATATAAATACAAAAAATACTACATTAAATCCAATATATTTTTTACCCATATTTGTTCCCATGCATTATCTTTGACTTCGTGTGGCAGATGTCTCCAATAGAGAGGGCTGACTGGAATGATATTGAAGTATTTTTCTAGCGTCGCCAAAAAACCCCGACATTTCTGCCCAGATTTCTCAATCATTTGCCCATCAACATTGTATTCAACCATCAACTGTGTTTGGCGGTTCCATACCGCATGCAAGCGAGTACATCGCCTCCCCCGCCTCCTATCTGTAGATGAATATGTTATTAAAGAAAAATAATATCAGTACAAGTTATAATAAAATAAAATTTGGTATAAAAATTTGATAGAGTTATATAAATATACCTGTGGTAGTTGGATCAATGGGCGTCACTGGATGTGCAGAAGCTGAAGGAATATTCTGTACAGGTGGATTGTCCCTCAGTGTATGCTCCTCAGCCACATACAATGTCGCAGCAGGAGTCAAAGAAGGTGGAATATAATAGCTCGGAGATAATGAACCAGAAGCAAAAGATGATGGCATAGACGTCTGACCAACTGGTAGTGTAAACATCGGAGGTCTAAATATCTCATGTGTCCCTGAAGACATGTCGAGATCAAAATGGGGCGAAGAAGATACATCTGTGGCAGTGGATCGTCTAACTCTCGCCCCACGAGCCCTCGTACCACCGGCCTCAGAACCGGGACCACTAGATGGTCGTCCATCTCTGACACCACCCCCCCTCCTACCACCGGCCACTCTACTGAGAGCAATATTAGGCTCCTCGTCAGATATCTCTCGTCTAGGGGGTCGATCCTGAAAAAAAGTTTAACAAAAAAGTAAACACATGATATTATAAGTTATTGAAATATTTATATTTGAAATAAAATACTCACAATAGGGATGAGTGGAGGAACACCCATCTGTATCATGTGACGATTATTATCTGTCATCTTTTTCCATCGCCTCTCTTCAATGGGTGTCATTTCCTGCAATGAAAACAAATATGGAAGTAATTAGAAACAAATAACTAATGTGTAACCCAAAAAAAATATAGAAAAACCATTCTGATAAAAAAACATAAAGTAAAATAACAGTTATGGTGTTTTTAAGGTAAGTACTATGATACACACTCTGAATGATGTAGGTGAAACATGTAGGTGATAACACGACTGTATGATTTTATATATTTCCCACCACAACTTAGGGTTCACAATCAACTCTGACAATTGAGCTATTGGCATCATCATAAGTAATAAACGGATTGCTTCCAATTATAGTAGGGATAGTGTCAACTTCATCATCACCATCATCAAAAACATGTCTGGGATTTACTTCAATAATTACACCGAATTTAGGATGACGATGATCTTTGACATAAAAAACTTGTTTCACCATTGATACCCATACATATGGTTCATCGGTGGAAAGAGTGCGAGTCATGTCAATAACTCGAAATCCACAATCATCAATAAAGGTGTCTTGCCTCGTCATTGAATCGAACCATTGACATTTTATCATTGTGACTCGACCATGTGAGTAATAATCCAAAATTATTATTTTCTCCAAGACTCCATAATAAGCAACATTTTCAAAACGAGGTCTAGTATCCGATAAACTGGCATAACAGTCTGTTGTGGCAGTTAGCATAACACCATTATGTTGTGTTCTCATGTTTCTTGCTCGTTCAGTGATAATAAATGTGTATCCATTGATCACAGGTGATTTACAAGCACGAACCATGGTATTAGGACCAAAAGACAAAGCTCTTATTTCCTCAGAAACAGATTCTACATGCAAACTCGATACCTGAAATATAAACAAATAGTAAAGTTAATTAAATATTATTTTTATTTAGTTATTACAGAAATATTTTTACCTTCAATTTCAACCAAGCAGAAAACCCTTTGCTATGCAAAGTCTCTTTCCTTCTTAAAGATAAAGAATGATGCTTTATATATATCAATTATTTATGTTCCCTATAGATAAAAATAATAATAGTTTAACAAATATTTAAAATTACAAGAGATAAGATAAGAGATACATTTACAATTTACTTACTTGATATACTCATCGAACAAATCACAATTGAACAACACTGTGCAATGTGCCATCTCTCCCTCTTCAAGGCTTAATGTCGTCAATGTATATGATCCCAAAATTCCTCCTATCTGAGGAAGTGATGGAAAACTGGGTTCAATTTTCCCATATTGTTCTTCTTCATTTCTCATTGGTCTATTTATTCTCGTAGTAAGATCAGATAAATACATTGCATATAAATCCATACATTCTTGAGCCAAGTAACCGTTCACAATAGAACCTTCAGGATAATTCCTGTTCCGAACATATGATTTCAATGTGCACATGTTTCTTTCAGTTGGATACATCCAATGGAAAGCAACGGGTCCTCTAAGAAGTATTTCGATCGGAAGATGGACAGTCAGATGCAACATGCATGTAAAAAATGATGGAGGGAATATTTTCTCTAACTCACACAAAATTAATGGTGTCTCTGCCAACATTTTTTGCAAGAAGTATTTGGACAACCTCTTAGCACAAATATCTCTAAACAAATAGCACAACCGAATAAATGAGACTCTAACATTATTGGACAAGAGATGATAGATTTCTATTGGAATCAACTCATGCAAAAGGACGTGATAATCATGAGTCTTCAAAGATTTCAGCTTCAACTATTTTCTATTGACCCATTTTGATATATTTCTTGAATAGCCATCAGGAACTTTAATAGTCTCTAGCACTTCCAGAAATTGATTTTTTTCAGCAGGTGTCATCACATAAGAAGTACATGGAACTTTCTATTTATTTTCACTGATACAGACAGGATGCAATTCTGGTCTGATCCCCCAATCTACCAAGTCACGCCGAGATCATAAATCATCTTTTTTCTTCCCCTTGACATTTAGAAGAATCGAAAGCAACATTTCACATATATTCTTTTTAATGTGCATTACGTCTAAGCAATGACGTAACAAGTTGGTTGACCAATACGACAACTCAAAGAATATACTCTTCTTCTTCCAATTGTAACAGGTATCATTGGAAACATTTTTACTCTTTCTAGATTTCATTACACCCTTCCCAAATGAATAACTGAAATCTTTCAATTCATTAAGCACATCAGTTCCAGACATACACTGAGGTGGATCTTCATTCTCCATGGTATTTTCAAATCTTTGACGATTGTTTCTATATGGATGGTTCATTGGCAAGAATCGTCGATGTCCCATAAAACTAAAACTACGACGATATTTCAGTCTTCTCGATCGAGTATTCTTCATACAAATAGGACATGACAATTTTCCTTTTGTGCTCCATCCAAACATCATTGCATAAGCAGGAAAATCATTGATCATCCACATAAGCGCAGCACGCATCTGAAATATGTCTTTCGAACATGCATCGTATGTGGGCACACTCACATCCCAAAGAAGTTTCAACTCTTTTATTAAACGTTGCATGTATACATCTATATAATTTTCGGGATCAGAAGGGCCAGATATTAGTATACTCAAGAAAGTGTAAGGATTTTTCATACACAACCAATGGGGAAGGTTATAAATGTGTATGAAAACCGGCCATGTGTTGTGTGAAGTAAGCATCTTCCCAAATGGATTAAAATCGTCACATGAAAGACCAAGTCTCATATTACGCACGTTAGATGCAAATTCAGGATATTGAGCATCAAATATCTACCATTTAAATCCATATGCAGGGTGAACCAACTCTTCATTATTCTTTTTTCTCTCTGTGTCATGCCATCGCATTTTTACAGATATTTCATCAGACATGAAAATGTTCTGTAATCTGGGGATCAATGGAAAGTGCCACATTACTTTTTTTGACACACGATATGGTGTTCCATCATCTTTTAGATTCTATCGGGAGGTTCCACATTTTATACAATCATTTCTTTCAGCAGTTTCCTCCCAAAATAAGTTGCAATCATTCGGACAAGCATGATTTTTTTTTTGAGAATCCAAGTTCATCAACTAACTTTCATGCCATATAGTGGTTTGAGGGAATATCTGCATCATCTGGAAGTAAGTCCTTCAAGAAGGTAAGAATGTAATCAATTGTAGTATTTGAAATCCCATACATAGTTTTCCCATGAAACAATCAGATTAAAAATTCCAACTTTTTCATTTTACCACATTGCCGATATACTGGAGTCGTCACAGCATCATTCCACTTTTTCACCCTATCAACATCATCATTTTCATTGGACGCATCATGTGTGCTTGTATCGAAATCTTGTTGGCTGGAAATCCTTTCCTTCTCATGATGCCAAATAAATGGAAACCGATCATATATCAAACTCTCCAATTCAGTACTATCATTTGGATCATCAGCATTTTGAGATTCCATTTTCTCTCCATTGTGATACCACACATAATAGTTTGTTTGGAAACCATATTTGGTTATATGATAGCTAACTGCTTCACGACTCAACCAAGGTCTTCCAACACAATTAAAACATGGGCAGTGTATGCGACCACTATCTGAAGCCTTGTCAAATGAAAAATCTAGAAAGCTGTTCAAATTATTTTGAAAATCTGTTGAAATCCGATCAGTTTCATACATCCAACTTCAGTCCATTTTGTAAAAAAAATTACAATAAGTCATTTCAAAGCAATTCAATAATATTGAAGTTTAATCAAAAAAATATTTAGGTAAATGACAATTGTTTACTTTATATAAAAGCATAAATGACACATTACTCTAAATGAGAATCATATTAAGAAATACAACAAAATACAGTGTATATAAGAAAATAAGATAAAGAATTTCTAATGCCTATATTCAAGGATTGCCTAGTAAGATATTGGAAGTGGATCAAGGAATACATCATCCTTAAGGATCTTGTTGGGAGTACATGAGTTTTATACTTTAACTTCTTTAGGGAGATCAGGATGAGGAGTAGGATGAGGATCAGGGGAGTGGAGGGACTATCCAAGGGGGGTGCGGGGTGTCCAGGGGGGTGTGGGGTGTCTAGGGGGGTGGTGGGGCCGTCTGGGGTGTCGGAGGTGTCCAGGGGGTGGGGGCTGTCTAGGGGGGTCGGGGTGTCCAGGTGGGCGGGTTGTTCGCGGGGGTGGTCAGGCTGTCCAAGGGGGTAGGGGGAGTCTAGGGGGTGGGTGGGTTGTCCAAGTAGGTGAGTGGGGTGTCCAGAGGGTGGGTGGGGCTGTCTGGGGGGTACGGGGTGTCCAGGGGATGGGAGGGCTACCCATGGGGGTGACAGGGCTGTCCAGGGGGTCTGGGGTGTCCAGGGGGGTGGGCGGGCTGTCCTGGGGGGTGGGTGGGCTGTCCACAGGGGGTGGTCGGGCTGTCCACGGGAGTGGCGGCGCTGTCCAGTGGGGTCGGGGGTGTCAAGGGGGTGTGGGGGGGGGGGGGGCTTTCCAAGGGGTGGGGGTGTCCGGGGGGGATGGGGGTGTCCGGGGGGTGGTGGGCGGGTGTCCGGGGGTGGGGTGGGCGGGCTGTCAACAAGGGTGGGGGGTTGTCCAGGGGGGTACGGGCTGTCCAAGGGGAATTGTCAAACCTTTAATAGATGAGTTCTTTTGAAATAGCATAGATTCTTTTACTGGCATGTCAGCATTAACCAAACATAATTTCCTACTACCACAGAACACTATGATAAATCTAGATAAATTAGGGAATTCAATCCTAATTATTGAATTCTTTTTAATTTTTTTAAGTATCATGATATTAAAAAATTATTCTTAATTTATAGTAATGAAATGCCTCAGAAGTATTATTACCTATGGGTCTATCACACACTCAAATCCTTAGAATATTTTTGGGGATCAATGACAACCTATAAACAGGTTTTATCATCATCATTGTCTGAATGAATAAGATTCCTAACTGATATCATCACGAGCTATAATAAAATGTTTTAACCATATTCTATTGATTTTTTTGTTTATGATCCCTCAAATGAAAGGATTAACTATTAAACATTCTATAGAACATTACCTATATTATAAGTGACTTGTTCTTCATTTACTAGGGAGGATAACTCATCCCAAGGTGCACACTCAACCCACTATTGAAGATGAGTTGCAGATGTAGCCAAAAAATACATTTACCAGGCACCAAAATGAATATAGAGGAGAATGAAACAACTTAAAATTATGTTAAAATAGATTTACACTAGATGTATGTGTGATGATCTCTCTAGTCACAGTCACACACTTCATTGGAAATAGTAATATTATCTAAAAAATAAATTAATTATTGGTGTTAAATGACATGGTCCTTTTGTAATGTAATCCCCCCTATACCAGAAAAACTATGTATTATCTATACATTTAGGCTGTTATAAATTATAAATAACCCATGAATGTCATTTTACATCTCACATATAAAAAAATTCTACCAAATAAATATAATTCATTTCAATAGTTTAACAACATGATAGGTTCCACATGAACAAATGTGTTCTAGCTCTATATTTCACTATCATAGTTTCACACCAATTAGTACATTCTATTAGATCATCATCCCTATGAAGCCAAGTATATAATATCCCATAAAAGTAATTTTCTCTAGAGTTTGATTAACTCTTATGACTATTAATATAGTTAATGACTTCTTGATTCACCGATCAATGATTAATAATAAGGTTCATGTAACCTTCTATGTTTTCAACCATTCCCTAGGAATGTATAACTCACAAAATCAATGAATTCCCTGAAGCTATAACCCTTATGTAGTTTCAATTTATAAAATGAGGGCCCATAAATCATTGGTGTCATTTTAGAAAAAGGAACTCCCACATGGTATGAATGGTATCATAATGACACCTATATATTGAAAATATTCATATAGAATTAGAAATAATTTTATGTTATTAGGTTGATAAATCTACCTATAGAAGAATTTAATCATACCTTAAATGAAGGTCAAAACAATGAATGCCACGTTATGGTTTTATTTAATACATTACTCAAACTCAACATTTACTTATACAAAACTCAAAGAAATCTGTTAAAAACATCAATTTCCAAATATTAGTCATTGATTCACTATCAAATATTGTGAATCTTAAAATTTTTGAAAACCCTAAAATAGGAAAAAAATGGCGTGTTCTTTCAAGATATTGAAATAAATGTGGAAATTTGAGGAAGAGAGATTTTATTTGGGAAGAGGTTTAAATAATCTAACCTGGATGATGGAGTTGCAGCCGATCGGATGAAAGAAATCAGGTTAGGGTTCACTGGGCGCCGCAGATTCTACAAATTGGGGAATGCTGTGTCATGCGGGGGGCCTCTGGAATTGGATGTATTTGAGGAGAACTTTCCCAACAGTTTGTAAAAACAATTGGGAAAAGATAAAAAATATAGGCTTTCCCAACGGTTTGAAGAAACCATTGGGAAAGCCTTCACAAAACCATTGTTGACCAACGGTTTTTTAAAACCGTTGGTAAAAAACAATTATACCAACGGTTCTGGAAAACCGTTGTTATATAAGTGTTGGGAAAAACCTGATTTCCAGTAGTGGTAGGAATAAATATTTATAATGTTTTAGCTCTCTTCTAATTTCTTTAGAACTTTTATACTAAGGTATTCCTCCATCACAAGTGTGGCTTCCATGCATTCTTCTTTTTCATGTAAAAAATATTGATTGTTTTATTTATTTACTTATTTATTATATTTATATTCATTTAGTTATATATAAATATATTATAATTATATATTTATAATAAATTTAGATAACTATGTATATATATATACATTTCAGCGAATGTATATGTATATTAATTTTAAACACATGTATTTGTATTTATTTGAATATTAAATATATATTAGTAAAGAATAAAAAATATATGTAATTATATGCGTGTGCATGTGTGTAATTAGATATATATATTTTATTCTTTTCCAAATATATATTTTATTTATAATTTATCGATAAAATATAATATAATTTACAAACACAATTTATTATATATATATGTATGTATGTATGTATGTATGTATGTATGTATGTATGTATGTATGTATGTATGTATGTATATAATACTATTTTTAAATAATATATAGTATATATAAATAATATATAACATAATATCTAAAATAATATCATTTTTTATACTTAAATATATAAATTTAAGTTATAATATATAGAAATATGTATTAATTATAAACTATTATATATATATATAATTGTGTGTTAATATATATTAATAACATATAATTAAATAATATTATATACTATATATTTATTTATACATCAATATTATATAATTTATATATATTTTATCAATGTTATATAATTTATATGTATTATATTTTTTATATCAACATTATATATTAATATATATTAATAATATTGTGTTTTTTATAATTAAATATATACATATAAATTAAAATATATAGAAATATATATTAATTACAAACTATTATATATATATATATATGTATATATATAACTATTTATTAACATATATTAAAAACATGCATTTATTATAATATTGTACACTATTATTATTTATAAATTAATGTTATATAATTTATATATGTTATATTAATGTCATATAACACACACATTATTTTTTATATTAACAATATATATTGATAATATTAGGTTTTTTATAATTAAATATAACAATATAAATTATAATATATAGAAATATGTATTAATATAATAAAATGTCAGTTTATATGGAGATTTATAAATATATTTGTATTAGATTCCACACACACAAACACATATATAATATCATGTATAGAAATAAAAAACTATGCCCAGATTAGTGATATGGGTGTCCATTCCACCCAACTGTAACCCAGGTTTGAATCTTGAGTCCCTTATATTTTTCATGATTTCATGGGTGGGGTTTGGCATAGTCGAAGGCAGGTCACCAGTGACACTACTAAAAATTTGGGCTATAACCACGAAGCTATAGCCATGGTCAGGACTAACCATGGATATATGTGTCCTATAACCACAAGTATTTGTTGCTTGTGGCTATAAGTGAGGCTATGGACATGGTCATGATTAATCGTGGAAATAGGTTTTCCTATGCCAATGCAAGAAAATTTTTTCTTAGGCGAAATCCTCTATAACAATGATTGGGTTTGACTTTGGCTATAGGATAACCTATATCAACAATCACATTCAAATATATTTATAATAATAATAAAATATATTTATAAATTCTTTCACACACACACACACAAACATATGTTACATATATATTTATAATTAATTTTTTAGTGGAGAAGTAAAGTATACTGATTCACATAAGGGGTATATAGGTTCAAATCTCACAGATAGAAGTTTTTTATCCTATATCAATGGGAATGGGACCTGTTTCTATAACCCGTTCACCCATGTCTATAGATTTCAATCTAAAACAATAATTATAGTTCCCACAAGTGGCCCAAATGTGGTTATAACCTATAGCCATGGTCAATTGGGCAATAACCTTGTTCATAACCCAATACTATAACCCAATTTTCCACTGGTGCGGTGGAAACCAAGTGGGTGTGGGTGTAAGAAAGGAAACCAGGTGGGAATGTGTCACGAACCAGGCCGGGTTGCCATCCGACCCAGCGCTCGACCCGGTCTGCGACATGGACCGAAGGGCGTTCTCGATCCCCATGGGATGGCACAAGTTCTTGGGTATCAGAAACAACGCATGGGAATGATTTACCCGAAATAATAAACACAAACAACCAAAAAGATAAATAAACTAAAACTGAAAACAGACAACTAAACATGCCCTTAAACTATAAAAAAATTTAAAGTCTACAACTCAACCAAAAACCCAAATGGAACTACATCAAAAATAGAAAACTAAAACTCCAATACCAACCTTCAAGCAACAGGAGGCACCACATCCTCAAACTACCAACACCAACCAACATAAGAAGACCATCAGAAACCAAAACCACCATCACTATGTATGATGCCTCAACCTGGAATACACAAGGAACAAGGTCTACATACACCTAAATGTGTATGTAGGTTGTAATCCAAAGGCCCAGTAGAATTTCACTAAAAGAAAAAGATTCCACGCATAACTATTAAATGATGAATACATTTTCCTGTTAAATAAATAAAAAGGAAATAAATTCTTGAACAATTTTTAAA
Organism: Viscum album; assembly: GCA_963277665.1. Taxonomy (NCBI): domain Eukaryota; kingdom Viridiplantae; phylum Streptophyta; class Magnoliopsida; order Santalales; family Viscaceae; genus Viscum; species Viscum album. Next base: position 1,657,498,883 of record OY728137.1, read on the forward strand.
GAAAAAAATCTTTAATGAAATGTGTTTCAATGAAAAAAAATTTAAAGGAAAAAACTTAAATTAAAACACACATGCAAACTTACTTTTAAGATACCCCAAGTGCCACACCGGTGTGCATAAAGTAAACAAGGAGCACCAAATACAGGAGAGGCCTCATGGGTGTTAGCTAGCGTGGGTCCCTAGATCTTCATGTCCCAGTGAAATGTGGCTTAGAAACCACGAACCTAAGAAAAAGTGGATTAAAAACCATGAATATAAGCAAACATGGCTTAGAAACCACAACCCTCAGTCATTCATATGTTTAGTTAGTGTTGTAGTCGTCAATCTTACTAAGTGAAACAGGGCCAAAGCCACCCTCAGATCACTAGCCCACTAGTGTAGTTCACATTCCTAGCTACCCGGTCTCCCCGCTTTGTGATCAAACAAGTTTCAAGTTCATAATGGGTGCACATCACATAAACAAGCCAAGCTAAAACACCACGCAAGCCAAGATACCATTCACACCATCAACATCACTTTTGAAATCCAAGTTCATGTCACATGTCACATTAATGCGTAAAAGCCAAACAGGGTACTTCCATGCATAAAACCACCATTTGTACACCCAAATTCCATTTTGAAACATTAATCACACCAAAACCTTGTCCAGGAAAGTTTTTCACCATTGATATAATTTGATAAACCCTATTTTTTTTAAAAATTATAAAACAATTCTAAAAGAGTATCACCAGGATTTATACATGAAAACACACTCAAAATCCCCATTTTGAATTAAGCGCACACCATTTTTTTAATTTAATATATATCTCTTAAACCATCAATTAAACCGATTGTAAATTAAAAAAACACTTTTACAATTAAACAACCACCAGGGGAATTTATTAATCAATTTTAAAAATGTGTCACATGACTTTAAACACCCAAAATGCACTCAAAACCTTTTTTATGTCAAAATGCATCTTGATGCCACACCAAAACAGACATTGCAACTCTTTCACATTCAAAAAAACTAAATGAACAGTTTCTAAAACACTAATACATAGCTCAATGTAGGTTTTCACAACAAAACACATTAACATCACATAAACACTCTACTAACAAAGCAGGTGCACAACAAAACTCAGTCAAAATCACATTCACTGTATGTGAACTAATTAGAAAAAGTGATAAATTGATTAAATTAGCAAGATAATTGGCCAATTAATAATTGTAAGCAGGATTACCTACTTCCACATGAAAAATTCATTCTAAGAAAAAAAAATCATAACCAAATCCTTGTTTTTAAAACTATATTTGCATCGCTTTCACAAAAAAATAAATCAACTGCATAGTTTAAAAGACCACACCCATAGTTGAACAAACCATAAGAAAATTTATGAAACAATTTTCAGAATATGCCGCATGACTCAAAACACTAAAAAATCAACCAAAAATTCCTCTATGACTCAATGCAAATTGACGCTAAACCAGAACACAATCTACATAGTTTATAAAATGAAAATAAATAGTTTAACATGGTTTTTCACATAAAACACACTTATATCACGTATACATATCAACTTTAATTAAAAATAGATTCTCATAAAACAAACTAATGAATAAATATGATAAATTAATTTAAGAAGAAAATTAATTCATCAAACAATGGTTAAGCGTGGAACCACCTACCTTAGGTGAATAAATTGTCGATAAATGGTGAGAAACTACAACCGAACCTCAATCACACCATCAAGAGGTAAGAAGAAACCCTAAACAAGAATTCAAACCAAATAAAATGATTCAAAATCAACCCGTAAAAGGACCCAACCCACTAAACAACCAAAACTCAAGAAGAAGAAAAAAATAAAGAGAAGAGACTCCACCGGATGGGGTTGTGTGCAAAGATGAAGGGTGAGACACTGGTGGGGAAGCTAGATCCGGTGAGGCTGCTGGCTGGGAGCAGGGGTGCGATGGTGGGTTTTCAGGGAGCAGGGGTATAACAGTGGGTTTTTGGGGGAGACGGTGAGAGTGGGGCCAGATGGGAGCCAGAGCTGTCACCAATAAGGGAGGAAGGGGGCGACACAATAGTTGTCTGAGGTCGGAAGGATGAAGGGGATCAGCGTGGGTGGAGGGTGAAATGGGAGGTCGGGAGGCGGTAGAAGGCGATGCGATGGCTGGGGGAGGATGAGGGGGTTCTCCATATGGGAGTTCCTATGGGGAGGCAAGTATAGGGGTCAACTCGCAAGGGGAGGGGTTGCGCGCATACCAGCAAGGAGGGGGGAGGGCGTTATGCGTCCCAACCCTAATTCTAAAAAAAGAAATAATAATAATAATAATTAATAAATAAATGAAATAAAATAAACCCAATTAAATTAAATAGGTTAATTACTGCATATTAATAATAATACTAAAAGTTGTAACAATGATTATAATAACATAACCATAAAAATTATAACAATAATGAAACCTTAATAATTACAATAATAATGAGAATAATAATTATAATAATTGTAGTTATAGTTTTAATAAACATGATAATTTTAATAATGATATGATGATGATGATGATAATAATAATAATAATCATCATAACAATAAAAATAAAAATGATAAAAATATTCATTTAATTTTAATAATATTAATAAAATTATTAACAACAACAAAAATTTAAATAACACAATAAATTTATAAATTTACTCATTTTAATTTTTCGAAGATAGGATAATCACATATTTGTCTCGAAGATAGGTGGATCACGCAGTTGTCTTGGCAAAGCTGTGTGGGGTTTCCAACACATGCTCCACCCGTGCGCCCAACAATGTCAACTCAAAAACACACACTTTTTTGGAAGAACCCAAAAATATGGTTCGAGATTCAACCCAAACCTCAAATTTTTTTTAAAATCCAAAAAATAATTAAAAAGGCCAAAAACACAGGTCAGGGAGTGACAATTCTCCCCACCATAATGCTTTACACCCCTAAAAAGCCACAAGTAAGGTTGTAACCCAAAGCAGCAACTGATACCCCCTTGAGGTTCAAAGAGGATCCCTACAAAAAGCAAGCGAGAAGAAGAAAACACACCGTTCTCATAGAAAGTGACTTAAATAACAACCTCAAGAAACCTGTAAAAATACTTTCTACTTTGTATCACCCACCACAAAGAGCTGGAACACCTCCAGTTGATTGATCAAGGAAAAGAACTCTCACTCCCACAAAAATCAACTTCAAAACCTGAAACACCTCAAGCACCATAGAACAAAAACCACACCATTTGACTAGAATGAACAAACAGGATCAAACCACATCCAAACAACACTCTTATCACTTACCACTAATCCATCTTTAGAAACAGAACCAAAAGGTGAAATAGGGAATCTCAAAGGGGCTCCCCACCATTAGAAACCCACCAACACCCAAGAAAATACTGGAAAACCGACACAGGGAGGCCCGGGTGACTCCCCACCATTATGAAAAGTACAACACTGATTCATTCCAAATAAATCTGAGTGAGATCCACCGTGGGTCTCCCCACCATTAGAATCACCAGGAGATACACAACTTCAAAATTTCCTATCAGTAACCAAACACCCCACCACAGGGGGCAAAGAGGTAGGGCCCCAACTACCGAGGCTTCAAAACCATGGACCAAGACAAACCAACATCTCACATCCCTGGATGATTACTATTCAAATTCAAGGCTGATTTACCCAAACAGACCCCATAAGGAACACTAAAAGAGGTTACATTCGGTGGGGCGCAACCCCCAGGGCTTTAAGGTAACAAGACGACCGTGCCTCCTCATATCCACGGGGAACCCCACGCACCCAAATGGGTTGTTCGGAACAGAACAACCATAGATAACAATTTAAACCACCTTCACCTTCAATACTGATTACAGAAATAAAGCTGGGGTCCCATACACTCTCGGGGTTCCTGACCACGCACCACCTTCACTCCGAGGCCTATGGTTGGAGCCCTAATGTTCTAAGCATCTCCTTCCTCGTAGTTAGGCATTGAAGACTCTCAAACAGATATTATCTTTTTGGTGCCACACGCAACCACACCGCAACTGAAACAACACCAACAAACACAACACACCGCGACATCCAACTACTCCCTCACGACAAATCCACCAAAATAAGGGTTTAGATGATGCTCATGCATCACCTCTTCACCTTAACTAAGAAACTTAAGAAGGGAAAGACACACAAAAAACACTCCCCTTTGAACAGAAAGAAACAGAACTCCTTAAGAGGAGGACACACTCCTATGAAAACAGGGATTCCAGAATAATTATACGAAATCCACCATTTCTCTTAAAAGAGAACTCACACTGCAAGAAATCATCAAACTAGATAGTTGTAGCTAATGAAATCACCACAATCCTTTCAAGACATCAGTAATAACTGATAACTTCGAACTGCCTTCACCCTTCCCCACTAGAATTTCTTTCACCATTTCTAGGGGTAACCTTCAGACACAAAAGTGTCAAACTTCATACCCGACGACTCGAACAACTCAAAGAGGCTAAAACTCCCTTCAAATTCCCTCGCATCTATCATCCCGCTGCAAGAGGATCCACTTAACCAAAAAGGAGAAGGGATAGACTTAGCACTATCCCTCAAAAGAGAGAGTCATTTCTTTAATCAATTGGAGGACCAACCAATGAATAATTGCATGTGGTCGCACTTCAATCGCAAATTAACGTTTTTTGGGGGCATACACTAGTCAATAAAGAAAACCATAGACCCAATCAAAATAGTCCAATGGCCAAGACATACAACAAGTGAACACTAAATGTGTAGGGGGAACCACTACAAGGACTTCCCAAAGTACTTTTCAAAAGAATCCACTAACCACACACTTTCACACCAACTTACCAATAAGAATTCAAACTCAAAACAAAAAATTTTCAAAAAGGATTCTCGGCTCAAAACACCTCACATACAACATTTCCAAAATACAAGAACACACCACATAATAACTGGTTATTAAAACACCAAATTTTCCTTTTTTCTTAAATAAATGAAGTTGGTGGGTTGCACAAACACCAATGGTGTCCCATGGGACTCGCACATGCATGTTCTCATGCCACACTGGGAAATCACCTCATGTACATCCAGGAACTCATCCACTTGGACCTTTGACCATTTCTCTTTCAATATATTCCCATGCATGTGGTTTCCCATCAGAACACCAAGTATCAAAACCAGACCTTTCTATTTTTTAAAACCAAAACATTCAACCACACCTTTCAAAACTCACACTTCATTTCCTTTTTAAAGTGATTAATTTAAAAAAAAATTCCAAAACCAAATCATCTTTACTCAAAAACCATATTTCCATGCTTCCAAAACAAAGAGACGATAAATGATGCAAGAAGAAACTAGTGTCAGTGGGTGACTGGGACATATGGTTGGTAGCTATATGCTAATCACGCCACCACCACAGAGAGTATTCTAAGATAGCATCCCCAGCTCCACATGGATTGCCAGACCCTACGAACTCACTGGGACCACTGACCCTACTCCCTTTTTATTTCCCCTAAACAAGATTAACCACAAGGACCAAAGACTCTGACAAACCTCAATTTACCCTAGTAACTCGAGTCCTGACACGAGGTGTGTTGGACAAGTACCTTTTTCGTAGCTAGAATGTTGAGTTACAAAACCCTTAACTTTTGTCTTCCCTAAATATATCCCAAAAGAACACAACCCAAGAGAGCAAACCTCCTCTGATACCATTTTTCCATGAACCAGGCCGAGTCGCCATCCGACCCAACACTCGACCCGGTTCGTGACATGGACAAAAGGGCATTCCCGATCCCCACGGGCTGGCACAAGTGCCCGAGTATCAAAAACAACACATGTGAACAATTTACCCAAAATAATAAACACAAAAAACAAATGATATAAATAAACCAAAACTGAAAATAGACAACCAAACATGCCCTTAAACTATAAACAGATTTAAAGTCTAAAACTCAACCAAAAACCCAAAGGGAACTACATATAAAATAAAAAACTAAAACTCTAATAACAACCTACAAGCAACACAAAGAATAACATCCTCAAACTACCAACACCAACCAGCACAAGAATACCATCAGCAAACAGAACCACCATCACTAAGCACGATGCCTCAACCTGGAATACACAACAAACAAGGTCTACATACACCCAAAGGTGTATGTAGGGTGTGATCCAAAGGCCTAATAGGATTACAATGAAATAGAAAGATTCAACGCATAACCATTAAATGATGAATACATTTTCCCATTAAATAAATAAAAAAGAAATAAATGCTTGAACAGTTTTTAAAGAAAATAGTTTTTAATGAAAGGTGTTTTAATGAAATTTTTTTTAAAGGAAACAACTTAAATTAAAACACACATGCACACTTAATTTTAAGATAACCGAAGTGTCACACCGATAAGTATAAAGTAAATAAGGAGCACCAAATATGGGAGAGGCTTTGTGAGTGTTATCTAGTGTGGGTCCCTAAATCTTCATGTCTCAGTGAAACGTGGCTTAAAAACCACGAACCTCAGCAAATGTGGCTTAGAAACCACGACCCTCAGCAAATATAGCTTAGAAACCACGACCCTTAGTCATTCATATGTTTAGTTAGTGTTGCAGTCGTCAATACTACTAAGTGAAATAGGGCCAAATCCACCCTCAGATCGCTAGCCCATTAGTCTAGTTCACCTTCCTAACTACCCGAGCTCCCCACTTTGTGCTCAAAAAAGTTTCAAGTTCATAAAAGGTGCACATCACATAAAAAATCCAATATAAAACACCACGTAAGCCAATATACCATTTACAACATCAACTTAACTTTTAAAATCCAAGTTCACATCACATGTCACATTTATGCGTAAAATCCAAATAGGGTACTTCCACACACAAAACCATCATTTTCACACCCAAATGCAATTTTGAAACAATACTCACACCAAAACCTTGTCCAATAAAGTTTTTCACCATCGATATAATTTGATAAACCCTTTAAAAAAAATTATAAAACAATTATAAATGAGTATCATTGGGATTTATACATGAAAACACACTCAAAATCCCCATTTTGAATTAAGCACACACCAAAATATTTTTTTAAACTTAATCTGCATCGCTTACACCATCAATTAAACTGATTGAAAATTTAAAGAAAACAATTTTACAATTAAACAACCACCAGGAGAATTTATTAGGTAATTTTAAAAATGTGTCGCATGAATTTAAACAAAAAAATCACTCAAAACCTCTTTTATGTCAAAACATATCTTAATGCCACACCAAAACACACATTGTAGCTCTTTCACATTCAAAAAAACTAAATTCATAGTTTCTAAAACACTGATAAATAGATCAATGTAGGTTTTCACAACAAAACACATTAACATCACATAAAAACTCTACTAATAAAGAAAATGCACAACAAAATTCAGTCAAAATCACAATCGCAGCATGTAAACTAATTAAAAAAAGTGCTAAATTAATTAAATTATCAAGCTAATTTACCAGTTAATAATTGTATGCGGGATCACCTACTTCCATATGAAAAATTCATTCTAAAAAAACAATTTCATAACAAAATCATTCTTTTAAAACTGTATTTTCACCGCTTGTACAACAAAATAAATCAACTGCACAGTTTAAAATACCACTCCCATAGTTGAACAAACCACCATAAAATTTATAAAACAATTTTCAGAATATGTTGCATGACTCAAAAAACTAAAAATTCAACCAAAAATTCCTCTATGACTCAACGCAAATTGATGCTAAACCAGAACACAATCTACATAGTTTATAAAATGAAAATAAACAGTTCATCGTGATTTTTCACATAAAACACACTTGTATCACATATACATATCAACTTCAATTGAAAACTAGATTCACATCAAACAAACTAATGAATAAATTTGCTAAATTAATTTAAGAAGAAAATTAATTCATCAAACAATGGTTAAGAACGGAACCACCTACCTTAGGTGAAGAAATTTCCGAAAAATATTGAGAAACTACAACCGTACCTCAATAGAACTATCGAGAGGCAAGAAGGAACCCTAAACAAGAATTCGAACCAAACAAAATGATTCAAAATCGACCCGTTAAAAGGATGAAACCCACTGAACAACCAAAACTCAGGAATAAGAAAAAAATAAAGAGAAGATACTCCACCAAAGGGGGTTGTGTGTATGGATGAAGGGTGAGGCACCAGTGGGGAAGTCAGAGCCAGTGAGACTGCTAGCCGGGAGTAGGGGTGTGACGACAGGTTTCTGAGAAGTAGGGGTGTAGCGGCAGTTTTCTGGGGGAGATGGAAAGAGAAACATCAAACGGGAGCCAGAGGTGTCACTGGAGGTTGGTCCAACAGGGGAGGTAGGGGGCGGTGCAATAGGTGTCTGAGGGAGGAAGGTCGTAGGGGATCAGCACGGGTAGAGGGCGTGACGAGAGGCGGTAGAAGGTGGTGCGATGATTGGAGGGGAGGATGAGGGGGTTTTCCACGAGGGAGTTCCAATGGGGAGGAGTGCATAGGGGTCAATCCATAAGGGGAGGGGTTGTGCATAGACCTACAAGGGGGGGTGAGATGTTCTCCAACCCTAATTCTAAAAAAAGAAAAAAATAAATAAATAAAATAAACTATACCCAATTAAATTAAATAGGTTAATTACAACATATTAATAATAATAATAATAAAAGTTGTAATAATGATTATAATAACATAATCGTAACAATTATAACAATAATTAAATTGTAATAATTATAATAATAATGAGAATAATAATTATAATAATTTTAGTTATAGTTTTAATAAACATGATAATTTTAATAATTGTATGATGATGATGATGATCATAATAATAATAATAATAATAATAATAATAGTAATAATAAGAATCATAAAAATTAAAATTAAAATGATAAAAATATTTATTTCATTTTAATAATATTAATAAAATTATTAAAAATAATAAAAATTTAAATAACACAATAAATTTTCAAATTTACTCATTTTAATTTTTTGAAGACAAGCGGATCATGTAGTTGTCTCGAAGATAGGTGGATCACACAGTTGTCTGGGCGAAGCCATGTGAGATTTCCAATGCATGTTCCACCCGTGTGCCCAACAATGTCCACTAAAAAATGTGCACTTTTTGATAGAACCCAAAAATCTGGTTCGAGATTCAACCTGAACCTCAAAAAAAATCCAGAAAATAATTAAAAGACCAAAAACAAGGTTTGAGGTGTGACAGAATGGGAAAAAAGTGGGGTAGAGTGTGGGCACGACATGTGTGTATGGGGCGGTGTGAGGAATCGGGGGAATGGGGTGATTGGTTAGGCGGTAAGTGAAAAGCGGTGAAGGGAAAGGTCAAGCAGGAGCAAGAATTTCCAGATCAGAAATTATATATTATTTATTTTAAAATAACATTTGGGATGGATTTAAAACATTTTTGATGGAATTTAAAATTTCCTAAATACTAAATTATTTAGGATAAAATTCAGTCTTTCCTAAAGTCTATATTATTTGGGATGGATTAAATCGGTTCCAAAGTACATTTTTTCATCATAATTTATTTGGGACATATATCATCATTCCCAAATGTTATTATTATTATCATTTTTTCATTATAATTTATTTGAGATGAAAATTTTTTTTCCACTAAAAAAATATTATCAGTGACACCATTTTCCAAGATAGGATTTCTAGTATAGAAATCTGTCCTAGATTCTAATTTGGGATGGATTTATATCTATTTGGGATAGAAAAAAAAAATCATCCAATATGTGGTATTTTCTTATAGTGGGAAGTAAATATATTCAGTGAGTGGAATGAAAATATGTTTAATGGATCATATGATATTAGTACATGTGTATACAATGATATAGATCTTATTGAGAAAATGACAATGATTTTTGAAGATGAACATAAATATTGTTTGAAAATATTTTAGAGATTGAAGAAATGCATAGAGATTCTATATTATGATTTTTTTATAAAATATATAACACTATCAGAAATAATATATTTATATAAAATGAAAGTGGGAAATAATTATCTTCCTTTTGAATATACAAATCTAAAAAAATGTTATGTTCTATGGGTATAAGTTGTGAAAAAAATAAATTCTTACCCTAATGGTTGTATATTATTTAAAATAGAGTATGGATTTCTATAGAAAGTCCCCAAGTGTAATGAATCTTAGTATAATAAAATTGAATCAAATCTATTAAAATTTGCCTAATATTTCTAATAATTCCAATATTTTGATGGATTTATAGAAGTTTGTAGACTGCAAGTTAGTTTAAATAGAACACGATTAAAATAATCCAATATGGTAAACTTTGATACATAATATATTCTTATAGTTGGAATAAAGTTGACAATGAGCATCCCAAATTTGGGAATGAGTCGTGAAACTTTCATCTTACATTATTTATGGATGAAATTAATCCCTAGGGTGTACAAATAAAAACTCACAATACATGGTCAATTATATTGGTAATTTATAATTTACCACCATGGTTTTGAATGAAGTGCAAGTGAATTATTTTTTCATTGTTTATTTTTAGATAGAAATATCCTGGAAATGATATTATATTTATTTGACTCCACTTATTAAAGATTTTATTTTTTTGGGATACATGTGTTATAGTGTATGATACTCATAATAAAGAATATTTTAGATTGAGAGCTATGTTTTTTGGCATGATGACTCACTGAAAATTAAATTTTTATTTTCCAAAAACTTTTAAGGAAAAAGTGAGAAACCATGGGTTCAACCATAGAAAGGGATTAAAGAATCATTAAAGTAAAATTTACGACTACCAGAGTTAATATCCCTAAATAATTTCCAAGAGATATTGTTCACCTGAGTGTTGGGTTCCTCCATAAGAAGATCTTCAACCTGACAAGTCAGCTTGTCCCAAGACTGGATGTACTCCTCAAGGTTGATCTTCCCATTATTGAAACCACCAACTAATATTAGGTCCTAATTGTCAATCCAGATATATTTTTCCTCATTGAGAGTCACCCTTAAGGATCTCCCCATCATTTTAGCAGCTTCTTCTTCAGTGGCATTGAGAGACAAAACTTGTTCAATACCAATCATGGATGAAAAAAATTAATGGGAACTTGGGAGAAGTTTTTCTACCTTTTCCATTAATAGTTAATGAACTAATTTATAAGGTAAATAACATTTTAATTTTTTTAAAACCTTTATATAAAAATATTTTGATATTGGGTTAGAAAAAAGATTAATTTTCTTTGAAATATCTTACCTATAAGAGTTTGTATGTTATAAATTTTCTAGATTTCATGCATATTGAGAAAATGTATATGAAAGTATAATCATAAAATTAATAAATACACAAGGGAAGACCAAAGATGATATCAAGGAAAGGTTATTCATGATTAACATGGAAATAAAGGAAGAATTGGTGCCAATGAAGGAGGGTGTTAAAATTTTCTTCCTCCAACAACTCACACTCTTTCTAGGAAAGGGAGATTTACATTTTTCAACTTTTAAACTATATAATATTCCTAGAGGAGTACTCATAAAATATCAAGAAAGTTATATTGATAAATTACCTATAGTTAAAAGGTTTAAAATCGCATGACTGTCATGTTTTGATTCATGGTTTTTTGCCTATGAAAATATGTTATATATTTCTGAAAAATATTTGACACATAATAACTAAGACATGATTATTTTTCAAATATCAAACAATTTTATTGGACTAAAAAAGTTTCTAACAATATAAAAATAAATTTCTACTACTTTATATGAACTATATATGTTGTTCCCATCATTATTATTTGATACTATGGTTCATTTTATGGTTTACTTAGTGATGGAGATATGATTTTTTGGCCCCATATATTCAGATAAATGAACCCTATTGAACTCTATGTGAACATATTAAAAGGGAATTACAAAAATAAAATTTGATCATAAGGTTATATTATAGAGATATATATATTTTGGAATAATCTATTGAATTTTATATTGAACACCTTTTCTATGTGGATAAAATTGGTCTTCTAAATTCTCATCATGATGGGAACATTGAAGGTGAAGGAATTTTAGGAAGATAGGTTATTACATTACCCATCATAGATCAAGAACAAGATCACATGTATATTTTACAAAATAGTTTTAATGTTGTTCCCTATGTTTAAAATTATAAGGACATTCTTAGGAATTTGAATCTAATAAGGGCCAAAATTTGGATATCAAATACATATAACCAATAGTTTATTAAATGGTTTCAAGAACAAATTTATAAAGTGTTATATACAAATTCTAAATCAATATTTGGTAAATTATGATGGTTAGAAAAAGGAATAATTATATATATTTTATCTTATAATGGATATATAATTAATTATTATAAATTTTATAAAAAAATAATATGATGAATATAGTACACTGAAAAATAGTGGAGTCATTATTGAGGATGAAGTGATGCATGTACCTGGTGTCAAGGATAGATTTCCTATTTATGTGAATTTTTCTTACTTTTTAATCATAAAATAAATATGGGAGTTGGACTAAATGAATTCCCATGTGCCAATTTTCTAATGTAAATGGGTTAAGAACAATACTGGAGTAAAATTTGATGAATCGTGATTCGTAAAATAGAATTTATATAATGAAGAATATAAATATGATCCCTCTATAATGGAAAAAATGTGTATATATGATAGAAACAAAATTTATAAATATTTTATATTTTAAAACACAATAATGAATACTAATTTTTTCTTTATCTAGTTTATAAACAAAGTGATTCATCTACTATAGGTGACTAGGAACTACTTACAGTGCTTTTGAATCATCTAGACTAGTATAGATATGTTAAAGGAGTGGGTTTTGGACTCTCATAAAGAGAATACTTTAATAAAGTAAAAGAAAAAATAAATTATAATAATAAATACTAAGAATTAAATATTAAGTTTAAGACCTTATAAGAAAATGAAATCAAATAAAATGAATTAATAATGAAGAAAAATGAACTACTAATAAAAAAAGATAATATTTTAATGCAAGAACAACAATAAATACACCAAAAACCACAACTACATCTATAATCATAGAGTTTTGAGGGCAATTATATCCCTCATATGATTGATATAACCAAAGAAATAACTTTTTCCCAACATTTTATAATATATGTACAATAAATAGGTATTTATTATTTACTTATTTTAAAATATTTCAAGGTGAAATTTATTGTGAATTATATCTATCGACACCCACACGCTAGATCGTTGAAAGAGGTACAATGTACAATATTCAAGGTGATACCCTTCCAAATAAACTATTATCAATACATAATTTGAGAGTTAGTATTTTAGTAGCTCATGAGATGATAGGTGAGTTACCCATTCCCATTAATTATATTGATATTCAAATAGTCGAACAAGATATTGGAAGTTTCATAACCTAGATGATCAATATTATAAAGCCCCATGATAAGAAATCAATGAATTACTATAAATAGTTATCTATTTAGATATATATAATAATAGTTTAGTATTAGAGTATATATCATAATAAATTTATCATAAATTTTAATGTTTTTACAATGTCCAAAATAACCTGATAGCTATGATTGTGGCCAGTATACTTGTAAATTTATAAAGGATATCATAACCCATATAACAAATAAAATCCCCTTAAAGGTATCTATTATATGTGTCTCTTTTAGTATATATACACATAAATATAAGATATTTATTAACCATTTTATTATTTATATATATTTAATACTATGTAGATACTAGATATAAACCATATAAAAAAGATGAAATTGACTCATATAAGGATGAATGGGTAAGTTACACTATGTTACAATGTTTATAAACATCTTGGAGAGGTATTATTCCATCAATTATTTATTTAATTTTCATATCCAATTTTTGACATGTATAAATGAACCACATGTCATTCCAATACATGGTGTGGTCAGAATGAATGAGAGTGTGTGTTTTCATTTTAAGTGTTATCGAAGTTAAAAATTCACGCCACATGATTAAATCAGAGAAAAGTATCTCGTAGAGTTTTAAAACTCTAGGAAAATGATTTTTAATTAATTTTTTATATTTTAGAATAAACGAAACCTCATTATGACTCATGGTGTAGTAAAAATAATCAAAAGTATTTTTTTTCAATTTAAAAGTGACATCTAAGTTAAAAATGCACATTTCATGTTCAAAATTGAGAAAACATACTAAGATTTTTTTGAAACACTAGTAAAATTATTTTAAATTTATTTTTCACTTTTTGAAATAAACTACACATTATTATGTTGTGCATTGTTTTTAGAAAGACCAAAAGTACATGTTTTCATTTTAAAACTAATATTTCAGTTAAAAACATGTTACTTGTTAAAAACTGATAAACAAGCTTGGAATATCATGAAACTCTAGGAAAGTGGGATCTAATTCATTTTTGACTCATAGGAATAAAAAAAATATCATTCTTATGTGTGGTCTAGTTGGAATTACTATAGACATAAAAAAATATGGCCTACGCTTTAACACAGAATCCATGATATCATCCACACTTAGATGAAATGAGTTGAGTTTGTATTGTAGGAGTATCCCACTCTATCAAGAATATATAAATGGGATCTTCATTAATTTTATTATTTCTCACACACCAAGTAATATATATTATTATAAAATATTTTCTAATTTAGTGATGTGGTGGTTGGAACCTTTTTTCAAGTGTAGGTCATAGATTCCACCCATTAACTTCAAATGAATTTTGAATGACTTATATATATATATATATATATATATATCAACCTTTAAAAAATCTCTAATGGGTAAACCCATATATAGAGGATTATTTAATTCTATTAGATTCGATTTGGAATCTCTTATAGCTAAAATGAACTCTTATATCAAAATCTATGACCATTTGAAGTTTAATTTCTTTTAATTTCAATAACTTGAGGAAAAGTTTAGATATTTTAGGGTGTAATAAGAATAAAATTCCATGTTAAAATCTTATAGTGTGGAGATATTAATTCTAAATACATTCCAAAAATCAAATTTGAGTGTGTAGCAATATAAATTTTTAGTGCATGCTAAGATCAAATCTAGGCTCGTGCCATGAAAAAAGTTAAGCACACACCATACTTAAGGATCAACACGTGTCAAGGTTAAATTTAAGAATCTAAATAAAAATTGTATATAAATATTCTATTAAACTCTTTTATTTGAAACACATAAAAGAGATGATGGAGATCAAAAAAAGGATATAGAAGGACCATAATATTAGTGTATGGCACTTTAGTTAAGATCCATAAACCCCCACAAGTGATTTTTGAATCAAATATTGAGGAAGAAGAGTAGATATGAGTGAATTTGGGTTATATAAATCTTTCATATATGATATATTCATAAAATAACACAAAATTATTGAATTTAGACCTAGGTGAATTTTACCCATTGTGGAAAAAATTTAAGTAGGATGTGTGAAGGTTATAAACACCATACACTCTTTAATTGAAGGAGATTTACCTAAGACCCCATGTTTTACCAAGACCCCAACCTTTTACAAGATCACCTAAGTTTAAATGGTCCTTTAATTTCACCCAAGTGGAATTTTTTAACCTTGATGTCTCAATTTCACAAAGGTCCTAGCCCCAATAGGGTAGCTTCCCTAAGCCCTTTTCCTTTACTACTCCACTCTCAGGATTATGGTATATTATGTATGTGAATGTATTATATGATCATGTCCCATTTGATAATGGTAATATCACATCCTATATAATATTTACCATATAAAGTTCATCTTACTACCATGGGTTATTAATGCATGGTAAATCATATACCCCTTGATAACAAAGATCGTTTATCTTAATGAAATCATGGCATGCCTCCTTGTCATGAATTCTAGCATGTCTGTTGAGTTATATTCTTTAATTCCTAGGATACCTTCTTAGAATAGGCCACCAAACTTTCACTTTAATCCCATATATAACCCTTTAAATAATTCATGTTTATGATTCCCTTTATTAACAAAACCCAAAATGTTTTCACCCTATACACTATCAAAATTTTCTTATCCAATGATATCTATTCATAAGTCCCGGACTCATGCCATCCCCAGGTACTTTTCACCTAGTGTTATTAGCCATATGAAATTAAAAATTAAGAAATTTGTTTCTAATTGTGTGACACATACTCATCATTAACCTATCAAAATAAAATTTCTTAACTCCAAAAGAGCACAGTAATGTGAAACCTTTGGGTTAACTCCAAGGAAGATAACTAAACATTAATTTCTATAACATTTATTATATATTTTTATGTTTATTTTTATAATTTAAAAAAAGGGATATGTGGTGGATTTTTTTTGTTTTTTTATATTTATAAAAATGAAATGAAAGAAAAAAGATAAATCACTAAAATTTAACAATAAGTATAGTTGGTCCTCAGATAAAATACAATGTATTCCATCGTTATTATCTCTTGTTCTAAATTAATTCAATTGATAATTAGAATCAATATCATCAATCCACTTAACTCTAATTTTTCTTAATGTTTAATAATACTAGTTTACTCAATAATCCTTGAGATCACTTTTTGATCATTTTTCATCCTTAATGAGTGGGAAAGAATAAACCTTGATCAAGAAAGTGAACCTACTGAAAAAACATGGTAGTGATTTCATTCTAATAAACTTATAAATTAACTCAAGTACATTGGTTTGGTGAGTGAATTAGTTATTGGGAGGATTTAAATTTCAAAATAGTGAAAGAGTGATGCAATATTGATGGAAAATAGATTGATGATCACTGACTCCACTTACTCACTAGAATTAAGAAAATAGAATTTAAATTAGATGTAGTAACTCAAGAAAAACACTATGAATTCCACATTGGATAACCCACAATGGGTTAGCACTCCACTATATTTAAGTATGAGATCAAAAGTACAATGTAGTGATTAAGATACAAAATAGATAATAGATTATTGGAGATAATAACATGACACATGTAGAAGAATAAACAATAAAAATTCACTTCACAAAATATAAATAGCATAAAATATAAAATAAAAATAAATAAATCAGCCCTCAAGTACCCCCACAAAGTGGGAATTAATATTCTAAATAGTTCAACTAAAATTTAGAAATTGGTAAGTATTAAAAATATTCACCACATTAGGCACATATTGAGATCTCCATTTGGAATCATATTATGTAGCTTATTTTTGGGTTATATTTAGACTATATGTTTCTTGGTGAGAGACCCTGGTTGAATTGGATCTTATAGAATCACACTAATTTCATTTATGGTATGCATCGATCACCCTTAATTCACTTAGATGGGGGGTGATCTGGGGTAGTGGGTATTATACATGAACTTAAATTGGTCTCCTTTGAGTGAACCTAGAGTGCATATGAGTTATGAAAAGAGGTTTACAAAAGAGATATTGAGTAGGGAAGATCATGACTGCCATGATATTTTCTAAGAGGGAATTTTCTTGGTCTACCCTGATATCAAGTTCTCAGGGTTGGATTTATTATTAATTCCATAGAAAGGATTTGAATTCTAGACATATAAGAGAGAAAATATGATAGGAGAGAACAACCAAACACATGTAGAATAAGAAACAAACATAGTTCAAATTACAAAATAGAAATTGTAGGAAATATGGAAGTGGAAAATAAACTAGTTATTAAGAACTCCCATAAAATGCTAATAACTATTATAAATAGTTCATATAGAATTTATACATAGAGAATTATTCAAAATCTTTACCTCAACCGAAACATATTGAAATCTACATGTGGAATCATCTTTAATATCTTGAATTTAGGTTAGATTTACCCATTATATTACTTGAAGATGGACCAAAGTTGACTTGGAGATTCTAGAATCACACTACCTTCATTGAGGTATTGCGTCAAGAACTATTCATGCACTTAGACTTAGGGTCAAGCTCAGTTAGTGTGTCTTGTACATGCACTCAAACCGGTCTCCCTAGAGTGAACCTAGAGTTCATATGAGTTTTGAAAGGTGGTTAATAGAAAAGGGATTGAGCTGGGAAGATCATGTATGATATAGAATGTGCTATGAGGGACTTTACTCGGTTTTACATGAATTATGTTTTTAGAGTTGGCTTCACCACATGGTTCTATAGAATAGGATATGGAATCTATCCATGGTGTTATGATTCAGGTGAGTAAAAATCTACTAGGGAGAGGAGTTAATACATGGATGATGGTTGTCCAGGTATGGGGAGAGAACTTGGATGGTGCGAAAGAGAGGGTTGGGGTGGTGTAATGCACCCATCCTATATTGGTTTTATTTATGGGTGGCCTAGTGGTTTATAAAATTAGGAAATAATTTTCATATTTCTAATGTCACTCCTCCATTCCATCTAGGTGCTACCTTCGGGAAGATCATGCCCTTGCTTCTCCCATACATCACGAGTCTATGTATCTACTCATGGGATTTTGATACTGTAATATTATCCATAGGATAACCCACATTCATGGGATTTTTTATAACTTTCCATCAAAAATTATATTTATGAAACATGAATATTTTCAAATTAACTTAGATGAATCAATTGAAAAAAAACATTTACTCTTACGTGGTAAGTGTAATTTCTAATTTATACTTACACATCCTTTGTAAATTTTATACTATTCATATATTGGATTGAAAAAACATTATGTGGGATTTGATAATTCACATTTAATATTACAAAGCTTGGTATAATTCCTCTATTTATCATTAGAGCATAATAAATTGAGTGATACCATAAGAATTTAATATGGAATATAATTTAAATCCATAAAATTATAATTTTAGCTAAAATTAAAGATAATCTAAAAAATACACCTAAATTTTAAATACACAACAAATTTTCATGTTATATGAAATAAGTGGGGATATAATAAATGAATTTATAAGGAAAAAATATGAATTTTATTTTTTGTCACTCCACCACACCTGAACATTTTACTATAGGGAAATCAATCATTAACGAATTCTAAAATTTGAATAAGGTTTCCCACCCAAATCAAATTTTAATAAATAATTTAGCTTCACCCAATTAAATGTTTACACATTTTCAATTCTCTAGAAACAATAATGTGACAAACAACCATAATTTTTAAGTGAATATATAAATTGTCTTAATAATTCATTATAGATTTGAGAAATTCAGACTCTAACCCTAGTTAATGTAAATCCCAACATACATAAATATATTCACCTAATTATAGTTATAGAGTATTTTAGAATCATAATTCATAGTTTATATCTCAACTATTATTCAAGAATTTATCAAGAAGAATGTATAATACATATCAAAATAAAATATTTCATAACTCAGTTATTAGATTATAGTGCATTTACTAAGAAGAAAACGTATTTAAAATTTTGAATTTTCTAGGATTTGTAATTCATATTTCATCAAATAGTTTTCAAATAAAATAAAAACATATTATATTTAAATGTACCAAAAAATCATGATAATTTTTCAAAACAATCAGTGTGTAGGTTCATAATAGATTTTACAGAATTTAATGGAATATTATTTACAAGTTCATCCATGTAAAATGTATACCTAGATGAGACTTTAATAAACTTTAAATATCTTCTTAGTAAAATTTCCATGATCACCTCAATGCATTATCCAGTTTAGATTTCAAGTTTCCATAAAACATACCAAAACACACCTAGACCAATTTTTTTAATTAAAAATAGATGCCTATAGATTCTATTCAAATAGTTTTATTAATAATTTCAATCAATAAATAATAAAATATATACTTGTAAAAAAAATTAAACAACCAAACTAAGAATGAGGGAATTTTTTTAGTTCTTTTCACTAAAAATGAATCATGATTCATTTATAAATTTAATTTAAAAGGTTTTATTCCTCTTATCCACATGAAATCTACCCTTCCATATCCATAAAAACCCATTTTCTCACCCACCTCACATGAAATACATGCCTCTTTTATTTTAAGAGAATGTTTGTATATATATATGTTGAGTCTTTAACTTAACTTCACTTTTTTTGAAAACCATGAAAAACTTCATATAAGTAATTAACGTAACTTAAGTTTGTTATTCTATATTTTATGTTTTTTAGTTATATAAAACTATTAAATGAAATTGTGACAAAATAATTTTTAATGGAATATAAATGGATTTTATTTATTAAAATAAGATAATCTAAGGAATTTCATAATACCAAATGTCTATGGTTTTCATCTGAAGCATTGTAGTGGTGCTAAAACAACCTATCAATAGATATGGATGAAGATATGTCCATTAGAAGATGAACGATGTGCTTACCCTAATATCATTGAAAATTACCTCAAGATTTATAGAATCTGATTGTTTAAGCTTTTCTTATAAATAGAGAATCACCTCATAGATCATAAGTATAATTAATTCACAAGAAATATCTAAGATCCATAATTTCTTGAAGTATTAAACTTGTTATTGACTAATGTAATTCTGATTGTTTTTATTTCTAAGTATTTTACTAGAATCTATTATTGGTGATGATTTCATTTTAAAAGAATCTGACATTTATTATCATAATTGTTTAATCAAGTTACTAGTTAACTAAAAGGATGTCGATATATTGATTGTAGTAGTGGAAGCACCGAACTACAAGTTAATTAGTGGAGGTAAACCGAGTTACCATTTAAGTACCAAGGTAAACTGAGCTACTAGTTAAGTAGTAGGATAAACTGAGCTACCAGTTATTATAGTGGGGAATTTATGATTGGGTTGATTTAGGGATTATAGGGTTAGGAAGACACAGTCAAATGTATAACTATTAAGAAGTGGACACCATTTGAAACATTTATAGTCAAGTATAACTAAAATTAGACCTATAAATATACCTTTAACTTTGTTCTAAATATAAAATCTTAATAATTTAAAAAGAAAGACTATATTTGATAGCATATAAGATATACAACACCAAACTTAAACAAACAACTAAATCTTATTATTTAAATGTGATTGTTATTACCTAACCATTAAATTGGTGGGAATGAATATTATTTACCAAACTATGAAATATATAATGGTCCTACTAATTTCTAATATATTAATTAATCCTTTTAAAATAATTACTAGATTTTTAGTAAATTCATTTTATTCTTCAAAACAACATGTTTTCTTCAAAAATGATTTTACTACTTTTTATGGATGATAATTAATTTATGGATATTTTAAAAAAAATTGAAAAAATTGATTTAAAATTTTAATTCATTGTGTAAAAATTATTTTAGTATTTTTTTTATAATTCTATAAAAATAATTATTTTTCAAGGAATAGTAAAAAATACTGATTTTTATTGAAATTTGTATTTTATTTTAATGTATTTATAAGGTAAAATTATGTTTTAGAATACTTTTAAAATTTTATTAGCTAATTTTGATTTAAAATAATCCAATTATGTTTTTTAAATGGATTTTATACTTTAATTTAGTATAAAAAATATATATATATTTAAAAAAGGAATTTTTTTGAAAAACTGTTTTTCGCTCCATTTTACCTTTTTAATTTTAAATTAATTTATTCAAATTATGTTATTTGAATTTGGAAAAATAGATTCCATATTTTTAATTAGGATTTAAAAATTTAGTAAATAGGTCCATTTTATTTTTTTGTCAATATGAATAACAAAATTAGTAATTTTATTACCACAGTAAGTGGTAAATCTAGTAATTTAGGTTAAAAATAAAATGATAAGAACCCTACCCAAAAACATACTAAAATCATATTAGATGAGTATATATAGACCATAATCATAAAATGGTCGAATTTATGACCTTTTGAGGCCACTTTTATGATATTATGACTTTTATAATATTTTATTTAATGAAAAGTCAAACATGTCACACTCTTGTTTTTAATAAGTGTAATATTTTTAATATGAAGTTATCTAGAGGATATATTTGAATATAAATATTATTTTAAAATATAAATTATTTATCTTAGTATTTTTTATTTTTTATTTATTTTTAGTGAACAAATAATTACCATAAATGTTTGCATAATGCTGATGTAGTAATTATTTAATTAATAGAAAAATAAAATAAATGGTATTAAAAATATTAAAAAATATATAATTTGTGATAAATAATGTGATGAATGAATTTTACAGATGAAAATTTATGTTATAAATATAATAAAATACTTTTTTTAATTTTATATGTTGTTTTGATATTATTAAAGTCAAAGTAATGAATAGTTCTTAAAATTGAGATTATAGATATTTTATAGTAAATAATGCTTTATTAAATATATAAAATTTATAGAAATATTAAATTAGGCCAAGTTATTATGGTAAGGTTTAAAAAATAAAAAATGTACCATTTATGTTTCTATTTTCATTTTATAGTAACTATATTGACCCTCAAAGAGTAAAAATCCATATTGTCACTGTAAGAGTTAAAGAAGTTAAAATCAAAAGATAAGGGTAGAAATATAGTAAAAACTTGTCTAATTTTTATTATATTTTGATATTTAGAACCATAATAATATTATATTTTAAGTAACTCACTTTTGAGATATTTTAATTTAAAATTAATTTATATTAATTTAATATTTTTTGAAATTCCAAGAGTGGCCCTCCCCTCTCTTATAAAGGCCACCTCTTCTTCTCAATCATTTACACTTAAAAAAACCATTTAGTTCAGAAAATCCATGAAAAAATACCTTCATAGAGTCCCTCACCTCTTTCTATAGATTTTTTAGGTATAATACCAATCTTAGAGGTCCTAATGTGTTAAGAAAAAGAATTTTTCTAAAGAAAATGTATAGTATTTATTTTCATGTTTTAGTTTTGTTTCTCCTTCCACATCCCTAAAATATTATTCAACCATGATAAAATGATAACTAAATTATCCTATATATACTTATATGTTATTATGTTAGTGTAATAACCTATATCCATCTCCACTCCCATCAAATGGGAAAATAATTCATCATTCATGTGTACGGAAGACTACCGCCACAAGAACTGATGTAATTCGTTTTCTATCACCCTATCTAAAAACTGGTTATAATGATAGAATTAATGTTTATATATAATATTCATGTCATATTTATAATTCTAAAATTATAATATATCATTTAAATTCTTACCTTTCCATGCATAGAAAATGATAATGTTGCTCATTCATGTGTGTGGATTACCACCTTCATAAAGCGATGTGATTCATTTTTCATCACCACATCACATGGATGATATATATAAGTATATGTGAAGAAATAATATTATATTTATGATATTATTATAATTATTTAAATATAAAATAATACTTATATTCTTTTCATAATGATATTTGAAAAATAGAAGTGTTACTCATGTGTACGTACGACCTACTGTCTCCATGATTTTAACACAGTTCATTTTTCATAAACATATTTAATGGGTGGATTTAAAAGTTAATTGATATATAAAAAATTATAATTATTTAATGATTATTATTCAGAATATTTTATAATAATTACCTCTATTACCATATTTAAATTACCAATGACATCTTGGACATAAGTACCAAATATTTTAAAAATTCCCAATGTGAATTTAAATGATTAATTAATTGTATATAACATGGTAATAAGTGATATAAAAGAAAAATAAACTTAAAAAGGTTCTTAAGAAATTATAAATTAACCTAAGTTTATTATTTATGAATATAAACAATGTATGTGATGATTCAAACTCTAGGTAAGGGACTTTCATTTAAAAATCCTCTTTTAAAGTTCCTCTTTCAACTCTTTTTACAAAAGTCAAAAGGGATGTATTTTTTTAACTTATACAGAATGAGAGAATTTTTCCACCATCATAACACCTTAATTATTTTAATTTTACTTTATATGTTTTCATATTTATTTTCAAATAAAATGGTTTCTTTATTATGTGAACAAATTTTATATTTTTAGAATCGCTTTTTAAGTAAAATGGGTATTTTAATTTCAAAAAGTGTTTTGTTCATGGGTTTAAAATATTTTTCAAGGGTTTTATTCATTATATGATTCTTATAAATTGTTACAAAGGTTTGGGCCCCATTATATCTCAAGGATGATCCCAAAATATCTTATATGATGGGTGCACCCAAATAGTATTCCAATACATTGGGTAATGATTTTGTTCTCTAGGGAATTATATTAGAATTCATTCATATTATTATTCTAAATTTTAAGGGTTATTGTAAGGGTTTTGGAATGGTTCTATGATGATGATTTACTAAGTCACATAAGTTACTTTTATATTCTTACTAATGAGTTTTCATGGAAACATTTATTTTCAAAAGATAATATAACCATTTTTAAAGGAAAAATGAATCTCTTTTTGGATGAAAAGATGTGTTTTTAAGAAAAGGTTTTTAATGGGTTTTAATATTTTTAACTGGACTAATAGATTTCTTATTTTACACCCCTTACTAAGTTTTTTTTTCTCACCCAATGTTTTAAAATTTTATTCACTAGGTTTAAAGATGGGTAAGAGACAAGAAGAAGTAAAGTTAAGAGTTGTAAAGATTTGTCAGGAAAAGAAATCATATTTTATTTTAAAATTTTTATATTGTGGAAAAAACAGATACTGATTTAGAAGTGTCAACTTTGTATACATGTGGGTTTTTATGTATGATTTATGACTTAACTATCTAAAAATATAAACTTGAAAAGTCCTCGGGAACAAAATAATATGAATTATAGTTTAAAGATACTAGATAATGTAATGCTTAAGGTCAGGCCCTTACAGTTTGTATTGAAGTAGGGTTTAGATAACTTTTGATATAAAGATGTTTTCAGGTGAGGTTATATTAATAGTTATGGATACCATTATTGTTTTATAATTTTAAGTTTTATTATAAGTTAAAAGTCTTAGACACCCACTTTTGAGGTTATAAGTGATGGAATTTTAAGGCAACTAATGATATTTTTGGGAGACTTTTTTTATGTTGAGTTATATGTAAAACTTAGGTTAAATGAGAATTATTATTTGAGGAAGAATTATATTACTTTTTTGGACATAATTTTAATGGAAACTTTCAGTGTTTAACATATCTTTTATGTTGAGGTAATTACGGGTTCACTACTACAAACACGGCCTTTATCATCACTAAAAATGGCCTTTATCAGCGCTAGAAAAGCGCTGATAAAGCCAGCGTAGATAAAG
The DNA here is from genome assembly GCA_963277665.1 of Viscum album. Taxonomy (NCBI): domain Eukaryota; kingdom Viridiplantae; phylum Streptophyta; class Magnoliopsida; order Santalales; family Viscaceae; genus Viscum; species Viscum album. Next base: position 1,657,524,061 of record OY728137.1, read on the forward strand.
GGGGGGTCCCCTTTATCAGCGCTAAAAAAAAGCGCTGATAAAAGTACCCCTTTATCAGCGCTTTTTTTAGCGCTGATAAAGGGGTCATATATCAGCGCTTCCTTTATCAGCGCTCTCGTTTTAGCGCTGATAAAGGACCCTTTTATCAGCGCTTTTAAAAAAGCGCTGATAAAATTTAAAAAATACTGTCAATCGGGGGGGGATTTTATAGCGCTTGAACCCCCCCTTTTACAGCGCTTTTAGGCCCCTATACAACACACCACGCACCCCACGCACCCCCCTCCACCCTTTAACAGCGCTTGCTCCAATATTCCCCATGCGCGCGCACCCCTGCCTCCACCAGGATTTGAACTCGAGACCTCCCCCCTGCGCGCCTAAGCCCTTACCACTACTCTATTTTGATTTGCTTTCCAATTCATGATATCTATATATATATATATATTTATATATTTAGTTATATTTATTCGTATAGTAATATATATTTATATTAATATATATATATAGTTATATTATAATATATATATATAGTTATATTATAATATATATAGTAATATTAATATATATATATAGTGGTATTAATATATATCTATATCTATATATATATATATATATTTAGTTATATTTATTCGTATAGTAATATATATTTATATTAATATATAGTTATATTAACATATATATAGTTATATTAACATATATATAGTTATATTAACATATATATAGTTATATTAACATATATATAGTTATATTAACATATATATAGTTATATTAACATATATATAGTTATATGAATATATATTTACATAGTTATATTAATATATATATAGTGATATTAATATATATATTTATGGTGATATTAATATATATATTTATAGTAATACTAATATATATATATGTAGTTATATTAATATATATATAGTTATTAGATTAATATATATATAGTTAGATTAATATATATATATAGTTAGATTAATATATAGGTATATAAATATTCATATATTGGTATTTTAAATAAAATGGATATTAGTTATTATTTAGATAAATCTAATATATTTTTTATGTAAATATGTTTAATTATTTATTTAAAAAATTTAATTTTTAGGTGCGAATATATAAAAAAATATGTACATATAGTTATATATTTGATTATAAATAGAAGTTCATTATAAAAAAGGATGAAATTTAAAAGACATAATATCAATATGAATGTAATACCTTGGAATAAATTTAATCCCCACCAAGAAAAGCCAATAATACCCCCTTAAACGAGTTTGAAAATCCACAAAATGTTAAAAAATCTGGGTACCCCGACAAAAAACTCGGTTTTGGAGGCCTTCTGGGCCTCTTTTGACCTCGAAAAACGCTTGATTGGGGTCCCCCCAAGTCACAGCTATGTAGAGCTCGTCGCAGGCTTCTATTTGATATATGGTAGAGCTCAAACGGACACCCGGATCAAAAGTTATGGCCGTTTGAAGTTTGAGTTGCGTTTTCAACATATTTTGGATCTTTTTTAAATTTTTTTAATTTTTTTAGTCCTCAAATTGTTATTAAATGACTATTACTACATAATGATTATAAAAATATTAATTAAAAATATTTTTTAAATTTTTTAAGAAGTCATTTTCACTAAATATCTTAAATATTAAGTATAATAAGTGTAAATGTACATTTATACTTATCTAAAATATATTTAAAAATTATATATTATATTTATATAACAATATAACTATATTTATATATTAATATATTTTTAATTTTTTTTTGAATCCGACCCTTTATCAGCGCTAAAAAAAGCGCTGATAAAGGCCCCCCTTTATCAACGCTACTAAGCAAGCGTTGATAAAGGGGGGCCCTTTATCAGCACTACTAAGCAAGCGCTGATAAAGGGGGGCCCTTTATCAGTGCTACTAAGAAAGCGCTGATAAAGGGGGGCCCTTTATCAGTGCTAACAAAAGCGCTGATAAAGGGGGGTCCCTTTATCACCGCTAAAAAAAAGCGCTGATAAAGGGGTGCCTTTATCAGCGCTTTTTTGAGTGCTGATAAAGGGACCCCCCTTTATCAGCGCTTTTTCGTTAGCGCTGATAAAGGGGGGCGCTGCGAAAAACTATTTTTGTGGTAGTGGTTATTACAATTTGGGAAACATTATGTGATTAAGTTAAATAGAATATTATGGAATTTTATTTGAGTAATAAACTTTAAATTATATTTTGGAAGAATATGTGATCTTATTATAGATTTATGGTGATTCAGGTTACTTATGAAAATGATTATCATATCTTGGAGAACATATGTTTGGGGAATGCACATTTTTGTATGAGACTTAAAGAGTAATTGATATCATTTAGAGATAAATACTAAATTTATCTTGGAAGACTATGTGATAAAATCCTTCTGATTTTTGGGTTTTAATATTATTCTAGAATATTTTTTTAGGAATTTTAAGGATATTTATTTATTCAATGATCTATGTTGAACTATTGGTATTACTTCTTAATTTTGGATACTAAAGTAGTTTTTCTTAGTATGAAGGTTTATTCATTTTGGGAATTATCTTATTATGTTCTGAACATTTTGGTTTTGGTTAATGTCAAAAGATGATAAGAATAAATTGTTTTAATTTTGTTTGTTTTTTGATCCATAATAGTTTATTCTAGTGCTTCAGGCCTGAAAAAATCATCTTCAAGACTCATCGTTTGAAGAGAAATATGAGATTGTGGTGGAAATTTATTATAGGATGAAATTATACTTGTAAAGTAAATTTTCCTATGTTATTAGTATATATGGACATTTAATTATTAAAATCTAGGAAAATGAGTTTTAAATTAAAGATTTATCCATTTACTTTTATTACTGAGAAATCAATGGCCTTTTAACTCATAACAGATTTATGATTCTGTGAAGGTATTTTTCTCATGAACATGTTCTTTATAACTCTTTATCAATCCTTAGGAGTTAGTTTTATCTTTAATATTCATGTTTTTACTTCCCAATTATGTTATACTACATGGAAATGTAATATTTGTTACTCCAATTTATCTTCATAATTCCCTTTCACTCTTTTCAAGTGAAAGTTTTGTTGACCTTTTTATGATGTGGGATTTCAATAAATGTATTTTCAATATTCAAACTCTATTTACCAAGAATGAGTTCAAATTGTGAGGATATAATTTATTAAGAGGGTGGGGGTGGGATTTAACATCTATATATTTTAAAAGGTAAGAATATTTTCAATAATATACAAGATATGCAATGTCGAGCTTAAATGAACAATAAAATCTCATTATTTAAATGTGATTGTTATAACCTAGACGTTAAATTAGAGGAAATGAATAGTGTTAAACAAATTATGAAATATATAATAGTCCTACTCATTTTAAATTTATTTATTAATTATTTTTAAATAATCACTATATTTTTAGTGAATTCATTTTATTATTAAAAAAACATGTTTTCTTCAAAAATGATTTTTATTGCTTTTTTATGGTTGATTATTAATTTATAGAAATTTTATAAAATTTATTTTAAAAAATGAATTTAAAATTTTAATTTAAAATTTAAAATTTATCTTAGGATGAGTTTTTGAGAATTTTCTAAAAATATTGATTTTTCAATGAATAGTAAAAAATACTGATTTTTATTGAAAATTATATTTTATTTTAATGTATTTATAAGGTAAAATTATGTTTTATATTAGTTTTACATTTTAATTAGTTTATTTTTATTTAAAATAATAATTTTTTTTATTTTTTTTAATTGATTTTAGTATGAAAACATTTTATATTTTAAAAGGACATTTTAATGTAAAACTATTTTTCATTGCGATTTTTCAATTTAATTTTAAAATAATTTCTACCAATTATGTTATTTTAATTTTGAAAAATGGGTTCCATATTTGGAATTAGGATTTAAAAATTTATTAAATAGGTCCATTTTATTTTTGCTCAATATAAATAGGAAACTTAATAATTTTATTACCACAATAAAGGGTAAATCTGGTAATTTAGGTTAAAAATAAAATGATAAGAACCATAAAGTGACCCAAAAACTTATAAAAAAATATTTTATGATTATATATTTACCATAATCATACAAGGAAATAATTTATGACATTTTTGGCCCACTTAGATGAGATTATTACTTTTATAATATTTTATTTAATGAAAAGTCAAACCCATCACACTATTATTTTTAATAAGTGTCATATTTTTAATATGGTTTTATTTAGTGGATATGTTCGACTATAAATATTATTTTGAAATTTAAAAGATTTATATTAATTATGAAAATCTATTTTTGATTCTTTCTAAATAAATAATTATCTTAAATGTCTGCACAATACTAATGCAGTAATTTTTTAATTAAAGGAAAAATAAAATAAACGTTATTAAAAATATTAAAATAAATATAATTTCATATAAATAATGTGATCAATGAATTTTATATATGAACATGAAATGTTAGGGATATAATAAAATAATTTTTTTCTAAATTTTTAGATATTATCTTGGTATTATTAAAGTCAACATAATGAATAGTTCTAAAAATCGATATTATGGATATTTTATAGTAAATAATACTTTATTAAATGATATAAAATTTATAAAAATATTAAATTCTTCCAAGTGGTTATTATAAGGTTTAAAATATAAAAAATGGTCCATTTATTTGTTTTTTTTTTCATTTTATAGTAACTATATTGACCCTCAATGGGTAAAAATCCATGTTGTCACGGTAAGAGTTAAAGGGCTTAAATACAAATTAAAAGAAAAAGATAAGGGTAAAAATATCGTCAAAACATGTATAATTTTTATTTTATGAGGGTATATCAACCCATATTCATATTATATTTGAAATAAATTACTTTGGAGTTATTTTAATTGAAAATTAATTTATAATAATTTAATATTTTAAGAAATTCCAAGAGTGCCCCTCCCCTCTCTTATAAAAGGGAACCTCTTCTTCTCAATCCTTCACACTTAAAAACTAATTTGGTTTGAAAAATACCTAAAAAACCATTCCTATAGTCCCTACCATATTTCTAGAGGTCTTGGTCATAGCATAAATACCAATCTTAGAGAACCAAAGGTGTTAAGGAAAGGAAGTTTCCCAAAGAAATGGTATAGTTTTTATCTGCATGTTTTAGTTTTGTTTATTCTTCCACATACCTAAAACCTTATTTAACCATGATAAAATAATAAATCTAGTATCATACATATACTTAGATGTTATTATATTATTTTCATGACCTATATCTATCTTCATTTCCATCAAATAGGAAAATAATTCATCATTCATGTGTATGACAGACTACCACCTTGTGAACCGTTTTAATTTTTTTTACATCACCATCTCTAAAGATTGGTTATAATAATGAAATTAATATTTATATATGATATTAATTACATATATATAATTATTAAAATATAATATGACATTTAAATTCTTACCTTTCCATGCACAGAAAAATGATAACGTCATTCATGCATATGTGTGGATTACCACCTCCACAAAGCAATGTGATTTGTTTTTCAACACCACATCACATGGATGACACATATAAGTATATATAAATAATTAATATTATATTTATGATATTATTAAAAAAAATTAAATATAAAATAACACTTACCTTATTTTCACAATGATATTTGAAAAATGGAAGTGTTTCTCATGCATACGTATGACCTACCGTCTTAATGATTGTAACGTAGTTCATTTTTCATAACTATATTTAATAGAAGGATTTAAAAGTATAATTTATATATATAAACTATAATTATTTCATTATTATTATTATGGATATTTTTGAATAATTACCTTTATGACTATAGTTAAATTATTGAATACATTTTGGATTTAAATACTGAATATTGTCAAAATGTCCAATATAAATTTAAATGATTAAGTAATTGTATATAACTTGGTAATAAGTGATATAAAATAATAATTAACTTAAAAAGTTTCTTAATCAAGTATAAATTAACTTAAGTTTATTATTCAATAAGATAAACAATATACGTGATGAGTCGGACACAAGGTAAGAGACTTTCATTTAAAAACCCCCTTTTAAAGTTCCTCATTCAACTATTTTTAAAAAGGTTAAAATGAATGTATTTTTTTAACTTATATGACATGAGAAGATATTTCCTCCATTATAACGCCTTAAAAATGGTTTTTTAAGGAAAATGGGTATTTTTATATCCAAAAGTGTTTTATACATGGGTTTAAAATAGTTTTCAATGGTTTTATTCATGATATATTAATTGAAATTTATTACAAAGGTTTGAGCCCCATTATATCTCATGAGTGATCCCATTAAAGATTATACGATGGGTGCACCCAAATAGAACTCTAATGCATTGGGTAATGTTTTTATTCTCCAGATAATTATATTGGAAGTTGTTTGTTTGGTTATTCCAATTTATAAGGGTTCTTGTAAATTCTATATAAGGGTTCTATGATGATGATGGTCCAAGGAACCTAAATGACTTTTCTATGCTTTCTAATGAGTTTTCATGAAAATTGTTTATTTTCAAAAGGTAAGATACTTATTTTTTTAAGGAAAATTATTATCTTTTCAGATTAAAAGGTGTGTTTTTAAGAAAATGTTTTTAATAGGTTTCCATCTTTTTAACTAGACTAACATATTTCTTATTTTATGTCCCTTATTAATCTTTTTTTGCTCACCCCATGTTTTAAATTTTTTTCACAGGGTTTATGGATGGGTAAGAGAAAATAAGAAGTTAAGTTGGAAGTTGTGAGGATTTTTCATGAAAATAAATCATTCTTTATTTTAAAAGTTTTGTATTGTTAAAAAAATGGATACTGATTTGGAAGTTTCCACTTTGTATGCATGTGGGTTATTATGTTTAAGTTATGACCTAACTCTCTAAAACTCTAAACCTAAAAGATCCTTGGGAATGAAAAAAATATGAATTATAGTTTAAAGATACTAGATTATGTAATGATTAAGGATGGGTCCTTATAGTTGGTATCAAAGGAGAGCTTAGATATATTTGGAGATTAGGATGTTTTAATGTGAGGTTATCTTATGATTTATGGATACTATAATTGGTTTATAATTTTAGGGTTCATTATAAGTTCAAAGTCTTACACACCCACTTTTGAGGTTTTAAGTGATGGAATTTTAAGGTGACTAATGATATTTTTGGGAGATATTTTTTTGGGTTGAGGTGTATGTAACCCTTATGTTAAATGAGAATTATTATTTGTGGAATAATTACATTAATTTTTTTGAAATAATTTTAATTTTAACCTTTAGGGTTTAACATATCTTTGATGTTGAGGTAATTATGGGTTAATACAATTTGGGGAATATCATGTGATTAATGTAAACATAATATTATGGAATTTTATTTGAGGAATAAAGGTTGAATTTTATTTTGGAATCATATATGATTTTATTATGTATTTATGAATATTCATGTTATTTATAGAAATTATTATCATATCTTGAAGAATATATATTTAGGGAATGAAAATTTTGGTATGAGACTTCAAGAGTAATTAAATTCATTCAGCGATAAATTATAAATTTATCTTAGAATACTATGTGATCAAATCCTTCCAATTTTTGGGTTTCAATCTTATTCTAGAATATTTTTGAGTAATTTTAAGGATAGTTATTTATTGAATGATTTATGTTGAACTTTGGGTATTACTGTTCAATTTTGGAGACTAAAGTAATTTTTCTTAGTATGAAGGTTTATTCATTTTGGGAATTATCTTTTTATTTTCTAACCATTTTTGTTTTGGTAAATGTAAAAATATCGGAGGAACAAATTGTTTTCATTTTGTGGGTTTTATGATCAATATAAGTTTATTTTAGTGCTTCATGCCTGAAAAATTCACCTTGAAGACTCATCATTTAGAGAAAAATATGAGATTGTGGTGAAAATTGATTAAAGGAAGAAATTATACTTGTTAAGTAAGTATATTTTCCTATGTTATTAGTGTATATAAAAATGGAATTATTCAACTCTGGGAAATGGTTTTTTAAATAAAAATAATTATCCCTTTACTTTTCTTACTAAGAAATCAATTTTTTTAACCCATAACATATTTATGGTTTTGTGATGGTTAAATTTCTCATGACCATGTTCTCTATCACTATATATCAGTCCCTGGGAGTTAGTTTTCTCTTTTATATCCATTTTTTAATTATCACTTATATTATCTTACATGGAAACCTAGTATGTTTTACTCTAGATGACCTTCATACTTCCCTTTCACTCTTTTCAAGTGGAAGTATTATTAACCCTTTTTACGATGTGGGATTTCAAAAAAGGTATTTTGAATAGTCGAACCCTAGTAACCGAGCCCAAGTTAACATTGAAATGATACAATTTATTAATAGGGGATAATTTAACATCCTAATATTTTAAAAATAAATACTACATTCAAAAGCGTGCAAGATATGCAACACCGAGCTTAAACGAACAATGAAATCATATTATTCATTATAAAATAGTTGTTAAATTAGAAGGAATGAATATTATTAACCACATTATGAAATATATAATGGTAATAATAATTTATAATGTATTAATTAATTATTATTAAATAAGTACTATATTTTTAGTAAAGTCATTTTATTCTTCAAAAAATACATTTTCTTCAAAAATAATTTTTATTGCTTTTTATGGTTGATTATTAATTTATGAAAATTTTAGAAACTTTATTTTAAAAAATAATTTAATTTTTGAATTAATAATTTCAAAATTATTATAGGATAAATTTTTGATAATTTTATAAAAATATTTATTTTTCAAGGAATAAAGAAAAATACTGATTTTTATTGAAAATTGTATTTTATTTTAATGTATTTATAAGGTAAAATTATTTTTTGGATTAGTTTTAAATTTTAATTAGTTTATTTTTATTTAAAATAATATAATTAATCCTTTTAAATTTATTTTATAATTTAATTTATTATTAAAACATTTTATATTTAAAAATGACATTTTTCTAAAATAACTGTTTTTCATTGTGTTTTGTCTTTTTATTTTTTAAAAAATATGAAAATTATGTTATTTTAATTTTTAAAAATGGATTACACATTTGGAATCATGATGTAAAAATTTACTAAATATTTCCCTCTTATTTTTTCCAATATAAATAGAAAACTTAGTAATTTTATTAACACTGTAAAGAGTAAATCGAGTAATTTAGGTTAAAAATAAAATGATAAGAATCATAAAATAACCCAAACACTTACTAAAATATTATTTTATGAGTATATAAAGACCATAATCATATAAGGGTCAAATATATGACCTTTTTTGGCAACTTGGATGAGATTATGACTTTTATAATATTTTATTTGATGAAAAGTTAAACATGTCACACTTTTGTTTTTAATAAGTGTAATATTTTTAATATGATGTTATTTGGAGGTTTTGTTCAATTATAAATATTATTTTTAAATATAAAGTATTTATATTCATCATGATCATTTATTTTTAATTTTTAGTGAATAAATAATCACATTAAATGTTTTCACAACATTGATGCAGTAATTATTTAATAAATAAAAAAATCAAATAAATGATATTAAAAATATTAAAATAAATATAATTTGAGATAAATAATGTGATAAAAAAATTATATTTCAATGAAAATCTATGGATGTAATGAAATATTTGTTTTGAATTTTAGATGTTTTTTTGATATTGTTAAAGTCAAAGTAATGAACAGTTATAAAAATTGACATTATAGCTATTTTATAGTAAATAATACCTTATTAAATGTTATAAAATTCATAAAAATTTAAATTCTATCAATTAATTATGACAGGGTTTAAAATATCAACCATTTTCTATTTATTGGTCATTTTTCATTTTATAATAACTATATTGACCTTTAAAGAGTAAAAATCCATGTTGTCATGATAAGAGTTAATGAGGTTAAATAGGGGTTAAAACCAAAAGATAAGGGTAGAAATATAGTTAAAACTTGTATAATTTTTATTGTATGAGGTTATTTCAACCCATAATCATATTATATTTTAAATAAATCTCTTTTTTACCATTTTAATTTAAAATTAATTTATATTAATTTAATATTTTGAGAAATTCTAAGAGTGTCCCTCACCTATCTTATAAAAGGGAACCTCTTCTTGTCAATAATTAACAATTAAAAAACCATTTAGTTCAGAAAATACCTACCAAAACCCTTTCCTAGAGTCTCTACCCTATTTATAGAGGTATTTTTTAGGCATAATGCTAATCTTACAGGTCCTAAGGTGTTAAATAAATGAAGTTTTCCAAAGAAAGTGTGTAGTTTTTATCTACATGTTATAGTTTTGTTTCTTCTTCCACATCCCTAAAACATTCTCAAACCATTATAAAATAATAAATAAATTATCATACATATACTTATATGTTATTATTTTAGTGCAATGACCTATATCTATTTCCACTTCCATTAAATGGAAAAATAATTCATTATTCGTGTGTATGGTGGACTACCGCCTCACGAACTGATGTAATTCATTTTCCATCACCGTCTATCAAGAATAGATATAATGATGAAATTAATGTTTATATATTATATTCATGACATATTTATCATTATAAAAAGATAATATATCATTTACATTCTTACCTTTCCATGCACATAAAAAAGATAATGTCATTCATGCGTATGTATGGATCACCACCTCCATGAAGCAATGTAATTTGTTTTTCATCACCAAATCACATGGATGATATATATAAGTATATATGAATAATTAATATTATATTTATGATATTATTATAATTATTTAAAGATAAAATAATACTTACCTTTTTTCATAATGATCATTGAAAAATGGAAATGTTACTCATGCATACATACAACCTGCCATCTCCATGATTGTAACATTATTCATTTTTCATAACCATATTTAATGGGTGGATTTAAATTTATAATTGATATATATATATATATGATAATTATTTCATGATTATTATTCTATATATGGTGGAATAATGTCCTCTATTTCTATAGTTAAATTACTGAAGACATTTTGGAATTAAGTATTGATTATTATCAAAATACCCAACATGAATTTAAATGATTAAGTAATTGTATATAACATGATAATAAGTGATATAAAAGAATAATTAACTTAAAAATGATTCTTAATAATTTATAAATTTACCTAATTTTATTATTCAGGATGATAAATAACGTATGTGATGAGTCAAACTCAAGGTAAGGTACTTTCATTTTGGACTTAAGTGCTGATTATGCATGTAATTTTTAGATTTTAAAATTGGGGTTTTAAGAAAAATGGGTATTTTAATATCCAAAAGGGTTTCTTACATGGGTTTAAAATAGTTTTCAAGGGTTTTACTCATGATATGGTCCTTATACATTATTATAAATGGTTGATCCCCATTATAGTTTATGGGTGAATAGATTATATGATGGGTGCACCTAGATAGTGCTCCAATGCATTGGGTAAGGATTTTATTCTACAGAGAATTATATTAGAAGTCATCCATATGGTTATTCCAATTTTTTAAGGCTCTTGTGATGGTTTTATAAGTTTTCTATGATGATGATGTCCCAAGGAACCCACATGACTTTTCTATGCTTGCAAACAAGTTTTCATGGAAGTTGTTTGTTTTCAAAAGGTAAGATAATAATTTTTTAAAGGAAAAAATGATTATATTTTTAGATAAAAAGGTATGTTTTTAAGAAAAGTTTTTTAATTTCTTTTCATGTTTTTAACTAGACTAATATATTTATTATTTTATGTCCCTTACTGAGATTTTTTATGTTCACCCTACATTTAAAAAGAATTCATAGGGTTTAAGGATGGTTAAGGGAAAATAAGAACTCAAGTTAAAAGTTGTAAATATTTATCATGAGAATAAATCATGTTTTGTTTTAAAAGTTTTATATTGTGGAAAAAATGGATACTGATTTAGAAGTTTCCACTTTGTATGAATTTGGGTTGTTATATATGAGTTATGACCAGACTGCCTAAAACTCTAAAACTAAAAGATCCTTAGGAATGAATAAATATGAATTATAGTTTAAATATACTATATTATGTAATTATTGAGGTTGGGTCCTTACACTAAAAGTGACTTTTATAATATCCTTATTTAGATATTCATTTCTAAACTTTATTTTATACTTCAATTTTCTATAATACAACTTTTTTCTATTTCTACATTGCTAAGTATTTTATTGGTACATTATAATACCGATTATATTTTTAAATATTATGTATATGTTTAGTATTTTAGTAATATGAAATATTGATAATTATATTTTTACATTGATGTTATTAGTTTTTTATAAAACTTATGTGTTTATTTTGGGCCAATCAGATTTTCATAATTCTAATACTTTTATATATTGAGGAGGATGAAAATATATAGTTTTTTTTTAAATACAATTGACACCCCTCTAATAGTATTCTGAACATACTTTCATATAATTTTAATCCTGTATTTGGTATCAAATCAGGTTTCAACATTAGAAACTAAATTTGATATTTCATGATTTTCATATCAATTTTTTATATTTTAATTTCTTAACACATAACAAGTGTGTAGAGATTTGTTATTACATCAGGATTATATATTATATCAATTGATAATCTTAATACTAATAGACCGAAAAAAATTTATAGTAATGGTTATGAGTACTGGATAGAAAAAATGTAAACCTATGTTATCAACATTAGATTTGATAATTTTCTTATGCTTACTAGATATTATAAAGTTCCTAACAAGGAAGTTTCTAACATTACAAGAGAATAGAAAAATGAATTTCAATAAAATTTTAGAGAAAGAAATAATATTTTATGTTCTATTCGAAGGAATATATATATATTCAAATTTATTCTTATCAAACTTCATGGGGTATATGGAAGAAACTTGAAGCGATATATTTCAAAACTTCAAAATTCTTAGAAACAAAAGGGATATGCTTAGAGAAGTCCATCAAGCATTTTATTTTCTACTTAAAGAAACTATTTCTCAAATGAATCAATGATTTATGATAATTTTTAATAGCCTACAATTCCTTGGTGAAAAATAATTATCAGATGATTATATTTTAGAGATAGGTATAGATATTCTTCCAAAGGAATGAGAATCTTAAAGGAAAACTATTGATGATAAAAATAATATTACTAACTTAAGTATAGATAAATTAATTAGTAATTTTATATAGTATGAAATTAATTTGAAGATATATATATAAAATAATAAAAATAAATATAGATATTCTTTTATAACTACCAAAAATAAAAATATTGGAAATTATAAAACAATATCATTAAAGAAAAGTTCTAGAAAAGTTTTTGAATATAGTGAATGTGAGCCTACTGATGGAGAACTTTCTAATATAGTAGGAATAATTTTTAAATATAAGATTATTAGAATAAATTATTCAAAGGAATAAAAATAAAATATTGATACTTATGATCTAATTTGTTATAAATGTAGATAACAAGGTCATTTTAGACCTGACTGTCCTGATCTTAAAAATAAAGAAAGTATTCTAGAAAATATTCAAAGAATAAAATCGAGAAAATTAATAAAGATATGGATATGTAGAGTGTTAGTAAAAGTGACTCAACTTTATATAGTTCATCTGAATATAGTGATAATAACATAAAAATTACTTGATTCTATGTTAATTTTCATAACTAGAAAAAATATTTGATGGTAAGAATTACTTCTGAATCACTTACAAATTCATCTCTAGATTAAAAATGTTTTTATTATTTATATATTAAATTTTATTATGAAAATAATAGTTCAGATGAAGAAATTTATCCCAAAAATGTTTAAGAGATGAAATATTATATTATATAATGTGAAACCGTGCATCAAAAACTATTTAAGAAGTACGTTGATCTTAAAGAAGAATCCATAGAAAGAAATGATAGCTTCATAAAATTTGAGGATAAGCTAACTGAAATAAGAAATGAAAATGGAAAGCCTATTTCAGATTTAGAAAAAATTACAAAGATAAAGTTTCGAGACTTAGTAATGATTTGAAGGGAATTCCAAATTCTATGAAGATAAAAAGTTAAAAAGTTTAGGGAATAAAGAAAATTCAAAAATAGTGAATTTTAATCAAGAAAAAAATGATATTTTCAAATAAAAATATAATATCAAAAGTCTAAATAAGTTATTGACTAAATTTACTAATGGAAAAAATGAGTTTGATAGATGTATTGATAATAAGACCTATTATAAATATATTTGGATTAGGAAGAAAATCAAATAGAAGTTCAGTATATAGGAAAAGATTTTATATTCCAAACAAAGCACCCTACTGTACTTTATATTAGAGATGAGGAAATTGGAAGTAGAAATATTCCCTAAACATAATTCAATCCTTTATACAACATAGATCTTTTATATCATTTGAACTTATTTCTTATGAACACAAGGGATCTAATAAAACTTGTGTGAAAAAAAAATATTCACTAATTATTCTATACCCAAGGAGGTATATCCATATAAAAAGTAATTATGAAGAAAACTATAATGTGCATTAGAAACTGAATTTTTATCACTAATGCCTCTGATATTTTTTATTTACATTCATTTAAATCTGTTACTTTAAATTATTCTTATCTTGTTTCACTTATTACTTCTATTTAGGTGGATTAATTGATATTTTTTTATAGAAAACTCATTATAATTTATAATTCTCTCATGAAATTTAATATTTATGTAATTTTTTTTGGAACCAAATTCGAATGAATAATATCAATACATTCATCAATGTAAAATAAATTCCAAACTTATTTAGATAATATTTTTAGTTCATCATATTTTTAATAAATTTTAAATATATACCAAAATTTAAAAATACTATTTATCTATGTGTATTTCATCTTTATCAGTATTTAATTTCTGAATTTTAAAATACTATCTATATTAACTATATCATAATTCTAGATCCTTTTCATCTGAATTTCAAAATATTGCTTATTTACTTTTCTAAATTTTCAATTCTAATTTAATTTAAAAAAGCATCAGAAATTTATAAAATAAAATAAATACTTAAAAATAATTATTACATAATGTGTTTTGGTGGGATTAAATCTGAGATGTTGGATTAAATGAATCTATAGTGACGTTTCATCTTTCCCAATTTACCTTTATAAAGAAATATTACCCAAGGTTGTTGGATGCATTCACTATAATATGAAGTAGAGCTCTTGTAGTTTTTATAAATAGTTTTTGTTCATCTCTTGAAAGATTTTCCATCTTTTGATTAAGAAAAAAGGTTTCCTTATAAATTATAGTTTCTATAGAAATCCTTTATGAGAGGATGGTAGATTATAATTTTTTGGAGAAATATGATTTTATAATGAATGATGTTCTTGATTTTCAAAGTAAGAGGAAGCTAGCTTCAACTAAAAATGAGCATAAACTATACTACCCACTTCTAATAAGAGAATTTTATAATTCGAAAAAGTTCACAGTGGAAAAAGGTGTTAAAAAGATTTTATTTTTTATTTTCATTCAAAATTTTCTATAAATCTTGATTAGTTTGAAGAAATATTAGAAGTTACTTTCAAATTATAGGGCCTCTTTGTCTCTCATAAACTTCCTAATGTTTATGGTGAGTTTTTTAAATTTAATGTTGAGAAACATATTTTTATAGTTCAAGATAAACACCATAAAACTGGGCATCTGAATCCAGAAGTAAGGATTATGTAACATCCCACCCCTCCTTATTGGCTTGAGTCATGTAGGAATTTCTACTTGGCCTTAAGAGAGATCCCCAAGGTGCCAAATGCTGGTAATAAATCCCAAGTGATTCGGTACAATTGGGGGACGATTTTCCCTTTTAGAGATAAAACAACCTAAATAAACCCACCATAAAAAAATAACCACTAAATTATGCATTGTAACAATGTAAGAAAACTCAAGTAATACCATTGATATCAAAACAAACCTACAATAGAGTACTATAGTGGAAGACTACTAGCATCAAAGAATAAAGAGGAAGACAAAACCAATAAAACCCAAAGACTCCAATGACATAACTCCATGGATCCAAACATGATCCATACTCCAACTCCACAAAACAACCCAAGTATCATAAATCACCACTAAATAAATGATATAATTTCCATTTACATGTGTCTCAATAAAAAATATCTTCAAAAACACCAAAGTTCCAAATTAGGGGTGAGTAATTAAATTTAGTAGGCTTTCCCCAAACGACTTCCCTACTCAAATCCACTAGGATAGAACACATTAGCACATTTATATTAAACAATTTATATAAAACAATTTATATAAAACAATTTATATAAAACCATTTTAAATAATTCAAAAATCTATAACAAATTCAAATAGTTTCATATCAAAATAGTTTCCAAGGAAAGAAAAAAAATTATTTAAACCATTTCACATTCCTTTTTGGAAAACCTATTCCATGATTCACACACACACACATGCATTCATGCTTCACTAACAGTTCCATACTCATGATTTGGTTCTCTTACATCCACTAAGTTTTTACTAAGTGGCCAATCTCCTTGTGCCCCAATGACACACACCCCTTATCTATGTTCATGTACCTTTATACCCCAATGGCACATGCCTCTTATTTAGGGTCACGTTGAAAGCATGAACTCACACCAGGACATATATTCCAAAACCAGTTCAAACCAACCATTTCAATTCATTTCAATAAAACTATTATTTTATTGAAAATTTTTCAAACAAAAAAAAATCCAAAAATCCAAAAAAATGACATTTTAAAAGAAATATTTTAAAATAAATAAAACAAATAAATTTAACCAATTTCCACAAATCCACACATCCACAAACCATTAATAAAGAAGGTTTCTACCATTCTTTACACAAAAATTTCATAATAAATTTCAATCAATTTAACCAATTTCAAACTAATACTTCATGTTCTAATAATACAAGTCGAGAGTGAAGCCACTTACCTTGGGAATTATGGAAGAAATAAATAATGGCGCATAAATGCCCACAAAACAGGGTTGAATCTCTAAAAACCTAAATTATATCTCATTACCTAACATCAACACAGCCAAATATCATCATTATTAGCATAAAAAACCCATAGATATATCCATATAAAACTATATCTAAGAATCCTAGAGAATAAAGAGAATTAGATCTAATTAAAACTACAAAAAATGAAGAATTACTAAGAGAATTAGGATTCAACGTACCAAGAAAAGAATTCGGTTCACTTCTGATTTGATGAGGATAAACTCCACAACCTTTGGGAGGAAGTAAAAATGACTTAGGGTCGAAATTAGTGAAAAAAGAGAGGCTTATAGGTGAAAATGAGTGAGATTCACTTTTTTAGGATCTCACTTTTAAATCGTGCACAGTTAGGAAAATCATGAACTGACCATGAACTAGCCTCTACCTTAAGGAGAACCTCACACAATTGGACCACATGGTTAGAAAAACTATGTGAAAATTGTACAAAATCCCTTTGTCCTGCTTATCATGGTTTCTTCTAGGTGGTCGCACAGTCTGGCCAAACTGTGTGCCTAACCATGTTCCTACCCAGAAGACCCTATTTCACCATGAATGATTTCCTGTAAGAGTTTTATAGTTTCCATTAACCATGCTCAAAATTCACAACTTTAGAAAATCCTTGTAAACCTTAAAAAAAATATTCCAAAACATCCCAAACTTCACTTAAACACTTTACATACTTAAAAATAATAAATAAATGGTTACTTACTTGAAACCAATGGTGATACATTCTCCCCACCATTGGTATTTCCATCCCTAATAAGTGGAAGACCAGCATTTCTATAAAAGAGTTTGGTCCATTTCTTGACCATTTTATTCTCCCATTCCTAAGTACTTCTTGAATATGACCATGTTTCCACAATACCTACACTAGACTAATGTTTTTCCCACACAAGACTTTCTCTTGCCTATTCACAATTCACACTAGCACATGCACCAATGAAGAATCTGGAACTAGGTCAACATGATCCCATTAAATCACATGGTCAAGACCAGGCTGATACTTTTTCAACTGAGATACATGAAACATGTTATGCACAACATTGAATTATGGGGGGAAATCCAATTGATATACCACCTCACCAACCTATTAAAGTATCTCAAAAGGGCCTATGTATCGAGGTGATAACTTACCCTACTTCCCATAACGATGATTCCCAATCCTTGGAGAGATTCTCAAGAAAACATGATCACCCAACTTGAATAAAAATGCCCATCTATGATGATCTACATAGGACTTCTGATGACTTTGAGACATCTCCATTATTTTCTTGATCAATTGAATATTATCTATTATCTCTTGGACCAGGCTCGGTCCAACCAGTGAAGTATCACCTATTTCTACCCAAAAAATTGGAGAAGGAAAAGGACACATGTACAATGCTTCAAAAGGATTCATATGTATAGAGTCCTGATAACTATTGTTATATGATTACTCCATTAATAGTACATGCTCCTCCCATGATCCACCAAAATTCATTACACAAGCTCGAAGCATGTATTCCAATGTTTGTATCATCCTTTTGTATCTCCCATATATCCGAGGATGATAAATCATACTCATTTCTAATTAAGTCGTAAGGAATTGCTGTAAGGATTTCCAAAAACAAGATTTAAACCTCAGATCTCTGTCTAGCGCTATAGAAACTAGTATGTCGTTCCTATTTACCACTTCTCATATATAGATTTTTGAAAATTCCTCCACCATATGAGATTCACGAATAGGGATTAAATGGGATAAATTTGTGATTCAATCCACTATCATCCATATATAATTGTGTTTCTAAACCATTATTGGGAGACCTATTAAAAATCCATGACTATCTATTCCCATTTCCAAACAGGAATAGATAAATACTTAAACATACCTGGTGGTCATTTATGCTCTGATTTAACCTGTTGACAAGTTAAGAATATCGAAACAAACTCAAGCACTTTATTTTTTCAAATCAACCCACCAAAACTGTGTTTTCAATGCCTTGTGCATCTTCTATATTCTAGGATGAACAACCCATATCGAATAATGGTAAGCATGAAGAATGTTTTCTTGAAAAACACTAAGTACTGCCATTCGATCTCTGAACCACAATACTCAATTCCCATCTAGCTTCCATCCTTCAATGGTCTCCCCACCATTGAGTTTCAACCTCATTAAAACACATTATGAATTGGATGTTAGTGCATCTTTAACTATATTCACCAAATCAGGAAAAAAATAAAATGGAAAAAAAACTATAACATCACCTCAGTCTTCACAATCTGATCTCATCTCAGTTATCACTGACATCAAATTCCACTGATCTAAAGCCTCTTTTACCATATGACCATGTTACTTTCTTCTTAATGCATCCACCACCGAATTTCCTTTACTCGATGTATACATCAAGTCCAAGTAAAAAATTTGGATATAATACATCCATATTCATTGTCTTAAGTTCAAATCCTTTTGTGAGAAAATATGTTTCAAACTCTTATGATCTATAAACACTATAAATTTCTTTCCAAATAGGTAATGGTTTTAAGTCATCAAATCATGGACTACGAAAGATAACTCCAAATTATATGTTGGGTAGTTATTCTCATGAAACTATAATTGTCATGATCCATAAGCAATAATATGATTTCCCAATATGAGAACACATCCCAACCTAGACCCTGAAGCATCACAATACACCATGTACCCTTGTCCCGATTCCATAAATATCAAGATTGATGCTGATTTAAGATGAAAATTAAGCTCTTTAAAAGACTTTTGACATTCCTTATTCCATTGGAATGGAACATTATTCCTTGTTAAAGTTGTCATCAGTGAAGCTATTCATTAAAATTCTTGAAAAAAATTTCTATAATAACCAGCCAGACCAAGGAAACTGCATATCTCAAATAAATTCTTTGGCGGTTTCTAATGTATAAAAACCTCTATATTTTATGGATCTATAGAAACAACTTTTTTAAAGATTACATGGATAAGGAAAATACCTATTATATCCAAAAATCACACTTTGATGATTTGACATACATATGATTATCCTCAAGATACCCAACACTATCACCAGGTGTTGCTCATCCCCTTATCTTATCCTTAAATACACTAATATTTCATTCACAAACACCACCGCAAAAGAATCCAGAAACATTTGAAATATCTGATTCATTAATTCCATAAAGACTGTTGGTGCATTTGAAAGACCAAAAGGCATAACAATATACTCATAATGTCTATATCTACTTTTGAAAGTTGTTTTTGGAATATACTTCTTCTGAACCCATAATTTATGATATCCTAAGTGAAATTCAATCTTAGAGGACCACCGATATCCCCTCAATTGGTTGATAAAATCATCAATGCGTAGAAGTGGATACCGATTATTTATCATAACTTGGTTAAGATTACAATAATCAATACACAACTGAAGAGTTCCATATACTATTTTGACAAACAAGACTGGTGTTGCCTACAGAGACATGCTAGTCTGAATGAACCATTTTCTTTCCAACTATTACAAATAAAATTTCAATTCCCTTAATTCTATTGGTTCTATTCAGTAAGACATAATAGAAATAGGACTAGTCCCTATAAGTAGATAAATTTTAAACTCCACTTATCTTGTGGGTGGAAATCCAAATAAATTTTCAGTAAAGACATCCATAAATTGATCGAAAATCTTTGGAAAATTGATATTATTTATCTCTTCTATTGATTATAAATTAAACACTACAAAATGGTAGGAGATAATTCCAACTTTTGATGCTAACAAGCTCGTTTCACCTACATTTAAATTTTGGTCTCATTTAAAGAGATTCATAATGCCATCGTCTATTGTAAAACTGACTCATTGGGTATAATAGTCGATGTGATCCTTGAATATTTTCAACTAATTAATACCCAGTATTATTTCATAGAAATCTATCTCAAGAACATAGAAATCCCATATTAGCTTATCTCCAACAACAGTTATAGAACATGATCTATACATAAAGGCTTCACATTCTCTTTGACCAAGAGGAGTTTGAAGTTTCAAAATAGAAGGTATCATCTCAACATTTAAACCCAGCAAATCAATAGCATGAGAAGTAATAAATAAATGGGATTCACCCCTATCAAACAAAACTTTAATAAGGGTAGAATTAAAAATAATCATACCTCTCACCATCAATAGTCCAAATTGATCATCCACAATCACCTGCTCAGGTCCATATAATTGATTTCTCAAAAAACTTTGTTATTTATTACTCTGTTGAGATTGTCCTACCGGAGGAGTCATGGTATTTCTAGAATCACCATGTCTATCTTCATTTTGTTGATGAGAATTATTCTTCTACCC
Organism: Viscum album; assembly: GCA_963277665.1. Classification (NCBI taxonomy): domain Eukaryota; kingdom Viridiplantae; phylum Streptophyta; class Magnoliopsida; order Santalales; family Viscaceae; genus Viscum; species Viscum album. Next base: position 1,657,545,410 of record OY728137.1, read on the forward strand.
TTATCCCATGAAATCATACAACATTTGTGACACATGAGAAGTGTCCTAAACACCCAATCTTGGAGAACTATGAAAATAGCACTAAATATGTACCATATGGTTTCAATTATTACATGATCTAAGTAGTTCCATACACTCTCACTTCATGTGGTCGAAAAAACCACATTGGTAACATCCAACTTTACTCTTGCAACTTGTAGGAAGATTCACTGATCCAGCTGTCTAATTCTAAGTCATCCACATAACTTGGAAATAGGTTTCCCTCTTCTGTTTTCTCCCAGCATTAGAGTTCCCACTATTTCCCATAGGTATCAACATACTCCTTCCAGCCACAACTCCTGAGATGTACCCTTTTGCTATTATTTCTCTATTAACCAGCTCTGTATAATCTGTTATACAGAGCACAAATATCTTCAAGTGAATCTATTTTCTAAACCCCAATTTAAAGGTGCATTCCTTCAAGGCCATAATTGTAAAAACTTCAGGTGTAAAGTGGAATAAATTCATAAATTTATCCACATACTCTATCATTAAGAGGTTTTAATATTTTAAGCTGAAAAAATTGGTTGTTCTTGCAGTCTTGAATGTGTGAGGATAGAATTTTTTATTGAACAATTCTTCAAAATCCTCTTATGTAAGTCCTTGGTCTAGTTTAGCTTAAACTTCTAAATCCTTCCATTGATGTGCAATATCTTCCAAAATATACATCTCCATATTGATTTTTAGCTCTAATAGTGTGACAAGGAAATCAAAGATTTGATTCATCCTATTTAGCCACACCTCTTCCTTCTTTGGTTCTGAATCACCCTAAAATATGGGTGAATTCTGCTTCTGGAATTGAAAAGAATGATCCACTTATATTGGGCCATCCCTTCACTTCTCTCTATACACAGCTTGAAAAGCTTATATAATACTTTGAACCATATGTGGTTCACCTTTGCCTCAGGTGAAACTACATTCTCAGTAACTTCTTTTGGTTAGTTTCTACGATGCCTAGTGGGTTCCATTTTCTATAAACACAACAAATGGTATAATTCTCACTCTCTAGAAACTGAAGGATTAACAATTTCAAATTATACCACATAATATATCATAACACTATTTTAAAAAATTCAACATTTTCCTCATGTAACCATTTTTGAAAATTTCACCATGCTTTTTAAAACAAAACTATTTTCAAAATATCACAATCATGCCCTTTTTTAGAATCTCACATTTGAAAATAATTTCAAAAATTTCCAAAATTTTACATGTTTTCACCAAATCATAAATCATTACTCAAAATGAAATATGAAATCCTTGTGGGAAGTCATATCTATCAATGAATTTCATGCTCATATCATTGGATAAACCCATGATAATGAAATTTCAAATCCTATAAGTGTATCCAAAAAACTTATGTACCCAACTCCCTGGTAACTTCAAGTTCAGCATAAAAAGGTTAGCTATATCTTTTTATTCTCTACATTTAAAGTTATTAAAATCCTACTCCTATTTACTATCCCAACTTAAGGACTAACCAGAATGACTTTCAACTCCAAGATTGACACAATTGATAACTAAGTATCGACTAAACTGATACTACTTGTATGTCAAGGACTGAAAAAGCTGATACCACTTGTAACATCTCGCCCCTCCTCATTGGTTTGAGTCAAGATAGAATTGCTACTTGGCCTTAAGCAACATCCCCAAGGTACCAAAGACTAGAAATAAATTCTAAGGGATTCAATACAATTGGGGGCTTATTTTCCCTTTTGAAAATAAAACAACCCAACCAAACCCGTCATAAAAAAAATAACCACTAAATTGTGCATGATAACAATGTAATACAACTCAAGTGATGCTATTGATATCAAAACCAATCTACAATATAATACTACATTGGAAGACTACTAGAATCAAAGAACAAAGTGGAAGGAAAAACCAACAAAACCCAAAGACTCCAAAGACATAACTGTGTGGCTCTAAACATGCTCCATGCTCTAAATCCACAAAATAGGCCAAGTATCACAAAGCACCACTAAAGAAATGTGATACTTTTTTTTACATGTGTCTTGATAAACAATATCTGAAAAATCACCAGAGTGAAAAATCATGGATGAGTAATGAAATACAGTAGTCTTTCCCCAAATATCTTCCCTACTAACACCACTATGATAGAAAAAGTTATCACATTTATATAAAACCATTTATTTAAAACCATTTTAAACAGTTCAAAAATTTATAAAAAAGTCAAATAATTTCATACCAAAATAGTTTATAATGAAATCAAACAACCAATTATTAAAACCATTTCACATTCCTTTTTGGTATACACATTCCATGATTCACACACACACATGCATGCATGCTTCACTGATAGTTCCATACTCGTGAACAGGTTCTCATCCATCCACTAAGTTATCACTAAGTGTCCAATCTCTTTGTTCCCCAATGACACATGCCCCTTATCCAAGGTTACGTCCCTTTGTACCCTAATGGTACACACCCCTTATTCAGGGTCATGTCGAAAGCATGAACTCACACCAACCCATGTGTACCAAAAAAATTCAAACCATACATTTCAATACATTTCAATAAAACCATTATTTTATTGAAAACCATTCAAACAAACCATTTCCATAAATACAAAACTCTATATTTTAAAATCAACATCTTAAAATCAATAAAACAAAGAACTTTTCACAACCAATTTCTAAAAATCCACAAATTCACAAACCATCACTAAAAAAGGTTTCTACCATGTTTTTTACATAAATTTTACAATAAATTTCAATTAATTTAAACAATTTGAAACTAATCCTTCAATTTCTAATAAGATGAGTCAAGAGTGAATCCACCTACTCAGGAATCATGGCGGAAATGAAGAATGACACATAAACGCCAACAAAATCAGGTTGAATCTCCAAAAACCCATCTTAGTTCTTGTTCCCTAACATCAAAACAAAAAAAATATCATCATTATTGGCATCAATAACCATAAATATATCTACATTAGACTATATCTAAGAATCTGGGAGAGGTAATAGATGTAGATCTAAGAAAAACTACCAAAAATGAATACTTACCAAGGGAATTGGGCTTCAACACACTAAGAAAAACCTTTAGATCACTTCTGGTTCAAATAGGGCAGTCTCCACAGCCTTTGAGAGGAATAAAAACTGGATTAAAGTTTAAATTTATGGAAAAATAGAGGATTAGAGGTTAAAATGAGTGAGAACCACTTTTTGGGATCTCACTTTTAAATTGTGCATGGTTAGTCACATAGTTAGGAAAACAATGCTAACCATGCACCAGCCTATGCTTTAAGAAGAACCTCACACAGTTGACCCACATAGTTAGACAAACCATGTGCTGACCATAAAAAAATACCTTTTTCCCACTTTTCACAGTTTCTCATAGGTGGTTTCACAGTCTAGCCAAATTGTTCGCCTAACTACACACCGACTCAAAAGCCCCTATTTCATCTTATACAGTTTCCTATCGGAGTTGCACAGTTTCCACTAATTGTTCTCAAATTGTGCACCTTTATAAAATCCATAGAAACCTTCCAAAAGTTTTCCAAACCCTTAAAATTTCACCCAAATACTTTACATACTTAAAAATCATAAAGAAAGGGTTACTTACTTGAAACTGAGGGTGCCACAGATTTTTTTTAATGGATAATATCATTAATTTTACTTATAAAATGAGATATATATAAAATTAGAGTCCAAGATGTATATCTTTTGGATTTTCTATTGAAATTAAGAAACCCATTTTGTATGGTATTATATTGAAGAAATAAAAAATGGATTAGTTAAGATAAAGGTCATATTGTATGGGAGGATGTTGACCGATGCTTTGGTTAATCTCCTAAAATAAGAGGATGTTGATAATAAATCACATCCTGAAAGGAAAAAAGGAAAATACTATTAATGAATAGACTATATTGAGGATGATATTAGCTTATGATTTCATGGATATTACATTTTTTGAGAATCTATATATAATTTTATCTATAGATATTCAAAAATAAATTGAAGGGGATAAAGTTCAAAAAGTCCAGTTTTAAGAAAAGAGAAAAACATATGAAGTTCCCAATTTAGATAAAGACTCTATAAAGAATCCTAAAACAACTAAGAATGTCTCTTTATAGAATGATAAAAAGAAGGAAAGAAGTTTAGAAGTTTAAAAAAATAAATTCAGTTCAGATAATAGGATCAATAAATTTATTAATACCCATAAAGGGTTTATAAAAAATAAATAAGAATAAAACAAGAAGAAAAATGAGGTAAGAGATGCTGGTAAAACCTTATTTGGTCTAGAAAAATCTAAGGAAAAATTTCTTAGAATTGAATCTGAAGATAAGCTAGTTGAGGAGAATAAAAATAATAAGTATGCCTTGAAGATGAAAAAATATGTGATTAAAATATATTTTATTATAGGTGTTACAATTAAGGAGCATGTATTTCATATAGTTTTATTGAAGAGGAAGATAGACTTTGAAGGAAAAGGAAAATGTATTGCCTAAAAATATCTTAAAAAATATTCTTATATTTATTCATTATGAAGGTTGACTAGAAGTCCTGTCATAAAGCATGTTAAAGTTAATAGATCATATGTCTCTATATTAGAATTTCATACCATTGACTGATTGAAAATTAAATTTTTATTTCTAAATCACTTTTTTGGGAAATTGGTAAACCTTACAAGGAATTACATGGGGTCATTTAACACAGAAAGAAATCACAAAATCATTGAATAATAGGTTGATATTGTTAGAACCAATCAATATATATAATCCCCATTGTAAAGTAGTAACCTTGGTTTTTGGGTCTTCCTTGATGATTTCTTCAAAATAGTGGGCCAACTTATCCCATGTTTGAATGTATTAATCCATATTGATCTTTTTTCCATTGAATTATCATACCAAAATATGGTCTTTTCTATTGATCCATCTTATTTGATGCTTATTAATTTCAACTTGGATCATTCTTTTTTATATTTAGTTAGCCTTTTCCTTCATATCATTTATATGAAAGGATCCTTTAGGAATTTATTTTTTTGTGTGCAGAATGAGATCCAGACAATGTTCTTTTACTACTTCCACCATTTTAGACTTTCTATTTAGGTATTTAGTGGTTAATTATGCCTAGTATTTATCCTTAGAAACTGCACCCTCATATCTTTCCTCCATCTGAAGTTTATCCCCTATTAATTCAATGTTTAGATGTTCCTCCATCTAAATTTCCTACAAAATTTCAAGAAGTTGTTTCTGAAGAAGATTTTATGAAATATATAGTTGATAAATGAGTTGAGAATAACATTGAGTCTCAAATAATGAAAGTAATAGTAGAGGATTTATTTCCTCCTATATCTTTAGTGAATACATCCACTGATTTCACTTTTTCACCATCAAAGAAAGTTGTTTAAAAATTAGTTTTTGAAGATATCTCAAGTTCAAGTTCTTCATTAAGTTATTTCAAGAAAACTTTAGGTTAAATAAATACCATAGATTTTCCAACAAGCTTGTACCCTAGTGGTACAGGCTCCTGCTTGGAATCCAAAAGACCTAGGATAAAATCTGGGCAGGGGCGAATTTCCGGTACTGTAGCAGTACTATAGCAGATATTGTAGCAGCGACCGCACTGTAGAAGCGGAAGCACTGTAGTGGTGGATGGACTGTAGAAGATACTGTAGCGGCGGCGGTACTATATCAGATAATGTAGCAGCGCGGTACTGTAGCAGTACTGTTCACCGAGGGGTCCTTTGGGCAAAAAAAGGGGCTTTCAAGCCTTGTATTCAGGCAACTTTACCTTGGGCCTTCGGGCTATGTAATGGGTCTCCCTCTACCCAGTCTAAAGAGGTCTTTGCTTTAAATAATAAATTGAGGCTTTGGAACCAACCTTTTAAAAAAATACCATAGACAATGATCCTATAGATATCAAGTATAATTATCTAGAAAATACTAAAGAATTGGAAGTTAATTAGGTTTCTTTTAAAAGACTAAAGAATTAGAAGGAAAGTTCAACTGAATCAATAGATTTAATAACCAATAGATCTTTTATTGAGAAGTTTAATGCTATTTTGATCATATAAAAGATGATGACTTTGAAAATTATCTTAATTTTTTAGCTTACTGTAATAATGAGAGTGATTTAGAATCATATGATTCAAGTTTAGAATCATGTAGTTTATATTAAGTTGATAGAATCAATTGGAAAAGTAAAATAATAGTTGAAGGAAGTTAAAAAATATACAGATCTTTGTGAATGAAAGTTAAAAAAAATTCAAAAGTGATCATATCCTTGGTGAAATATGTGAATGAAATTTATCCTCATCAAAACTATGATATCCTCTATGGTAGATCAATTTTTCTTGATGATGTTTTGAAATATCTCCAAAGCAATGTTAAAGGGATTTATTTTTCAGTTTAAGATCTAAAGGATCTTACTAAAATTTAGAATCATTAATTTGAAGACCCGACTTAGAAGTTTCCTAATCAGAATCATAAAGTAGAAGTGTGGGAATAAAAAAATAATTTCCTTAAAAGAAAATCTTGTAGGGAAATACTATGAGTTGAAGTTTTAAAAAATCATTTTTCCAGAAAAAATTAATGAGTTTGAAGATAAATTAAAATTTCAAGAAGGTGAAATTTCATAGCATAAAAAGCACAAAAAGAAGCTAAATCACATGATATAAAAATCAATTAGAAAGGATTTATTTTTTAAAAAAAAAATCAAATTCTTGTAATATTAAACTCTACACCCCAAAATTATTACTAAATATGTCCTTAATTTCAATGTTTCAATATGATTGTATGAATGTTTTATGATGAATGTTTTATGTTGAATTTCATATGATGTATTAATTTATGAGTACATTATCTTCTATTTTTTTCTCTTTCCCTATCCTTATTAAAAAAATTGTTTTTCAAATAAATGTTTTCCTACATTTCTTTTCAAAAACCATAAAGGGGGGTAAGAATGTTCTAAAAATTAAAATTACTAAAATATTTCAAAAGGGGGGAGAATATTCCATAATATGGGAGAATATTACATAGTATGGGAGAAATAAAAATGAAGAATATATTAAATAATATATGAATTAATTATATAATATATTTTTATTTTTAGATATATAGGGAGTAATATAGAAAGTATATTCAAATTTTTTAAATTTTTTATCTGAGTATTTGTGTTTTTCAAAGTGGGGGATATTGTTGAGTATTTTAATTAACTTCGCTTATTTTAAAAACAATGAAATAATTTATTTAAATAATTAATCTAACTTAAGTTTTTTATTCTATATTTGATGTTTTTTAGTTATAGAAAACCATTTAATGAAATTTCTATAACTTAAGGTTTAACAATATACCTATGGAACTGATTTATTAAAATTAGATAATCTAAGGAATTTTGTAATATCAAAAGTATAGGGTTTTCATCAGAAGCACTATAGTGGTGCTAAACCAACCCATTGGTAGATATAGAAAGAAGATAATTCTATTGAAATATGAACAATGAGATTTTTCTAATACCATTGCAACTGACCCTGATATTTATATAATATTATCATTAAAGTTATCATTATAAATAGAGTTAAACCTTATAGATAATAAGTACAAAAAACCCATGAGAAAACTCTGAGAGCCAAAATAACTTGAAGTATTCATCTTCTTGTTGATTAATTTAATTTTAATTTTTTTTTCTAGAGTGTTTTTCTATAATATGAAACTTTTTGGGCTTTCATTGTAAAATAATATTCTATTTATTATTTTCATTGTTTAACCGAGAAACTAATTAAGTAGTGGGGTATTGAGCTACTGGTTGTAGTAGTAAAATCATTAAGCTGCCAGTTGATTAGTGAAGGTAAACTAAGCTACTAGTTAATTAGTGGGGTAAAATGATCTGTTAGTTAAGTAGTGGGATAAATTAAGCTACCAGTTGCTATAACGAGGGAATTTATGATTGATTTGATCAATATATTCCATGGTTAGGAAGAAAGAATCAAGAATATAACTATTGAGAAGTGGATAATGTTCGAAAAGTTTATAATCAAGGATAACTTATATTTGGTCTACAAATCTACTTTTCACTTTGGTATAAAATTAAGGTTTATAATATCCTTCTTCAACTATTTATTTGTAAATTGTATTTTATATTTTAGTTTTCTATAATACAACTTTGTTTCTATTTCTACTATTCTTATTATTTCATCAATACATTATAATATTGGTTATCTTTTTAATTACATCATGTATGTTTAGTATTTAAGTAATATGAAATATTGATACTTAAAATTTTACTTTGATTTTATATTGTGGGTATTTCAGTTTTTTATAATATCGATACATTTATTTTTGGATAATTAGTTTTTTATAATTTTGACATTTTATCTCTTGAAGAGGATGAAAATATGTAGTTGTTTTTAAACTAAAATTAACACCCTATTGCATTATTCTTATGATACTATCATAAAATTTTAATCCTAATATATATATATATAAAGTTATACTCATAATTGGAAAATTCATATCTCACCATAAGATTGTAAAAATTATATTCTCTCTAAACTGTGAGATAATGTAAATTAAATCAATCATGTGGTCTTTGATTGGGTTGTTTGGTGGCTTAATTTTGATGGGTAATCATTTAAAAAAAGACTAAAAAGAGGATGATTTACTCTTTAAATAAAATTCATGATAAATCAAGCTATGTAATTAAATACACCTCACTTAATTACCTTACAACATGTGTCTCCCATCTACTTCTCTCTTTCATTTTTCCTATTGGGATATGAGTCAAGAATATGAAGCACGATGTATGATTCAATCCATACTCTCTATTTTCCCTATTTTTTTAGAATTCACACATTTTTTTCTTCTCTATGTATTTTTTCCTAAATATAATGAATTTATAGATGAAAATAATGAATTAATAATGACTCATCCCATTTTATCCTTGATTAGGGTTATGAGTTATGAAAATAAGCATAATGAATAATTCAATATCATTTTATATTTTTCATTTCTTATATAAAACTATTTTTATATACACTTTTTTAGAGAATGCAATTAAATGAAATACAATGGATGATAATAAAATGGATGATAATAACTCATTCCCATTTCCCTATTTCAAATGACCCATAATGATGACTCACACCTCTCACATTCCTTTTAAATTAAGTGACTCCCAAATAAAAAAACATATAAGACCATCTCCATACTCTAAATCTTGAATTAATCATATAAAAATATTCAGAGTTTAGTAAGTAAGGAAAAAATAGGCTTGTATTGTGTCTTGAACATATAATCCCATTCATAGTTAATTAAGGTATTAACAAGGATTGATGTACAAGGTGGGTCTAATGTTAAATTTGGGAACTCTAATCAAATACTTAATCATTTTAAAAACAACTCATAAACTCCAAAGCTTTGAAATAGAATACTCAAAAGTTATAGTTCACACACAAAATCCAAATTTCCCTAAATAAAGTGAGGGTATTGGGAATATGATTTAAAAACAGCTCAAAATACCTTTTAGGATGGAGATTTTAATTTGGTTTAGTTATTAATGGTTCTAGATTTCAATTTATAGTTAAAAAGATCATGAAAATGTTTTAATATAAAATCCATAGAATGAAAACACATATCATTAGTCATTTAATATTTTGAGTTTCAATATTAAGATCAAGTTTCTCACATTCAACTTGGATTTAAAAAATGATTTAGAATTTTCAATTTAGTTCAAATAAAGTTTGGAAACTCATGAAAAAAAAAACCATGTACATTACTAAAAATATTTTTTTTATCTTAATATTATAAAAAAATAATGAAAAACATAAAAAAATAAATATAAAGGAAGAAAACATGGAATCATACAATTACCCCCCACACTAAATTTACATTGTATCTTAAATAATTCTCAACATATGTTATACAATATTCAAGTAGATTTTAATTATAAAATATAAAAAAAATGAGTATAATGTAAGGATTTCACATGTATATGGTTACTATTTGTTTGTTAGATATCCTTGAGAGGATGTGATCCCCCTTTTATTAGCTTCAGGTGATCTTTATTGAGTTCCAATAACTATTTTCTAGCTTTCTTCCTATAGAAAAAACAAAATACTAAGCAGTTTATTAAGATTAATACCATGGAACTAAAAATAATAGAAATGAAAATAAAATAGAAGATATTTCTTAAATAAACCCCTAAGTGGTTCTACATTTTATATTGTCCATAATTAGATAACCTGTGGTCTATCCCCAATTTTTGTATGGATAAAGTTTATTTGAATTGAACCACTATACCATTATTGTTACTAAGTTATTAAATAAAAAAAATCTAGATAACCACACAAAATTTCTTCTCATGGTCCTTAATTTTAGTGCAGTGCAATGTTTCAACCTCTTTCTCCTACACCATTTTAAATATTATGGTCTAATTAAGGTGTAAAAAATATGTTGGGATACTTTATTTTCTCTTCATATTCTCCCTAAATATGATCTTTAATAATTTTTTTCAGTATCTATTTAAAAGTTTCCTATTAAAGTGCTTAAAATTGTTAAAATATTATCACCTCCTTAGTGATCTCACCAACTCCTTACCATAAAAGGTCTATAAAAGTGTAACTATATCTGTAATTTTAATACATAGAGAGTTAATTTTTAGTTCAGGTTGTGTAATATTTTAATAAAAAGAACCCAAATTATTATTACCTCCCTCAATATCCTCTATTAATAACTCTTTTTTCTTAGGTTCATCTTGTGGAAAATTTCTTATTATTGGAGAATTCATTAGATCTTACAACATTTACTTGAAATTCACTACCTTCAATGTAATTTCTTCACCCATTCCACATGAAGAGAATGAAATTGAGAATTTTAATCTATGAAATTAAAATAAATTAAATCCATGGAAATTTTAGTTTGTATATAATTAGACTATTGTGCATTAATTTTTTTTATGTCCTTAAAATTCCAAAGATATTGATGTTTTCTTCACATTTATAGCCACAAGAAAGAGACTTTCATTGGGTAGTATATGGTTCTCTTAAAGATTGGGTTTGACGTCCTCAATTTTAAATACTATAAACATTTTTTTTACCTCTTGTGTTTCCTCTAATCTTTTTCCAATCATCTCATGGAGAATAGAAATAACTTGAGATGTGTGCTTATTTAAATCTCTCAATTCATTCTTTAAGATAGCAATTTATTATTCCTATGAAATTTGTTGCGATAAGTCCTTAGTTACAAGATACTCTTGTTAGTGGAATATAAAAAATAAATATTTTTGTTAATAAAATTCCATGTTATATCTTGTGTATCCATCCAATTATGAATTGTAAATTGAATACTAGTTCTGCTCCCATTGGTATGCTTCAACAAAACTTTCTTTTTACTGTACTTATAGACACATTAGTTGGTTAGTATATTGATTCATTATAAGTCCTATGACCATGGTAGTGAGCTCATCTAACATATTTTATAGTACTGAATGCATCATTATATTTTTGGAATAATTTAGTTAGAAAAATTAAAAATTAAATATATGAAAAAAGTGAAGAAACAAAACCAAATTATTTAAAAATGAAAAAAAAATGATCAATAATATTTACCTGTAAGTTGTGGAAAATTTTGATATAGGATCATCATTATGTTGCTTAAATAATATTTATAAACTCTAAAGGAGTGTGGTATAGTAAAGCCTTTAGATTAACTCCAACAAATCTAGTTAAACATTTATTTCCATTTCATTTATTATCATTTTTTTTTGTTTATAATTTAAAAAAGAAGATATGGTGGGGGTTTTTTGGTTTTTCATATTTATAAAAATGAAATGAAATAAATAATAAAAAAATATAAAAAAGTTATTAAGAATTTTATTTGGCCCTTGGATGAAATAAAATTTGTTTTATTATCATTATCACTTGTTCTAAATCACTTTACTCAATAAATAGAATTAATATCATTCATCCACTTACCTATCACTATATTTAACATATAAAAATACTATTTTAATAAAGAATTGTCAAGCTCACTTTACTTTTCACTCATTTATCCTCCTTAGTGAGTAGGAAATAACACTACTTGATTGATAAAGTGAACCTACTCAAAACACATGATAGTAATCACATTCCATCTAACTTCTCAATTTACTCACCACTATTGGTATGTAAAGTTAATAAATTATTGGGAGGTTTAAATTTTTAAAATAGTGAAAGAGTGATGTATTTTTGATGAAAAATAAAGATAAAATCACCACCTATAATTCCCATCACCACTAATTCACTAGAATTAAGAAAATTAAATTGAAAATTAAATTTAATAAGTCAAGAACATCACTGTGATTTCCTTATTATTACACCCATAGTGGGTTAACCCTCTAATATCATAAATTATGTTATCAAGAGTATAAAACAATGATTAATAAATACAAGAGAGAAAATATGAGAGGAGAGAAAAGCATGACACATATAGAAGAAGAAATAAGAAGAATTCACTTCATAAAATATAAACAGTAGGAAATAAAAAAGAGAAAAATAAACCAGTCCTAAATCACTCCCATGAAGTGGGAATGACTATTATAAATTCTTTACCTAGAATTTATACACTGATAAGTATTAATAATCTTTACCTCATCAGGCATATATTGAGATATCCACATGGAACCATCTTTTGTAGCTAGAGTTTAGGTTGGGTTTAGCCCCTATGTTTCATAGAGAGGGAATCAGGTTAACTTAGATTTTTTAGTAGAACACTTCCTTAATTAAGGGATTATGTTGAACACCCTTAATGTTCTTATATTTAGGGGATATATTAGGTAGTTTTTATGGTATATGCACTCGAACTGGTATCCTTGGAGTGAACTTGGAGTGCATGTGAGTTATTGAAGGAGGCTTATAGAAGAGGGATTGAGATGCGTAGATCATGGCTACCATGGTTCATGTTGATAATTAATTTTCTAGGAATTCCCTAAAATTAGATTCTTATGGTAAGATTCTTGGCTTGGTTCTGTGGAACAGGATCAGAAATCTAGACATGGTGCTGTGATTTGGGTGAGTGGGGATCTTTTGGGGAGAGGAGATTTGGCATGGATGATGATTTTTCAGAACTAGGGAGAGAGCTCTACTGTTGTGAGGGAGAGGTCTAGGGTGGTGTGATATTCCAACACCATATTGGTTTTCACCTTGATAGATCCATGATTTATAAGTTTGGTAATTTATTTCCCCATCTCAAATGGAACTGCTCTATGCTATCTAGGCATTGCTTTCAAGCAAATCATTCCATTGCTTCTCCCATGCATCCTGAGTCTATTCCACTTCACATGGGCATATGATCCTGAAACACTATCCATTTTATGACATACATGCATGATAAAAAAAATATTTCCTTCATAAATTAAATTTATGAAGTATGAATATTTTCTATTTTACTCAGATGGATCATTTGGAAAATAATATATTTACTATTTCATGGAAAGAAAAATTCCTAGTTTACACTTACACACCCTTTTAAATTTTGATATTATTTATAAAAAGGATGGGAAAAACCTTATGTGAGATTTAGTAATTCATATTTAATATTATATAGTTTGGATTCCTTCCCCAATTCATCATAAGAACACAAGAAATTGAGTGCGACCATAGCAGTTTAATATGAAATATCATTTAAATAACTAAATTCATAATTTTATATCATATTTAAGAAACTCCAAAATAAACCTAAATTTTCAATACAAAAAAAATTACCATGTTATGTGAAATAATTGGAGATATAATCAATGAATTTATAAGGAAAAATTATGAATTTTGGTTCTTTTTTCATCACATGACTTGAAAAATAATCAACATTGGTCCTTGTTGCATGACCTAAAAATTCACAAAATTATATATTATAATATGATCAAAAAATTAATTTCATAAAGGTCCTTATCAAATAAACCTAAACTATATAGTCTAACATAATCTCTATATAATGTTAAAATACAAGACATGTCTAACTCGTATGGATTTGAATTTCATGTTATTCCTTCATTCTCGGTTGAAACTTGCAAGCCCATTTTTTCAAGGATAAGTGTTATACTATTTGATATAGATTTTAAATTTAATATTAAACTACATTGGTTTTGATTCACTAAATTGGGATACATAGGAATCTCTTTTCAATTTCAATCCCAACATCATTGCAACACCCCTTTCTATATTCCTTCTTGGGTAATGTTAAATTCCATAGTGCCTTCCTTTATGGATTTAAACTATAGAATGACCATCATTCATTATAACTATGGTGGAATTACCCATTCCTTGAGTGTGAAATAATTCAATTATATAAGCAGAATTGTTTTGAATGCACTAGTTTTAATTAATTAATTTTATTAATGGTAATTAGTATTATTACTAGGAAGGATTCATAAAATATTCTTTCATCTATATAAGAGTCCTAGACTATAAAAAAATCATAATTATGATGATTTGACCTATTATCCTCTCGATTTTGAAAAATTTGTACCTACGCATACCCAAGATAAGGGAGAGAGTCGAGGAAACAACATGAAATAAAAAATGGTGAACCTAATGTGATATCCTTTTCTTTTTAAATATATTGATTGACCATGCATCTTTATTTGTGATAATGCATTAAATGTTTGTTTCTTTATGGATTCCCAAAAAATCCAAATGATACCCATAGATAATAGATAGTAATTCAAGCTTCCCAAATATCTTGGGGGTAAGCTAATGATAAATAGGGTCACTATGAATCATTAACTAGTTGTATTGTATACATATGTAGCTACTGTATCTAAAAATACCTTAGCTCCAAGGAATATATGTACACTTTCCCCTATGTAGTGACCGTATCACTGAATGGTGAATAAAATAATTTATAATTATGTTTAGGAGGGCATGATACCAATATACTTAGTGGTTTAAGAGAATTTGGTGTAGATAAAGCCACAAAGTACAATATTATGTCCATAGGTAGGAATGGGGTAGGAGGATCCATCGTCACCTTAAACTAGTATGAGATTATTTCCAGAGTGTGAGATAATGCTTTCTTACATAATCCAGAGGAAGATGATGAGGATTTTCTATATATCTATGTTGCTACCCAGGATTCACTCTGAATGGATCCTACCAATCATATTCATTTCCACTATCATACAACCCTGACTCCCTTGGAAATTTACAAGGAGGTTTTTACCCCAGCCATGAAAACTTTAATGTCAAGAAGTATAACCCAGTGAGGATATTTTTCCACCAAATCATAAAGATAAATTAATGATCTTATCATTGATAAGAGTCCTAAAGTTTGTCACCAAATCCTAATGGTAACTCTAGGAGAGTTTAAGGTCACCTTGAGTTATAGGCCCCGACTAACTTATAAATATGCCTTAGTGGTCCTAAAAGATGAACATTCACATTTAAGGAACATTACTCACTATTGGGGTCCTCCTATTGATGAAATATTTAACTAACATGGAGGGCCTCCTTATACTGATGAATAATCAAGAAAACATGAAAATCCTCCCCATGGTACTTTCTACAGTGGTCCTCCTCACATTAATGAATCAAGCTAATGTGAATGTAATCCCTGTGTAAATGAAATAAAAAGACATGATAGAGGTCTACCCAATGGTACTATATGTGGAGGTCCTCTCTACACCAATGGAGAATCAAGAAACTATAAAGTTCCTTTGCATGGTACCCATCATAGAGGTCCTCCCTATGAAAAAAATCATACCAATATAGAGGTCCTCCATATGATGATGAACAATATAGAAACCATGGATTCCCACACTATGGAACCTACCATGAAGGTCATCTCAGTACTGATAAAGAAAATAGCAACCATGGTGTCTCTCCCAATGGTACCTGATATGAATGTCCTCCTTGTGCCATTGAAGAAAAAAACAATATAGGTCATACCCACAGTAACTGACATGTAGGTCTTCCTTCAGTTAACCCATCTCACGCCAACCTCTATTCCCTGGCGCACCGAGCCTCCTGTGGCTTCCTGTCCCTTTCTCCCACCCCCCAGACTGTAGAAATGGAGGATGAGAGGATAATTAGAGAGCTGGCCCAACTACTGGATGCATCAGAAGTTTCTATCAAGAATGGAGAATGCTTGGATGAATTAGAACTTCCTAAGTTATCACAAAGGTTCATGGGAATGTGAACTGATTTGGTCACATAAAATTTTAGTTTGAAGTCTTTTGTAGATAAACTCAACTATAATGTGGTGCAATTCAGTCACTTAAAGAACCATCCTGGACTACCCCCTAATGTTGTGGCCTCTGAGTCGCCGAAATTGCTCGGGTTTGAAAATGGGAAAACACTAGAAAAGAGCCAGTTTGATTTGGTCCTATTGCATATCAGAGCTGGAGAAAGTGATAAAAAAGACGAGACAATCAAAAACAATTTTGAATATATTAACCACTTAGTTGGTGAGGTAATGGAATTATCCCAACCAGGTTCAGAAATTGGTTCCCGACTCCACTGATCTGTTTTGATGAGCCATGGAGCTGTCTCAAAGGAGGATGAGTCCTGCTTATCAATTTCAATGGATCAAAATAAGTATAAACCTAGTCTGCTGCCCCTCATTCCTCGACAAAGCTACATGATGAAAGGTGGTAGAGCGCAGCAAAAGGTCAGGAAGTTTTCCCCTGTGTTAATTACACAGTGGCAGGATGTCGTGACCCATAAGGACATGGTGGAAATGTTTTATTTCAAAGATTTTAAGAAGTATGGTGGAAATCTTACAATACCAGCTGATCAGTTTCTACATGAGGTAGCATTCAAGCTTTGGAAAGCTCCCAAGTATGGCGCTTGAAGTAAGTTCTTCCCATGGCTTCTTGCCTTTTTAATAAAAAGTTCTCTAAGAATGAATGTCAAGATGGAATCTGCAATTTTCATTGAATTCTTGGTTTGTGTTTGGTTTCAATGCATTGAAAGGTGCTGGATATTCCAAGAAAATGGTCATCATCAATCCCACCATTTGACCATTTGAATTTAGGAAAAGTTATTAATTCCCAATATGAGATGACCCTACTTGATGAAAAATGACCTATATGGTATGAACAACTTTATGAGATATTTGATAAAGATAATATTGATTCTAATGGTATATGAGAGGAATTATCTAGTGATAAAATACTATTTATGTGTTAACCCCTCATAACCTTTCAATATGTTATCCTTAAGTTAATTAAAAAATGGTATATATCATGTATTCACCCTAACTTGTGGTTAAAACTAAATCATTTTAAGTATTGGTTCTTGACTTATAATGGTTATTCTATTCATATTATGATGCAAGATGAGTAGGTTAGGTTGTTATGATAAATATTTTTTATCAAAGGATTTATATCCTTTAGAAGGAATATTTCTATAGGATATGTTATAGAACCAGATGAAAGAATTATAGTGGAACCATGGAATATATAAAGTTTAAATAGAAGTTGAAGTGATGGTAACAACTGGATTTGGATGATGGAAATAAGGAATAAGTTAATAGTTCATGTAAGATTAACTCTAAAGATACATAATAAAAATTCGGTGTAAAATTATTCAAGTGGTAAATATGAAAGATACTCATATGTCTTGAACTATTCACCAGGGATTAGAATTTAAGGCAATGATTATATCATTGGATTTTACCAAACAAAGGTATACTAATAAAGATTAGAAAGCAATGGAAGTTTTCCTCAAAGATAGGAATGTTGTGGAACCAAGATCATCTAGATGGAATATTATATAAATAGACTAGTGGGATTACTTGTTCAATGTACTTGTAATATTACTCTCTTATTCTATAATAATAAAAGAAGTAGTGTTTCTCCCATATAATAGGATTAAGTTCCAAACCACATAAATCCCATTGTTATTCTATGTTGTGAGTGTGATTTATTTTATAATTCTACCTGTGAGATTGTTCTGGAAGGCTTGTTAGAGATTAAGGCGATTCAATGTGTGACATTAGATCATAGTTCCATCATTTAGAAATTGGAATCAGGTGTTTCTAGTTCTGCATCTTATGATCTTGTTTCATAAGTGAGTTTCTAGAAGGTGTTCCAAAATACGGGGTTTTAGAAACAATAAGTGGTGTCGGATCTTGTCAGTATATTTCTGGAGGTTTCTTTTCTTTAGTATATTTTTTTTTGTGGGAGTTTACTTATAGAGACCCATTCTTTTCATACACAAATATTACATCTTATTAGATCAATATTCAATACATAAAATTATGATCCATGTTAAAATCATATAGGTTTTGTGTCTTTGGAATCTTGGATACATAAAAAAAATTCATAAGATATCTACATCATATCTAACTAAGTTATTCATAGATAGCACCCTTTTTATAAATATCATACTTAAAATATTTCTCCATTACCTAGGGAAAGGAATCATAATAAAGGGTGATATTATATTCCCAATAAGGGTAAACAAGGGAGACATCAATGAACACTAAATAATAACATAATCATAAGGGCAAGATAACATTAGTTTATCATTTTAAAAACATAACCATCATATGATAGATCATAATATTGAGTCATGGTGTAAATATTGGTAGTTCATAAGACATAAATCACAAATAAATCAAAAAACACGATCCATGAGAGTATAACATTGGCATAAGATGTAGTTTTGTGGCATAAAAATAAGTATAGAAAATCATTTCCATAGTTAAGTATCACTAACAAGACTATCATATCAATTGGGTTTACTTTCCATTTCATCACATCCTTATACAGGTTTCACTCTCAAGACTATTATAGTGGATAGAGTCCCTTACCGAACTGGGTTCACTCCCCATTCCATTCTTTACTATCTCATGAGATATCATATTTACCCAATGAATTGGAGGGACATATAATTACTAGACCACCCATAACATAATTAAAATCATATATAAGCGTGACAAAATATAATAAAACATTCATAACAGCATAATCCATGGAAACTAAATGGGTTTCATAAACATTTTATCATTACATCATAGAATAACCTATGGAAAAGAAACTAGTTTCATAAAGGTTTCATCATAACTTAATTAACCCATGGAAAATAAATTAGTTTCAAAGAATCATCCTAAAATCATCATCATAATAATCTTTCCAAAGAAATAAAGTGGATGTTATCATTTGATCATATCCCTAGTAAAGCATAAGTAACATCAAGGATGTTATCATAGTTGAAAAATTCCTTTAAAAGATCATTGGAACATTTCTTGAGGAAAATACCCTTTTCCATTTGAAATCACTTATTTAAAATATAAAAAAATAAAATATTAAGGAACAAATTTTATTTTAAAATAAACTTCAAAACTTGTAAAGTAATATTCAAATCATTGTTTGGTCATGATGGTGGGAAATTCCTTTCATGTCGTGCATGTTAAAACAAATATTCCTTTCACATTTTCGGTAACAAGTAAAAAAGAACATCATTTGAAAAACTACATGAACATTAATTTTAAAAAAAATTAAAAACAAAATCATGGGTAAAAATTAATTTAAATATTAATAGGAGAATAACAAAACCATTCTTGAAAACATTATTAGAAAACATGGATATGGAATAAAAAGGAATTTCGAATGAAGAGAGAAATAAACTCAATTTTACTTAAAACATTATTTTAGTATATTGAGTTCTTAAATAGAATAAACTAAAAGGAAAAAATGTAATATATATAAATAACCATTTCATAAGAAAATTCATGGGATCCTTGAGATACAGCTCATAAAATTTCATCATTGAAAACTTAATCGTAAACAATCCTGACAAACAATGATATTGTAATATAAATCTCATACCACTTTTATAACTTTTGAATAAAAATATCATGAAAGTGAGAAACTTATATGGATATTTAAATACCCATAATTTTCATGATAATAATCATAAAATATATTCATGGATAGTATATACACAACATAAAGGAATAAATTAGTGAATACGACATATGTCTTATAAAAATAAAAGTGAGACGAGAAACCCTTACCTCAAGTTTGATTTATACAAAGGCTCTATAACCTCATTCATAATAATTTTAAATTTATTATACATATATAAAATAATCATTTATACACTTATAATATGTTATATGATCCACTTATAATATTTCAATACTCAATTATTAATAATTCTTTATTAAAATCATCGTTTTTTGGTGTTAACTGTTTCTTTTGTCATGAGAATTTCGGTTTGGTAGTTCCTATACTTGTAAATTGATAATGGTTCCATCATCTTGACAATTTTAATAATTATATAAATATAATATTTATTCATTATATGTATATTTATAGTAATCTATAAAATGTATAGATAGAAAAATTAATTACACAGTTCATGGAGATGGTGGGTCGTACATACGAATGAACACTGTTTTCACTTTTCGACATATGGAAAGAAATAAAGTTAAATAATAATTAAAATTTAAAGAATATTTATTATATAATATATATTAATTAAATATATCTATATTACTATCCATTTAAATTAAAAAATAAAAGCGAATCACATTTCTTGGTGGAGGTGGCAGTCGACACGTATGCACGAGTGATGTTATCATTTTACAAAAGATTTGAAGGTAAAAAGGTAAATATGAGATTATAATTTTAAAAAACTAATTATTTCATAAATATAATTTATAAACATTAAAACCATAATAATAACCATCCATTAAAGATGATGACGGAAAATGAATTGTATCGCTGCGTGGAGGCGATAATCCACACGTATGTTTAAGAGATACTTTCACTTTCTATTTGATGGAATAAAGGGTGTATATTAGTGGTTACATATTCATAATAAAATTTCAGTATATTGATAATACTGAATTTTTTATTTTATTATGAATACCTTAGATTTATAGTTGGTACAATAAGAATTAAATTGAAATTCGTCGGGTAAGATGATTACCTCTTCTTCGGTAGGACTCCTTTAGATCCTTTCTTAAGAACCATTAGAATCATATTTTTTGAATAAAAGAACCTATAAATTATGTAAAGGGAAGTTTATAAGATAATTGGGTAGGTTTTCGTTGATATATATGGATCAATGTGGTGAAAATAAGATAAAGGAGGGGTGTCCTTTTGTAAGTGCGGAAGAGGATACACTTGGAATTTCTTAAAAGATTAAAATACAATAAATTCATACTAAACCCAAATGATTCCAAATGGAAATATATTTGAATATGGTATAATATGAGGTTAAAATATGACTATATAATATAATTTAAACAAGTTTAATTCAAAAACTTACCCTTACATCTTGGTTTAACCCCCAATAAACCTGTTTTAACCTTAACTAAGGTAACAATTTTTTTCTATTTTTACTATTCATTATGAACACAAATAAAAGAGGTCTCATTAAAAAAATTAAATTTTAATTGAAAATATATAATTAATTTTATCAAATTAAATTCACCAAAGTGTAAGAGTTAAATTTAAAATTAAAAAATAAAAACGCGGTGAAAACATATTTTTTTTTAAAAAGTTTTCTTAGGTATAAAAGGTTTTTATAAATATTCAACATAAAATTGATTTAAATTAACTAAATTGTATTATTAATAATATAAATTAACTAATTATACTTTTAAAAACATCTTAAAATAAAATTTAACTTTTTGAATCCATTAAATGAAAAATTAGCTTTCAATAAAAATCAGTATTTTTCATTATTCATCCACAAACCAAACTTTTTAGAAAATTCTCAAAAATTCACTCTAAGAGAATTTTTATATGATAATTTAAAAAATGAAGTTAATTTTTTAAAATAAATTTTTTAAAATGTGTATAAATTAATTATATTATTTTCTCATAAAAACAACAAAATCCATTTTTGAGGAAAAATGTATTTTTAAAGCATATAAAGAGTTCAGTAAAATTTGAGAACTTATTTATCAATTTATTATATTTATCTAAATAATAATACATAATTTTAAAAAAATTATTCATATTCACTCTACCTATTTAATGGATACTTTGTAATTATATACTATATTATGGTTCATTTAGGTTCGTGTTTGCATGTGTCACAAGCTATCAAAAATATTAAATTTATTTTAAGAGAAATATGCTATAAAATCTCAAGGTATTAAATTATTCCCCCATTAAAATTAATTTCAAACTATAAATTATGTCACTCTGATACAAAAAAATTATTATATCTCTATCTCATTACATCCTTGGGTCCCCATATAGCTTCTTCAAATTTCTGATTCCTCCAGAGAACTTTAACCAGGTGAGTAGTCTTATTCCATAACACTTTATCTTTATGGTCCAAGATTTATACTATTTTTTCTTATAGAAAATATCATATTCAATTGGTATGACCTCTAAGTTCAGTACATTTTAAGGATTAGGTATGTTCTTCCTTGGGAGAAATATATGGAACACCTTATGTACTTGAGAGAGGTTCAATGGATGTACTAAGTGATAATATACCATCCCTACTAGATCATGAATATTGAATGGGATAATATAACATGGGCTCAAATTTCCCTTTTTTGAATCTTATAACCTTATTCTATAAAGAAGTTTATAAAAATAATTTCTCACCAACTTCAAATATCATATTTCACTGATGGTTGTCATTATAAATTTTCTATTGACTCTAAGTTGCCTTGATATGATATTGAATGGATCTGACTTTATCTACCATTTGATTAACTAGTTTAGGTACCAATATCTTTCTTTCCCCAACCTCAACCTATCACATTGTAGTTTCACACTTATTTATATAGAGGGATTCATAAAGATCCATATGAATGCTCAAGTGAAATCCAATATTGTAAGAAAACTCGACAAGAGGAATGTTTTAATCCCATAAATATTTGAAATCCATAGAACAAGACCTAAAAACATATTCTAGGGTTTGAATGGTTCTCTTATAATGAACATATATATATATGTATGATAAGCAATACTGAAACACAACTCTGAATCCCAAAGTTGCTAAATAATTTTCTATAACTTTGAGGTAAACCTCATATGTGTAACTCCATGAAACCTTACCACTTCCTTAATATATATTTTGAAAATATGATTGAGAGATAAATCTTCTTAGATAGTAATTAAGTGTGCTGAATTCATAATTTAATCAACTATAACCCAAATATCATTATGTATTTTAAACGTTTTGGGAGTCTGACAACAAAATCCATGGTGATGTTTTCCCATTTCCATTTTTCTATAGGTAATGATTGTAACCTCCCCTCAAAATTCTACCTCTTAGACTTAACTTTATTACATACAAATCATTGAGATACATACTCTATAATATCTTTCTCCATGTTTCCCCACCATAAATACTATTTCATATCTCCATACATATTCTCACTTCTATGATGAATAGGGAATGGTGAATTATGAGCTTCATCCAATATCCCATTCTTCAAATATTAATATATAATACACATACATGGTCCCTAAACCTTATCATTACATAAAAGTTAAGATTGAAATTAGGAACATTTATCATCTCATTTTGTATCTCTACATCATCCTTCTATACATCTTTAATCTTCACTTGGATGGATGGTTGAACACTCATTTGAGAAAGATAAGATTTCTCCCCCTATTTCAAGATTTCTAGATCAATACTTTACAAATCCATAAATATTGGATGATTTTTTATCATCATAATAGATAAGCTAGCATGATTATTTTTGGCTCAAAGCATTGGCCACCTTATTCACCTTCCCAAGGTGGTAATTTATTGAGCAGTCATAATCTTTAATCAACTCCAACCATCTTCTCTGGTGCATATTCAACTCTTTATAAGTGAATATATACTTTAAACTTTTGTAATCAATATATATATCACAACTTTATCTATAAATACAATTCCTCTAAATCTTTAATTAAAATTTACCATAGCTATCTCTAAATCATGAGTTGGGAAATTTTTCTCATGAACCGTTAATTATTTTTGAGCATAAGTTATAAGCATATCATTTTTCATGAGGATGCATCTCGATCCCTTATTTGATGAATCATTATAGATCACAAACCCTTATCCACTACATGTTAGTGTAAGAATAGATTCATTGGATAACCTTCTCTTTAATTCCTTTAAATTTTCCTCATATTCATATATATAAAGGAACTTGGATCCTTTCCAAGTTAACTTAGTGAGCTGATTAGAAAACCATGATAAATTTTCCACAAAGTGTTGATAATATCCAAAAAACAAAGAAAATTATAGATCTTAGTCACAGTGGTTGGTCGGGGGAAATGTTCAATAACTTTCATCTTTTATAAATCCACCGATATAATTTCGGTTGATATTATATAACCCAAAAATAAAACTTTTTGTAGAAAAAATTCACACTTGGTAAATTTTTCATACAACTTATCCTTACTTAGGGTATTCAGTGAAATCCTTAAGTGATCTTCATGATATTTATTAATTTTATAACATATAATAATATCATCTATAAAGAGAACCAAAAAACTAATCAAAGTAATCTATAAAAACTCTATTAATTAAATCCATAAAGATAGTGGGAGAATTGGTAAGGCCAAATGGAATCACTATAAATTCACAGTGTCCATAACTTGTATAGAAGTTTGTATTAGTTATGTATTCACTTTTGAAACTCACCTGATAGTATCCATATTAAATATCACTTTTGGAAAATATTAATATCCACATAATTAATCAAACAAATCATCAATATAGGGAAGATCAAACTTATTCTTGATTTTGATCTTGTGAAGTTTTTGATAATAAATGTAGAGACACATTGATCCATATTTATTATTAACAAAAAGAACTTGTGAACCCTAAGGTGGCTCACTTTTCCAAATGAATCCCTTGTTAATATTCTCCAAGAGGTGCTTATTCAATTCTTGCAACTCAATAGGGTCCATTCTATATGGAGTCTTTGAAATAGGTGTAGCACTAGTTATGAGTTTTATTGAAAACTAAACTTCAAAATTAGGTGGAAGACTAATAAAATATTTTAGAAAGGCACCAAAAACCTCTCATACAATAGTAATTTATTTGATTTTGATATTATCCCCAACCATATGAGAAAAAAACCCCTTTAAATAGGAATCAAGAACCATATAATGGATGAAATTTACATTATAAGTTTATATTTATCATCACATTGATAAAATATCATAGGTTGGTTTAGAATATGAAATGAGACTTCCCTTACCCAAAAATTTATATAATATTTATGTAATTAAATCCAATTCATTCCTAAGATAATATCAAATTCAAATAGAGGGAGAATAACATGATTTTCAGGAATTATATTCCCACAAACTTCAATTGGATAAGAATTATATATTTGAGATGTGATCATCATACCACTAGGTGTTTTCACCGCTGATTAAAAATATAATTGCTGATGTTGTGATAACCTTAGTAAATTCTTCAGATATAAAATAGTGGGTAGATCCATAATCAAATAATACATTATCAGCTCTAGAGTGGATGGTAAGTGTACCTTTCACTACTTCATTATCATACCCTACATCAGAAATAGTTATCACATGAGATTTATATTTATCTTAGGGATTAAGAGGTTGTTGATTTAGACCATCATCATTAACCTCCATATTTTAGCACTAGATAGCATAATTATCATGCTCCTTTCATTTGAAACACTAGAGTGTGGGTGGTATATTCTATGGTGATATTTATCTATAATTGACTAAATTATTCTTCCCATCACTTCAACATTTTATTGCCTTGGGAAATTCCTTTCCACACTTAAAATATTTACCAGTAACCTTAAGAAAATTTCCTCTACAGTTCCTTCCACACTTTGAGCATAAAGAAAAGATCATCTTCTTTTCTCCATGGTTTTTATAATTTCCTTTGAATTCTATCTTTATTTTTTTATCAAACCCATAATATTTATGGGTAACTACAATCTATATATCTACCTTGATATAACATCAGACTATTTATTCATAGATACTGAAGTACCTTATTGATAACATCCTTAAGATAGTTCTTTTTAAGCCATTGAAGAATCGATCGACCTTATTTTTAGGTTAAATGATGATACCATAAGCGTACCTTATAATTCTTGCAACATTTTTCTCATAGGTATTAACGGGTTCATTATCCTTCTACTTTATCTCAAGTAATTCCTTCCCCATTTTCATGTGAAGAATATTTTTTTATAAAATAAGTGACATGAATTGATCACTCAATTCATGCCCCAATAGAATTTATTAAATCCAAAAGAGTCAGTACAAATACGAGGTGTAAATAGCTTACACCAGAAGGGATTAAGGGAATACAAGTAAAGATTACCAATAATAAAATATATTTTCAATGGAATTTATCCATTTATCAACAATTAATGGATCAATAGACCCACTAATCAACAGAATGTTGTTCCATCTTTTTCTCTTTTAGAAGCTCAACATGATTCATAGCTTGAGAAATATGCATAAGAATAGAAAAAATATTTTTAATTACAACTCCCATAACATGTGTTTTCTTATGAGAACATTTATTTTATTTTCCATCACATTCAGTATTAACACAGTTCCTTCAGGTTCCAACCATTGAATAAAACTAGAAATCACAGTGTGAGCAACAATAATCATAGTAGGAAACCATATAATCATGAAAAATAATTTATAGGATGTATAAATCATGAAACCTTCTTTTTAATATATGAAATGTTAGGTTTAACATAGTTCATTAATGGTCATTGATTCTCACTCAAATTTACCCAAGAGAAGAAGGTAAGACGGTCCTTGTAGTTTAGCTTGGGTTATCGAATCCACAGAGACCTAAGAAGAAACCTATAGACACGTACATTCTATGGACTATTTTCAGCTATGAAGTGGCCAACTTGGATTGATTTTGGATGGGTTTTAAAGATATATAATATATTTAAGTGAATTAAATTTAAAATAATGAGTTGATCCTAGGTTATCACTCGGGGTGGATTGGACGTATTTTCTTTTTAATGATTTCAATTTCTTAAATTTGAGATGGGTTCATTTAAGGAGATAAAACAACATCATCACTTAATGGTTTAATGCCTACACCCTCTAATACTAATCACCTATACACTTTAAGGATCAAAGTTTTGATCACTTCAAGGTAAAGGATCGTATTAGTACTTGAAGTGTGTGGCCTTAAATTCAACAAGGATGATGGAGTTTAAAAATCATCAAATAAAAATCTCAATTAAAGAAGTGATTATACATTAATTAGGTGATAAATAACATCCAATCCATCCCCTTTAAACTCCCTTGGATCAACCCATAAGTGGGTTAGCCCTCCATTGATCCCATGGTTTCAATGGAAGCGGAAAGTAGACTCATGAGGGAGGAAATGGAGAAGTAAAGAAAACAACAAAAATAAAATGATCACTCCACCGTTGTGTGAATAATTTCACAAGGGTTGGTGTGAATAAATTCACACCTTGATCCAACAGTATAAAAGTGATATGAATAACAACAGAATAAGAGTATAAGAAGAACTTTTATTAAGAAACTAAAGTGAATTGAACAACTTACATGTGAAAGACAAATTTGAGGCAACAAAAATGCAGCATAACATTACAATTGAACAAAGCATCCCAGATTCTTCAATCCTCCAACACCACTACCTTAAATAGGAATTTTTGAGCCCTTGGGTCGAGCCTCCAACAGTAAAAGTCTCCT
Organism: Viscum album; assembly: GCA_963277665.1. Lineage (NCBI taxonomy): Eukaryota > Viridiplantae > Streptophyta > Magnoliopsida > Santalales > Viscaceae > Viscum > Viscum album. Next base: position 1,657,573,057 of record OY728137.1, read on the forward strand.
AAATTAATTGTGGTAGGCCATAGGTGGGTGGAAAGTAAGGGAGAGTTGATTTTTCCACCCTTGACCCGAGGTGGAATCCAGCTTTCCTTTACCAAACAGACGCGTCTGGAAGACCTTCTATATGGACGAATCAGAGTGGGCCATAGAAGAAGACAATGTATATCCGGATGTATTCTAACCTCCTGTAAAATTTGGGCCCATTTGGAGTTGTGGATTCCGAGATATGATCAAATTAGTGGGCTGTTTTTCTGGGCCGCAGAATCTGGCCCAGAATTGTATCTCTAACTTGGGACGCCTTAATGACCACAATAGAGGCAGAATTAGCATTATCTCCTGAATAGTGATTTGTTCCTATACATTTCTTATATCATCCCACAAAATTTAAGATTCATTGGTCCTGTATGTTGGGCCCCACAGTCTCATAAGTGGGATGGTTTCCAATCTGTCTTCTCTTAGAATTGCTTCCATTCATCTCCAAATATCTCCATCATTGTTTATGAATCATCCATTGATCAATGAATGAAAAATGTTCACATTTAAGTGTAGATATAGTTACCAAAATATTAAATTAAAATATGTATAATTAGATGAATCATTGGGTACTTCAAATGATGTTCAAAAATGTACCACATAATAGTGCATTTTAAGAAGGTATTACAATCATAATGTGAAATGATGTTCAAAGTGTAAAATGCAATAAAATGGTGTTTATGAACAATAAAGAACATGAATATTATATATATTACCAATGAATATTAGCCTCATTTAGTGGCTAATCACACCCCCCAACTTGAGTTTTGCTAGTCCCGAGCAAAATATGTCTCAACAATATGAAATTCGAATTCCCTTTTCCAAAAACATTTTAATACACAATGATCACCAAAAAAACTTATACCAAACAATCATGAAACCCATAAAAATATTTTAATACAAGATAGTTTCATAAGCAGATCCCAATCCCAAGACTATTCCTTTGTTCAAATTCATTTCCATATTTCATCCAATATTAATTAAGTATGAGGATGTGTTGTGCATCACAATAGACATGGGGGTTCATCTTTATTCAAGGGGGAAATTACGGAAGTGCTAGGTGGAATCACATTTCAATATTAATATGAGTATTCATTTTTTTTTTATAATTTTTTTTTTGTTTTTTTTTTTGCAATTTTGCCATGGTAATTGAAATTGCACTCAAAAGAGTCAACCCCTGTAGCGAGACTTTGCCGATGACTCCCAAGCTCAAAGACCTTAGGGCACCAAGTGAAGCCCACATACTCGGGCATCATCTCGAGTTAACTCAGTAAAAAACAAATTCAAATTACCAAAAATAGAGATAAAATTACTAACTCTGGGCCAGACAACTATGGAGTCACGATCTCTAAGTGTCGAAAGCCACGTATTAGGTCATTTCATTGCTCTACACGCAAAAATTTTTTAATTTTTTTTTTAATACTCATATTAAACTAAAATGATCACCAAACCTATGCTATTTATTTAGGGGACCCCATGAACTCAAACTAATACCCCACTATCCAAAGGACATGCATTGTGATTTTTTTTTATTTGGATGAAAATATAAATGATGAAATATCACATTGGACAGCCACACTTTCCAAAATCAATGCTCATGAAATTATACAAGGATTAAAATCAGAATCAGGGTATGATAAATTATTTTATATTCAGTTTCAAAGTTTGCAATGTGTATTACCATGTTTAAAGTTAAAGGAAATTTTCCTTCCATTTTCACAATTTTTTTTTCAAACCATTTATAATTTTTTTTACACGAAATCATTTTTTATATTATCTCCCCCCTCCCCAACTTAAAATAACACTGTCCCCAGTGTTTAAAGAAAAGAAAATTTAGAAGGGGGTAGAGGTAGAGAATGAATGTTCAAAAAGGAAATTGAAAATGAGGGTTATGGAATGAAGTCACCTGGTGGTTGAAGTCTGAAGTTCTTGCTGCTCCAATTTAGTCCTTTGATATCCATGTCGCTTGAAGAGTTACCTAGTGGAAAAAGGAAAACAAAAAAACAAAACAAAAGAGTATATATATATATATAAGTAAAATATAAGTATATATATAAAATAAAATAAATTGATGATATATTGTCTTCTTTTTAAATTTCTGGGTAAGGTATTACTCAAGGATCACACCACGTGACACGGATGAATATGGTGCTCCCCTTTCATACCCATCCATACTCATAATATAAGAACAGGTCAACAGTCTATTTTTTTATTTATAAAAATGATTCATTAATCCTATTTAAAAAAAATATATTATTTGCAAAGATGAAAACCACGGGTTGCCTCTCGTGCAGCGCTTTGTTTAAGGTCGTTAGCTCGACTTGAACCCCCCAACTTACCCAATACCAACTTTCACCATTTTAATGATTAAATTTTTTACCACTTCAATTATATTGTAATTGAGTCTCCAATGGGGTTTATAGGAAGGTTTTGAAATTGATTCAAGAAAAACTATATAGGTCCCAATGAATGGGCTAATCCCAAGAATATCGATAAGGGTCCATCCAATTGTCTTCCTAATACTTCTTAAGACATCAAGAATAATTTTATCTTTATTAGAATCAAGAGAGGATGAAATTATGATAGAATGTTTTTTGTTATCCTCTGTAATGTAAGACTTGAGAGATTATGTAAGGACCTTGAATTTGAGCTCGGGTTCACTAATACTTTGAGACACTGGTCGGGACTTTGAATCAAACTCAATTTCAATTTGAAAATTTTTCAATAGAATTGGTTCCTTTGGAATAGAATATTCAACCACAAAATTGGAAAGATTAGTGTTAGGAATGGGCATGGACTCAATTTTTGTGATTTCTATTAATGGTTCAGGGATTGGTGTTTTTGAAAAATCGTCAATAGAGTTATACTTAGGAGACTCAATCCACGATGTCAAATTTCCCTCTTGTGAATACATGAAATCAATTTATTCCTGATTTAAAGACCCTTCAACAATTTCTTGATTCACTTCCCCTACCCCAAATCCAAAGGTTGGTTCTTCAATAAAATTATGAGAGGTTTTTGGGAAACTAGACACTTCACATAAGGTTTTGGAAGCTACAGTTGGTGTATAGATGAGTTCCTCACAAGTATTAATGCATTGTAGTTCTAATCTCAAAGATGATACCTCAGAACTCATTATCTCCATTTGATTACACAATTGTTCAATTAGTTTTTGAGGATTAGGCTGGATAGGAGTTTGTAAATCGTGACCTTCATTATGTTTGATCTCATCAATCATCCTCGAGAGGGCTGGAAATTGATCCTTTAAACAATCATCATCCCATTGATTGTACATCTCACCAGTTGTGTGGTAATTAATTAAGGGTTGATCAAAGAAATTTTCTAATTTAGGGGATTCCCAATATTGATTTTCTATTTGATTCCAACATGAGTTTGTGACATGATAATTTGGAAGATACTCCTTGGAGAAGATAGAAAGTTGGATTCCAGACTCTTAAGACACACACAAATAGAAAGGGGTAAAGATAAGATAGATGGGGGTGAGAAGAGGATGCTAGTGTCTAAGGTAACTTACTTGGGTCCCCGGAAACGGTGCCAAAATTTTATTCTCGCTCAAATTTACCCAAGAGAAGAAGGTAAGACGGTCCTTGTAGTTTAGCTTGGGTTATCGAATCCACAGAGACATAAGAAGAAACCTATAGACACGTACATTCTATGGACTATTTTCAACTATGAAGTGGCCAACTTGGATTGATTTTGGATTGGTTTTAAAGATATATAATATATTTAAGTGAATTCAATTTAAAAGAATGAGTTGATCCTAGGTTATCGCTCGGGGTGGATTGGACGTATTTTCTTTTTAATGATGTCAATTTCTTAAATTTGAGATGGGTTCATTTAAGGAGATAAAACAACATCATCACTTACTGGTTTAATGCCTACACCCTCTAATACTAATCACCTATACACTTGAAGGATCAAAGTTTTGATCACTTCAAGGTAAAGGATCGTATTAGTACTTGAAGTGTGTGGCCTTAAATTCAACAAGGACGATGGAGTTTAAAAATCATCAAATAAAAATCTCAATTAAAGAAGTGATTATACATTAATTAGGTGATAAATAACATAAAATCCATCCCCTTGCAACTCCCTTGTATCAACCCATAAGTGGGTTAGCCCTCCATTGATCCCATGGTTTCAATGGAAGCGGAAAGTAGACTCATGAGGGAGGAAATGGAGAAGTAAAGAAAACAACAAAAATAAAATGATCACTCCACCGTTGTGTGAATAATTTCACAAGGGTTGGTGTGAATAAATTCACACCTTGATCCAACGGTATCAAATTGATATGAATAAAAACAGAATAAGAGTAGAAGAAGAACTTTTATTAAGAAACTAAAGTGAATTGAACAACTTACATGTGAAAGACAAATTTGAGGCAACAAAAATGCTGCATAACATTACAATTGAACAAAGCATCCCAGATTCTTCAATCCTCCAACACCACTGCCTTAAATAGGCATTTTTGAGCCCTTGGGTCTATCCTCAAATAGTACAAGTCTCCTCAATTAATTGTGGTAGGCCATAGGTGGGTGGAAAGTAAGGGTGAGTTGATTTTTCCACCCTTGACCCAAGGTGGCATCTAGCTTTCGTTCACCGAACAGACGCATCTGGAAGACCTTCTAGATGGCCGAATCAGAGTGGTCCATAGAAACAGAAAATGGAGATCCGGATGTCTTATAATCGACTGCAAAATTTGGGCCCATTTGGAGTTATTTATTTCGAGATATGATCAAATTAGTGGGCTGTTTTTCTGGGCCGCAGAATCTAGCCCATAATTATATCTCTAAATTGGGCCGCCTTAATGACCACCATAGAGGCCGAATTAGCATTATATAATGAAGAGTGGTTTGTTACTATACATGTCTTCTAGCATCACACAAAATTTGAGATTCATTGGGCCTGTATGTTGGGCCCCACAGTCTCATAAGTGGGATGGTTTCCAATCTATCTTCTCTTAGAATTGCTTCCATTCATCTCCAAATATCTCCATCATTGTTTATAAATCATCCATTGATCACTGAATGAAAAATGTTCACATTTAAGTTTAGATATAGTTCCCAAAATATAAAATTAAAATATGTATAATTAGATGAATCATTGGGTACTTCAAATGATGTTCAAAAATGTACCACATAATAGTGCATTTCAAGAAGGTATTACAATCATAATGTGAAATGATGTTCAAAGTGTAAAATGCAATAAAATGGTGTTTATGAACAATAAAGAACATGAATATTATATATATTACCAATGAATATTAGCCTCATTTAGTGGCTAATCAGTCATAATCTATTCAAATCCTTTATAATGGTTTATAAAGAAATTTTGAATTAACCTAAGCATATCCCTCGATAGTGTCAAACCAGGTATGCAATAAGGGTACACTCACCATGAACCAGAATGATGGTCGAGATATAATCGACCAAATATTTTTAGGGTTATTACCCCAAGATAAATTTATGCCAAAACCGTATCCACTTATAGTATTTAGACAGAGTTATTTTTTCTAGGAAAACCACACTCCTTTCTTTACCATAACTTAGTATATTCTCTTATACATAGGATTATTCTAAGGGTTCCCAATAAGGATATCTCATCCTCATTTAAAAAGAAAAATAAGACTTAATCTGATACCAACTATAGTGACCCAAAATTTTCATACATAAATATTATATCTTATTAGATGAATATTCAATATATAACATTATGATCTACATCTAAATTGTATTTTTTTAGTGTCTTTGGAAACTTGGATACATAAAAAAATTATACATAATAGATCAACATCATCTCCCACTAAGTTCTTTATAACTAGAACCCTTCTTAGACATATTATAATTAAAACTGTAACACCCAAATATTTCATAGTATGTTATCTCTTTAAATTAATTTAATAGCTTATATTTCATGCAACACCGACTTGGCTTGCGTTATATGTAAGATTGAGTTTCTACGAAACAACACATTATTATTATAATTATTTAAATGATATATTTATTTATCAAATAAATATTGTAATATAAATATTAAAAAATAAAATTTAAATGTTATTTATAATTTTTTCACATAAATAAAACATATTTATAATGAAATGTTTAAGTTTTGTTAAAATAGTTACATATTTAGAAAAACCATTTTCTTAAAAGAACTACTTTTTATGTCCTTTTTGTGAATAATAACAAAATTAATTTTGAGACACTCTTAAAAATTAAATTTGGTAAAATAGAATTCATTTTTGAATTCATAATATCAAAATTATCTTAGGGTGAATTTTTTGTATTTTTCTGAAATTCTTCAATTTTTGATGAATAGTGAAAAACATTGTGTTATTGTTTAAAACCGAATTTTTATTTAAATAATTATTATTTTTTATTTATTTAAATTTATTTTAAAGTAAAAATAGATACATAATACTTATATTATTTCATTGTAATTCATTGGAGTCATTTTATAATAAGATTATATATATATAATTTTATTGAACTTTTTAATGTCTTTTACCCACCGTTTAGGCACATTTGCAAATTTGCATAAAAAGTAATTTTACCGCTTCTGTGAATTGAATTTCAAAAATCCGACAGATACTATTGTAATCAGTAAGTAAAATTTGGTTCAATGGGATGAAAAATAATTTTTTGGTGAATAGTAACTTTTGAATTTTATTTACCACAGTTAAAAGAAAACAGGGTAATTAAAGGATAAAATAATATTATAATAATATGAAATTACCCCAAAACATGTCCTAATTCTATTGTATAATTGTTTTTAGAACAAAATCAAACTCAGTAAAAAAATATGATCCTTTTTTATTCACTTGGGTAAGATTAGGAAATTTATTATATTTTATTTAAAGAAGAGTTAAAAGTGGTAAATTCAAATTTTAATAACTAAATAATTTTTAATATAGGTTTATACATAAGATAAATTCGACTATAAATATTAATTATAAAGATAAAAATATTTCCTACATCATGGTATTTTATTTATAATTTTTAGACATTAAATAATTAAATTTATTTATGACACAATGATGATGGAGTAATTACCTTATTAATGAAAGATTCAAATAATTGATATTATAAATATTAAAATTAAATTAAATTGAAACTTTTGATGACATAAAATAATTTTATTAGTTAATATGACATGTTAGGGTTTATTCAATGTATTTTTTTGAAGTAATAAAGTTGTTACAACTTTCACAAAAACCAAATATTAAATAGTGTCAAAATTGACATAAATGAGTTTTTAAAACAAATACTATTTTACTAAATGATATAATATTCCTAAAAATCTAAGATTCAGAAAAAAATACTTAGATAATGTTATATATGTCATTAATTAACCACTTTAGGTTCTCTTGGAATTTTATAGTAACTATATTAACCATGTAGTATAAAAATACAAGAAGACAAGGTAAAAGTTAAGTCATTTAACTAATAGTTAAATCTAAAATATAAGGTTAATATGGTGACCTAAACTTGTATAAAACCTATTATTTGAGATTATTTCGACCCATACCTACCTTATCCTCTAAATAAATCAATTTTTAGCTATTATAAATCGAAAATAATTTTATAATAAATTAATATTTCAAGATTTTCCTAAAGTGCTCCTCACCTCTCTTATAAAAGGGCACCTCCCTTTCTTTTAATTAACACCTCCAAAAAATTTTGGATTAGACAACCCCTACTAAAATCTCCTTAAAAATACCCTCAATTTATCCTAGAGGCATTAATTTGATCATAAATCCAACCAAAAGAGCCCTTTTGTTCAAATCAAAAGGAAGCACCCAAAGAAGAGGTAATTATTTCATCACCTCTATCAAAGTTATTTTCTTCTTTTACTTCCTATTTATTTATTGTTACTATAATAAAATAATAAACCTAGAACCTTATACATGCTGAGATTTTATTATAAATATGGTACAACCATATTCATTATTCTATATATCCTATGAATGAAAAAGTCACCATACGTGCGTACGTACGACTTACCGTCACCACGGCGTGGTGTAGTTTGTTATTCAATACTACATTATTTGGATGGGTATAATAATGAGTATAATTAATTTAAATAATTAATATAACATGTTAATGATTCTTTATATATAATATACTATCCAATTAAACACCGTTTCGCCATCAATAGAATGATATTGTTGCTCGTGCGCACGTACGGCTTCCCGTCTCCACGACGCAATGAGATTCATCTTCAACGATCACCCTTCAATAATTTTAATAAAAATATATATATTGATTGATTATTAGGTATATAAAATAATACTTCTACTGGAATAATATATATTTATGTAGATAAATATATTTCGTTTACTTACTTCCATACTATACAATAAGAAAATAGAAACAACATTCATGCATACGTACGAACTACCGTCTCCATGAATGGTGTTTCCATTTCATATATATATCTATTATACATATTTATATTCTGAATATATATGATATATAAATCATTTTTTATATTCTTTAAGTATGTAAATCATGATCTAAGTGATACGATCAAGAATAACAAGTTAAAACACGTACGATAAAGAAAGTGATTATTACCCGAAAAGTTACTTTAACATGGAAATTATTATTAAATGGGTAGTATAAATTCATAAATGAATAATATATGATATCATAAATATTAATTTTGTTATAGTATAATTTAATAACATACTATGGTCATCATACAGGAGGTTATACGTACCCTCGACTAAAGGAAAGTACAAGGTAAGGGTTAATTCCTCAATCTCATTATTATCTGAGATTGTTTATGTGTAAGTATTTACTGGGACATATTTATCATCCATGTACATGTTTTATAAAAAAAATTCAAAAGGAATATTTTAAGGTTTTGTGGAAGGGACTCTTTATAAATATCATCATTTTATATGTACATGATTGTTTTAAAATGTTAATTCATTTAAAAGGTTTCAAAGTGGTATGGGACACTTTTATTCAAAAATATATTTTAAATGACTTCCTTTATAAATTTGTTACTTTTAAACAATTTCACAAAAAAAGGTATATTTCTCTCAAAGATTTTTCTGATTATTTTCAACTATATCAGCATCCTTTAATGGATATTATTCTTGATTGAGGTTGATTTATTATAATACAATCTTCCATATTGTATTGAATGAGTTATGATATGTTTGACTATGGATGTTCTATTTTTATACCATTCATGATCTATGGTTAAAGTATTGAAATTTCATATGCTAGATTTAATATAAATTTTTATGTTATGTTTCAACATTCTCATATAAGGAATGCATTGAAATTAGTAAGTGACAGGTGGGGCCTGTTATATCCCCTCGATGCATTGGTAGGTCTCATGAGACAAATTAGTGTCTTGGCATAAGGCCTTGACAAAAGTTATATTTAAGGTCTTGGCATGAGGCCTTGACTTTGTGATTAAGATGTCCAGTATTATTAATTCCATCATTATGAGATTAGTTATTAATGTTACATGTTATTATTCGACTAATAGAATATCTATGTGAATAAGTAAATGATATTATTTGATTTATCTTTTCCATATTAGGCTAAAGTTTATGTTTAAAGGGCTTGTATTTCAATTTTATACCTTGCCATAAATGTTTATTATTATTTATTATAGCTTCTGCTATATTGTTTATCCTTACTAAGCATCTGATATCACCCCTTTATTATGTTTTATTTTCCTAGGATTCCAAGAAGTGTATTATTATTTATATGTAGGTGTATGCTAGTAGAATAATGGAATTCTCAAAGGATTATCTATGTTGTATTTAATGTTTGAAATTGTAATTTAAAGTTCATGTATGTAATCTATTTTCCAAGACTGCTAAATTGATCGGTCCTTTGGGACTTGATCTCTTGTGATCATGTCAATGTTATGTAATAATGCACTGGATCTGGGCTTTTAAAGTCGAGGCATTACAGTTGGTATCAGAGGAAGTTTAGAAATAATCATGAAAACTAAATTTAAAAAAACTTTGATTAGAGAACATTACCCTAAGATAGACTTTGAGGATTAGTGTATAATAACATACAAAAAAATTGGTAATGTAGATATTATGTGGGTTTTCTAAGAAATACATCCATGTCTGGATACTACAAGTGGAAATGGTTCTAGAACAGATGTACCTAGGATTGAAAACTTCGATAAGGAGTTTTGAGCTTGACTCAGAGTATCTTGGTACATGATAATGGGTCTTACTGCGCACTTAGTTTGACACTTCCGGGGGATATGCTTAGGATAATTCACATTTTCTTTATAAACCATTATGAAGGATTTATGAGTAAATATGTCAGCAAAGAAACCATTTTTATTATTATGAGACTATATGTGTGAAAATATTCAATTAATATTGAGAATTTTTCTAGTTTTTGGATTATACATTATGATATGATCTAACCTAGTGTATGTCATCATTTAGAAATGGTGCCCAGTAGAAGGAATGAGAACTACAGCAATACGCATGATCCAAAGAGTAAGAAGGATAATATCTTTTATGGTCTTAATCCAACATTTAGAAGGGAAATAGTCTCCCATGTATTCTCATCATATGAAGAAATAATATCATGTGTTAATAAGATAAGTAATGAATTATATAAGACCTATGGCTTTGAAGGTAAGCAAGAGAATAAGAGGATGGAAGAGAAAAATATATATAAAGGAAGGAAGGGAAAGAAGGATTTTCCCACATGTGATAACTTTGAAAATAATCACCTTGGAAAATGCTTGAAGGGAATGGGGGTTTGTTATAAGTGTGGAGAAAAAGGACACCAAATACATGATTGCAAGGGTAAGAAAAAGGTTTCAAATGTAAAATACTTTATCTGCAAGGAGTTGGGATACTACGCGAATCAATGTCCCAATCATCATAGTATACCCCAAATGATGTTATTGGATAATAATCAAGTTATGATACTACCGCAGACGAAGAGGAATAATTTGTGTTCTTATATTTTTTTTATTAATGAATTGTTTCATTTGAGTATTGTGTTAATTATGTACAAGTTATAATAATTATAGAGTATGTAAGGATTATAATATAGTACTATTTTATTAAGGATTTGAGATTTTGTGGTACTAATAAAAGTGACTCAATGGAAGGTTAAAATTTTTGGAAAATATATGGTTGAGAGAAAGACAAACCTTAAAATAGTCCTAAGGATAAGGTAATGATTTTGGAATAAGAGATAATTGAGTTGGATAAAGTATATTGGATATTATTAACTACCTTGGAACTAATTAATGATTTTTTTATTCCATCATTGTTGGAGATTACAACATTTTTGGATTTAAGGAGTATATTCAGTATTCTATGTTTTACAGAAGGAATAAGAAAGTACATACCTATTCGAATAAGGTTTTATGGTAATTCATATTGTTACCATGTTTTAATAGAATATATGATAAAGGTATTCACATGTTGTTATGTGATAAAATAGATCTTCATTATGTTATGTTGATAGTCCTTATAAATTTTTAGACTATGAGTTTGGACACAAGTATTTTGGATAAGTCTAAAATGTTGGAATTGAGTAAGTTGAACACTTGATATTTTTGTTTAAGGTTAAAGTGTGATTTATTGGATACTTTGACCTAACATTTTTCAGTAAACATTCAGAAGATTAAGGGAATAATTGTGGACCTTATGATTTATCAAATGTGATTCAGTCATAAAAAATTAGTTTTGAACATTTATTTTCTATTGTAAGGGATGAAGTGAAAATAGATCGAAGCACAACCAAATTATGGTATTATGATTATGAAAGGTAATGAAATCAAGTATGTTTTCTTGAGTTCTTATCTTGATATTAAATTAACCCCTTCTATTCAAAAAAGTATCTAAAAAAATGTGTTATCCTAATACCTTATGTTTTTTTTAACCGATGATACTTTAAATCATCATAGATTTATGGCTTTGAGGCCCTCAATTTTCATTTATTATTCACTTGTTTATGATTTAGGACCACAATCACTCCCTATAAATATTTATGTTTTTTCAATTATGTGTCTCTGATTTCCACCAATGTTCTCCTATTAAAAATCCTAATTTGGTGGTGACTTTTTCATTCCCTTTTCCCTCTTATTAAGACTAAATTTTATTAACCCTATTTTCGATGTGGGTTTTCTATAAAGGTATTTTATATTTTCAACCTTTTATTTTCGAAAAACAATTTCAAATTATGAGGATTCAATTTATTGAAGGAGGGGAGAATGTAACACCCCAAGATTTCATAGTACGTTATCTCTTTAAAGTAATTTAACAGTTTATATTGCACACAACACCGACTTGGCTTATGTTATACCCAAGATTGAGTTTCTGCGAAACAACACATTAGTATTATAATTATTTAAACAATATATTTATTTATCAATTAAATATTGTAATATGAATAGTAAAAAATACATTTTAAATGTTACTTATAATGTTGTCACATAAATAAAATATATTTTTAATGAAATGTTTAAGTTTTGTTAAAATAGTTATATATTTAGAAAAAACTATTTTATTAAAAGAACTACTTTTTATGTTCGTTTGTGAATAATAATAAAATTAATTTTACACACTCCTAAAAATTGAATTTTTTAAAATATACCTCATTTTTTAATTTTTAATATCAAAATTATCTTAGGGTGAATTTTTGGTTTTTTTTTTTTGAAATTATTCAATTTTTGATGAATAGTGAAAAACACTACGCTATTGTTTAAAATCGACTTTTTATTTAAATAATTATTTTTTTATTTAAATTTATTTTAAAGTCAAAATATATAAATAATACTTATATTATTCCAATTTAATTCATTAGAGTCATTTTATAATAATATTAAATATATAAAATTTTATTGAACTTTTTAACGCCTTTTACCCACCTTCTAGGCACATTTGCAAATTTGTATAAAATATAATTTTACCACTTCTGTGAATTGAATTTCAAAAATACAACAAATATAGTTGTCATTATTAAATAAAATGTGGTTCAATAGGATGAAAATAATTTTTAGTGAATAGTAACTTTTGAATTTTATTTACCACAGTTAAAAGTAAATAGGGTAATTAAAGGTAAAAATAATATTACAATAATATAAAATTACCCCAACACATGTCCTAATTCTATTGGATAAGTTTTTTTAACAAAATAAACATTAGGAAAAAAATATGATATTTTTTTATTCACTTGGGTTAGATTAGGACATTTATTATATTTTATTTAAAGAAGAGTTAAAAGTAGTAAATTCAAATTTTAATAACTAAACCATTTTTAATATAGGGTTATACATAAGATAAATTCGACTATAAATATTCATTAGAAATATAAAAATATTTCATACATCATGGTATTTTATTTATAATTTTTAGACATTAAATAATTAAATTTATTTATGACACAATGATGATGTAGTAATTACCTTATTAATGAAAGATTAAAATAATTGATATTATAAATTTTAAAATAAATGTAAATTGAAAATTTTGATGCCATCCACGAATTTTATAGGTGACTATGACATGTTAGGGTTTATTAAATGTTTTTTTTAATTAATCAAGTTTTTATGACTCACAAAAACCAAATTCTAAGTAGTGTTAAAATTGACATAAATGAGTTTTTAAAACAAATACTATTTTATTAAATGATATAATATTCCTAAAAATATAAGATTCATCCAAAGTACTTATATAATGTTATATATGTAATTAATGAACCACTTGAGGTTCTCTTGGCATTTTATAGTAACTATATTAACCATGTATTATAAAAATACCAGAAGACATGGTAAAAGTTAAACTATTTAACTAAGAGTTAAATCTAAAAGATAAGGTTAATATGGTGACCTAAACTTGTCTAAAACCTATTGGTTGAGATGATTTAGACCCATACCTACATTATAATCTAAATAAATCCATTTGGATCTATTAGAAACTGAAAATAATTTTATAATAAATTAATATTTCAAGATTTTCCTAAAATACCGCTCGCCTCTCTTATAAAAGGGCACCTCCCTTTATTTTAATTCACACATACAAAGCCTTTTATATTGGAAAAATCCTGATAAAATCTCTTAAAAAATAACCTCAATTCATCCTAGAGGTCTTAATTTGATCATAAATCCAACCTAAGGAGCCCTTTTGTTCAAATCAAAAGGAAGCACCTAAAGAAGAGGTAATTATTTCATCACCTCTTTTAAAGTTATTTTCTTCTTCTACTTCCTCTTTATTTGTTATTACCATACTAAAATGATAACTCCAGTACCTTATACATGATGATATTTTATTATAAATATGGTACAACCATATTAATTATTCTATCCATCCTATGAATGACAAAGTCACCATGCGTGCGTACGTACGACTTACCATCTCCACGTCGTGGTGTAGTTTCTTATTCAACACTAAATTATTTGGATGGGTATAATAATGAGTATAATTAATGTAAATAATGAATATAACATGTTAATTATTCTTTATACATAATATATCATCCAATTAAACACCTTTTCATCATCAATATAATGATATTGTCACTCATGCACACGTACGGCTTACCGTCTCTATGACGTGATGAGATTCATCTTCAATGATCAACCTTCAAGAATTTTTATAAAAATATATATATTAAATAATTATTAGATATATTAAATAATATTTATACTGTAAAAATATATATTTATTTAGATAAATATATTTCGTTTACTTACTTACATACTATATGATAAGAAAACGGAAACAACGTTCATGCATACGTATGGACTACCATCTCCATGAATGGTGTTTCCATTTCATATATCTATCTATTATACATATTTATTTTCTGAATATATATGATTTATAAATCATTTTTTATATTCTGGAAGTATGTAAATCATGATCTAAGTGATACGATCAGGAATAACAAGTTAAAACACGTACGATAAAGAAAGTGATTATTACCCAAAACGTTACTTTAACATGGAAAATATTATTAAATTTGTAGTATAAAGTAATAAATGAATCATATATGATATCATAAATATTAATATAGTTCTATTATAATTTAATAACATACTATGGTCATCATATAGGAGGTTAAACATACCCTTTACTAAAGAAAAGTACAAGGTAAGAGTTAATTCTTTAATCTCATTATTATCCTAGATTGTTTATGTGTAAGTATTTACTGGGAAATATTTATCATCCATGTCTATGTTTCATAAAAATGTTTTCAAAAGGAATATTTTAAGGTTTTTTGTAAGGTACTCTTTAGCAATATCATCATTTTAAATGTTTTAATGATTTATTTTTCTAAATTTTTTTAATTAATGTCCATGTTTTCAAAATGATTTTAAGGATTTATTTATATGGACATGATTATTTTAAAATGTTAATTACTTTAAAAAGTTTCAAAGTGGTATGGGAAACTTTGATTCAAAAATATCTTTTAAATTAATTCCCTTATAAATGTGTGACTTTTAAATGATTTCACAAAAAAGGTATATTTCTCTCAAAGAGTTTTACTGATCATTTTCAACTATGTAAACATCATTTACTAGATATTATTCTTGATTGAGGTTGATTTATTATAATACAATCTTCCATATTGTATTGAATGAGTTGTGATATGTTTGACTTTGGAAGTTCTATTTTTATACAATTCGTTGTCTATGGTTAAAGTATTGACATTTAGTATGCTAGATTTAATACGAATGTTTATGTTATGTTTCAACATTATCATATGAGGAATGAATTGGACTTAATAAGTGACGGACAGGGCCTGCTATAGCCCCTCGATGCATCATTAGGTATCATGAGACAAACTAGTGTCTTAGAATAAGGCCTTGAAAAAATTTATATTTAGGGTCTTGGCACGAGGCCTTGACTTTGTGGTTAAGATGTCCGACATTATGCATTACATCGTTATGAGATTAGTTATTAATGTTACATGTGATTGTTCGACTAATAGAATATCCATGTGAATAACTAAATAGAATTATTTGATTTATCTTTTCTATATTATTCTTAATTTTATGTTTAAAGGGATTGTTTTTCAATTTTATACCTTTCCATAATTTTTTTTGATTATTTATGATAGCTCCTGCTATATTGTTTATCCTTACTGAGAATCTAAGATCACCCATTTCTTATGTTTTATTTTTCCAGGATGACAAGAAGTTTATTATTATTTATATGTAGGTTTAAGCTAGGAGAATAATGGACTTCTCAAAGGATTATCTATGTTGTATTTTATGTTTGAAATTGTAATGTGAAGTTCATGTATGTAATCTATTTTCCAAGACTGCTAAACTGATCGGTCCTTCGGGACTTAATCTCTTGTGATCGTGCCAATTTTATTAATAATGCACCAGATATGTGCTTATAGGGTCGGGGTATTACAAAAACCTTCCTTTATAACCTGTGGAAATGAAACATAATAAAGGGTGATCTTAGATACTTAGTAAGGATAAACAAGGTAGATATCACTGATCATTAAAACATAACACAGAATAAGTGTATGAGAACATGATATTAACATTTGAAAACCATACCCAAAATATCATAAATCATAATATTGAGTCACAAAATAAATCTTGGAAGTTATTAAGACATGAATCATAAAGGAATCAAAGAACATGAGCCATGAGAGTATAATATTGGCATAAGACATAAGTTTTTAAAATACACATAAGCATAGAAAATAATTTCCTTAGTCAAGGATTACTAGTAAGACTATCATAATGGATTGGGTTCAATCCCCATTCTATGAGATCCTTAGTTAAGGTTCACCCTTAAGACTATCATAGTGGATAGAGTCCCATACTGAACTGATTTCACTCCCCATTATAGTCATTATTATCTAATGAGATATCCATATTTACCCAATGCATTGAAGGACTATATAATTATGGGCTCACCCATCACATAATGGAAATCATATATACGTGCACCATAAGATCATAAAACATTCATTATAGAATAACCCGTCTGAAGGAAATATGATTCATAAATATTTCATCATTCCATCATAGCATAACACATACAAAAGAAATGAGTTTCATAAAGGTTGCATCATAACTTAATTAACCAATGGGAAAGAAAAGGGTTTCAAGAATCATCCTTAAATCGTCATCATTACAAGCCATCCAAAGAGATAAAGTGAATGGTATATTTGGATCATATCCCTAGTAAATCATAAGCAACATCAAGGATGTTATCATAGATGAAAAAATATTTTAAAAGATCACTGGAACATTTCTTGAGGAAAATAACATTTTCAATTTGAAATCAATTATTTAAAATCTAAAAAATTCCTTAATATTAAGGAATTTTTTTTAAAAAGAAACTTGTAAATTAGTAAAGAAATATTAAAATAATTGAGTGGTTATGATGATAATAAATTCCATTCATGCGCTATACATTAAAACAAAGATTCCTTTCACATTTTCAGTAAAAATTCAAAAGTACCTCATTTGGAAAACTACAAGAAGATTCATTTTAAACCAATTTTTAAAATAAAATAAATGGTAAAAATTAATTTAAAAAATAATATTATAATAGTAAAAATATTCTTGAAAACATTTATAGAAATCATGGATATGGAAGAAAAATTATTTTTGACCGAAGAGAGAAATAAAGTTGGTTTTCCTTAAAAACATTTTTTATGACTATTGAGTTCTTAAATATAGAAAAATGAAAGGAAAAATTTTAATCTCTAGAAATAACTATAGTATAAGAAAATGTATAGGTTTTTTGAGAGATAGATCATAAAATTTCATCATCAAAAACTTATGTAAGAACCTGGTTTTTGCTGTGAAAGACTTTGGAATATTCTTGATGATATTCCAGAGTAGCGCCTTCAGACGGCGTACGATTCCGAGCCCTGGAGTGGCCGAAATTAAATTTTCAATGTGTTCACACTGGAAACACCAAATAAATGGGTTAAATCCTAAATGGTGATCCAGATCAGAGATCTGAGTGTACGGATGGGTCTGGAATTGGGTGTTTACCCTGGGAGCAACAAAAAGCATGTTGGTGCGGGACGTTTGGACCCCTCGCTCGCTTTCAGAACGTGGATCGGATAAATTAATTAATTAATTTATTCGTTTAACGGCTTGACAAAGTTATCTCTTAAATGGTGGCTCGGATTGGAAAACTGAGGGAACCGTTGAGTTCAGAGCATGTCGTTTACCCTAGGAGGGGTATAAGTTTTGCGGGCGCGGGCCGTCTGTGAAAAATGGCCCTAGGGGCGTTTTCATAATTTGGAGGCTTGGGGAATTCATCTTTATAACTTTAAAATGGAAGCTCGGAATCAAATTCAGAGACCATCGTTGTTCTCAGGAGGTGGTGTTTACCCTAGGGGGAGCTTAATCTTGACCGTGCCGGAAGTTTTGGACGCGGGTGTTTTTGGGGGAAAAGTCTTTTAATTAGAGTTTATTTATTTAAACTCTCCCCACCCCTTCTCCCCTTCTTCCCCATTGAACCCCCCTGGTGAAACCCTCAAGCTCTCTATCCTCCTCCACTCCGGCGAGGCAGCTCCGGAAAGGCGACGGCGCGGCGGCGGATCCTCCGTGAAGCTCCGGGCATCGCCCAAGAGGTAGGATCGTGCGTTTCGTTTTTAATTTCCCGCACCATGTTCGTCTTAAATTTGTTTTGTCAATTTGTCATCGAATTTGCAATCAAATCCCATGGATGCGTAGTATAATTTATGAGCATTATATCTCCCATTTCAGAATTAAAATCAGAGTTCGGAGGAGGCCGCAACAGCTCGTCGAAGTTTGCGGGTTTTTCGGTTTACGGCAGGTTCGAGCGGCGGAGCGGCAGCCTTAGGAGGCGGCGGCCTGCGGTGGTTCTGGCGACGCAGCTAAGGCGCAGGGCGGTTGGCCGTGGGCTTCAGGCGCGACAGCGGAAGAGGCCGACCATCCGGCCGTCCGGGCGGCGCCTCGCTGGTGCGGGCGAGGCGGGGTCGCGGCGCGCAACCCCTGCGGGGAGACCGAGACCCGCCACAGGCGGGTCTCCGCGTGAAAAACGACCGGCCATGTCGGCCGGTCGGTGGAGCGACCAGCGCGCAGCGCGGGTCCCATGGGAGGGCGAACCTATGTGCGGCGGTCTGCGGGTCCGGTTGGGCCAGGCCCCAGGCGGCTGGGCCGCGGTCCCAGCGGGCCGGTCCGGCCCAAGGGGTCCCCCCCCCCTTTTAAAATATTTGGACGCCCGTATTTCGGGCTACGGGCGTCCGTTTTGAGCGCCGTCTGCAGCAGCGCGGAGCTCATGTCAAGACAAAGTTTTTGAGATGGTTTCTGGAATTTTTAATTCCCGAAACGAGGGGTCTCGGAGGCACGATGCGTCTTTAAGTGAATAGGCGTTTTTCCGGGGGTCTTGTTTTGGACGGCGCGGACGCGTCCGACGTCTGTTTTGAGCATCGTCAGCGGCTTTGGGACCCTAGAGCCGGGGCGAAGCTTTCTAAGGTGGTTTCAGGCGTTGAATTCGGAGTTGAGGCGTGGGCCCCACGACCCGTCTTTTGAGCTGCGAGCAGCGTTTAGCGACTTTCTCATCGGGCATCCGTTCGGGGTGTGCGAGCAGTTGTTTCTGGATGTTTTTCTGAGGGGATTGCAATGGTGCAATTCGCCCGCCCTAATTCGGCACGATGGTGCAGGCCCTGCGAGGGCCATTTCGGGAGTTGACGGTAATTTCCAGCTTTATCATCGGGTGTCCGTTTCGGACAATTGATTAGTTGAACTTGTGTACTTTTTCAAGAGGATCGCAATGGTGCGATCCGTTCGTTGTGTTTCGGGACCGGGTTGCGGGTCCCATGAAGCACCGCTCGTGTGCGGTGCGCCGGAATGCACCTTTTTCTCTGGATATCCGTTGCACTTATATGAGTAGTGCTTTTGACGTGTTTTCCCAAGGGGATTGCATTGGTGCGATGCGCCCGACTGTTTTCAGGGCCGAGGCTCGGGATTATGGGACGTCGTTCGGGCGTGAGGCGGTGTTGGTGACTTTTCCGTCGGATATCCATTTGAGGCAAGTAAGTAGTCTATCTCGCATGTTTTTCTGCGAGGATTACAAAGGTGTGATCCGTTTGGTTGTGCGGAGCCTCTTGCATGATCTTATTAAATTTGGAAATATGAAAGCTGCCCCGGTGGCGGTTCTTCTACCGTGTTTGTAGTGGACCTTTGGCGTGTGATCACATGCACTCTTGGGAGAGTGATGTAAATGATTCATGAGATGTGGTTAGTCATGCCTGGGCCTTTGAGGTGGAGTTGTTATGCCACGCCTTCACGTTGACGTTGGGTGTCTTGTGCACGATAGCCCTTGGGATGAAAATGAGGTATACTCTGGGAGCATACGGGAGCGCTTAGAGGTACGTGTGGTTTGTACCTGAGACTGTTTGTGCGCTTAGTTGGGGATTGACTTGGGGACACACGTCGTGTGGGCCCCATGTGTGCGTCGTGTTTTTCTTTTCATACCTTTAACCTCTCGCGATGTAGAGGGTCCCTCGGTTCTCGTTTGTTGACTAGCGGGGTTGAGTTTTTCCTTCGGCTCTGTGCTCGATGGTTTAGATCAGCAGGGTTGAGTGGTTTCCCCTGGTCTTGTTCTGGAGTCATATGGTTGCGCGATACCCACTCCGTGTTCGGTTGGACAGTGTTGTATCATCCAGTAGAGATGGTCAGAGCAGTTATGGGGTTACTCATCGATTTCTTGGGGTTTACCCTCTAGTAGAGACTAGGTAGTGGGTCACCCGACGACTCTTGGGGGTTTACCCTCCAGCAGGGCTGGGAAGCGGGTCGTCTGTCGTCTTCTTCCAGGTCTACCCTCCAGCAGGGCTGGGCAGTGGGTCGCCTGTTGACTTGTTTAGGGTCTACCCTCCAGTAGGGCTGGGCAGTGGGTCACCTGTCGTCTTGTTCCGGGTTTACCCTCCAGCAGGCCTGGGCAGTGGGTCGCTCGTCATCTTGTTCCGGGTTTACCCTCCAGCAGGACTGGGCAGTGGGTCACCCTTCAACCTCTTCCAGTTCTACCCTCCAGCAAGGCTGGGCAGTGGGTCTCCTGATGGCTTATTCCAGGTTTACCCTCCAGTAGGGTTGGGCAGTGGGTCACCTGATGATGTATTATGGTTTACCCTCTAGCAGGGCTGGGCAGTGGGTCACGCGATATCATATTATGAATTACCTTCCAGCAGGGCTGGGCAATGGGACACCTGTTGAAATTCCAGACTCAGTCCTTTCTACTAGGCTAGTCTGTGGCTTTCCTCCGTGATCACTGGAGCGGGATCCTTGGTTGTACGGGTCGGTGATGGAACGACTTTGACTTTGAGGAGACCTCTCGACTGCAGGGTAGTGATGAGGTGTAGTTGACTTTCCCCAGAACTCTCAAGTACGAGGGGTGCTTTCCCCCACCGAGACGCGTCCTTGTGACGCGACCTAAAACCGTGCGGGCGAGTCAGTTCCACCCAAAGCGGATAGTGTCGAGGTGCGGTGGTTTGATCCCCTTGACTTGTAGTTCGGGGCAGATGTGCGGGATGCCTAACATCGATGATGGTGTTACTTCTGGGACTGTTGGCGACTCACTTTCTTAGGATGAGTTATGGGACGGAGATCCCCTTACGGTCTTGTTCGGGCTTCTTGACAGAGCATATGAATATGTATATACCTTGTTCTAGTACCCACTTCTTGGGCTTGGTTACTCTCCCTCCAGGATAGGTGAAGACTCACGGGGTATGCCACGTGCTTTCTGTGTCTAGCTTCTCATGGTGGGATGAGTTTACTCTCCTACCATAAGTAGCAAAGACTCGACGAGAAGTTCAACTTCTCACCATTTCTAGCTCCTTATGTCTGGACGAGTCTACCTCCTTTCTTTTGTTGGGTTGAGTTGGACTCTCTACTGGTATTCTACTGCACTCTTTGTTGTACTCCTTTACTTTTCTTGTTCGTTCTACTGCTCACCCTTCGGTACCTCCTTTGTTGATCCCTCGAGCCTTCGGGGTATCCTACTGAGTATTTTTATACTCACCCTTGCTTGGGCTTTTCCCGCACTTGGTGTGCCCTTGCAGACAACGGACAGGTTGGACGTGATGTCATAGGAGCTTAGGAGCCGGGAGATTGGACCGCGTGCGGTGGTCGTTGTCGGGTTCTAGGTGTGGGACCCTCCCAGCGGTTTACTGTTGTTTACCTGTTGTCGGGTTGTGGCACTTTTCTGGTTGGGAGTGTGTTTTTTCCCTTTTCTTTTTCAGTTACCTTCAGCTTGTACTTTGTACTTTTAGAGGTTGATGCACATTGTGGTTTATTTATAGAAGTTGCCCTTTTCTTTACTTTGCTTCCCTTTTTACTCTGCACTTTTGCATTGAGTGTGCTGCGTGTGTTTGTGTATAGGTACTTAGGCAAAGTCCTCCCCAAGTTATTGTGCCTTCGACACTGGTCGCTAGCCCCTGGACTATGGAGGCGGGCTTGGGGTAGTTGCGGCTCGAGCCCGGATAGGTTCGGGTCGTGACAAAGTGGTATCATAGGTGGTTCGTTCCTTGGGACGCTATTCAGACGTCCCTAAAATAAAAGGAATTGGTTGGGATATAGGGCAACGGTGTTAATGTGTCTCGAGAGCGGCTCTCAGGCCAGGGAGTCCAGTGATGGTGCGGCGGCCGACGTATCCATTCACCAGGACCTTGATAACCCGCTTGTCGACTAGGCATGCTGAGACACTTGTTGCAGGAAAAATTTGTTTTTGCATCACATAGGACTGAGTCTTTACTGTCCTTCTTGATTCAGCTCCCCATCGTTGTTGTTATTGGTATATACATATATGCTCATCTGACCGTGACACTCTTTGATAACATTCAGGATGTCTCCGTGAAGACAGTCATCCAGGATACCAGCTTTGCTTCGTGACGACGACCCTGTGAGCTACGAGGCCATAGTCCAGGACCCATAATACGGGCCCCTTTCTCCGGGTGGGCCGGTAGCAGCACCCCCACCTGTTGAGCAGCAGACAGTTTCAGCAAAGCAGGCTGAGCTTGAGCGCACTCCGTGAGTTCCAGCGGTAGAGACCGCTGAGGTTCAGTGTTGAACCCGACCCTCAGGCAGTAGAGGTTTGGATAGAGGTCATGGTTTTCCTTTTCAGGCTTGTGCAGACGCCGACAGATCAGAGAGTGGCTTTGGAAGCCACCCTTTTTCATGGAGCAGCTTGGCATTGGTGGAGTCCGGTGACTCAGCTTCTTGACGAGTCTTCACTTTCATGGGGAAACTTTCAGTTGTTGTTCCGTGAGGAGTTTTGCCCCTCCTACTTACGCTCCTTTCGGATTCAGGAGCTCCTGCAGTTTCAGCAGGGAGGGATGACGGTGGCCGATTACACGGCTAGTTTCACAGACCGTGCACGCTTTTACCCGGACTTGGTTCAAGACAGAAACTCCCGAGAGCGGAAGTTTGAGCAGGGTCTCTGCCGAGAGATTCGTGTTGTCATAGTACCCTTGGGCATTTCCACATATGTCGGGGTTCTAGAGCAGGCGTTGGTGATAGAGAGATTCCTGTCATGTTTTGCGGTTGGTAGTGACAGTGGGCATGACGGAGCCGAGACATCTGTCGTAGCTAGCAGACATCAGGTGACAGAACCTCGATTCAGGTGGCCTTCCCACTGCTGGTTTCAGAGACGTGGTCATATACCACTGTGGTGAAAAGGCATAGGGCCTCATCCAAGTATGCCCTTCCGTGAGTGGATCTCGGGCCGTGGTCGTACACCACAGTGGAGTCGGAGGGCACCAGGGCAGCCTAGAGAGTGTCGGTGTTATTCTTGTGATGGGCACGATCACTTGGCATGAGACTGCCCGACCCGAGTTTCTGAGAGCTTTGGGCAGGTAGCAGGCGCACCACCACGGCAGAGGCAGCGCCGTGATCGGAGTAGTACCCAGAGAGGTAGTGGTAGAAGAGGAGCGGGAGGAGCTGGAAGTGGAGTACGACCTTACGAGGTCTTCCCATCACCACTAGGCGGTCCACTTCAGGCTCCAGGAGCTGACAGTTGGGACTGCGGACAACCACAAGCTTTGGATGTCTACGACCCTGCAGAGCATGAGGTGGCAAGAGGTACGCTCTACAGCTCTTCTACTTTTTGAAGTAGAATTGTTAGACTCTGTGTGTGGAATACTTTCCTCCTTGCTCCTTACTTGAGGTGTTACCAGGGTGATGCAGGGCATCGGGTGTAACCCTATGTTGGTAAAGTAAAAGATGTGGGACCTTTTTCTTTAGTCGATGGTGTCGACTCCATCGCTTTCCGAGCGCGTAAGAGAGTCTTGGTTGTGAGACATCGACTGTGAAATCTTGCGTGACCAGATATCCTTGGATGTTCCACCATATGGATATTCTGAAGGAGGGAATCACCGGGCCTTGTTCCAGGTGCAGGTGGTGATTCCAGTTGCGGCGTGCGATGTAAGGGTTCGATCGGGGAGGTGAGCTACCCCTGAGAGCCTTCGGGCCATTTGAAACCATGCAAAGGGATGGAGAGGTTCCCTACCACCTTTCCCTGACCCCAAAGTCTGGAGTGGGTACACGACATCGGAAAGGGCCAACCTCGCGTGAACAGATCAATCCTTTGGTCTGTATGCAGTGGCGCAGAGTTGTGCGAGAGTTCTTCTGGGTACGGGAGAGCCAGGTGTGGGCTTAGTACCCTGAGTTTCCCTGGTTTTTCTTTTCGGGGATGAAAATCTTGAAGTAGGGAATGATGTAAGAACTCGGTTTTTGCTATTAAAGACTTTGGAATATTCTTGATGATATTCCAGAGCAGTGCCTTCAGACGGCGTGCGATTCTGAGCCCCGGAGTGGTCGGAATTAAATTTTCAGTGCTTTCACACTGGAAACGCCAAATAAATGGGATAACTCCTAAACGGAGCTCCGGATCAGAGATCTGAGTGTACATATGGGTCCGGAATGGGTTGTTTACCCTAGGAGTAACAAAAATCATGTCGGCGCAGGACGTTTGGACCCCACGCTCGCTTTCGGAACGTGGAACGGATAAATTAATTAGTTAATTTATTCGTTTAACGACTTGACTCAGGTATCTCTTAAACGGTGGCTCGGATTGGAAAACTGAGGGCACCGTTGAGTTCGGAGCATGTTGTTTACCCTAGGAGGGGTATAAGTTTTGTGGGCGCGGGTCGTCTGTGAAAAATGGCCCCAGGGGCGTTTTTGTAATTTGGCGGATTGGGGCGTTCAGCTTTATAACTTTCAAACGGAAGCTCAGAATCAAATTATGAGACCACCGTTGTGCTCAGGAGGTGGTTTTTACCCTAGGGGGAGCTTAATCTTGACCGCACCGAAAGTTTTGGATGCGGGGGTTTTCGGGGGATGAGTCTTTTAATTAGCGTTTATTTATTTAAACACTCCCCCCCCCCCTTCTCCCCTTCCTCCCCATTGAACCTCCCTGGTGAAACCCTCAAGCTCCCTCTCCTCCTCCACTCCGGTGAGGCAGCTCCGACAAGGCGACGGCGCAGCGGCGGATCCTCCGTGAAGCTCCGGGCATCGCCCAAGAGGTGGGATCGTGCGTTTCGTTTTTAATTTCCCGCACCATGTTCGTCCTAAATTTGTTTTGTCGATTTGCTATCGAATTTGAAATCAAAGACCATGGATGCATAGTATAATTTATGAGCATTCTATCTCCCTTTTCGGAATTGAAATCAGAGTTCGGAGGAGGCCGCAACAGCTCGTCGAAGTTTGCGGGTTTTTCGGTTTCCGGCGGGTTCGAGCGGCGGCCCTAGGAGGCGGCGGCCTGCGGTGGTTCCGGCGGCGTGGCTAAGGCGTAGGGCGGTCGGCCACGGGCTTCAGGCGTGACAGCAGAAGAGGTCGGCCATCCGGCCGGCCGGGCGGCGCCTCTCTGGTGCAGGCGAGGTGGGGTCGCGGCGCGCGACCCCTGTGGGGAGACCGAGACCCGCCACAGGCGGGTCTCCGCGTGGAAAATGACCTGCCATGTCAGCCGGTCAGTGGAGCGACCCGCGCGCAGCGCGGGTCTCATGGGAGGGCAGATCGCTGTGCGGCGGTTCGCGGGTCCGGCTCGGTCGGGCCCCAGGCGGCTGGGCCGCGGTCCCAGGGGGGCCGGCCGGACCAGACCGGCCCGAGCGGGGTTGACCGTCCGGACCGGGCCGGTCCGCCCCAAGGGGGTCCCCCCCCCACTTTTAAAATGTTTGGACTCCCGTATTTCGGGCTACGGGCGTCCGTTTTGAGCGCCGTCTATGGAAACGCGGAGCTCATGTCAAGACGAAGTTTTTGAGATGGTTTTGGGAATTTTTATTTCCCAAAAGGAGGGGTCTCGGAGGTGCGACGCGTCTTTAAGTGAATTGGCATTTTTCTGGGGGTATTGTTTTGGACGGCGCGGACGCGTCCGATGTCCGTTTTGAGCGTCATCAGCGGTGTTGGGACCCTGGCGTCGGGGCGAAGCTTTCCATTGTGGTTTCGGGCGTTGAAGCCAAAGTTGAGGCGTGGGCCCCATGGCCCGTCTTTTGAGTTGCGAGCAGCGTTTAGCGACTTTCTCATCGGGCGTCCGTTCGGGGCGTGTGAGCAGTCATTTCTTGATGCTTTTACGAGGGGATTGCAATGGTGCAATTCGCCTGCCCTAATTCGGCACGATAAAGCAGGACCCGCGAGGGCCGTTTCGGGAGTTGACGGTGATTTCCAGGTTTATCACCGGGTGTCTGTTTCGGACAAGTGATTAGTTGAACTTGTGTACTTTTTCAAGAGGATCTCAACAGTGCGATCCATTCGTTGTGTTTCGGGACCGGGTTGCGGGTCCCACGAAGTACCTCTCGTGTGCGGTGCGCCGGAATGCACCTTTTTCTCCGGATATCCATTGCACTCGTATGAGTAGTGCTTTTGACGTGTTTTCCCGAGGGGATCGCATTAGTGCAATGCGCCCAACTGTTTTCGGGGCCGAGGCTCGGGATCACGGGACGTCGTTCGGGCATGAGGCGGTGTTGGTGACTTTTCCGTCGGATATCCGTTTGAGGTGAGTAAGTAGTCTATCTCGCATGTTTTTCTGTGAGGATTACAACGGTGCGATCTGTTTGGTTGTGCAAAGCCTCTTGTGCGATCTTATTAAATGTGTAAATATGAAAGGTGCCCCGGTGGTGATTCTTCTACCGTGTTTGTAGCGGACCTTTGGCGTGTGATCGCGTGCACTCTTGGGAGAGTGATGTAAATGATTCATGAGATGTGGTTGGTCGTGCCTGAGCCTTTGAGGTGGATTTATTACGTCACGCCTTCACGTTGATGTTGGGTGTCGTGTGCACGATAGCCCTTGGGCTGAAAATGAGGTATACTCTGGGAGCATACGGGAGCGCTTGGAGGTACGTGTGGTTTGTACCTGAGACTGTTTGTGCGCTTGGTTGGGGATTGACTTGGGGCCACACGTCGTGTGGGCCCCATGTGCACTTTGTGTTCTATTTTGCATACCTTTGACCTCTCGCGACGTAGAGGGTCCCTCAGTTCTCGTTTTTTGACTAGCGGGGTTGAGTTTTTCCTTCAGCTCTGTGCTCGATGGTTTAGAGCAGCAGGGTTGAGTGGTTTCCCCTGGTCTTGTTCCAGAGTCAGATGGTTTCACGATACCCACTCTGTGTTCAGTTGGCCAGTGTTGTATCATCCAGTAGAGATGGACAGAGCAGTTCTGGGTTTACCCTCCAGCAAGGCTGGGCAGTGGGTTACTCATCGATTTCTCAGGGTTTACCCTCTAGCAGAGACTAGGTAGTGGGTCACCCGACGAATCTTGGGGGTTTACCCTCCAGCAGGGCTGGGAATCGGGTCACCCGTCGTATTCTTCCAGGTCTACCCTCCAGCAGGTCTGGGAAGTGGGTCGTCTGTCTACTTGTTCAGGGTCTACCCTCCAGCAGGGCTGGGCAGTGGGTCGTCTGTCGTCTTGTTCCGGGTTTACCCTCCAGCAGGGCTGGGCAGTGGGTCACCCGTCGACCTCTTCCAGGTCTACCCTCCAGTAAGGATGGGCAGTGGGTCGCCTGACGACTTATTCCAGGTCTACCCTCTAGCAGGGTTGGGCAGTGGGTCACCTGATGATGTATTATGGTTTACCCTCCAGCAGGGCTGGGCAGTGGGTCACCCGATATCATTTTATGAATTACCTTCTAGTAGGGATGGGAAGTGGGACACCTGTTGGAATTCTAGACTCAGTCCTTTCTACAAGACTAGTCTGTGTCTTTGATCTGTGATCACCGAAGCGGGATCCTTGGTTGTACGGGTCGGTGATGGAACGACTTTGACTTTTAGGAGACCTCTCGACTGCGGGGTAGTGACGAGGTGTGGTTGACTTTCCCCAGAACTCTCAAATACGAGGGGAACTTTCCCCCACCGAGACGCGTCCTTGTGACGTGACCTAAAACGATGCGGGCGATTCAGTGTCGCCCAAAGCGGATAGTGTCGAGGTGCGGTGGTTTGAGCCCCTTGACTTGTAGTTCGGGGCAGACGTGCGGGATGCTGGGCATCGATGATGGTGTTACTTCTGGGACTATTGGCGACTCACTTTCTTGGGCTGAGCTACGGGACGGAGATCCCTTTATGGTCTTGTTCGGCCTTCTTGATAGATCATATGAATATGTATATACCTTGTTCCAGTACCCACTTCTTGGGCTTGGTTACTCTCCCTCCAGGAGAGGCGAAGACACGCGGGGTATTCCACGTGCTTTACGTGTCTAGCTTCTCGTGGTGAGACGAGTCTACTCTCCTACCATAGGTAGAAAAGACTCGAAGAGAAGTTCATCTTCTCACCGTTTCCATCTCCTTGTGTCTGGATGAGTCTACCTCCTTTCTTTTGTTGGGTTGAGCTGGACTCTCTACTGGTATTCTACTGCACTCTCTGTTGTATTCCTTTACTTTTCCTGTTCGCTCTACTGCTCACCCTTCGGTACCTCCTTTGTTGATCCCTCGAGCCTTCGGGGTATCCTACTGAGTATTTTTATACTCACCCCTACTTGGTCTTTGCTCGCACTTGGTGTGCCCTTACAGACGACAGACAGGTTGGACGTGACGTCAGAGGAGCTTAGGAGCTGGGAGCTTGGACCGCGTGTGGTGGTCGTTGTCGGGTTCTAGGTGTGGGACCCTCCCAGCTATTTACTGTTGTTTACCTGTTGTCGGGTTGTGTCACTTTTCTGGTTGGGCGCGTGTTTTTTCCCTTTTCTTTTTCAGTTACCTTCATCTTGTACTTTGTACTTTTAGAGGTCGATGCACATTGTGGTTTATTTATAGCAGTTGCCCTTTTCTTTACTTTGCTTCCCTTTTTACTCTGCACTTTTGCATTGAGTGTGCTGCGTGTGTTTGTGTACAGGTACTTAGGCAAAGGCCTCCCCAAGTTATTGTGCCTTTGGCATTGGTCACTATCCCCTGGCCTATGGAGGTGGGCTTGGGGTAGTTGTGGCTCGAGCCCGGGTAGGGTCAGGTCGTGACAACTTAATCATAAACAATCTCGATAATCAATGATGTTGTAATATAAATTACTTACCACTTTGGTAACTTTAGAATAAAAACCTCGTGAAAGAGAGAAAATTATATGTATGTGTAAATCCCCATAATTATAATCATAAGTTTCATAAAATAAATTCATGGATAATATATACACCACACAAAGGAAGCAAGTGGTGAATATGGAATATGTCTCACAGAAATAAAATTGAGATGAGAAACCCTTACCTTAAGTTAAAATTACTTTGAAGGTAATATAAACTATTATATAATAAATTTAAATTTCTTATAATTATATAAAAATAATGTACAAACTTATAATATCTTATATTATGCACTTATAACATTTCAAAACCCATTTATTAATAATTCCCTATTAAAATCGTCATTTTCGGGTGTTAACTGTTTCGTTTTTCATGAGATTTTTGGTTTTATAGTTTTAATAATTATACTTTGATATTGGTTAAATAATATACATAATGTTAATAATAATATAAAATAATTTATATTCATTATATTTATATTTATAGTCATCCAAAAAAGGTATTGATATAAAAATGAATTGCATTGTTCATGGAGACGGTAGGTCGTACGTACGCATGAACGTTGTTTTCACTTTTCAATGAATGAAACAAAAGAAAGGTAAATAAAAATTCACATTTAAATAATTATTATTATATCATATATATCATATATATCCATTAAATTTATCCTTATTAGCATCAATTTAAAGAGTAAATGAAAAACAAATCACTTCGCTTCATGGTGGTGGTGGTCTTCACGTACGTACGAGCGACATTATTATTTTCCAAAAGATTAGAAGTAAAGAAGGTAGATATGATATTATAATTATATAAGTATTATTATTTTATAAATATAATTTATAAAACATTAAACTCATAATAATAACCATCTATGAAAGATGGTTATGAAGAATGAATTATATCTCTACGTAGAGGTGGTAGTCCACACATACGCACGAGTGATACTTTCACTTCTCATTTGATGGAATAGAGGGTGTATATTGGTGGTTACATAATCATAATAAAATTTAATTATATTTAATATATTTAATTTGTTACTTTATTATGAATAAAATATATTTAGAGTAGTTAGAATAAGAATTAAATTGAAAGAGGTTGAGTAAGATGATTACCTCTTCAGTAGGCCTCTTTTAGATCCTTTCTTAAGGACCCTTGGAATGGTATTTTAAGAACAAAAAAACTATAATTAATGAATATGTGAGTTAATAATATAATTTTATTGTTTTTTTCAATGTATATGGATAAAAGTAGTGTAAATAAGAGAAAGGATGGGTGTCCGTTTATAAGTGGAGGAGATGACACACTTGGAATTTCTTAAAATAATAAAATACAATAAAGTTACACTTAAGAAAAATTATTCAAAATTGAAATACATTTTAAGGATTTATAGGATTAAGTATAATATTTCAATAAAATAGTATATATACAATTTTAATTGGCAACTTACCCTTATATCTTGGTTTAACCCCCTAGTAGACCCATTTTAGACTTAATCATGGTGATACATTTTTATTGTTTTTACTATTAATTATGACCAAAAATTAAAGTGAACTCATTAAAAAAGTTGTAAATTATGATTTAAAATATGTAATTCATTTTATTAAATTCAATTCATATAATTTTTAGAATTAAATTTAAAATTAAACCTTCAAAACATGATAGAAATCGGTTTTCCAAAAAAAATATTTAGTATAGAAAGTTTTTGTATAAAAATTTGACATAAAATTGATTTAAATGATATAAATTAGATTAGTAATAATAAAATTAAACTAGTGATACTTTTAAATCATTTTAAAAATATATATATAACTTTGTAAATTCTTTAAATGAAAAGGCAGTTTTAAATAAAAATTAATATTTTTCATTATTCATAAAAAACAATATTTTCAGAAAATCCTCAAAAATTTACTCTAAGATAATTTTTACCTGATGATTTCAAAAATAAAGTTTCTAAAATTGGTATAAATTAATTATATTATTTTCTCATAAAAATAAATAAAAACCATTTTTGAGGAAAAATGTATTTATAAAGAATTTACTAAAAATTGAGAACTTATTTATCAATATATTTGATTTATATAAAATAATTATAAATAATTTTTTAAATTTGGTTATTCATATTCATTCATACAATTTAACCTCTAGGTTTTAATAGTATACTTCATCATGGTTCATTTATACTAGGGTTTGCATGTATCACAATCCATTGAAGAAATTAAAATTATTTAAAGAGTAATATATCATAAAATCTTAGGGTTTTACATTACTGATTCCAAAGGAATGGTTTTAGTAGAATGTAAGGTCTATATTTCAAAGTTTGACAGTTTAAACTTTGAATTATGAAGAATATATATTAAGTATTATATGCATCATAAGGAACTTGAGCTAAGTATGGAAAATTTTGCTCAAATAGAAAACCAAAGTCAAAGGGAAGGAAATGAGAAAAGAGAGAATAGGAAAGGGAAATTAGTAATTTCTAGACCCATATGTTAGTATTGTGGGAAAAATAAAACTTAAATAAATATTTCAGAGATGGAAGGGTAAATTCTGGAAAGAATACTTCTGGAATAACTTTTACAAATATCATAGTTGAAGGGGAAAGTAATTTATTCGTAAGTATATTCAATCCATTGGAATCATGTAGAATTGATTTTTGGGGTTCATTTAACTTAACAAATGAGAGGGGATCACATATAATAACATTTTTGTATGATTCATAAAGGTACATATTATGGATGATGAAACTCTTGAGATAGTTATGATAAGTGATTTGAATTTCTGAAAAAGGAGTAGATACTTGCTGGAGTTGTGAGGGGTGTGACACATATCAGGGTTAAGAAATAATCTTATCATTGTAAGTTAATTAGATAATGCATGTTTCTATATAATTTTTGAGTAAGTAATGTGGAAGATAACATGTGGTTCCGTGGTGGTGGCCAAAGGTACAAAGGATGAAACATTGTATCTTACCAGGTGTCAAAAAGACACAACACTTTACAAAACAAAAATTTATAGAATGTCAAAGTTGTGGAATGATCACCTAGGAAACTTGTGTGAGAAAGGAATAACACCAAAGAATCAGAAGTTAGAGTTTGTACATATGGATATATGGGGTCTAGAACTAGTTTCATCTCAAAAAGGGTTACAATATTTTATTACCTTCATCGTTGATATAGAACAAAAATTTTGGGTCTTATTTCTCAAGAAAATTTCTAAGGTATTAAATATTTGTTTGATGGAGACCCATAGTGTAAATATTGTATAGTTTAAATCTTAAGTTATTAAGATCCTATAATGGTGGGGAATATAGAAGCAAAGAGTAATTGAGATTTTGCTGGAGGAAAGGAATTCATTTTGAGAAGATGGTTCCTAGAACACTAGAACATGATGTTGTGGTAGAGTGGATGAATCAAAAAATATGTGATAGAAACCATGATAATTCATTCTAGGTTTCCTAAGGTAATTTGGGTTAAAACTATGAATTGTATTACATACCTAATGGAAAAAATTCCTCCCACTTCACTATGGAAACAACTTATAAAATATTTTTAGCCAAAAATAAAGGTTGATGTGTCCCACCTAAATGTATTTGAATTTATTATCTATATCCATGTTTATATTATAGAAAGGTAAAAATTATAAGTAAAGTCCCAAACATGTTTCTTTATGAGGTATGATAATGAAGACTTTGGATTTAGGCTATAGAATAAGGACCACCAGAAGGTAATTGGAATTTGAAATGTTCACTTAAATAAATGGATCATGTGAAAGGATTGAATCTTTGTGGAATATAGAATTGATAATAATGAATCATAAAATAATTCAAAGGTTAATTAAAATGGAAGTATGGAAAGTCCAGAAAGTTTAGGAATCACTCAAGTTCTAGAAGAACCTGAAAATTGGGAAGGTGGAGTTTCAGATGGAGTTTGGATTTTAGAAGTTCATCCAAGGTAAGAAATAATAGAATGATCAAGGTCTATAGAGGTTCAAGGAATTTTTTTGGAAGAATAAGATACAAAAGAATCACAACCTTAGGATTTGAGGTGTTATACCAAAGTTATTAGCCTAGTTAAAATATTTGGATCTAACTTTCACCATCATGTTCTTATAGATAAAGGATAACTAAAAATCCAAAAGGAGGTTTAAGTACTTATTGATTCAAAATATTGGGATTTAGTAATGAAGGAGGTGATAGACTCCTTATATTCTTCTAAAACACAAGAGTTTTTAGAAATTCAAATTGGAAAGAAGGAACTGTAGAATAAATGGGTCTACTAGTTAAAGTAATAAGTGGATGGTAATAATTAGTATAAGTAAATATTAGTTGTGAAGGGATTTTAACAAATGGGAAAGGGTATACTTTAGTGAAATCTTCTCGCTAGTTTTCCAGCACACAAAAAATTGGATGGTGCTTGGAATGGTTGTGGAAGAAGTTTAACATATTGAATAATTAGATGTGAAGTTGAATTTACTTCATAGATATTTAAAGGAGGAAATTTATATAGAGATACTAGAAGTATTTGAAGAATCCAAAAAAACAAGTGTTCAAGCTCAAACAGAGTTTTTATGGGATAAAGCTAGAACCCATGTAATTAAACCAGAAGTTTGATTCTTTTATGGAATAGAAAGTGCTCATTTAGTGTAATGTGGATCATTGCTACTATGGGAAGGTTTTTAATGATAAGATCTTCATCATAATTATGTTTCATGTAGATTACATGCTCTTGGTTGGACCAAATAAAAAATATATTGAATATATAAAGGCTAAGTAATTCATAAGGTTCAAGATGAAGGATCTTGATGAAGCTAAATAGATTTTAGGGATAAGTATCTAAAGGGGAAAAAAGCATGAAACATTTTTGTTCTATTAGTATGAGTACAACATGAAGATATTAGAGAGATTTAGAATTTATAGATTCAAGAATGTATTATACATGGGAAAAGTTCTTTATACATCACTAGTAGTAAGTTTAATGTATCCCATGATTTTTACAATGTCAAGAATTTATTAAGTACAGGGGGTAGTTAGTGGGTTAATGGAAAATCTAGGAAAGGATCACTATGAAGTGGTGAATTGGATTCTATGTAACCTTAAATGTTTAGAATCATTGGACTTATGTTCCATAACAGACGATCCATTACAACGGTATATTGATGTGGAATTTATAGGATATTCAAACAAATAGATAAGTACCATGAGATTTTTATTTACCTATAGTTTAATTTCCATAATTCGGATGTTTAGACTCTAATTAGTAGTTACACTATCAACCATAAACGTATAATACATTTTCACAATATAAGCATGGAAAGAGATTATATGGTTAAAAATTTTGTCAAAGGAACTCAAAATGAAGTATGGGAACAAAAAATTATTTTTTGATAGTCATAGTGTGATCTTTCTTACAAAAAATTTAGTGTTTTACATAAGGAAAAAACACATTCTATAAAAATATCACTTTATCTAGAAGATTGTGGAGGAAGGAGTGTTAGAGTTATGGAAGGATGAAGGTAGTAAAAATTTGGTTAATATGATAATGAAGGGTATAATATGAAAAATTATGAGGAAGAGTTGTGACTCAATGGGACTTGGTTAACTAGTAAGAAAAGGATGAAGACTAACTAACTATTTCTATGAGATAAAAGAAGGATAAAAATGGAAAGTGATCTAAATGACTTAGTGGTGAAGATGAGAATACAATTTTCAAGTGGGAGATTGTTAGGTTGTTGTGATAAATGTTTTTTGGTAAAGGATTTATATCTTACAAAAGGATTATTTTTTGAGGATATATTCTATAACTAGATGAATGAATTATTTTAAAAACAAGGAATTCTAAAAGTAGAAGTTGAAGTGGAAGAAAAGGATGGAGCGGTGAAAACAACTAGATCTAGATGTCTGATGTATGGAAGAAGGATATAAATTATGTAGGATTAAATCTAAATTTATATAAAAAATGATATGTAATATTATCAAAGAGTGATTTGTAAGAGTAAATGAAATAGATTTTATTATTCATTCAGCATTGGAAGTTAATATGTTTCTTCATTCCAGTGTTCTTGAATAAATGAAGTGATGCTCAAGAAGATCACAATGTGATGGAATTCATTTGTAAAGATAGATAGGTGGTGGAACCAAGGTCAACCAATTAGACTAGTATATAAATTTGAATATTGGTATCACTTCACTACTACAAAATATGATTTTAACAGTGCTAAAAATGGCCTTTATTAGAGCTAGAGAAGCATTGACTACTAGAGAGAGATTAAAAGCTGAAGCCTTTTATCAACAATTTTAGAAGAACTAATAAAGGGGCATATTGTAGTGTGATGTTATAGCACACTACAACACCAATGAAGTGTGTTGTAACAGCACACCACATCATAAAAAACACCACTAAATCATCAAAATCAAGTAATAATACATAATTTAAATGAAGATAAAACATTCTAGGCTCATTTGCTCGATTTTGGTGATGTGATGCATGTTTTAAACTAAAATGATACACACACACATATATATATATTGAAAAAGAAAACTTGGAGTCATAATGGTCACATCATGCATCAGATTAAGGTGAAACTGATTCTTTCATGTCTCAAATGACTTATGGATCATTTTCCTAAAGTATCGAAGAAATCCTAATGTGTTTTATCGGTTTTGAGTACATTGCTTGTTTTTTTACTAAAATGTCATTTTAAACTAGAAACACACACTTTGACTCATACTGTTCATATCATGTGGTGGTTTGACATGATATTGATTCCTACATATCATAAATGACTTATGAATCATTTTTATAAATTATAATGACAATTCGAGCATGTTTTCTTGGTTTTTAGTGAGTGTCACTTTTTAAACTAAAATGTTGATTTTAAACTGACAACAAACACATTGAGTCATACCAGACACATCATGTATTAGATTATGGTGAGACTAATTCCTACACATCAAAAATGACTTGTGGATCATTTTACTAAAGTATCAAAACAATTTGAATGTGTTCTCTCAGTTTTGAGTAGGTGGGTTGTCCTTTTTACTAAAATTGATGTTGATTTTAAATAAAAAGATGAACTTGAAGTCATATCGGTCACAAAATGAATTAGATTGATGTGTGGATCATTATTACATGTCCCAAATGGATTATGGATCATTTTCATTAAGTATAAAAACAATCCAAATGTGTTTACTCAGTTTTGAGTATGTCACTTATCTTTTTTACTAAAATGTCATTTTAAACCAGAAACACACAATTTGAATCATACCGATCACATCATGTATCATTTTGACATGAGACTAATTACTACACATAAAAAATTAATTATGAATCAATGTAATAAATTATCAATAAAATCCAAGCATGTTTTCTCGATTTTCAATGAGTGACATTTTTTGAAGTAAACTGTCAATTTTAAACTAATAATAGACACATTGAGTCATGTCGGGCACATCGTGTATCGGATTGAGGTTTGTATGATTCCTAAATAAATGAATTATGAATGGTTTTTATAAAGTAACAAAATAATATTAATGCGTTTTCTTGTTTTTGAGTAGGTCAGTTGTCATTTTTACTAAAATTGATGTTAATTTTAAATAAAAAGACACACTTGGAGTCATATTGGTCACACCATGTGTCAAATTGAGGTGAGACTAATTATTACACTTCCCAAATGTATTATGGGTTTTTTCATAAAGTATAAAAACAATCCAAATGCATTTACTTGGTTTTCAGTACGCCACTTGTCTCTTTTACTAAAAAGTCATTTTAAACTAGAAACACAAACTCTGACTCATAAAAATCACATAGTGTATCAATTTGATGCGAGACTAATTCCTAAACATAAAAAATGAATTATGAATAAATTTACTAAATTATCAAGAAAATACAAATTTGTTTTATTGGTTTTCAGTGAGTGATATTTTTTGAACTAAACTATCGATTTTAAAATGATGAAGGACACATTGAGTCATACAGGGAACATCGTGTATCAGATTGAGGTGTGTCTGATTACTACACATAAAAAATGAATTATGGATCATTTAACTAAATTATAAAAACAATATAAATGTATTTTATTAGTTTTGAGTAGGTCAGTTTTCCTTTTTATTAAAATTGATGTCAATTTTAAATAAAAAGATGCACTTGGGGTCATATCGGTCACACCATGCATCAGATTGAGGTTCAGCTAATTCCTACATGTCCCAAATGGATTATGGATCATTTTTATAAAGTATAAAAGCAATATTAATGCGTTTTATTTGTTTTGATTAGGTTAGTTGTCCTTTTTATTAAAATTAATGTCATTTTTAAATAAAAAAACGCACTTTGAGTCATACCTGTTACATTGTGCGTCGGATTGAGGTGCAGCTAATTCATACACGTATAAAATAAATTATGTATTATTTTAATAAAGTATAAAAATAATCTTAATGTGTTTTCTTGGTTTTGAGTATGTCACTTATTTTTTTTACTAAAATGCCATTTTTAACTAAAAACACACACTTTAACCTATACTGATCACATCATGTATCGGCTCGATGTGAGATTTATTGCTACATGTCAAAAATGACTTATGAATTGATTTCCTAAATTATCAAGAAAATACAAGTGTGTTATCTTTGTTTTCAATGAGTGACATTTTTTGAACAAAACTGTCAATTTTAAACTAATAACAAATACATTGAGTCATAGTAGTCACACTGTGAATCAAATTGAGGTGAGAATGATTCCTACATATCCCAAATGACTTATGGATGGTTTCCCCAAAGTATCAAAATAATCTGAATATGTTTTCTTAGTTTTGTGTATGTCAGTTGTCAATTTTACTAAAATTCATGTCAATTTTAAATAAAAAGAAGCACTTTGAGTCATACCCGTCACACCGTGTGTTGAATTGGGGTTCAGTTGATTCTTACACATCCCAAAGTCTCAAAACAATCCTAACTGAAAATGTAACCATGTTTCCATTATCTTTCTATGTCAAACTACCAAAACTTCATATTTACTCGATGTTCTTAGCGAATTTTTTTATCTTTGTTGAAAATCAAAAGATAAGAAGAAGCTCATGTGCCTCTTATATCATGAGAATTCACCAAAATGGGAAAATTAGCTTCTTATACTCTCTTGGTTTTCAACAATGAGAGAGGTTTTTCAGCTAATAATATCAAATCAATATACATTGTTGGTAGTTAGACAAATAAAGGCAATAAATATGGAAAACGTGGTAACATTGGTATAAATAATCATTTTATCTCTTTTATGGCTTGTTGTAGATAGTTGAAAGAAAAATATGACTTCCCAAAAGATCTATGAAAAAACTAAATAATTATTTGATGAAAATGATAAGGAAATTAAATTACAAATAGTAGATAAAATGATGAAAAAAATAATTAAATAAGTAATAGGAATTTACCATTTCCTAATGGTTGTATGCATTCTTGATGAATTTACTTGTTGTCATTATCTTAGTTGAAGGATAGATTTCTGATCCCACATGACTATGAGAAGCTTCGAACAAACCACCCCAACTCAAATAAAAGAATCCACTTGTACAAGAAAACAATATTATACAAGTAATACTGAAAAGAAATAAATTAAACATGAATATGAAATAATACATTAATTATATGGATAATGATTTTATTGTGCAAATATTGTTGACCACAGGGATATGCTGACGGTAAAGCAAGAATGATGATAGAAAAATGAAAATAGATCTCTCCAAACAATCAATCAACAAGTGAGGAGGATGAGGAGAAAATAAGATACATTCGATTGAAGCTTTGAATTGTCTGAGATAAAGTAAACATATCCTATTGGGTTCATAAAATATTCATGTTGTATAATAAATAAATAAATGCACATAATATATTCATTATCAAAGGTGAATACCTCCGATTTGTGAGAATTACATGGATGGTAATTAGAGATTCCTAAGGGTGGAACTAAAAGGCAGTGTTAAAGAATGATCTGTTTTTAGATGGATTAAAGTATAATATACATAGTGTTTATTAGATGTGTGATGAAATAAATTAATTGATTTTTAAGAAGTATTAATGAGTGGGTTATCATTTCAAATGTTACTATATTTTTATCAACTGTAAGAAATACAAGAAAGGATGAAATTAATGAATAAAATGTCATTGGTGATCGGAAAGTTTCGTTGAAAACTCAAAGGAGTAAGGTTCTATAAAAAACCTCATTTTTTCCAAGTAGAGCCTAAATAATTTAGAGAGGATGACAAGGATGATAATTGGATCAAATCTATGCATGAGGAGCTTGATCCGAATAAGAACAATGTGAAATGAGGAGCTTAATCCGAATAATAATAATAAAGGCTTCTTATGGATCAATTTTTTGCATATGTTGTTCCAAAAAATGTCCATTAGTTTAAAAATACATGAGTTTTTTAGTGAAATTTTTGTCCTAATTCTGTAAAACTCTTAATGTAAAAGATCATGGTAATATATTGTAATGAAACATTTTTTATGTTATATAATTGAGATGTTCACATTTTTGGGTCATCATATTACCACTATAAGGACATAAAAAATGTATTTAAGTTTTTATAGTAAACCATAAAATTCAATAGAATTAAGAATCCACAATGAACGTATCATATCATTAAATTATTAATTAAAAAATAATAAAGTTGACTTAAAGTGGGATTCTAAAGGTGTAATGATTTTATCCATGAAAAATAATTTTTATTTCAAAAAAAAATAGATTCTATTAAAACTTATTTATTAAATTTACATCAACCAATGTCAATATTTTATTTTATCAAAATTGGTTAAATCTAGTGGTAAAAGATTAATTATTGAATGATTTAAAATATTCATTAAAATTTAAATAATAGAAAACTTTTCTCGTTAAATAAGTTACTTTTCAAAGAAAATATCAAATTTTGAAAAAAAATTATCAATCCTAAAGGATTGAGAATAATAAATTCTATCAACAATGTACTCTTCTTTTGCACTACATAAAGAAACAATATTTTGTTTCTTAAAACACCATGATGCTGAGGTTTTTCCTAGAAAATGACTCATTCCAATTTTTTATTTTCTGACTATATTTCAACAACCAAAATCAAAATATCAATTACATTTTATCTCAAAATCATTTTTTCCTACATAATATAGTCCTAGGATTATAGAACCTTAAACATCTTTGATTTTTATTTTTATAGCATTCAAGTCATATTATTTAAATTCAAATTGAAATATTTCAAAAATAAAAACTGAAAAAAAATTTATTTTTTCAAGAAGATGTTAAATAAATAAGACAACAAATCAATTGGATAAATATTTTTTGGTAAAGGATGTATATCTTCCAAAAGGCTAATTTTTGGAGGATATATTATAGAACAAGATGAATGAATTATTTTTTGATAGTCATAGTGTGATCTGTCTTACAACAAATTTAGTGTTTTACACAAGGAACATTATACTAAAATATTACTTTATCTATAAGCTTGTAGAGGAAGGAGTGCTGGAGTTATGGAAGACTAAAGGTAGTCAGAATCTGGTTAATATGATAATGAAGGGTATAGTATGGGAAAGTATGAGGAATAGTTGTTCCTCAATGGGACTTGGTCAACTATGAAGAAAGGGATAAAGACTAACTAACCATTTCTATGAGATAAAGGAAGGAGAAAAATGGCAAGTGATCTAAAGGACTTAGTGGTGAAGTTGAGAATACAATTTTCAAGTGGGAGATTTTTAGGTTGTTGTGATAAATGTTTTTTGGTAAATGATTTATATCTTCCAAAAGGATTATTTTTAGAGGATATATTCTAGAACTAGATGAATGAATTATTTTAGAACCAAGGAATTCTAAAAGTAGAAGTTTAAGTGGAAGAAAAATATGGAGCGGTGATAACAACTAGATCCAGATGATTGATGTACATAAGAAGGAGATGGATTATGTTGGATTAAATCTAAATTTATATAAAAAAATGATATGTAAGATTCTAAAAGAGTGATTTGTAAGAGTAAATGAAATAGATTGTATTATTCATTAGGTATTGGATGTTAATGTGTTTCTTCATTTGAGTGTTCTTGACTAAACAGAGTGATTCTCAGTGTTGGACTCCTCATGTATTAATCATGTTTTAATGATAAAAAATATTATTTAATCATGTGCTAATGATTCCAAATCATATTCAACCTAGTTAATTTCTATACATTATATCCAATCATGTGTATTTATGTTTAAAGTTTTCTCATGATTTAAGAAGAACCATGAAATATCTTAATTGCTCTATTTTTTAATTTACCTACTTTATACTATCTTTTATTTATTCTCAAAATACCTTCTTTAACAAATGCTTAAGTTTAATACTTTTTATTATCATCTTTATTTAAGTCTTCACATAGTTACTTTGGAAAGTCTAAGACGCCGTGAGTCTACCACTAGATATGTATTTCTAGCACCGTGAAGCCAGACATTGTGAATAAGACATCGTGAAACCAGACACCATAAGCCAGACACTGTGAAACAAGACACTGTGAAGCCAGACACTGTGAAACAAGACACCGTGAAGCCAAAAATAGTGAACAAGACACCATGAAGCTAGACACCGTAAATGAGACACCACGAACAAGACACTGTGACCATGAGACACCATGACACTCAGACACTATGATCAACCTAGACATCGTGTGAAGGAGACACTGTTTCCATGAATTATTGTGACACCATTTCTTAAACTATGTTGATATCTTTCAATTTAATCTCCAACGGTCATATTTTATGCTTTTAATGCAACTGCTATTAATTAATGTGGGTTGTTGGCATGTCAGGGAACCGTACCTCATACGTGTAGAAGGTAATCATTCCCATTGCTGGACAAAAGGATAAATAAAAGGAATATAGAGTTTCTACAAAATAGATATACATAGATATACACAAAGTCATACACAGATACATATACGTAAGGAAGAAGAAGAGATACACATGTACATGTAGAGAATAACACACAAAGAACTCGAAGAACATTTATACACATCAAGAACAGAAGTTCAAAGAGGAGGTTCAAGCGCCACTTGGAATACTCTCACATTCAAGCTGAACACCTATACTGGAAGTGAAGAAACAAAACCATGACACTCTTTTTTCCACACAACTTCCATAGAAGGAATAAAAGCTTCATCTGTTTCAATCCAAAGGAGTCCAGAGCTGCATTAACATCACACAAGAGCATTCTAAACTCATTTCTATATTCTTGATCTACTGTGATCATCCTTTTCTTTACATTACAAGCAGTGCATGCTTCTGCCTGTTTTGACACACCATGACTCCTAAGCTGAACTGGAGGATACTGAAATCCTCACACTAAACTCTTTACACCTTTGTGTATCCCATGTAGAACTTTGGTAGAGGTCTGAGAACCTGGACAGCCTGTGTGTTATTACTATTGCTTTCCCACATAGAACTGTGGTAGAGGTCTGAGGACCTGGACAGTATGAGCACTATTGTAACCCCGATCTAGGGTGTGGATCATAGTTTTATATAAACTATTTGAGAGGACTAAGTCTCAGCTTGAGACTGAACCTCTTGGTTAACACTACTGTGCATCTTATTTTAGTTTAAACTGTTTTACAATATTCTGCTGCTATTTACTTTGAAACTCAAATCTATTTTAAAGTAACTCTGATAGTTGAACTAGAAAGTGTTTGTAATTATTGTGAACCAGTAATTTAGTTTCAAAAGCTAACTTAATCTTCATATTAAGTTAAATGAGAAATAATCAATCTTTGAGAAACTAATTGAACATTTACAATATTTATAAATTCACTATAGTTTAACTTGTTTTATGATTTGGGGGATTTTAATACAAATATTTTAAACAGAAATTTTTAATTGGAACTCAATTCACCCCCTCTTTAGTATCCACTCCTAACAACATTTGGTATTAGAGGATTTGATAAAAGGTTTTCAAAACACTCTGTTTGTGAAAAGTTTTCAACTGTGATTTTAGTTGTATCTTAAAGATCTTAAAATTTATGTTAATTATAATTTTTTATATCTTTATATAACTTAGGTATTATGGATAACAGATTAGAAGGTGTAGCTACCAACAATCCACCCTTTTTTAATGGTGTTAATTATGCCCAATTGAAAATCAAAATGAAAATTCATCTAGAGAGTATGGGATTTGACATCTGGACTACCATAGAGACTCAGTATAAGATTCTAGAGACTGTTAGAACTACTTGGGATAAACCTACTAAAGTTGCTTACAATAATAAATGTAAAGAAATGAATACCATGTATTGTGCTTTAGGAGTTGAAGAATTTAATCGAATATCTACTTGTAAGACTGCTTATGAAATATGGGATACCCTGGCTATTTCCCATGAGGGAACAACCAATGTTAAAGAAATGAGACTAAACACATACACTATTAAGTATGGTAATTTTAAAATGAAAACTGATGAATCTATTTCTGATATGTATCTTAGGTTTAATGAGATAGTTAATACAATGAGCTCACTAGGAAAAGTTGTTCCAGCAAAGGATCAAA
The DNA here is from genome assembly GCA_963277665.1 of Viscum album. Classification (NCBI taxonomy): domain Eukaryota; kingdom Viridiplantae; phylum Streptophyta; class Magnoliopsida; order Santalales; family Viscaceae; genus Viscum; species Viscum album. The sequence goes on from OY728137.1 coordinate 1,657,617,084, forward strand.
TCATGAGGATACTAAGATACCTACCAGACAGATGGAGAGGAACCTCTGTCTATATACAATAATCATTTGACATTGGAAAGCTACTTGTCAAGGAGCTGATTGGTAAGTTGATGATGTATGAAGAAGAGATGAAGGTAAACAAAGAAGAAGATGATGAACCAAGAAATAAATCAGTAGCCTTCAAGACCTTCGCTTCAAAAATCAAGGACAAAGAGAAAATTCAAGCTGCAAGTGATAGTTCAAGTAGTGAAGAAAGTGCATCTGATAGTGATGTTGAAATAGCTCAGATAGCTAGAAGTTTTAAGAAGTTTTATAGGAAAAATAAGTTTTTCAAAAAATATAATTACAAGGGAAAGTATGAAAATAAAGGTCATTGGAAGAAGTATTGGAAAAGGACTGATAAAAGTGATGACATAGTCTGTTACGAATGCAAGAGGAAAGGACATGTGAAAGCCGACTGTCAAAAGTTAAAGTACAAGAAGAAATATGAGTACAAGGATAACAAATATAAAAAAAGATATGAAAGCGACCTGGAGTGCTTCATAAGACAGTTCAAGTGATTCTGATTCTAGTCAGGATTAAAAATATCAAAAATCTAATATGTGTTTTATGACAAACACATTTGAGGTAACATTGGATACTCCTGATTTAAACTCTTATTACTCTGGAGATGATTCTGATTCTGATTCTGAAAACATGTCTAGTGAAGAATTATTTGAATACTGTAACATGATAGAGGATACCTGTAATGAGATAAAAGACAAGTATAAAGCCTTAAAGAAACAGCATGCTTTAACTAGAACTACCAAATCTGCACTAGAAGTAGAAAAGGAAAAGAATGCTCAACTACTCAAAGAGAATACTGAACTGAAACTATCTAATGAGAAACTCGGGAAAGATTTAGAAAAATTTACTAATGGAAAGGACACTATTACACAAATTCTAGGAAAACAAGTAGCACCAAAGTATACTACTGGTTTAGGCTATCAGCCTGGACAGAGACAGATTACAAAAAATATATCTATTCCTAAATCTGGACAGTATGCTGCAAGTTCTAGTTCTGGAAATTCTTATGTCTCAACTAGATACTCACATAGTTATAGATCAAACAAAGTTTATCTTTAAAAATATCTTAAATCTATTGATTATATGAAAACCATTAGACAAATTTGGGTACCAAAAGTTCTGTTTTCTAACCTGTCTGGACCCAAGAAAATCTGGGTACCAAAATCATTTTCTGTCTAAATTTGTTTTATATGAAACATGCTTGAAAAGTTCCTGTAGGAAGATATGGTATTTGGACAGCGGATGTTCAAGGAATATGATAAGAGACTACTCATGATTTAAGAGCTTAATCAAAGTTGATGGAGAATATGTCACCTTTGGGGATAACTCAAAAGGAAAAATCATCAACTTAGGCCAGATTGGTAACATTGATTCAATTTTAATTTCTGAAGTTTTATTTGTTGACAGACTAAAGTATAATCTGCTAAGTATTTCTCAGTTTTTTGATAATGGTTTTAATGTTAAATTTAAAAATGATGCTTTTAATGTATTTTATTCTAATTTTTTTGGTATTTACTGCATTAAGAAATGAAAATATTTATGTTGTAAATTTGAATTCTTTAGCTAAACAAAATGTTACTTGTTTAAATGATTTTCATAAAGAATCTTGGCTATGGCACAGAATATTAGGACACTGCAATGTACACTCTCTCGGGAAAATGACTAGGAAAGGTTTAGTTAGAGACCTGCCCAAACTAGAATTCCCAACAGATAAAGTTTGTAATCCTTGTCAAAAGGGAAAACAACATAAAGTTTCTTTCAAATCAAAGAAAGAAGTTTATACTTCTCAACCTCTTGAGTTGGTTCACATGGATTTATTTGGACCATCTAGAGTTTCTAGCTTAAATGGTAAGCACTATGTCTATATCCTTGTAGATGACTTTTCTAGATACACTTGGGTATATTTTCTAGTTCACAAAAGTGAATCTTGCTCTTAATTTATTAAATACTCCAAGTCTATAGAAAACCTTAGTGGACTTAAGATTAAGACCTTGAGAAGTGATCATGGTTGTGAATTTGAAAATCATGAGTTTGAAACCTATTTATCACATAATGGCTATAGTCACAACTTATCTTCCCCTAGAACAGCTCAACAAAATGGTGTAGTAGAAAGAAGAAATAGGACTCTTCAAGAGATTTCTAGGACAATGCTCAATGAATATGATTTACCTATTTAATTTTGGGTTGAAGCTTTCAATACAACTTTTTAAATTATCAATAGAGTCTTGATTAGATCAATTCTTAAGAAGACCCCTTATGAGCTTTGGAACAATAGGAATCCTAAGGTTAATTACTTTAGAGTTTTTGGTTGCAAAGTTTTTATCATTAACACTAAAGATAATCTTGACAAATTTGCTTCCAAAAGTGATGAAGGAATTTTCCTAGGTTACTCTACAACCAGTAAATCCTATAGAGTATTCAATAAGAGAACCAAATTTGTGGAAGAATCTATACACATAAAATTTGATGAAACTAATCCACATGAACCTAAGACCCATCTTGAAAATCTTGAAGAATATATGTCCATTCTAGACCTTAATGACAAAAAAAGTGAACATGTTGTTAATACAACCCGTTCTGGAAATTTTTCAGAACCTGCTTTTGTAGAACCCAAACCTGTAATTGAACCTAAAATTTCTAGCCCTATCTTTTCTAGACTAACTAGGACTTTTAAAAATCATACTTTAGATATTGTAGTAGGATATTTATATAGAGGGACACAAACTAGAGCTTCTTTGAGAAACCAGGTTGAACATCAAGCTTTTATTTCGTATCTTGAACCTAAAAATATCAATGATGCAATCAATGATGAATTTTGGGTGATGGATATTAAAGAATAATTGAATAAATTTGAAAGAAAAAAAGTTTGGAAACTTGTTGACAAACCTAAGGACACTTTGACCATAGACACCAAATGGGTTATTAGGAATAAATTTGATGAAGCTGGTAACAAAGTTAGAAACAAGGCTAGACTAGTTACACAAGGCTATAGTCAAGAAGAAGAAATTGACTATGAGGAGACCATTGCACCAGTAGCTAGACTTGAAGCTATCAGAATCATGCTTGTCTATGCAACACATTTGAATTTCAAATGATATCAAATGGATGTTAAGAGTGCATTCTTAAATGGGTATATAGATGTGGATGTTTTTGTTGAAAAACCCCTAGATTTACAAAACACTCATTTTCTAAATCATATTTTTAAATTATCAAAAGCTTTATATGGTTTAAAGAAAGCTCCCTGAGCTTGGTATGACAGATTGAGTACTTTTCTTATTTCCAAAGGATTTACAAAAGGAATTGATGATCCCACTCTTTTTATAAAATGAATTTCCAATGATGTTTTAGTTATTCAAATTTATGTAGATGACATTATTTGTGGATATTTGAATAATTCTTTATGTATTGATTTTTCTAAAATGATGCAAAACGAATTTGAAATGAGTTTAATGGGAGAACTCAAATATTTTCTTGGATTTCAAGTTTTTCCAAATGAAAATGGTATTATTTTAAATCAAAGTAAATATACTAAGGATCTTCTAAAACGTTTTGGATTAGATAGCACTAAAAGTAGCGAAACTCTCATGAGTACCACTTGTAAGTTGGATCTCGATGAAGATGGAAAATCTATTGATCAAACCACATATAGAAAAATGATTGGAAGTTTACTCTACTTAACTGCTAGTTGTCCTGACATTATGTTTAGTGTGTGTATGTGTTCTCATTTTCAAGCAAATCCTAAAAAATCTCATTTAAATTTTGTAAAGAGAATTTTCAAATACCTCAAGCAAACACACAATATAGGATTGTTTTATCCTAAAGGACAATCGTTTGAATTAGTTAGTTATTCTGATGCTGACTTCAGTGGTTGTAAGTTAGATAGAAAAAGCACCTCTGGAACATGTCACCTTTTAGGCAAGTCACTAGTATCATGGTGTAGTAAGAAACGAAATTATGTTTCATTATCTACTACAGAAGCTAAACACATAGCTTTTGGCAGTTGTTGTGCACAAATTTTGTGGATTAAACACACATTACTAGATTATGTATATCAATTCAGACATGTACCTATAAATTGTGACAACACAAGTGCTATTAAAATATAAAAGAATCTTGTTTCACATTCTAGGACAAAGCATATTGATGTAATACATCACTTTTTAAGAGATTATTATCAAAAAGGTGATATCACTTTGGAATTCATTGGTATTGAATATCAACTTGCTGATATATTCACTAAACCATTAAATTCTAAGAGAATAGACTATATCATACATGAACTAGGCATGATAAATCTCAAATAGATACTTTACTAGTCATTGTTTCAAGTCTTATTGTTTGATATCTTACTGTGTTATACTTTACGGTTTCATGATTATGGTTTCTCAGTTACTGTCTCTCATGTTTACTATCTCACCGTAAAGTTTTATGTTTACAGTCTCACCGTTAGCATTTTGTACTTATGGTCTGACGTTTACTGTCTCACTGTAATGTGCACTGAAAAGTTAGTTCATGGTCTCACCATGAAACTCGTTTACTGTCTCACTGTAATGACCACTCACAGTTTCACCGTAAAAATTCTTTATTTTTTTTAAAAAATTGTATCGCGGTAATTACCCTTTTTCACCTTTTTATCTTCCTGCGTTTTTATTTTAGCGACGTTTGGTATTCATAAATGATAAAACAAAGTAAGTATCACTCGCTTCTTCACTCGGGGTTTCTTCTACCTACTCTTTTCAAACCCTTCTTCATTCCTACAACCCTTCTCTTGCTCGAACCTTTAGTGAATGCCAAGAATAAAACATCTATTATCATCGACACCTAAGAAGCGTAGCTCGAAGAAGAAGAAGATTGCACCAAAGCTGACACCTGAAGGACCTTTAAATCTGAATATGGTAAACCGCGTTGTTATACCTGAAAAAGATATTTTCCCCAAATGGTTCTGACTAGTAAGTCTCTGGTGTTGAAAGTATTAGAACAACAAGGCTGGTTAGAATGGTTCTCGAAGGAGGATAGACCTGTCTATCCTAGGTTAGTAGCTCAGTTTTACCAATATGTACAATTCTCATTTGATTCTGGTGAGAGTTTTGTTGTGAGGAGCTGGGTAAATGGTTAAAGATGCTCTTTCTCTTCGAGGTTATGGGTTGCATGCCTTAGGATAACTCATGAAGGCATATGTGAGGATTATCAGAGAGGACCTCCATCTACAACTGATTTCTTTGATCTAAAAGATGACCTTAAAACCCTAACTAGAAATGGCACCCATAGGAGAGCCATTGCTGCTGAATTAGATGGATAAACAAGGCTTCTGTTTAAGTTTTTATAGAATTTGGTCAGTCCAAGAAAAGGTGATTTTTCTGTGTTAAAATATCAAGATGTGTTTTTGATTCACCTCATGAAAAATGGGCATAATATCAACCTGTGCAAGTATATCATTCACCATATGTGTGAGTTGATCAAAGTAACATCCAAGTCAAATTCTTTGTTTTACTATCGGATAATATCAGTCACGCTTCTTGCAAAAGGTGTGGTTGGACCTAATAAGGAAGTGGTTATGGACTATGAGTATTGCCTCTCAAAAGCTACTATTAAAATAATGAAGATAAACTGGAATCCATGGAAAAAGGAATGGGTGGAAGACAATGATAAAATTTATGAGAAATTAAATCTGGTGGATTATCCCTCAAGACCAAAAGAAATCTATGGTCCTGGTTTGGAACCAGATGAGATTGTTGAGTATCTTGGAGAAGAGGAAGAAGAGGTTGAAGTGCCACCTAGGGAAGTGGTTATTGTTGAGGAAGACAGGACTATTGTTCCTCATGTAGTTCTTGAAGAAGAAATATCTGCTCCTAGGGAAGATGAAATTTTGGAAACTCAACCTGAAACTGTAATGGATTCAATTACCAAAGAACATGAAAAGCATGTCATGGAAGAACCTATAGTGGATGATCCTACAGTAGAAGAGCCTATAGTGGAAGAGCTACCTATTTTGCAAGAGGTCAATCTTGAGGAACTCCTTGTGGAATAATTTGTTCCTGAAATCATACCTTCTGCTGAAGAACGGATGGAGCTAGCTTTTCAGCCGACTAGACAAGAAATGAGTGAGGAACTCAGAGTTGAGTCTGTGGATTTAGACCAAGATCCTAGGCCTCTCAGTCCTGAGAAGGAGGCACCTGTTGAGGGGGAGAAAACCCCAAATCTTGAGTCTATTGAAGCCTCACATCCATCCGAGTCAAGTCTTGTAGAAACTCAGTATAAATTTCCCAGTTTCTATTATGTGAATGATTCTCAGCAGGTTACAGCAACCAGACTTGATGTTTCCTCCCTATTTCAGTTGAAATCAGTCTCCAATTTTGCACCTGGGAAGGATCCTGAGCATGTATCATTCCTTACTCCTGAACCCTTATCTGAACAGCCATCCTTTTTAAGTAAGGATGATCTAAAGGAATTTGGTGCTACTCTCTTATCCGGAGTTGAGAAACTCATGAATACCCAACCTCTTCCTGTGACAAATTTAAGTGAGAGAGATGATTCAATTTTATTGGAGAAAATTATCTGGAAAATAAAACCTAAGATGCTCCATGAAATTCAATAAGTGAGAGTTGAAAATAAGCTACTCAGTAATAGAGTAAAGACACTTAGAAGTATGGTTGAAGACATGCAGAGAGAGTTGCATTCGAGATCTGAATTTGTTGTTCCTCCTGTAGAACCTACTACTCATTCATTTCATTCATTTCATTCATTTCATTCATTTCATTCATTTCATTCATTTCATTCATTTCATTCATTTCATTCATTTCATTCATTTCATTCATTTCATTCATTTCATTCCTTTCATTCCTTTCATTCCTTTCATTCCTTTCATTCCTTTCATTTCATTCCTTTTATTTATTTTATTTATTTATTTTATTTATTTTATTTATTTTATTTATTTATTTTATTTATTTATTTTATTTATTTATTTATTTATTTGTGCACATGCCCATGCATGCTCATGCATGCCCATGCAATATAAATAAATTCTACGTCTGGTGAGATTTGAACCCCTAACCTCTTGCATATTTTACAAAGACTTTACCACTCCAGCAAACTCGCCATGTGGTTAATAAACAGAAATTAATATACTTATATATATTAATTGAAAAAACAAATAATACATAAATAATAGATATAAACTCGATAATAATAAATAATAAATAATAAATAATAAATAATAAATAATAAATAATAAATAATAAATAAGAAATAACGAATAATAAATAATAAATAATAAATAATAAATAATAAATAATAAATAATAAATAACGAATAATAAATAATAATAAATAAATAATAAATAATAAATAATAAATAATAAATAATAAATAATAAATAATAAATAATAGATAATAGATAATAAATAATAAATAATAAATAATAAGTAATAAGTAATAAATAAATATAAATAATATATAATAAATAAATATAAATAATATATAATAAAAAAATATAAATAATAAATAATAAATAAAGATAAATAATAAATAATAAATAATAAATAATAAACAATAAATAATAAATAATAAACAATAAATAATAAAGAATAAATCATAAATCATAAATAATAAATGATAAATAATAAATAATAAATAATAAATAAATATAAATAATAAATAATAAATAAATATAAATAATAAATAATAAATAAATGTAAATATAAATAATAAATAAATATAAATAATAAATAATAAATAAATAATAAATAAATAATAAATATAAATAATAAATAATAAATAAATAGAAATAATAAATAAATATAAATAATAAATAATAAATAATGAATAATAAATAAAGATAAATAATAAATAATAAATAATAAATAATAAATAATAAATAATAAATAATAAATAATAAATAATAAATAATAAATAAATATAAATAATAAATAATAAATAATAAATAATAAATAATAAATAATAAATAATAAATAATAAATAAATAATAAATAATAAATAATAAATAACAAATAATAAATAATAAATAATAAATAAGGAATAATAAATAATAAATAATAAATAATAAATAATAAATAATAAATAATAAATAATAAATAAATAATAAATAATAAATAATAAATAATAAATAATAAATAATAAATAATTAATAATAAATAATAAATAATAAATAATAAATAAATAATAAATAATAAATAATAAATAATAAATAATAAATAATAAATAATAAATAATAAATAATAAATAATAAATAAATATAAATAATAAATAATAAGTAATTATAAATAATAAATAATAAATAAATATAAATAATAAATAATAAATAAAAATAAATAATAAATAAATATAAATATAAATAATAAATAATAAATAAGACATAATAAATAATAAATAATAAATAATAAATAATAAATAATAAATAATAAATAAATAATAAATAATAAATAATAAATAATAAATAATAAATAATAAATAAATATAAATAATAAATAATAAATAAATATAAATAATAAATAAATATAAATAATAAATAATAAATAACGATACATAATAAATAATAAATAAAGATAAATAATAAATAATAAATAATAAATAATAAATAATAAATAATAAATAATAAATAATAAATAATAAATAATAAATAATAAATAATAAGTAATAAATAATAAATAATAAATAATAAATAAATAAAAAATAATAAATAAATAATAAATAATAAGGAATAATAAATAAAGAATAAGGAATAATAAATAATAAATAATAAATAATAAATAATAAGTAATAAATAAAAAATAATAAATAAATAATAAATAATAAATAATAAATAATAAATAAATAATAAATAATAAATAATAAATAATAAATAATAAATAATAAATAATAAATAATAAATAATAAATAAATATAAATAATAAATAAATATAAATAGTAAATAATAAATAATGATAAATAATAAATAATAAATAAAGATAAATAATAAATAAGGAATAATAAATAATAAATAATAAATAATAAATAATAAATAATAAATAATAAATAATAAATAATAAATAATAAATAATAAATAAATATAAATAATAAATAATAAATAATAAATAATAAATAATAAATAATAAATAATAAATAATAAATAATAAATAATAAATAAATATAAATAATAAATAATAAGTAATTATAAATAATAAATAATAAATAAATATAAATAATAAATAATAAATAATAAATAATAAATAATAAATAATAAATAATAAATAAATAATAAATAATAAATAATAAATAATAAATAATAAATAATAAATAAATATAAATAATAAATAATAAATAATAAATAATAAATAACAAATAATAAATAATAAATAATAAATAATAAATAATAAATAATAAATAAGAAATAATAAATAATAAATAAATAATAATTAATAATTAATAATTAATTAATAAATAATAATAAATAATAAATAATAAATAATAAATAATAAATAATAAATAAATATAAATAATAAATAATAAATAATAAATAATAAATAATAAATAATAAATAATAAATAATAAGTAATAAGTAATTATAAATAATAAATAATAAATAAATATAAATAATAAATAATAAATAATAAATAATAAATAAATATAAATAATAAATAAATATAAATAATAAATAATAAATAATAAATAATACATAATAAATAATAAATAATAAATAATAAATAATAAATAATAAATAATAAATAATAAATAATAAATAAATATAAATAACAAATAATAAATAAATAGAAATAATAAATAATAAATAAATATAAATAATAAATAATAAATAATAAATAATAAATAATAAATAATAAATAAATATAAATAACAAATAATAAATAAATATAAATAATAAATAATATAAATATAAATAATAAATAATAAATAATAAATAAATATAAATGATAAATAAATATAAATAATAAATAAGAAATAATAAATAATAAATAATAAATAATAAATAAATATAAATAATAAATAATAAATAATAAATAATAAATAATAAATAATAAATAATAAATACATATAAATAACAAATAATAAATAAATATAAATAATAAATAATAAATAAATATAAATAATAAATAATAAATAAATATAAATAATAAATAATAAATAATAAATAAATATAAATGATAAATAAATATAAATAATAAATATTAAATAATAAATAATAAATAATAAATAAATATAAATAAAAAAAATAAAAAATAAAAAATAAATAATAAATAATAAATAATAAATAATAAATAATAAAGAATAAAGAATAAATAATAAATAAACATAAATAATTAATAAATATAAATAATACAGAATAAATAATAAATAATAAATAATAAATAACCAGTTACAAATAATATATAATAAATAAATTAAAGTATATTATAAATAATAAATAATAAAGGAAACACATGAAAAAGTATGAAAAGACGTGATAAGGGATGAAAAATCATGAAAATGCATGAAAAGGGATGGAGAAGCATATGAAGAATGAGGTATTAAAAAGAATGAGAACGCATGAAAACTCGTGACAACTCTGGAAAACTCCTTAATAATTCAACATAATCATCATAATAACCCACAAAAAACCATTCATAAAAATAACAAGTCATGGAAACCCAAATAAACAGTAATAAATGGAGCTACCGTTAAAACCCGTCAAAACGGTCATAAAGAGACAAAAACATTGGACTCACATTAACGGAGATAACTTAAGATCCGAGAGTCCGTTTTAGATCCGTGACCTGTCAAATCAAAGATCCTGAAACGATCTTCAACCTGAAAGGTGAAAGAGTCCGAATGGATAGGCGGATCAGAAGTTACGACCATTTAAAAAAAAGCTGACGAGGAACGGGTGCTAGAAACGAGGCATTGAAAAACATAACAAACCTGATACCCACTAAAAAGGTCATAACATATGATCTAGGAGTGCATGTGCGCGCCACAACCAGTCAAACTGAAGCTCATGGAATGATCTATGATCTGGCAGGTGAAGGAGGCCGAACTGACACGCGGATCGAAAGTTAGGTCCGTTTGAAGACAAGTTCGACGGGACACCGGTGACAGAAACGGGGTTTTGGAGGCCTTCGGAGGGGTTTTTGGGGTCGAAAAACATGACAGAAGCTTTCTTGTGTCAAACTGGTGCGTAGCTATCTTCGCTGGCTTCGATTTGATATGTGGTAGAGCCCAAACGGACACTCGGAGCAAAAGTTATGGTCGTTTGAAGTTGGAGAACTTTTTTCAACTTTTTTATAACTCTAATATCTTCCACACCTTAGACCGTCTCACGGTTTTGATTATATGTGCCTCTAGATCTCTTCATGAGCTTCTATTTGACTGGTCGTGACGCTTCAACGGACGCCCGGATCAAAAGTTATGGTCGTTTTAGTGATTTCGGGCTTTCTCACGTTTTTTTATTTTTTTCATTCCATTTCGCGGCGGTTTAACCAAACCGCCGCTATTTCGCGGCGGTTTTTTAAAAAACCGCCGCTAATCCTCAAATAAAATTAAAAAAAAATAAAAAATAAATTTTAAAAAAAATAAAAAAAATTTTGCCGTTTAGCGGCGGTTTTCTCGTAGTGAAACAAGACACCGTGAAGCCAGACACCGTGAACAAGACATCGTGAATCCAGACACCGTAAACGAGACACCGTGAACAAGACACCGTGACCATGAGACACCGTGACACTCAGACACTATGATCAACCTATACACCATGTGAAGGAGACATTGTTTTCATGACTTACTGTGACACCGTTTCTTAAACTATTTTGACGTCTTTCAATTTAATCTCCAACAGTCATATTTTATGCTTTTAATGCAACTGCTATTAATTAATGTGGGTAGTTGGCATGTTAGGGAACCGTACCTCGTACCTGTAAAAGGTAATCATTCCCATTGCCGGACAAAAGGATAAATAAAAGAAATATCGAGTTGTTGCAAAAGAGATATACACAGATATACACAGAGTCATACATGGAGACATATACGTAAGGAAGAAGAAGAGATACACACGTACATGTAGAGAAGAGCACACAAAGAACTCGAAGAACACTCATACACATCAAGAACAGAAGTTCAAAGAGAAGGTTCAAGCGCCACTTGGAATACTCTCGCATTCAAGCTGAACACTTGTACTGGAAGTGAAGAAACAAAACCACGACACTCTGTTTTCCACACAACTTCCAGAGAAGGACTCAAAGCTTCATCTGTTTCAATCCAAAGGAGTCCAGAGCTGCATTGACATCACACAAGAGCATTCTAAACTCATTTCTATATTCTTGCTCTGCTGTGATCATCCTTTTCTTTACATTACGAGTAGTGTGTGCTTCTGTCTATTTTGACACACACTGACTCCTAAGCTGAACTGGAGGATACTGAAATCCTCACACTAAACTCTTTACACCTTTGTGTATCCCACATAGAACTGTGGTAGATGTCTGAGAACCTGGACAACCTGTGTGTTGTTGCTATTGCTATTGCTTTCCCGCGTAGAATTGTGGTACAGGTCTGAGGACCTGGACAGTCTGAGTACTGTTGTAACCCCGATCCAAGGTGTGGATCAAAGTTTTATATAAACTGTTTGAGAGAACTAAGTCTCAGCTTGAGACTAAACCTCTTGATTGACACTGTTGTGCATCTTATTTTAGTTTAAACTATTTTTCAATATTTCGCTGCTATTTACTTTGAAACTCAAATCTGTTTTAAAGTAACTCTGATAGTTGAACTAGCAAATGTTTTTAATTATTGTGAACTAGTAAGTTAGTTTTAAAAGCTAACTTAATCTTCAAATTAAGTTAACAGAGAAATAATCAATCTTTGAGAAACTAATTGAACATTTACAATCTTTATAAATTCACTACAGTTTAACTTGTTTTATGATTTGGGGGATTTTAATACAAATCTTTTAAATAGAAATTTTTAATTGGAACTCAATTCACCCCCTCTTGAGTATTCACTCTGACCAACACTCAGGAAGATCAGAATGTGATGGGAGTCATTTGTAATGATATATAGGTGGTGGCACCAAGGTCAGCCAATTGGACTAGTGCATAAATAGACTAGTGAGACCACTTGTTTAATTTAATTTTAATCTTTCTCTCTTCCTCCATTAGTAATAAAATCAGTAGTGTTTCTCCTATGGAATAAGACTAAGTTTTGGACCACATAGATCCATTTGTTGCTCCATGTTGTAGGCTTGAGTTCTTTTATGATTACACTTATGTGTGTGTTTCATAAGGCCTATAGGACATTGAGGTGACCTTTATTCATCACACTTGCTACATCCTTTTTGGGAGTTTTACTATATATTTAATGATGAAATGCCATTAATTTGGTTAATTATCGCTTTTTGGTTAATTTATAGTGAAGTTATAGTGTTAATGAATTTATTTATTTAATTGTTCATTTTTTTCATTAAATCTTTCAATTGTTCATTCTTTTAATTATTTATTAATGCTTGTTTTATTTATTAGTTCTGTTTAAGTGTTGTTTTCAATTATTTCTTTCTATTCTGTGTACTTATATTTTATACTCTTTGTGTTTTTAGTTTTAATATATTTATTAATTAATGGTTGTTTAAATTTTAATTAATTTTCTTTAAATAATAATTTAATAATTTTTAACTTTTATTTTTAATCTTGTTTTGTTTTAACAATCTAAATAGTTATTATGAATTTATTTTAATTTGACATTGTTTATTTAGTTTTATATCATTTATCTGATTTATTTTGTTTTAATACGAATGGACGGTAAGATAATTTCAGCATTTTGGAAATCACCATCTACTTTAATATAATATATTTATTTTATGTGAGCGCAACCAGTCGAACCTGTCAACCATGGAAGATGATATCGAAATTTCACCTCGAAGAACTGAGAATCTTCAGCTGCGAGATCGAGAGGAAATCGAAACCTAATGAGACCGAAGTCGCTGCCGAATCGAGTGGATTCAAACCTATTCGCATCCAGGAGATTCAAACATGGGATCTCGACTCAAGCCAGGTTTGATCTTCAAGTCGCATCTGACCGATGTGAGTCGCCATAGGTCGTGCCGCTGCCGATGCCATTGAGGTTGTCTAACAGTGTTGAGATCGAAGATCCTGGCCGTGCCCCTGAAGAAAATTGGAAACGAAGAACAACCTTTTCGATTGTCAGTGGCTGAAGACGAACTAGATCTGTATTCAGATCTGAGGAATCTGAGACTCGACGCGCGGGGAAGAAGATCGATGTTATGCCGAGGTCGATTCATTGCAAACCGAAACCAGGTACACTCGAGTCCGCCGTAACCCCGATGAAGATTTTAAATCAACTGTTGATGAATGAAGACTGCGCAAGGATTCCAGATCTGTGTTGAAGATGGCCTAGTTTTGTGATTATGACTGAACAGGTTTTAAGCCGAGCTTTGTTGAAGATGAAGACGACCGATTCGTTGAAGAATTCGCCATCCACCTCACTGAACGTTGGATTTCGAGGCCGATGATCAGGTCGAGGCCGCCGTCAAAGTCTGTTGAAGTCGAATCCTGAGATGAATTGCCGTTTTACAAGATAGGAGTCTGCATTGATAAGGGCACTATCAGATATGAAGAAGTTTTTCTGAGCTCGCGTGGCTGGGGTTGGGTTCCTCATTTGAAAATGAGTCGATCTCAACAAACCGAGATCCAAAGAGATCTAAGCTTGGATCGTAACATTAGTCATCAACGAAGAGGAATTTTTCTGATATGGGTTGAGCTTGGGGAAACAAGCATTCCAATCAAAGACGAAGTCATCATTCGAGCTGAGAAGGTACTGAAGCCATGCCTGAATTTCGAGCTGTGTTTGTGGAAGTCGGTAACTTGTGAATAAAAGCAGATGAAAATCTCAGCACTTCCTGGTGACAATGGTAACTGAATTGCGTGGACAAGTGGATATTAGAAGAAATATGGGTTGATGCTGGGTGATGAATAGTCGATGGACAAATCTTCTAATAGAAGATAAACCGAGCTGCTGTTGAACCAGTTGTGTCTGTGTGACCCTATGATGTGCAAATAGATTGAATGAAGGTTGGGGTAACATTGAATCATCATTCCTAAGATTAGCGGATGACCAAAGGAGATGCAAAGTAGGCATAATGAGTTGACATGTGGAATTGTGCTTTGTGCTGACATGTTTCATAAGGGGTTGTGAATTTAGTTTTCTTATTTGTTTTCACATTAAATTTAGTTTGATTAAATTCTATCTGTCATTTTATTAATATACACGCTGGACCTTTATTTTGCTTTGGTCTGTTTTGCTGCCAATTGGCCCAGTTGTTTTGTGGCTTTACTCTTTGTCCTGCTGCTTGACATGCTGACAATCATGCATTTGTTGGGTGCTTATTTGTGCACCGTTGATCGCCCGTGCTGCCCCTCTGCATTTGGTCGTCCATATCCTTCACTGGCTGTTTGAGCCGCTGCGGTTTGTTCGGCTGATCCGTTTCGCTCTTGCTTTGTGGCGCCCGTGGATTGGGCGTGCGATTTCGGGAATCAAGCGTTGGCAGGGGGTTTTATCACCCCTGTGCGTTGCTTCCCGAGGGTGTGATCATTTGGCTCCCTTCGGCGTGGTGCTCTCGGTCTTCTCAGGCGAAACCCTAACGCCTTGGTCCCCTAGTTCTCTGGTTCTGGCTCTTCCTTGGAGCATCGTCCATGTCTGTTGCTCTCCCTCAGCCTCAACTCGTGGCTGGTGCGTGGTGGAGGCAACATCTTTCCTTGACAGAAGAAGTACAACTTCTCGTTGACGATTCCAAGAACCTTGAAAGAAGCGGTGCGCAAATGTATCATCAGATCTGAGAGGCTGTGCAATCAACCTTAACTCTAAGAGATCAGGACCGTCAGACACCTTATTGTTCGACACTCTGAGTATAGTTTTGTAGCTTCGTTTTTTTTGGTTTGCAACATGTAAATCTCCTTTGGTTATTTCCTGTTTTGCTTCTTCTCGCTAGGTTACTTCTTTTGTAGCATTTCCTGCTTTCTTTCGAGATTAATAATAAGCGTGCGTGTGTGTGGTGTTCTTGCCGTGCAGTAGGACCCCTAAGGGTCCGAAGCACGTTAAATTCTCGTGTTCATTTAATTTCTTACAATTTCTATTCTGTTCCCGTATTTGCATTATCGAATCCACAGTTCCAGTTTTCGGTCTGTTGCATTTTGTGGTTGTTTGGTTTGTTTGCAATGCCCTTCAACCACAACAAGTGGTATCAGAACCTTTCTGGCTTACTGTGTTTTTTTATTTCGATAATCTGCTTACCTGTCTTCTGTTTACAGTTTCTTTATATATGTTTACTTGTGTTCTGTATACGGTGTTGTTAAATCTGTTTTCATGCTTACATAGTGGTATCAAAGCCTTTCTGGCTTACTGTGTTTTTTTGATTTCGATAATCTGCTTACCTGTCTTCTGTTTACAGTTTCTTTATATCTGTTTACCTGTGTTCTGTATACAGTGTTGTTAAATCTGTTTTCATTCTTACATACCGCATCTGTTTCTTTGTCTAAATCTGTATCTGTTAATTTGATCACCGTTTACAGTTTCTATGAATCCAGTTTCTTACGATTGATGTTTCCAGGTTTGCTAGCTTTGCCTACAATTTTGTTAAAATTGGTTTATTGCATTCTGTTTACAGTTTCATTAATTCGGGCGATCTTGCCTTTATTTTCCGCATTTATATCTTTGTTTAATTCTCACATGTTTATTGGTTTCTGTTGTTTTTATTGAAACCATTGTATTCATTGAAATTTCATGCATTTCGTATCTCACGGTGCACGTTTACCCATTGAGATTGATCGGTTTTTGGGGGCGTATGTCTAATGTTGTCCCCAACCACTCGACATCCACTCATCTGGATAAACATATCTACAATGCGATACGAAATCGAGAAATTCGATAGAGACCACAATTTCAATTTATGGAGAATTAAAATGAGAGCATTGCTTGTTCAATAAGGTCTATCTAGGCATACGAAACATGTTACAACTATTAATGAAACTGACCAGACCATTATAGAATACCAACAAGTTCCCTCTGATGTACTTGTTAAGGCCCCTAGTTCCTTTGTACTTTCCTTAGGTGATAAGGTCCTTAGAGAAGTGGTTTATGAGTTTACCGCTGCAGAAATATGGCTTAAACTTGAAAATTTATACATGACTGCCTCCTTAGGAGGAAGACTTTACAAGAAGTACCGTATGTTCACATTTAAAATGAAACCCGGTTCTTCTGTAAAAACCCATTGAGATGAGTTTAATAAAGTCATGTTAGACTTAGCTAATATCAATGTTTCTGTAGATGATGAGGATCAGACGATGATCCTCTTAATCTCTCTTGACCATAGGTATAACACACTTGTTGAGATCATGATGTATGGTTGTGACTCTCTAACTTTAGAAGAAGTTAAATCAACCCTTCTGTGTAAGGGACTTCATTCCAGAGATAAAAGGTGAGACCGAGAGTTTGTTTACCAGGGGAAGACCTCAAATTAAAGGTAAGAAGAAATGGTTCAATAAAGACAAAAGTAAGAGTAGTAAAGAACCCAAATCGAAGACTAGTTCCAAGGATAAAAAAGTCACATGCTTTCACCTTGGTAAACCCGGGCACATTAAGCCAGAGTGTAAGAAGCTCAAACGTGAGTTAGAATACAAACAACCCACTGACCAATCTCTTCTGGACGACTTAGGCTATGACACCGCTGAAGTCCTGAATGTGTCCAGCCACACACTCACTAAAAAGTGGGTCCTCGACTCTGGGTGTTCTTTTCACATGTGTCCATATAGAGAGTCTTTTTTAGAGCTGGTTGAAAGGGTAGATGGGGATGTCCTCTTAGAGAATAATAAGAGGTGTAAGGTTGAGGGCAGAGACTCTGTTCTAATAGAGTTAGATGATCAATCCATCATCACCTTACTAGATGTAAGATGGACCCCCAACCTTCAAAGAAACTTAATCTCCTTAGGGGTCCTTGATCAAAAGGGATTCACCTTTAGATCAGAAGCGGGTTGTATCAAGATCTCTAAAGGATCAAGAACAATCATACAAGGATCTCTCACAAATGGGTTGTATGTCTTGAATGACAAGACTCATTCAAGACAATTGGGTAGTGTTTACAATACGAACACTGACAATACTATGCTATGACATAGAAGATTGGGGCATGTTAGCTCCAAAGGCTTAGAGGAACTCAGCAAGCAGGGGCTGTTGAGTGACATCACACCCGTTAATCTTCTATTCTGTGAAGATTTTGTGATGGAAAAAGCCAAAATGGTGAGTTTCAATAAGTCCTCCTTCAAAGCTGTCAACCCACTTGAATACATCCATTTGGATTTGTGGGGCCAGCAAGGACCACCTCTCATGGTGGAGGATCCTATTTCATCACCTTCATTGATGATTTCTCCAGGAAAGTTTGGATTTACATCATAAAGAATAAATCCGATGTTTTCCAAACCTTCAAGACCTGAAAAACTTCAGTTGAAAATCAAACTGGAAGGAAAATTAAAACCATGTGAACAGACAATGAGCTTGAATACATGTCTACAATGTTCATTCAATATTATGAGTTTGAAGGAATTAAGAGGCATAAGACTATTAGGGAAACTCCCCAACAGAATGGCCTCACAGAAAGGTTGAATGAGACTATATTTGAAAGAGTCCATAGCATGCTTGCATGCTTAGGCCTCCCTAAATCTTTTTTGGGTCAGGGCCACCAACACTGTTGTCTACCTTATCAATAGGTGCCCCTCTTTTGCGAATCAGTTCAAAACGCCTGAAGAACTCTGGACTGACAAACCCCCTTCTTATTCTTACTTAAGGGTCTTTGGTTCTACTGCCTAATGCTCATGTCAAGACTGAAAAATTAGAACCAAGAGCCCTTCATTGGTTATCCTGAGGGAGTTATGGGATACAAACTCTGGGTTGATAAACCAGGATACCAGAAGTGTATTATTAGTAGGGATGTGGTCTTTCACGAATCATGTTCTCCTAAGACCAAGATGAAGGCTCTGGGCGCAGCGAAGGCACGGTTGGGCCGACACCCAACTTTAATTTTTACCATGATCAATGATTATTCCGGGATCAATACGACGATGAACGCTAGCCTCCACGGAATAGAATCAGAGATTTAAATGAAGAAGGAAGAGACCTAAAACCTTTAGAGGATCTTACACATCATGTTTATAATTAATTTAATTAATTTTATAAAGAAAAGAATACCTGGATCTTTAGTATTTTCTTCGTTAATGATGTTGATCGTTCGGAATAACCCTTCCGGATTATCTCGTTGCGTTTGTGAGGATCGAAACTAGAATCCCTCTAGCATTGATCCACACGTGCTCCGATGACCTCAAATCGATACCACTCGTTCTCCGGGTGCTAATGCGGAGAAGCGAGTGTCTTGTGTTGGTCGTTCTTGATTACTTGTTCTTCGGCCTTGAAGAATGTCTCTCGTTCTTGAGAGGGGTGAGAAGAGGATTTGAGAGAGAAATTATTTAGCTCAATAATTCTCAATTCATCAAGCGTGCGGTGTGTTCACTATGGAACAATAGACGTACTTGTATATTTATAAGCATGGAACTTCAGTTACAATATTTAATTGCATAACAACAATTAAATACATTCATGAACTTAGAGAAAACTCTGCTCATAATAATAATACCGCGTCATTATTTATAGTGCGCCAACTTGCGCAAAACAGAATTATGAATAAAATTTCGCGTCACAAAATAATAGTAGCATCATTATTATTTTAACTTGTGCCAACTAATAATTATTCACCATCTTGCAAATAATTATTTTACCACCGGATCGACCTTGGTCCGTTCGAACTCCATTTCCATTTATTGAACACCTGAATAAATAAATAAATAATTTATTCTCTTAAATAAATATTTTATTTACAAACTAGTAAATAAATATTTATTAAATGTTCAATAAAATAAATAGATGTATTTTATTTAATTTATGCGATCATCTTAACTTGATTAAAATTATTCCACGGTCTTGAGAATAATATTTATTTCATTAATTAAATTCAAATAAAATTTAACTGAGACCACCAAAAACACTTAGTGTGTGGCCTTCTAGGATTCTTTCTCGTTGGCATTAGGCGGGTTTGCCTAAAGTCCAAGAGTATTGTCTAACAACGGGTCAAGACACCCAAGAGAAAGAACGTAAAGTCGCAACAACGACATCCACATACGAACGCTCACTGTGTAATATAATCTCTTTGTCTCAATATCTCATCAAGCAGGTTTCATGATAGTGTCATCAACCTTTATGCTTGATATGTCGTTCTTTGACTACCTGAAATAAACTCGTCGTTATACCATGACCATGGAATTTGGCGTGACGGTTCTATTTCAATCAAAGGGCCGAGATATCAACTTCTATAAATGGAAGTGATAAATCCTTCCTCGACTTATCCATTAATATCATGTCACTCGTGACGAACCCAACATACCATACTTACCGCCAACTGTCTGCGTGATGGTTTTCGTTAGTAAATCAAAGTGCGCGAGTCGTGACATGTATTAATGATAATCTTAAAGTCTAAGGATCATTACACATGCTCGCAGATAGAAATATCCGATGACACCAAAACATGCGGAATTCCTACTGGCAGGTCTGTTCTCATAATCTCATGTCTTGGAGATTGCCAAATGAGAACTTCATGAGAGAAAGTCTCATCAGCTTACCATTACTCACACCTGACGATCTGCATGCTATGTGTTTCTTCATAGCATGTCATCCAACCGTAGAACTATATTTAATAATATTGTTATAACATTTCAAGGTTCTCATCATAGCGGGGAACTGCCATGACCTTATCAATGCAACAAATACTCTAGGACATTATTACACTATAGTCATGGAGAACAATGAACAATATGTAATAAGATGTTTAATATTTAAATACATTAATTATTAATGTAATCAAAGTACAACTAGTTGGTTCTAAGACACCAACTCTTACAAACTCCCACTTGGACTAGAGCCTTGCCTATGACTTTCAGTCTGCTAGACCTCACATGGTGATCATGTTTCTGTTGAGTCAAGGCTTTAGTCAAGGGGTTTTCCACGTTGTCTTCCGTGGAAATACTGCTCAATGCAACTTCACCTCTCTGAGAAAAATCCCTCAAGAGATGATACTTCTGAAGTATGTGCTTCGTCCGCTGATGTGACCTTGTCTCTTTTGGGAGAGCCACCGTTGCAGTATTATCACAGTACAATGTGATGAGATCTTTACTGCTAGGTATCACATCCAGCTCATGGACGAAGCTTCGCATCCAAACTGCTTTAGCTGCCTCAGAAGTTGCAATATACTCGGACTCTGCTGTAGAATCTGTGACCAAAATCTGTTTTGTGCTCTTCCAGTTCACTACACCTCCATTCAAAGTGAAGATGTATCCCATTTGCGACTTCATGTCATCTTGATCAGTCTGGAAACTAGCATCTGCATATCCTCTGATAACTAGTTCCGCATCTCCTCCATAAACCAGGAACATATCCTTAGTACGCCTCAGATATTTTAGGATGGTCTTGACTGCCATCCAATGGCGGTCACCTGAGTCAGCTTGATATCTGCCTACTACACTTAATACATAGGCGACATCCATCATAGTACATAGCATGCTATACATGACTGACCCAATCGCTGATGCGTATGGAGTTCTTGTCATTATCATTCTTTCCTCATGTGTCCGATGATACATTTTCTTGGAAAAATGAATGCCATGTGACGCTGGAAACAATCCCCTCTTGGATTGTTCCATACTGAATCTCTTCAGTATCTTATCAATGTACGTACTTTGACTTAGGCCCATCAATCTCTTGGATTTATCACGATGGATCTTGATCCCAAGAATATATGATGCCTCACCCAAGTCCTTTATGGAGAAGCATTGATTTAATCATGCCTTAACAGACTGTAAGACTGGTATATCGTTTCCAATAAGTAATATGTCATCAACATATACTATTAGGAAAATGACTGCACTCCCACTAAACCGTTTGTAGACACAAGGCTCACATTCGTTCTTGATAAAACCAAATTTTGTTATGACTTCATCAAAACAAATGTTCCATGACCTGGATGCTTGCTTTAATCCATAAATAGATTTCTGCAACTTGCATACCTTATTGGCATCCTTTGGAGTCATAAATCATTCAGGTTGTGTCATGTAGACATCTTCCTGAAGGTTCCTGTTAAGGAATGTTGTTTTGACATCCATTTGCTAAATCTCATAGTCATGGTAAACAACAATGACCAATAAAATTCTGATGGATTTCAGCATTGCAACTGGTGAAAAGGTTTCATCGTAGTCAATGCCTTGATGATGTTTGAACCCTTTTGCAACCAGTCGTGCCTTATAGGTACTAACTTGTCCTTCCATGTCCAGTTTCTTCTTGAATACTCATTTGCAACCAACAGACTTTACATCAACCGGAGGATCTACAAAAATCCAGACTTGGGTTTGGTACATGAAATCCATTTCAGAATTCATAGCTTCTTGCCACTTGACAACATCTGTGCCACTTACTGCTTCCTTGTAGGTTAGAGGATCATTATTAACTAATAACGAGTCACCATCCTCGGTAACTAGAAAACCGTGTTGTTCCGGTTCTCTAACCTCTCTTGTACTCCTACGCAGTTTTTGTGTCTCTGGAATAGTTCTTTCTTCCACGGGGCTTTGTGGAATCTGATTTTGTACCAACTCTTTTATACCTTGATCCTCAACTTCATCGAAGTCTATCTTGCTCTCACTATCTCTTTTGGAGATGTGCTCCCTCTCAAGGAATATGGTGTGACTTTCCACTATAACCTTTTTGTCTAAGGGGTTGTATAGGTAATATCCTCTTATTTCCTTGGGGTATCATATAATGGTATACTTTGTGCCTCGGGGTGCAATTTTGTTACCTGAAGAGGCTTTAACAAACGCATCACTTCCCCACACATGTAAATTTGATAACATAGCTTTCTTTCCACTCCAGAACTTGTATGGAATACCATTTATCGATTTAGTTGGTACTTGGTTTAGTATGTGTGTCATTGTTTGTAATGTATATCCCCAAAAGGATAATGGAAGACTCGCACGACTCGTCATTGATCTCACCATGTCCAACAGGGTGCGGTTCCTCCTTTCGCTCACACTATTCCACTGGGGTGTGTAAGGAGGAGTGAGTTGGGATAGGATCTCAAACTCTCGTAAGTAATCAATGAAGTCTTGATTAAGATATTCTCCACTTCGGTCTGAGCGGAGTTTCTTAATCTTCTTACCAAGCTGGTTCTCAACTTCATCCTTACATTCTTTGAACTTATCAAAAGAATCCGACTTATACCTCATTAAGTAGAAATATCCATATCTACTAAAATCATCAGTAAAAGTTATGAAGTATGAGTACCCTCCCCTTGCTTCAACTGGAAATGGTCCACACACATCAGTATGAACCAATTCAAGAAGTTTTTTAGCCCTTTAACCTTTCCCACTAAATGGGGCTTTGGTCATTTTGCATTGTAAACATGCATGACATACACCAAGTGGTTTTAGTTCGAAAGAATCTAAATATCCATCTTTATGTAACTTTGTCAAGCATTTCTCGTTTACATGACCTAGCCGATGATGACAAAGTTAGGTGTGGTATGAGTCATGTGAAGTATCTTTGTTATCGATTTCCATTACTTGGTTTGTGTAATCCAACACGTAAAGACTGTTGTATAAATGTGCCCTATCAAAACAAATGCTATCTTTGTAAAAGAAGCAACATTCATTTCCAAACTTGAAAACAAATCCATCTGTCTCTAATCTGGATACAAAAATAATGTTTTTAGTAACAGACGACACATAATAACAACCTTTTAACACCAAGATCATCCCAGTTGGCAACGTGAGGTGGTAGTCCCCGACAGCTACAACAACAAGTCTGGCTCCGTTGGCTGCTCGTAGATCTACCTTCCCTCGGTCAATCTTCCTGAATCTACTTGGTTCTTGTATTTGGATACATATGTGAGCACCACAAGCTGTATTTAATACCCAATTTTTAGAAACAGATAGATTGCATTCGATAAAAACGCACCTGAAGCTTCCCCTTGTTTCTTAGGCTGGGTGCAGTTCTTCTTCCAGTGGTCCTTCTTGCCACATGCGAAACAAACAACCTCCTCTTTCTTTGCCTAACCTTTGATCTTCCTTTTCTTGGAAGATCGTGAAAAAGATTTGGGCTTAAAGCTCTTCGCCTTCCCTTTCCTCTTATTCACCGTAAGGACATAAGGTTTTTCACGCTTCATATCTTTGTCCACTTGGCGAATGAGGATAAGACGATCAGATAGTGACTTCTTAATGTTGTTCATATTGAAATTGACAACAAAGTTAGAGAAACTCTGAGGGAGTGATGCGAGAATGAGATGAGTGCCCAGTTCTTCGGGTAGTTTAAATGCTAGAACCTCCAAGCGCTCAATGTAGCCAATGATCTTGACTACATGAGGCCCAGCTGGGGCACCTTCTCCATGCTTACTCTGAAAGAGTGCCTTAGAGATCTCAAACTTTTCCTGTCTTTCTCTCTCCTGGTAAAGACCACAGAGGTGATCGAGCATGTTATAAGCATCCATGTTTTCATGAGACTTCATGTGCTCACTAGACATTGATGATAGCATCAAACATTGAACGTCAACCGCGTCGTTCATATGTTTCACATAGACCAGTAAATCCTCATCACTCGCCTCTTTGGTAGGCGGATCAGGTAATGTTGACTCCATCACGTAAGACTTCTGTTCATGGCGTAGGATAACCCGAAGGCGTCTAAACCATTTCTGGAAGTTACTGCCAGTGAGGATGTTGTCTTTATCCAGAATTGATCGCAGGGATAGTGTGGTTGAAGACCTTTTCATTTTTATTCTACAATTAAAAGAGCAGATCATTAGTACTTTCTTGATTACATTTTATGAGAAATAATAAATTTTTATTAAGTCTCCCACTATTTTATCAAGTCCCAATGACCCTCACCATTGAACTCAGAATGTCCAGTTTCCATGACATTCTAGTGGCAATGATCTATATTCCCTTTCGTATAACCCCAACAAGGGTTGGTCAAACTATTAGAATGTATTTAGGTAGGTAGGTCTTTGCCAACTGCGGGCTTGCAATTCCTTGATCTGTTGAGTGGACTCCCCAATCCTGAAATCGTGACTTTTGGATTTCCTCAACTCTTGTCTCTAATATTACACCAAGTGTAGCAAGGGCTACTCATCTTGATGTAATATGGTTAAGTCATCTCGAAACCTTTCATAAGGGCTTCCTGTATAAAAGTAAGTGTCCCAACAAGGGTTGGTCAAACACATAGTTTTATTGAGTTTTTCCCTTAAGTAACGAAAGGCTTCGTCTGACTCAATATTTTATTTGAGGGATTTTTATCTTTTATGTGTGAATTGC
Organism: Viscum album; assembly: GCA_963277665.1. Lineage (NCBI taxonomy): Eukaryota > Viridiplantae > Streptophyta > Magnoliopsida > Santalales > Viscaceae > Viscum > Viscum album. The sequence goes on from OY728137.1 coordinate 1,657,642,582, forward strand.
TTATTATCATTATCACATGCTTGTTAATATTAAGTGGAACTTAAGTGATTAACCGTGTCTTGATAATATTTACGCATAAGTCTGGTTTATTTTAGTACCATCTTGCATGCTTGTTTAATTCATTAATTATGTGATCGTGACAACACATTCATAATGATAAACCATGCAACTGACATAAATAAAATAAAGGGCATGATCATGAGCTTTTCTAATATTTAGTTTATATAGCGGTTGATAAACTAACCCTGACATAGGGGAGAAACATCTTGAATTTTTTGGGTTTGTGTTTATAGCTTTCCACCTGCCCACCTCTGTATCTCTTGGGATTGGTTTCGTCTCAGCTCCATCTTGAACCGCCTCCACTAGCATCAGAGTTCCATCCATTACATATGCATTTTTTTAAACTCACATGCAGGTGAGGGATAAAAAAGGGGTTTTACATAAAAGAAATCTTGGGCACGCAGACCCTACATATTAATGAGGAGAAGGATCGCAAACCAACAAAAGAAACCATCCACATACAAAGGTCTTGTTCTAGCTTATGATCATCCATACATGCAACGATATTTACGCATAAATAAAACTAGCATTCAATTCTTTAATCGTTCTTGTTTAAGATAAATCACGCTCGAATCAATTAATTATCATATTTAATTAATCAATCCTTTTATCTTAAACCATTTTCTGAATTTCATTGAGATTCTCTTTCATCATAATTTTAAACAAATAAATTCATTTAAAATTATCTTTGTACGTAACTTGTACCTTGGAGGCAACCTGGTGAATTTTCGTTCATAACTACCCAATGAGTAGAAATGAACATTAAGCAGATGTTAAATTAAACACACACATATATAAAACATCTATCACATGTTGTGCCTCAGTTTTACGTCCACACTATGGTACACGTCTCAAGGGTTTGTATAATATAATAATAAATTTTAATAAATCTTCGTAATTTGAATGAGTACACGATGTGTAGTTCCGACTACACGGCGTGTACTATCGTTCACTGTCCATCCGAAGTACACACTCGGGGACATGGCGTATAGATGTACTTTAGAAATCTTCAGAGTACACGACGTGTTTAGTGGGGCATACGCCATGTAGTATCCGCGTTACACGGTTTCCAGACAGGAAAGCCGCGTATGGGGTACATGGTCCAACCCTAACTCGAAGGGACTACACGCTGTGTCCAGTGGACTACACAACGTGTAATCTGGAAATCGCATGCCACCTGTTCCTGGTCAACACACGGAGTCATTTAAGACTTAGAAAGACTCCAACACACGACTTAGTTTGGCGAACTGGTCTGATGCATTGAATCTTGACTACGCGACGTGTACTACCAAATACACGCTGTGTGTTCTGGTGTTCTACGATCAGGAAGCTTTGACACCTCTGGATGATATCCTCTATTTTATTTTAATCAAAATTAAAAGAAAAGATCGTTTCTGTAAGGTGAACGAGAAACGAAATAGGAGGAACAGATCTTGAGATTCAGATTTGCAGAACGATTAACTTGAATTGAAACAACTAAATTATTAAATACGCAAATCATCAACGAAATATTTAAATAATTATAAACTATGATGTAACCTCCCTCTGATACCACTTGAAGGTTCCGGGCGTAGCAGAAGCGCGGTTGGATCGACACCCAACTTTAATTTTTACCATGATCAATGATTATTCCGGGATCAATACGATGATGAACACCAGTCTCCACAGAATAGAATCAAAGATTTAGATAAATAAGAGGTCTGAAACCTTTAGAGAAGATCTTTCACATCATGTTTTTAATTAATTTAATTAATTTCATAAAGAAAAGAATATCCGGATCTTTGGTATTTTCTTCGTTGATGATGTTGATCGTTCGGAATGACCCTTTCGGATTATCTTGTTGCGCTTGTGAGGATCCAAACTAGAATCTCTCTAGCGGTGATCCACATGTGCTTTGATGGCCTCCGATCGACACTACTCGTTCTCTGGGTGCTAGCGCGGCGAAACGAGTGTCTTGTGTCGGTCGTTCTTGATCGCTTGTTCTTCGGCTTTGAAGAACGTCTCTCATTCTTGAGGGGGCGGGAAGAGGATTCGAGAGAGAAATTGTTTAGCTCAACAGTTTTCAATTCACCAAGCGTGCGGTGTGTTCACTATGGAACAATAGACATACTTGTCTATTTATATGCATGGAACTTCAATTACAATATTTAATTGCATAACAACAATTAAATACATTTATGAACTTAGAGAAAACTCATGCTCATAATAATAATACCGCGTCATTATTTATGGTGCGTCAATTTGTGCAAAATGGAATTATGAATAAAATTCTGCGTTACAAAATAATAGCAGCGTCATTATTATTTTAACTTGTGCCAATTAATAATTATTCACCATCTTGCAAATAATTATTTTACTATCGGACCGGCCTTGGTTCGATCAAACTCTACTTCCATTTATTGAACACCCAAATAAATAAATAAATAATTTATTCTCTTAAATAAATATTTTATTTACAAACTAATATTTTATTTACAAACTAGTAAATAAATATTTATTAAATGTTCGATAAAATAAATAAATATATTTAATTTAATTTATGCGATCATCTTAACTTGAAAAAATTATTACACGGTCTTGAGAATGATATTTATTTTATCAATTAAATTCAAATAGAATTTAACTGAGACCACAAAAAACACTTAGTCTATGACCCTATAGGATTCTTTCTTGTTGGCATTAGGCGGGCTTACCTAAAGTCCAAGAGTACTGTCTAACAACGGGTCAAGACACCCAAGAGAAAGAGCGTAAAGTCGCGACAAAGACATCCATATATGAACGCTCACTGTGTAATATAATCTTTTTGTCTCAATATCTCATCAATCATGTTTCATTAGTGTCATCAACCTTTATGCTTGATACATCGTTCTTTGACTACCTGAAATAAACTCATCATTACACCATGACCATTGAATTTCACATGACGGTTCTATTTCAATCAAAGGGTCGAGATATCAACTTCCATAAATGGAAGAGACAAATCTTTTCTCGACTTATCCATTAATATCATGTCACTCTTGATGCACCCAACGTACCCTACTTCCCGCCAACTGTCTGCGTGACGGTTTTCGTTAGTAAATCAAAGTGCGTGAGTCGTGACACATATTAATGATAATCTTAAAGTCTAAAGATCATTACACACGCTTACAGATAAAAATATCCGATGGCACCAAAACATGCAGAATTTCTACTAGCGGGTCTGTTTTCATAATCTCATGTTTTGGAGATTACCAAGTGAGAACTTCATGAAAGGAAGTCTCATATGCTTATGAGTACTCACACCTGACAGTCTTCATGCTATGTGTCCCTTCATAGTATGTCATCCAACTGTAAAACTATATTTAAGAATATTGTTATAGCATTTCAAGGTTCTCATCGTAGCGGGGGACTGTCATGACCTTATCAATGCAACAAATACTCTAGGACATTATTACATTATTGTCACGCAGAACAATGAACAATATGTAATAAGATGTTTAATATTTAAATACATTTATTATCCCTGTAATCAAAGTACAATCAGTTAGTTCTATGACACCAACTCTTACACAAGACTGCCACACCGACAATAGTGAACCAGACCTTAATAAGTCTGATGAAGATGAGCCACCGACTCATTTTGAGACTGATGTTTAGCCTACTCCACCTGCTCCTCAACCCACTGATGCGGCTGATTCCAAGACCAGTTCTGGTTTAGATTTAGATTTTGAACCTCTTGCAACTGATTAGGATTATCAGTTGACCCGTGATAGGCAAAGGAGAGTCCCTAGACCTCCTGCCCACTTTAGCCAGTATGATATGGCTTTGTATGCCTTTTATGTGGCCCAAGATCTTATTGATGATGATCCTAAATCTTATAGGTAGGCTTTAAAAGACAAAGACTCGATATGGCTTTGATGATGATCCTAAATCTTATAGGTAGGCTTTAAAAGACAAAGACTCAAAGTAGTGGGTCTTTGCTATGAATGAAGAAATGCAATCCTTAAGGAAGAACCACACTTGGGATGTTGTAAACAAACCAATTCATGCTAAAGTGATTGGTTCCAAATGGATCTTCAAAAGAAAGGAGTACAACATTGAGAGAAGTAAAATCAAATTTAAAGCTAGGCTAGTTTCCAAGGGTTTCCTTCAGAGAGAGATAATTGATTACTCTGAAATATTTTCCCCAGTTGTAAAACATTCTTCTATTCGGCTTTTATTAGCCTTTGCTACTTATATGACTTGCATATAGATAAATTAGATGTTAAAACTACTTTTCTACATGGTGATTTGAATGAAAATATTTATATGAAACCTCTTGATAGTTATCTAGCTGAATTCAAACCAAATCAAGTTTGTATTTTGAATAAATCTCTGTATGGCCTAAAACAAGCCTCACGATAGTGGTACTCGAAGTTTGATGCATTCATGCTAGGTAACAAATTCATTAGGAGTTAGTATGATGTGTGTGTTTATTTTAAATCAACTAAAACCTGCATTATTTATCTGCTTTTGTATGTTGATGACATGCTCATTATGTGTAAAGATATAAATCTACTTTCTTCTGTCAAATCCCAATTGAAAAACAATTTTTAAATGAAGGGATTAGGTGCATCCAAACAAATCCTAGGTGTTGAAATCATAAGAGAGAGACCAAACAAATTACATTATCTATCTCAACATGCTTATGTTTGAAAAGTTTTAAAGAGGTATATGTTTGAAACTCTCAAGCCTATTAATATCCCTCTTGCACAACATTTTAAATTGTCTTTGACTCAAGTCCCTACTGTAGAAGAAGATATTGAATTTATCTCTAAGATTCCTTATGCTAACATAGTAGGTAGCATAATGTATTCTATGATTTGTACTTGCTCTAATATTGCATTTGTTGTCTGCACTTTAAGCAAGTCCATGGCCACTCCAGGGAAGCCACTTCATGCCCTTAAGTGACTCCTTGTATATATTTCATGTAATTCTAGTATTTCTTTGTGCTATGGTAGAAATGTAGATACTACTGAGCTTATATGTGGTTTTGTTGATGCTGACTATGCTAGAAATGTAGACACTCGTAAATTTTTAACTGGTTATGTGTTTACTGCATTTGGAGGTGCCATTTCCAGGAAGTGCAACATGCAATCTATTGTTGCACTTTCAACTACAGAATCTGAATACATTGCTTTAATTGAGGCAATTAAATAAGACTTGTGGATCAAAGATATGGATTCTGAACTTAGTATTTCCAGTGTTTTATCAATGTTTATTCTGATAGCCAGTCATCAATCCATTTATCTAAAAATTTAGTTTTCCATGGTAAGTCTAAGCACATAGATATTAGATTACATTTTATTAGAGACGTTATAGAACATGAATCGTGTGTATCAATAGGATACACACTAACATAAACCCAACTGATAGTTTGACTAAAGCTATGGTTATGTCTAAGTTTAAATTCTGTTTAAATAGACTAAACTTGGTTCCAAATCTATGACCCTAGGTGCAAGAACATCACCAAAATTTAATTAAAAATGGTGGAAATTTGTGAATTTAGTTTTCTTATTTGTTTTCACATTAAATTTAGTTTGATTAAATTCCATCTACCATTTTATTATTATACATGCTAAACCTTTATTTTTCTTCGGCCTGTTTTTCTGTTGGGCCTATTTATTAGGCTGGTTCTTTTGTGGCTTTACTCTTTGCCCCACTGCTTAACATGCTGGAAATCCTGTATTTGTTGGGTGCTTCTTTGTGCACTGTTGATCACCTGTACCGCCCCTTTGCATCTGGCCGTCTATATCCTTCACTGTTTGTTTGAGTCGCTATAGCTTGTTTGGATGATCCGTTTCGCCCTTGCTTCGTGGCACCCATGGATTGGGCGTGTGATTTCGAGAATCAAGCGCATGTTGCTTCCCAAGAGTGTGATCATTTGGATCCCTTCGGCGTGGTTCTCTCGGTCTTCTCGGGCAAAACCCTAGTGCCTTGGTTCCCTAGTTCTATGGTTCTGGCTCTTCCTCAGAGCATCATCCAGGACTGATGCTCTCCCTTGGCCTCAACTCATGGCCGATGCGTGGTGTAGGCGACATCCTTCCATGACGAAAGAAGTGCAGCTTCTCGTTGATGATTCCAAGAACCTTGGAAGGAGCGGTATGCAGATGTATCATCAGATCTGGGAGGCTGCACAATCAACCTTGACTCAAAGAGATCAAGACCTCTAGACACCTTGTTGTCTGGCATTGTGAGTATAGTTTTTCAGCTTCGTTTTTTTGTTTTGCAACTTGTGAATCTCCTTCGTCTATTTCTTGTTCTGATTCTTCTCGTTGGGTTACTTATTTTGTAGAATTTCTTGCTTTCTTTCGAGATTAATAATACGTGTGCATGTGTGTGGCATTCTTGTCGTGCAGTAGGACCCCTAAGGGTCCGAAACACATTAAATCCTCATGCTCATTTACTTTCTTGCAATTTTTATTCCATTCTGGCATTTGCATTATCGAATCCATAGTTCTAGTTTTCGGTCCATTGCATTCTATGGTTGTTTGGTTTGTTTACACTGCCCTTCAACCGCAACAGGGGTCAATCCTGCTTTTGAGCAGATGGAAGGAGGAGTTAGAGAGAATTATTAGAGCGATATGGTGGTGACAAAAAGTAAAAGGAAAATTATACTTGTAGTGGTGACTGACAAGTGAGCCCAGCAGAACGAGTCAGTGAGCATATAAAGAATAAAAGGGGCAAACATTAAAAAATTAAAGAGGAATCTACCATATTTTTGAGAGAGACTCGCAATATTTTGGGAGAGATGGGAGTGGAGAGTGGAGGTTGAGCAGGAGCAGCAGAACGATGGTGATAAATTGACAAATCTTGAGATGGAGGGGAAATAATCTTCGATAGAGAAGATTTATTCCTTTATTTCTTGATTTTTCCATTCTTATGCTGTTGTGATGAATCTCTTGAATATAATTGTAGTTTATGCTCCAATCATGAGCGGCTAATCATTTTTAGGGTTATCAGATTGTAATGCATTGGAATTTTTCATATGCTTAACTCTTGTTATAATATTTATGTCAGTTTAATTTTTATTTTGTGTTTTCATCTTCATTCTTCATGAGAATCATTTTTACACTACTCTATGTACCAACATGTGACAATAGTGGATACTTTTAATTTGTTCATCAATCGAAGTACTAAAAATTGGAAAAGGTTGATGATACTCTTCTCCATTAAAGAACTAATCTTATCCTTGGTTATGATTGAAAAATATTTACTAAGGATAGTTCAATGGTTTTTGCTAAGCATTTAATGACAGTTAGGTGTTGATCACACTTTCTCAACAATATTGGCATAAAAGTGATAACTTGAAGTTAGAGTAGAAAATTATTTTTATCAGTTCAGTGTAGTCCGATTCACTAATGCTTCATTTTTTTGCCTCTCTTCCTGTTGTTTCGAAATTTTCATCATCTTTCTCATCCATTGTTTCAATTTATTTTACTTGATTTCCTTTTGTTGTTTTAAATTTGTTCGTTTTGAACTTGTTTGTTTGGTCACACATCTTTTTGTCTTCCATGTGGATCAATACTCACACTTACCAATTTTATAGTTGCTAATAGGCTTTAAAAATAATCAAAATATTCACATTCTCGATGATGATGTGATCAAATTCCGGTGTTGTTTCCAGGGAAGGAACGTGCAACCAAACACATTAAAGAAAATAAAATAAAACATAAAAACAAATTTTATAAAAAATATGCTTGTTGCTTCACTTAAGTGTGCTATCTTTAACACGTTTTAACCTAAAATTTTATGCACACTAGATCAAGGGATGGATCTGAAATTGAACCTTTAATTCTTGAAATTAAAATTCACTGTTTATCCCTTAAGAATAAGAATAAAGCTAAAATAGAAAATCTAAATTATGAAATTCAAAGAACTGCTGAAAATCAAAATCAAAATCATGTTAAACCATAACCTAGAAATGAAAATGCTTAGAGGGCTAGTATTAGGGAATTATATCTTTCAAATGTATCAAGTAATCCTTCATGTATACAGTTATCCCAAAGGGTTAGGAATTATGAAATTAAACAATCACGTCTCTCCATGCTTTCATCCTTTAATGGCATGCCAAAAGAGGATTTTTTATAATTTATTAGAGAATTTATAGTAATGTGCGGTAATTACCTTTGCACGGGTTGAATGAGGAGGACCTTAAGTTGAGAGTCTTTCTGTTTTTTTAAAGAAAAAGGCTCATAGTTCGTTCCAAAATTTAGATGACAATTTTTTTGACACATGGGACCAACTTTTCAATTCATTTTTTACCAAGATTTATCCTATAAACATCACCAATGGAGTGAGAAATAAAATCACTCGTTTAATTCAAGAAGAGGATGAAATATTTCACAAAACTTGGGATAGGTTTAGGGGATTCCTTATAAAATTTACTAATCACCAACTTTCCCCTCATATCACGATGGATACTTTCTATAATGGTTTCACTCCTTATGATCAAAATCTTATTCATCAATTTTGTGGTGGTGATTTATCATATATGAAAGTAGATGAAATCAAACACGAACATAAAATAACAAGAGATATCTGTAGGGATGAACCTAATTCCCATGCTACTGTAGTAAATGAAAATTATCTTAAGGAATTGTATACTCATTGTGGGATGTATGATAATTCTCAAAAAATTTGTCTCAACCTTGATCTCTCTGTGAAGATTGAATAGAATTCCCAATTTATTGACTTTATGGATAAAAAAAATGTTAATGGCCCATTCTTGAATCATTTTAATTTTGGATATAAAAACCACCCTAATATTTCTTGTAGAGAACAAGGTGTGTTGAAACAATTTTCTACTCATGTTTACCAACAATAAAACAGACCTTCATTTCAGAACTAATATAATTCTAAATCCTCAAATTCTCAAGTGGATGTTAGTTTTATGTTTCAACAATTATTAGGAATATTTTATTCTTAAAAGGTTGAGTTAGATTCCAAAAAAGATACTTGATTCAGATAGGGTTGAAAAAAATTCTAGAATTCATAATCCTAAGTTATAAATGGGTCAACTTGATAGCAACTTAGGAGGAAGAGACAAGGGAAAATTACCTATCACAACAGTGATGAATTCCAAGGAAAACGTGATGACTATAACTACCAGATTAGGTCTGAAAACTCAAGAACAAGTTAATGAACAACCTAGGGAAGATGAAATTAATATTTTAAATGAACCTGAAATAGAAAAGTTCAAAAATACCAAATATGTAAATCTAGACAGTGGTGTCTAGAATCATCAAAATGTTGAATCTTTAAGTGAAAAACCCAAAAAATAGAAGAAAATGAAGTGTGAACTAGTTAAGGAGGCAAATAAGAAGGTTAGGTTTGAGGATGAGGAGAGTGAACTACAAATCTTGAAGAATTATGTTCCTTTAATCCCTTTTCCAAAAAGACTTAAAAAGATTAATGAACTAGATTATTTGAAATTACTTAAATTTTTTAGGATTTTTAATGTTAATATCCCCTTTTTTGAGGCTTTGAATAAATTTCCTTCTTGGTTTAAATTTCTCAAAATATTCTTAAAAAATAAGAGGGATTGAGATGAGTGTTCAATGATTAATTTGAATTTGGATTGTAGTGCCATTGTTCAAAATAACATTCCTCTAAAATTAAAAGACCCTGGTTCCTTTGTCATCTCTTGTAAAATTGGAGTTAATTAGGAGATTAGGTGTCCATGTGATTTAGGTGCTAGCATTAACCTTATTCCATACTCCTTATTTATGAATTTAGGTCTTTGGGAGCTGAAACCAACTTCAGTTTCACTAAAATTAGATTATAGGTCACATGTTTTTCCTTTTGGAAGGATAGATGACTTGTTAGTTGATGTAGGAAATCTCACACGCCCTGATTTTCTCATTCTTGAAATGGATAGTGATAATAAAGTTCCAATCATTTTAGGAAGACCATTCTTAGCCATAGATGGAGATGTGATTGATGTTTCAAAGGGTAAAGTGACCCTTTAGGCTGATGATGATCAAAAGGAGTTCCATATTTTCTAAGTTTCACCTCTTATGGTTAGCTATAAATTGATTGATGTGGGTAAGTAAGTGTTTAGAGAAGATATTAGGAAATATACTCATTGTCCTTTTGATGATATAATTGAACAATATGTTAATGATCATTTTCAAGAAAAATTTATAAAATCCAAGTCTACACTTGATCTTGAAAGGATAGGGAAGCTTGAGAACCAAATTAGGAAATATATTTATCAGGATCATTATGTGGTCCATCCACAACCAAACTTTCAAGTTGAAAGGGGTTCTCAACTTGAAGTTCAAAGTTCACAGCTCTCTCCTGTTTCCGAATTAGAAATAACTTCCTATTCTCATCAACCTAAGAAGTGTCAAACTATTTTTAGTGTTTATTTTTATGATAATGAGTTTTTTATGGCTGAGGAAAAATTTTGGGTTAGTTTTGATTCTTTAGAACTGATAATGAGTCATCCCAACATGTTCAGAGTGTAGAAAGTCCATAATCTGGGTTGTTTTCCAGATATGGAAAACAATTCTATTCCTGCTAATATAAATTGTTTAAAAAAACTATGTTCATGAGCTTAAATAATTCTTAGAAAAGCATGAGGAGGTTTCTCCTATATCACAAATGGAGTTGAATCTAATAATATTCTTGGTAGTGGGCAATTTGCTGAAACTATTGAGCCATTTTCTGACTCTGCTTCATTCCAAAACCTAGATGATGAGATTTTTGTTCATAATTTCAAGAAATTAATAGATGATCTTGAGGAATCTTTCTATAATTCACATAGGGATATTGTTTCTAGGCATCATCTTGAGGATAATATTGAGTTGGTTGCAACAACTGATACACTTAATACTGAATCGTTCAATCCCTTAAGTGTGGGGGAGCATCTGGGAAGTAAAGTTGTTCCCTCTGATGAAAATTCCAGGCTGCTTATTTCCATGTTACATTCATTGTTTGAAGTTATTAACGCTGAAGCTAGTGGTGGAAGGAGGTTAAATGATAGAACCTTGGAGTATTTGGGAAGAGTGTTGAGAAACGCTGGAGTGTTTAAAGCCCTGAGAGAAAAAGTAAAATTTTTCTCAACAATCAATGATATGAAAACCAACAATGAATCATACCCTTTGAATGATCATGGTTATAATATATTAAGGGGATAAAGTGTCACATCCATGATTTTATTTTTAGGTATTTTTCTATTTATTTTAAGTCTACCCCTTTTTCCCTTTGGACTTCCTCTGAGTTTTAGAGAAAAGTGTGAAAAATTGGGGGGATAGAATGTGGCGCACAGTTGGCGCATGGTTAGTGGTAACTGTGCGCCCTAACCCATGTAACAACGTGGAAGCTGCAGGCCGAGGCAGTAGCTACCGCACATCCAGCACTCGTTCAGTCATACCGTGCGAGGTAGCTATGCGGTAGGACCCTTCTTGGGTAGAGCGTGCAACACGGTTGTCACACGGTTTATCAAACCATGCGGTCTAACCATGTACCCTGCCAACTCATTAAAAATTTGGTTCTTTTTCTCTATCCTCTCGATTTTAACCCCAAAACCCTCATTTTTTCACCCCACTCTGGATTCTCCTCCCTAAGCGTCCCCTCCATCCTCCTCCCTTGGGGCTTCGATTTTGGGCTAGATTTGGGCGGTTCTTCCTCGATTCATCAAGTAAGTCTCCTTCTCCCTTTGATTATACCCCTATTCTAGGGGTTTCTTTCCCTTTTCTTGGGGTTTCTATTCTCCAGCAGTTAGGGTTTTGTTTTTGGGGGTTCGATCTTGACCTTTTGGGTTCGATCTTCATGTTTAGGGTTTGATCTTGCTTCTTTGTGGTGTGGTTGAGGTGAAATTAGAGATTCACACTGGTTTTAGGGTAATTTCTACACCCAAGGTAGATGATTCCATTCTTAAACATTGTTTGATGAAACTATTATGCTTTCTTGTGCATTTTGGAATGTTTTATGAATTAGGAGTGTGGTGCGAAAGTGGTTTTTGAAAGGATTTGACAATCATTTGGTTTGAAATTGGTTTTTATTCATGAAATTGGGTGTATCCCTTAGGTGAATCCTTATTGTGTTTCATGGAATGGTTTTATAAAATGTGTAAATAATTTATTAAATTATGAATGTGGTGCGAATTATATTTGGGATTTTTTTTGTGTGCATTTGATTTTAAGAGGATTTTGGGTATGCAAGTGATGGATTATGATGTGTATTGTATTGTTTGGATTGTGAAATGTGAAAGTGGTGTGTTATGTGAACTTGGAACTTGATTGAACACAAAAAGGGAAACTCGGGTAACTAGGTGGGCGGACTAGGTTTAGTGTGCTAATGATACAGAAGTGGATTCGGCCCAGTTTCACTTAGCAAGTTTGACGATGACAACTCTAACTAAATATTGATGATGATTGGAGACCACTAGGTCATTGGGGTGTCCCCTCCTAGTGTCTCGTGCATGAGAATGATGTTAGCCATGGTTTCTAAGTCATGTTTCACCGAGACACAAGGTTCTAGTGTCTCGTTACTAGCTAGTTCCTAGAGGGTCTTTCCCAGGTCTGGTTCTCTTTTGTTACATCGCACTTACCATCGACATATGCATGACTTGTTGGTTATTTCAAAATCAAGCAGGTTTTCATTTAAAGTTGTTTCCTTAAAAGTTGATTTCCCTAAAGTTGTTCCTAGCATTTTATTTATTTATAAAACTTGCAAGTTATTTATCATTTAATGTTTATAGCATGGAATCCTTGTTGGGTGGAATCCTACTAAGAATTATCTCACACCCTACTTACACCTTTGAGTGTAAGTAGAATTGATTATGTCTGACACAGGTAAAGACAATGTTTTTAGTAATGGTGGTTCGGGTTGCTAGTGGTCTTCCTGGGTGCGGTGTTGTGGAGGTGGCTTGAGGGTGATGATCCTCATGCCATGTGGTGGTTTTTGAGTTGGTTTTTTGGTTTCTCCTTTGGTTATAGTCTTTTGAGGTTTTGTTTTAACCTTGTAACCCAAATCTGTAATTTATGTATGCCTTGTTTGGTTGTGGATTTTCAGTTTCAGTTTGTTTAATTTGTTGGATGTTTTATGTTTATAAATTAGGTTAAATCATTCCCATGTTGCATCATTGATACTTGGGCACTTGTTTCCAGCCCGTGGGGATCAGGAACGTCCTTCGGGCCATGCCACAGACCAGGTTGGGCGCCAGTTCAGATGACGACCCGGCTTGATTCCTGACATAAATTATGGTTGAAGACTTTAAATTTATAGTGCTACATGGGTGCCAACCCAAGATTCTATTTCTTGATTTTTATTTTTCAGTTTTATTGAATAAAATTTTTCATACTCTTTTGTGTGCCTCTATCCATTTTCACAAACCTCCCACTTCTTGTTTGGACTCATTTTGATGGCTTTGCAAGAATGTATTCAATATTTAACTTTCTTTCTTTTTGATACTTCCATAGAAGAGGTTGGGTGTGCAACAATGTTCAAGGAGTTTCATTTTTTTAAGAATAAAATTGGATAACATTTCCATAACTCTTTTCTATTGTTTAATTCTGTTTTGAACTTTAAATTATGGACATTTATGTTTATATTCTTCATTTTGTAGGAGCTGAAATTTTGTTCTACCAGAGGAATTAATCGAGGTGCAAGAAAGGGGAAGTGTATTATGCTGAAATTATACTATTAAAGCTCTATTCCATAGAATTTTAAAATCAAATTATGAATTTATTTTAATTTCTTCTTAAACTTCAACTTTTTCTTACTACTTAGGACGTAATAATTGATTATAGAGTTCTTATTTAAGTGATTTTACACGTTGAATTTATTGTGTAAAACCTGCTGGTCATTGCTATTGTTTTAAAATCTTTTAATGCTGAATTTCTTACTTAGCATGCTCATCTTAGTGCTTTAATTATTATCCTTTTTAAAATTTAAAGTGTTAGCATGCAACCTTTCTAAAAATATTTGTCGGTGTGCTAGATTTGAAGTAGTAACCAATAGGTATTCTTATGAATGTTGTGATTGTTTAATTTGATGTGGCAGAATAATTTTTGAGCTTAGTTGTGACCCTACATGAATTTTAACTACTAAATTGAATATCTTTTAGAACTTTAAAAGTATTAAGTGTTCTTCCACCTTGAGTTCAATAATGGGGAAATTGTAGGGTTTTGAGTGTGGGGGAGGGGTCTTTTATGTGGTAATCTATAATTCATTAAGAGCCCATAAAAAGCCCTTAAAAAATTTCAAAACCGTATTTTTCTAAGCACCACTTATGAATTTTCACTGGATGAATTTTTTTTCTCAAATTTGAGGGTTGTGATGTCACTTTGAAAAAATTAATCTTTAATAACTCTTGGATTCAATTGAGTGTATCATTTCTCTCTCCCTCTTGGAAAAAATGGTTTTTGATAAAACTTTGGGAACATGTTATATAGTAATCATTCACTTTAAACTTTTTAATTAGAATTATACTCATAAGATATGAATCCAAATGAATTATGAAATGAAAATACTAATCGACGTTGAACTCATTCATTCACCCTCTTTTATTCTTTATTCTTTATTCATAAAACCGTCAGATGAGTAATTTATTCCATCAATAAATTTACACTCCACCCCATCCATTGATGTGTCTATTTATTATGAGCTCTTAAATTATGCGAGTATGTTCACCTGTAGTTGAGAAGTTTTAAATTTCAGTTAGATTCAAATTTATGTTTGTTTTAAATTTTCAATTTAAATCTTTTTGGTAAAACAATAACCTTTTTGAACCGAAGAAATTTAGTTTGAGAGAGAATTCATATTTCACTACTCAAGAGACCCCATTAGGGAAAATCACTATAAAAATCAATTCTTAGTGGCATTTTAATTTTTTAATTTTGAGATTCATTTTATACTATTGAACACTACTAGAAAAGAAGGTTATACCAACGGTTCTAAACCGTTGGTATAGGCTGGAAAACCGTTGGTATAGCCTATACCAACGGTTTTCCAAACCGTTGGTTAGTAAGCCGTGAGGAAAGCCTTATACCAACGGTTTGATCTAAACCATTGGTATATTGTTTTATTAAATTTCTCCCAATGTATACCAACGGTTTATAACTGTTGGTACTGCATTTTTTGAGAATTTTTATACCAACGGTTGAAAACCGTTGGTAATGTGATTTTCCAGAACACCTATACCAACGGTTCTAAACTGTTGGTATTGTGTTTTTCCAGAATTCCAGAACACATATACCAACGGTTCCAACACTCTTATACCAACGGTTTAGAACCGTTGGTATTGAGTTTTCCTAGAACTGCTGCACAACAACCCCCTCCAGTAGCCCCTCCACTATACACCTACACCTGCATAAAAAATATCACAAAAACCACATACAAACTTAAAACAGTATAAAAAACACCTAAAATAGCACAAAAAACACATAAAACCATCAAATTTTTCCAACCATGTCATGTACTACAATTCCCTATTTCAATCTTCATATGACAATAATCATCCGATAGTAATTCACCTCACCCCTGCACAACCCCCCAACCAGCACAGCCCCCCACCTCTCCATCAAATTCTAATAGGCAGAATAGTATGATAAATACCTATTAGAGTTGAATAAGAGTTTGAAATTGGATCATATCCCATTTTTTTTTTCTGATCCTAGATTTGGGTATGTAATGATTTGTGATGAATTTTGCATTGAACTTGTATTGTTTATAATATATGGTGAACAAGTATTTTCTTAGGAGTCTCTTCACTTATGATCCCATGAGTGAAACTACCCAACTCATGAAAAAGAGTTTGCGACTATCGTTGATGAATGTAAATTTCAATTGTATTCACTTAAAATGATGTCCTTTTCAAACAAAATAGAGACTTTGAGTGGTTCCGTCCACACCGCGCCTCGGATTGAGGCGGGGTTGACTCGTACACATCACATATTACCCATGGATCGTTTTCCTAAAGTTTCAACAGAATCCGAATGCGTTTGGTCGGTTTTCCGTATGCTAGTAGTTGTTTTCACATAAAATCTTGTCCATTTCAAATAAAAGTGAGATAGTTTGAGTGGTACCGGCCACACCATGCCTCATATTGAGGCGGAGTTGACTCTTACATGTCACAAATGACCCATAGATACTTGTCTTAAAGTATCAACAGAATCCGAATGCGTTTGGTCCGTTTTCCGTATGTCAGTTGTTGTTTTTACTTAAACTGTTGTCCATTTCAAAGAAAAGTGAGACACTTTGAGTGATGTCGGCCACACCGCGCCTCAGATTGAGGCGGGGTTGACTCGTACACATCACAAATGACCCATGGATCGTTTTACTAAAGTATCAATACAATCTGAATGTGTTTGGTCTGTTTTCTGTATGTCGTTTATTTTACTTAAAAGCGCATCCATTTTAAACAAAAGAAAGACACTTTGAGCTGTGCCGTCCACACCACGCCTCGTATTGAGGCGGGGTTGACTCATACACGTCACATATGACCCATGGATCGTTTTCCTAAAGTTTTAACAGAATCCGAATGCATTTGGTCGGTTTTCCGTATGTCGGTAGTTGTTTTCACTTAAAATCTTGTCCATTTCAAATAAAAGTGAGACAGTTTGAGTGGTACTGGCCACACCGTGCCTCAGATTGAGGCGGGGTTGACTCTTACACGTCACAAATGACCCATGGATACTTTTTCTAAAGTATCAACAGAATCCGAATGCGTTTGGTCCGTTTTCCGTATGTCAGTTGTTGTTTTTACTTAAACTGTTGTCCATTTCAAAGAAAAGTGAGACACTTTGAGTGGTGCCGGCCACACCGCACCTCGGATTGAGGAGGGGTTGATTCGTACACGTCAAAAATGACCCATGGATCGTTTTCCTAAAGTATCAACACAGTCCAAATGCGTTTGGTCTGTTTTCCGTATGTCGTTTATTTTACTTAAAAGCGCATCCATTTTAAACAAAAGAAAGAAACTTTGAGCGGTGAAGTCCACACCGCGCCTCGGATTGAGGCGGGGTTGACTCTTACACATCACATATAAACCATGGAAACTTTTACTAAAGTATCAACAGAATCCAAATGCGTTTGGTCAGTTTTCCGTATGCCGGTTGTTGTTTTCACTTAAAATCCTGTCCATTTCAAATAAAAGTGAGACAGTTTGAGTGGTACCGACCACACCGTGCCTCAGATTGAGGCAGGGTTGACTCGTACACATAAAAAATGACCCATGGATACTTTTACTAAAGTATCAATAGAATCCGAATGTGTTTGGTCCATTTTCCGTATGTCAGTTATTGTTTTTACTTAAACTGTTGTCCATTTCAAAGAAAAGTGAGACACTTTGAGTGGTGCCGGCCACACTGTGCCTCAGATTGAGGCGGGGTTGACTCGTACACGTCAAAAATGACCCATGAATTGTTTTCCTAAAGTATCAACACAATCTGAATGCGTTTGGTCGGTTTTCCGTTTGTCGTTTATTTTACTTAAAAGCGCATCCAGTTTAAACAAAAGAAAGACACATTGAGCGGTACCGGCCACACCGGCCCTTGGATTGAGGCGGGGTTGACTCGTACATGTCAAAAAATACCCATGTAAACTTTTCCGAAAGTATCAATAGAATCTGAATGCGTTTGGTCGGTTTTCCGTACGCCGGTAGTTGTTTTCACTTAAAATCTTGTCCATTTCAAATAAAAGTGAGACGGTTTGAGTGGTATCGGCCACACCGTGCCTCAGATTGAGGTGGGGTTAACTCGTACACGTCACAAATGACCCATGGATACTTTTCCTAAAGTATCAACATAATACGAATGTGTTTGGTCTGTTTTCCGTATGTCAGTTGTTGTTTTGACTTAAACTGTTGTCCATTTCAAAGAAAAGTGAGACACTTTGAGTGGTACTGACCACAAAACACCTTGTATTGTGGCAGGGTTGACTCGTACATGTCACAAATGACCCATGGATCGTTTTCCTAAAGTATAAACACAATCCGAATGCATTTGGTCTGTTTCCCGTATGTCGTTTATTTTACTTAAAAGCGCATCCAGTTTAAACAAAAGAAAGACACTTTGATCGGTACCAGCCACATCGGCCCTCGGATTGAGGCGGGGTTGACTCGTACACATCACAAATGACCCATGGAAACTTTTCCTAAAGTATCAACAGAATTCGAATGTGTTTGGTCGGTTTTCCGTATGCCGGTTGTTGTTTTCACTTAAAATCTTGTCCATTTCAAATAAAAGTGAGACAGTTTAAGTGGTACCGGCCACACCGTGCCTCAGATTGTGGTGGGGTTGACTCGTATACGTCAAAAATGACCGATGTATACTTTTTCTAAAGTATCAATAGAATCCGAATGCATTTGGTCCATTTTATGTATGTCAGTTGTTGTTTTTACTTAAACTGTTGTCCATTTCAAAGAAAAGTGAGACACTTTGGGTGGTGCCGGCCACACCGCGCCACGGATTGAGGCGGGGTTGACTCGTACATGTCAAAAATGACCCATGGATCGTTTTCCTAAATTATCAACATAAGTTGAATGTGTTTGGTCAGTTTTCCGTATGCTGTTTATTTTACTTAAAAGCGCATCCATTTTAAACAAAAGAAAGACACTTTGAGTGGTGTCGTCCACACCACGCCTCAGATTGAGGCGGGGTTGACTCGTACACGTCACATATGACCCATGGATCGTTTTCCTAAAGTTTCAACAGAATACGAATGATTTTGGTCGGTTTTCCGTGTGTCGGTAGTTGTTTTCACTTAAAATCTTGTCCATTTCAAATAAAAGTGAGACAATTTGAGTGGTACCGGCCACACCGTGCCTCAGATTGAGGCGGGGTTGACTCGTACACGTCACAAATGACCCATGAATACTTTTCCTAAAGTATCAACAGAATCCGAATGCGTTTGGTCCGTTTTCCGTATGTCACCGACCACACCGCACCTCGGATTGAGGCGAAGTTGACTCGTACATGTCACAAATAACCCATGGATCGTTTTTTTAAAGTATCAATACAATCTGAATGCGTTTGGACGGTTTTCCGTATGTCGTTTATTTTACTTAAAAGCACATCCATTTTAAACAAAAGAAAGACACTTTGAGAACCAAATGCATCCGCAACGAAGACACCCTCCCTAAAGGTCTGTTTGAAGAGGACATCATGAATGATCAATATTATACACCTTATAACAATATTACTTTCCAACCAAGTATAATTTTTTATACCATGTTTAAAACTCACAAGTTGGCCCAAATGAGATTCCACTTCAGCAATAACCATTTTGTGCTGACTTCATATCATAAATCCCAGCAGAAGAGACCTGTCCTTTTCTTTAAGAGAAGACCCATCACAAAAGACACATTGAACTTCATAATAACCAAACTATTGATTTCCCTAAATAAATTTCCACCACGCATATGCACAGCTAAGCAATAGTAGAAAGCATAAATTATATTGGAACATGATTGAAAAATTTATTCTCAACAAATTGAAATAGTAATCCTGAAGTAACATACATTTAAAATAATAAAAGGAAACAAAATCAATGAAACATACAACACCTCCCCCTCCCAACTCAGAACCCCCCCTGCGCAGCCCCTTCCCCCAGCAGCCCATCCCCTGCCCCTCTCCTCCCCTCCCCCCAGCCCAACCTTTTCCCCCAACATCCCCCTCCCTCCTTCCATCACCCAGCCCCTCCCCTACCCTCCCCTCCCCTCCCCTGCCCTCCCCTCCAACGTGCCCAACCCCTGCCCACCCTTTTCCTCTAGCAGCCCCCTTCCCCTCCCCTCCCCTCCCCCTTCCCACCCTTTTCCCCCAGCAGCCCCATCCCCTCCCCTCCCCCCTGCCCAACCTCTTCCCCCAGCACCCCTCTCCCTCCTGTCATCATACTCCTCTCCCCTCCCCTTCCCTGCCCTCCCCTCCAACCTGCCCAGCCCCTACCCCTCCCCTCCCCCTACCCCTCCCCTCTTGCCCACCCTTTTCACCAAACAACCCCCTCCCCTCCCCTCCCCCCTCCCCTTCCCCCTTCTTCCCACCCTTTTCACCCAGGATCCCCCTCCCCTCCCCTCCCCCCTCCCCTTCCCTCCCCTCCCCTCCCCCCTGCCCACCCTTTTCCTCCAGCAGCCCCCTGCCCCCCCCCTCCTGCCCACCCTTTTCACCCAGCAACCCCCTCCGCTCCCCTCCCCCCCTGCCCAACCTCTTCCCCCAGAAGATCCACCATTACTAAAACAGAAATCATCCCCTGAACAGAATGGAAATTTAAAAACAGTACAATTCACTTCAAAAACACAAAAATAAGAACATAATCAACAATGTACAATTACTACTTGAAAAAGAACATTTATTTGCATGTGATTATTCCACACATGTTACTATCAGGCATAAAACTATCAGCCATAAATGACATAAAATGCAGTTCTATGGGAAAATGACATAAACATGAAATACATGGCTAACTAAGAAAGCTAAGTAATATAAAATAGAAAAATGGGTATCACAGTACCAAGGAATACTAAATTTCTAGGTAGTAGACTAATCATACAATAATAATCAAGTGAAAAAAAAGAGATCTGATAACAACATCCCTATGAAGCAGAGGAAAACCCCAGAGTGGAAAACTAGGTTAAAAAATATAGAGTTATACAGAATTCAAAAATGTAATGGATCAATCTGTCCCTGATCACCATCACCATCACCACTGTCATCATTGACCTCATCCTCATCGTCATCTCTGTCCTCGTCGGCATCCTCGTCATCGTCCCCATGCTCATCGTCGTCCTCATCCTCGTCCTCGGCCCCATCCTCGCCCTCGGCCCCATCCCCGCCCTCGGCCCCATCCTCACCCTCGTCCTCATCCTCATCCTCGCCCTCATCCTCTTCAGCATCCTCGTCATCACCAGGAACGTCATCATCTCGACCACCGATAGATCTTCCACCTGGTGCATTGGATAATGCACCCATCGAAGACATAAATGTCTGACAAGCCGTGCTAGCCTCAAGTGGAAGTGATGAAGATAAAGCTTTCATCAGTTTCATAAATTCTTTGTCCCTCGTTTGAACTTGTACTTCCAAATCTGTGACCCTTTTATCAGACTGTCTTGCATGCTCCTTGACCTATTCCAACTCGGTGGTACTAGAATGGATACCTGGAGAGGACCAATACCTCGTCGGGACTATATTCTTACCAGGTCGGCAGCGTACTCGACCAGAGTGCTCCTCTCCCAAAACCTGATATAAATGATCGTGTGGCCCAAAATTGTCAGGCTCCTGGGCATCAAGAGCCTCTAAAGCAGCCTGTTAAAAATATCAATAGATTAATAAATTTCAAAATAGATATTAAACTTTGAAATAAACAAATAAAAACTTACAATCTTTTCTTGGGTTGATTCATTTACCGCAGTTCCATCTTTTTTTCTTCTACTCGAGCAAAACAATTTTTCTCGAGGGATACGCCCTTCAATATTCAACCTGTGTTTCTGTAATGACATTGAAACAATATAAAGTACAAGTATAACCATATATTAAATATTCAATAAATCATATAATTTTAGTAGGAAACAATAAAAAGGGAAAGTCCTATTAATATTATAAACAACTATATCGTACCAGCTGCCTCTCATGATCTGACATAGTTGTGCACCCCAAAGTGTGGAGGTATTGCTTTGAATCAATGTTTTTTTTGTTTTTTTCGAAAGATTCCTAAATAATGTTTAACAATAAATAAGATTATATTACTGCAAAATATGGTAACTCTCATTTAAATACCTCAAATGAGATTAATACCTTAAATTTGGCAGTCGCCCAATGGGTAATCATTTGGTGATATTGCTCTATCGAGCAGTCATCCATGATAGGTAATGTATCTAACTCCACGCCCACTCTATCACACCATCCAACATACAGGTCATGCTTATAAGCTCCCCAAAGCTCTCTTAACTCTTTTAAACGTGCTGGTCGTGCACCTTCGCCATCAGGGAAGTTAAACCGAAGCTGAAACCCAATAGATTAGTTCATATAAATAAAAAAATACTACATTAAATCAAATATATTTTTTTACCCATATTTGTGCCCACGCGTTATCTTTGACTTCGTGTGGCACATGTCTCCAAGAGAGAGGGATGACCGGAATGATATCGGAGTATTTGGCTAGCGTCGCCAAAAAACCCCGACATTCCTACCCAGATTTCTCAATAATTTGTCCACCAACATTGTATTCAACCATCAACTATTTCTGGCAGTTCCATACTGCACGCAAGCGAGTACGCCCCCTCCCCCGGCTCCTATCTGTAGATGAATCTGTTATTAAAGAAAAATAATATCAGTACAAGTTATAATAAAATAAAATTTGGTATAAAAATTTGATAGAGTTATATAAATATATCTGTGGTAGTCGGATCAATGGGCGTCACTAGATGTGCAGAAGCTGAAGGAATATCCTGTACAGGTGGAGTGTCCCTCAGTGTACGCTCCTCAGCCACATACTATGTCGCAGCAGGAGTCGAAGAATGTGGAATATAATAGCTCGGAGATAATGAACCAGAATCAAAAGATGATGGCATAGACGTCTGGCCAACTGGTAGTGTAAACATCTGAGGTCTAAATATCCCGTGTGTCCCTAAAGACACGCCAGGATCAAAATGGGGCGAAGAAGATACGTCTGTGGCAGTGGATCATCTAACTCTCGCCCCACGAGCCCTCATACCACCAGCCTCAGTATCAGGACCACTATATGATCATCCATCTTTGACACCACCCCCTCCTACCACTAGCCTCTCTACTGGGAGCAATATCAGGCTCCTCGTCAGATATCTCTCGTCTAGGTGGTCGATCCTGAAAAAAAGTTTAACACAAAAGTAAACACATGATATTATAAGTTATTGAAATATTTATATTTGAAATAAAATACTCACAATAGGGATGAGTGGAGGAACACCCATATGTACCATGAGATGATTATTATCTGTCATCTTTTTCCATCGCCTCTCTTCAATGGGTGTCATTTCCTGCAATGAAAACAAATATGGAAGTAATTAGAAACTGATAACTAATGTGTAACCCAAAAAAATATATATAGAAAAACCATTATGATAAAAAAACATAAAGTAAAAGAACATTTATGGTGGTTTGAAGGTAAGTACTAGGATACACACTCTGAATGATGTAGGTGAAACATGTAGGTGAGAACACGACTATATGATTCTATATATTTCCCACCACAACTTCGGGTTCACAATAAAATCTGAAAATTGAGCTATTGGCGTCATCATAAGTAATAAATGGATTGCTTCCAATTGCAGTAGGGATAGTGTCAACTTCATCATCACTATCATCAAAAATATTCCTGGGATTTACTTTAATAATTACACCGAATTTAGGATGATGATGATCTTTGACATAAAAAACTTGTTTCACCATTGATGCCAATACATATGGTTCATCGGTGGAAAGAGTGCGAGTCATGTCAATAACTCGAAATCCACAATCATCAATAAAGGTTCCTTGCCTTGTCATTGAATCAAACCATTGACATTTCATCATTGTGACTCGACCATGCGAGTAATAATCCAAAATTATTATTTTCTCCACGACTCCATAATAAGAAACATTTTCAGAACGAGGTCTAGTATCCAATGAACTGGCATAACAGTCTGTTGTGGCAGTTAGCATAACACCATTATGCTGTGTTCTCATGTTTCTTGCTCGTTAAGTGATAATAAATTTGTATCCATTGATCACAAGTGATTTACAAGCAAGAACCATGGTATTAGGACCAAAAGCCAAAGCTCTTATTTCCTCAGAAACAGAGTTTGTAGGCAAACTCGATACCTAAAATATAAACAAATAGTAAAGTTAATTAAATATTATTTTTATTTATTTATTACAGAAATATTTTTACCTTCAATTTCAACGAAGCAGAAAACCCTTTGCTATGCAAAGTCTCTTTCCTTCTCAAAGATAAAGAACGACGCTTTCTATATATCAATTCTTTATGTTCCCTGTAGATAAAAATAATAATAGTTTAACAAATATTTAAAATTGCAAGAGATAAGATAAGAGATACATGTAAAATTTACTTACTTGATATACTCATCGAACAAATCACAATTGAACAACACTGTGCGATGTAACATCTCTCGCTCTTCAAGGCTTAATGTCGTCAATGTATATGATCCCGGAATTCCTCCTGTCTGAGGAAGTGATGGAAAACTGGGTTCAATTTTCCCATACTGTTCTTCTTCATTTCTCATTGGTCTGTTTATTCTCGTAGTAAGATCAGACAAATACATTGCTCAGAAATCCATACATTCTTGAGCCAAGTAACCATTCACAATAGAACCTTCGGGATAATTCCTGTTCCGAACATATGATTTCAATGTGCAAATGTTTCTTTCAGTTGGATACATCCAATGGAAAGAAACGGGTCCTCAAAGAAGTATTTCGGAAGGAATATGGACAGTCAGATGCAACATGCATGTAAAAAATGATGGAGGGAATATTTTCTCTAACTCACACAAAATTAATGGTGTCTCTGCCAACAGTTTTTGTAAGAAGGATTTGGAAAAACTCTTAGCACAAAGATCTCTAAACAAATAACACAACCGAATAACTGAGACTCTAACATTATTGGACAAGAGATGACGAATTGCTATTGGAATCAACTCATGCAAAAGGACGTGATAATCATGAGTCTTCAAAGATTTCAGCTTCAACTCTTTTCTGTTGACCCATTTTGATATATTGCTTGAATAGCCATTAAGAACTTTAATAGTCTCTAGCACTTTCAGAAATTGATTTTTTTCAGCAGGTGTCATCACATAAGAATCACATGGAACTTTCCATTTATTTTCACTGATACAGATAGGATGCAATTATGGTCTGATCCCCCAATCTACCAAGTCACGCCGAGATCGTAAATCATCTTTTGTCTTCCCCTTGACATTTAGAAGAATCGAAAGCAACATTTTACATATATTCTTTTCAATGTGCATTACTTCTAAGAAATGACGTAACAAGTTGGTTGACCAATACGACAACTCAAAGAATATACTCTTCTTCTTCCAATTGTAACAGGTATCATTGGAAACATTTTTCCTCTTTCTATATTTCATTACACCATTCCCAAATGAATAAC
Organism: Viscum album; assembly: GCA_963277665.1. NCBI lineage: Eukaryota > Viridiplantae > Streptophyta > Magnoliopsida > Santalales > Viscaceae > Viscum > Viscum album. Next base: position 1,657,667,746 of record OY728137.1, read on the forward strand.
TGAAATCTTTCAATTCATTAAGCACATCAGTTCCAGACATACACTGAGGTGGATCGTCGTTCTCCATGGTATTGTCAAATCTTCGACGATTGTTTCTATATGGATGGTTCATTGGCAAGAATCGTCGATGTCCCATAAAACTAAAACTACGACGATATTTCAGTCTTCTCAATCGAGTATTCTTTATACAAATAGGACATGATAATTTTCCTTTTGTGCTCCATCCAGACATCATTGTATAAGTAGGAAAATCATTGATCGTCCACATAAGTGCAGCACACATATGAAATATGTCTTTCAAACATGCATCTTATGTGGGCACACCCACATCCCAAAGAAGTTTCAACTCTTTTATTAAAGGTTGCATGTATACATATATATCATTTCTGGGATCAGAAGGGCCAGATATCAGTATACTCAAGAAAGTGTAAGGCTTTTTCATACACAACCAAGGGGGAAGGTTATAAATGTGTATGAAAACCGGCCATGTGCTATGTGAAGTAAGCATCTGCCCAAATGGATTAAAACCATCACATGAAAGACCCAGTCTCACATTACGCACGTCAGCTGCAAATTCAAGATATCGAGCATCAAATCTCTGCCATGTAAATCCATCTGTAGGGTGAACCAACTCTTCATTATTCTTTTTTCTCTCAGTGTCATGCCATCGCATTTTTATGGATATTTCATCAGACATGAAAAGGTTCTGTAATCTGGGGATCAATGGAAAGTGTCACATTACTTTTTATGGCACACGAGATGGTGTTCCATCATCTTTTGGCTTCCATCGGGAGGTTCCACGTTTGATACAATCATTTCTTTCAGCAATTTCCTCCCAAAATAAGCTGCAATCATTCGGGCAAGCATGATTTTTTTTTGAGAATCCAAGTTCATCAACTAACTTCCATGCCATATAGTGGTTTGAGGGAATATCTGCATCATCTGGAAGTAAGTCCTTCAAGAAGTTAAGAATGTAATCAATTGCAGTATTTGAAATCCCATACATAGTTTTCCTATGAAACAATCAGATTAAAAATTCCAACTTTTTCATTTTACCACATTGCCGATATACTGGAGTCGTCGCAACATCATTCAATTTTTTCACCCTATCAACATCATCATTTTCATTGGACGCATCATGTGTTCTTGTATCGAAATCTTGTTGGCTGGACATCCTTTCCTTATCATGATGCCGAATAAATGGAAACCGATCATATATCAAACTCTCCAATTTAGTCCTATCATTTGGATCATCAACATTTTGAGATTCTATTTTCTCTCCATTATGATACCACACATAATAGTTTGTTTGGAAACCATATTTGGTTATATGATAGATAACTGCTTCACGACTCAACCAAGGTCTTCCAACACAATTATAACATGGGCAGTGTATGCGACCACTATCTGAAGCCTTGTCAAATGCAAAATCTAGAAAGCTGTTCAAATTATTTTGAAAATTGGTTGAAATCCGATCAGTTTCGTACATCCAACTTCTGTCCATTCTGTAAAAAATTTCAATAAGTCATTTCAAATCAATTCAATAATATTGAAGTTTAATCAAAAAAATATTTAGGTAAATGACAATTGTTTACTTTATATAAAAGTGTAACTGACACATTACTCTATATGAGAATCATATTAAGAAATACAACAAAATACAGTGTATATAAGAAAATAAGATATAGAATTTATAATGCCTATATTCAAGGATTGCCCTGTAAGATATTGGAAGTGGATTAAGGAATACATAATCCTTAAAGATCTTGTTGGGAGTACATGAGTTTTATACTTTAACTTCTTCAGGGAGATCAGGATGAGGAGTAGGATGAGGATCAGGGGAGTGGTGGGACTGTCCAAGGGGGGTGTGGGGTGTCCAGGGGGGTGTGGGGTGTCTAGGGGGGTGGTGGGGCCGTCTGGGGGGTCGGAGGTGTCCAGGGGGTGGGGGCTGTCTAGGGGGGTCGGAGTGTCCAGGTGGGCGAGCTGTCCGCGGGGGTGGTCAGGCTGTCCAAGGGGGTAGGGGGAGTCCAGGGGGGTGGGCGGGGTGTCCAAGGAGGTGAGTGGGGTGTCCAGGGGGTGGGTGGGGCTGTCCAGGGGGTACGAGGTGTCCAGGGGGTGGGAGGGATACCCATGGGGGTGGCGGGGTTGTCCAGGGGGTCTGGGGTGTCCAGGGGGGTGGGCGGGCTGTCCAGGGGGGTGGACGGGCTGTCCACGGGGGGGGGGGGGGGGGCTGTCCACGGGGGTGGCGGTGCTGTCCAGTGGGGTTGGGGATGTCAAGGGGTGGGGGGGGGGGCTTTCCAAGGGGTGGGGGCGTCCGGGGGGATGGGGGTGTCTGGGGGGTGGTGGGCGGGTGTCCGGGGGTGGGGTGGGCGAGCTGTCAACAAGGGTGGGGGCTGTCCAGGGGGGTACGGGCTATCCAAGGGGAATTGTCAAACCTTTAATATATGAGTTCTTTTGAAATAGCATAGATTCTCCTACTGGCATGTCAGCATTAACCAAACATAATTTCCTACTACCACAGAACCCTATGATAAATCTAGATAAATCAGGGAATTCAATCCTAATTATTGAATTCTTTTTAATTTTTTCAAGTATCTTGATATTAAAACATTATACTTAATTTATAGTAATGAAATGCCTCAGAAGTATTATTACCTATGGGTCTATCACACACTCAAATCCTTAGAATATTTTTGGGGATCAATGACAACCTATAAACAGGTTTTATCATCATCATTGTCTGAATGAATAGGATTCCTAACTGATATCATCACGAGCTATAATAAAATGTTTTAACCATATTCTATTGATTTTTTTGGTTATGATCCCTCGAATGAAAGGATTCACTAGTAAACATTCTATAGAACATTCCCTATATTATAAGTGACTTGTTCTTCATTTACTAGGGAGGATAACTCATCCCAAGGCGCACACTCAATCCACTATTGAAGATGAGTTGCAGATGTAGCCAAAAAATACATTTACCAGGCACCAAAATGAATATAGAGGAGAATGAAACAACTTGAAATTATGTTAAAATAGATTTACACTAGATGTATGTGTGATGATCTCTCTAGTCACAGTCACACACTTCATTGGAAATAGTAATATTATCTAAAAAATAAATTAATTATTGGTGTTAAATGACATGGTCCTTTTGTAATGTAATCCCCCCTATACCAGAAAAACTATGTATTATCTATACATTTAGGCCGTTATAAATTATAAATAACCCATGAATGTCATTTTACATCTCACATATAAAAAAATTCTACCAAACAAATATAATTCATTTCAATAGTTTAACAACATGATAGGTGCCACATGAACAAATGTGTTCTAGCTCTATATTTCACTATCATAGTTTCACACCAATTAGTACATTCTATTGGATCATCATCCCTATGAAGCCAAGTATATAATATCCCATACAAGTAATTTTCTCTAGAGTTTGATTAACTCTTATGACTATTAATCTAGCTAATGACTTCTTGATTCATCGATCAATGATTAATAATAAGGTTCATGTAACCTTTTATGTTTTCAACCATTCCCTAGGAATGTATAACTCACAAAATCAATGAATTCCCTGAAGCTATAACCCTTATGTAGTTTCAATTTATAAACCGAGGACCCATAAATCATTGGTGTCATTTTAGAAAAAAGAACTCCCACATGGTATGAATGGTATCATAATGACACCTATATGTTGAAAATATTCATATAGAATTAGAAATAATTTTATGTTATTAGGTTGATAAATCTTCCGATAGAAGAATTTAATCATACCTTAAATGAAGGTCAAAACAATGAACGTCACGTTATGGTTTTATTTAATACATTACTCAAACTCAACATTTACTTATACACAACTCAAAGAAATTTGTTAAAAACATCAATTTCCAAATATTAGTCATTGATTCACTATCATATATTGTGAATCTTAAATTTTTTGAAAATCCCTAAAATAGGAAAAAATGACGTGATCTTTCGAGATATTGAAATAAATGTGGAAATCGGAGGAAGAGAGCTTGTATTTGGGAAGAGGTTTAAAGAATCTAACCTGGATGATGGAGTTGCAGCCGATCAGATGAAAGAAATTGGGTTAGGGTTCACTGGGCGCCGCAACTTCTGCAAATTGGGGAATGCTGTGTCGTGCTGCGGGGGCCTTTGGAATTGGATGTATTTGAGGAGAACTTTCCCAACGGTTTGTTTTCAATGATTTCTTTGAATTTTATTTAATTTTCAGTTTTGTGCACTTAATTTTAATTCTCTTTGTGTATTTAGTTTTAATATATTTATTAATTAATGATTGTTTAAATTTTATTTAATTTTATTTAAACGAGATGCCAATGTAGTCGAGTTTTTTCACGCAGTCAGCGGAAATCGAAACCTAATGAGACCGAAGCCGCTGTCGAATCGAGTGGGTTCAATCCTGTTCGCATCCAGGAGATTCAAACCAGGGATCTGGACTCAAGCCAGGTCCGATCTTGAAGCCGCATCTGACCGATGCGGGTCGCCATAGCTCGTGCCGCCGCCGATGCCATTGAGGTTTTCCAACACTGTCGAGCTCAAAGATCCCAGCCGAGCCCCGGAAGAAAATTGGAAACGAAGAACAGCCTTTTTGGTTGACAGTGGCCGACGAAGAACTAGATCTGAGTTCAGATCTGAGGAATCCGAGACTCGACGCGCGAGGAAGAAGATCGATGTTATGCCGAGATCGATTCATTGCAATCGGAAACCAGGTAAACCCGAGTGCATCGTGACCCCGGTGAAGATTTGAAATAAATCGAAGATGAAAGAAGGCCGCCCAAGGATTCTAGATCTGGGTTAAAGATGGTCAGGTTTTGTGATTCCGATCGAACAGGTTTGAAGCTAAGCTTTATTGAAGATGAAGACGACTGATTCGTTTAAGAATTTGACATCCACCTCACCGAACGTAGGGCTTCGTGGCCGATGCTCAGGATGAGGTCGCCGTAGAAGTTTTTTGAAGCCAAATCCTGAAATGCATCGCTGTTTTACAAGCTCGGAGTCCAAATTGATGAGGACACTATCAGATCTTTTTTTGTTTTTCCGAGCTCGCGCGGCTGGGGTTTTGGTTCCTCATCTGAAAACGAGTCGAGCTCTTGAAGATGATGAACCAAGAGGAGCCAGCGCTGTCCTTGCCGCCACCGACTGAGTTGCAGAGGATGTGTTGATCCAGCATGAAACTGAGCTGAAGATGACACTGGAAAATAAGATTTATTTGAACTCAACCGAGCATGTAGATTTGGAAGAGTAGAAGCATCACATTAGCAAATACCAACTCGACCGGGTAGATTTCGAGACTCGAAAAACCGAGATCCAAAGAGATCCAAGCTTGGATCATAACCTAAAGAGGAATTTGTACGATATGGGTTGAGCTAGGGGCAACAAGCCTTCCAGTCGAAGATGAAGTTGGCGTTTGAGCTGAGCAAGTACTGAAGCCGTGCCTGAATTCCGAACTGTGTTTGTGGAAGTCGGTAACTTGTGAATCAAAGAAGATGAAAATCTCAGTACTGCCTGATGACAATAGTAACTGAATTGCGTGGACAAGTGGATATTAGAAGAAATATGGGTTGATGCTGGGTGATGAATAGTCGACCGACAAAGCTTCTAACAGAAGACAAACTGAGCTGATGTTGATCAAGCTATGTGTGCGACCCTATGATGTGGAAACAAACTGAATGAAGGTTGGGGCAGCATTGAATCATCATTCCTAAGATTAATGGATGACCAAAGGAGATGAAAAGTAGGCATAAAGAGTTGACATGTGGAATTATTCTTTGTTTATTGGGTGTCAGAAGGGGTCAATCATGCTTTTGAGCAGATGGTAGGAGTTGTTATAGAGAATTATTAGAGCGATGAGGTGGTGAAAAACGGTAAGGAAAATTACACTTGCAGTGATGAATGACAAGTGAGCCTAGCAGAACGATTCAGTGTGCATATGAAGAATAAAAGGGGCAAACATGAACAAATTAAAGAGGACTCCGCCATATTTTTGAGAGAGACAATATTCTGGAAGAGACATGAGTGGAGAGAAGAGGCAGAGCAGGAGGATTAGAATGATGATGACGAATCGACAAATCTTGAGATGTAGGGTAAATTGTCTTTGACAAAAAAGATTTCTTCATTTATTCATTCTTTTTCCATTCTTATACTGTTATGATGAATCTCTTGAATATAATTGTAGTTGGCACTCAAATCATGAGCGGCTAATTATTTTTAGGGTTATTGAATTGTAATGCATTGAATTTTTTCATATCCTAAACTCTTGTTGTCATCTTTAATTTTCATCCAGTGTTTTCATCTGCTTTCTTAATGAGAATTATTTTTACACTACATACCGATGAGTGACGATAGTTGATACTTTACCTTTGTTCATCAATCAAAGTACTGAAAATTGGAAAAGGTTGATGATACTCTTCTCTATTAAAGAACTAATCATATCCTCAATTTTTATTGACAAATCATTAAGGAGAGTTCACTGGACTGTGCTAAACATTTAACAACAATTAGGTACTAATCACACTTTCTCAGCAACACTGGCATATAAGTGACGACTTGAAGTTAGAGTAGAAAATTATTTTTATTAGTGCTCCAATGCTTCTTTTGCTTGCCTCTCTTCCTTCCGTTTTTCTATTTTCATGGCCTTTCTCATCCATTGTTTCAATTTCTTTTGCATGATTTCCTTTTGTTGTTTTAAATTTTTTCGGTTTGAGCTTGTTTGTTTGGCCACTCATCTTTTTTTCTTCCCTGTGGATCGATAATCGTACTTACCACGTTTCTAGATGTTAGTTGGTTTTAAAAAAAATTAAATTTGTCACGTTCTCAATGACTGTGATCAGATATCAAGGTGATTCTAAGAGATATGTTGGAACATAGTTCCCTCATCTGAATTCTAACACCGGGTGCTTCCCATTTCAGATCTTCCAGCCTTGTTTTGTAAGTGAGGTTTCTAAAGGTGTTCTAAAATTTGGGGTTTCTAGTAACATAGCAATTCCATCAGATTGATCTCACATCCCTATTAATAGAATAAAATACTGAATATAGAGAATAATTTCAGTGACTAATACAAGCTTTCATGAATATCCTTGGGGAAATTTAATAGACTTTTAAGGAATTCCCCCATATATACATATTAGAAGCATGTGAGAGTTCAGTGTATTATATTTTATCCCTCTCATCTATCAATAGGACTTATCACACAAAGTGATATGAAATTTCATTTCTATAATAATGCTCAAAATATAAAGTATGATAATAAAAATTAGTTGGTTCAAAGAGAATACATTTCCCAGAGAAGAGACAAGCCTGATGAGATTGATAAATTGATATACTACTCTATAAAGCCACTAAGAAAGTAAAAGAGTCGTCAAACTTGAGGTGATCAAAATACGTAAGGATAAAAACATATCTTTTAGTGGGAACCAAACAATCATTATCTCCAAAACATACATTTTGTTGTACACTTATAATAATATGATCTTGAGAAGTGTGAAGAGCTATAGTTTCATTTATAACAATATAATGCCTTCTTTAGCCCGTAGGGATAAGGGAACTTTTACCACCATCACTACCACCAATACCATTGATCAATCATAAGGATACCTGAATCATTACTATAACTCCTATCCTCCAATGGCTCGAAAACTTTCATTTTTTATTGATTTTGATAATCTACCTTTCAAGGGGTGAGGTGAAACCCTTACAAGGCCCGTAGGCGTAAGTATTACATGGCCCGTAGGCCTTAAGAGGAATTCATTGCCCGTAGGCTTCAAACATTACATACAACCCAAACTAACTACTTGGAACTACTCCTCCCCATCATCTTCATTGTGAAATCAGCTCTCCACCTTCACACGACTGTTCGGCTAGGCTTTCTCGTGCATGTACAGACTTATTCCGATGGCAGGTGCCATACCCTCTCATTCTTGCAATCTGTTTAGCTTCTGCTATGGTGAAAGCTCATTGCTCCTCCTCCTTCTGAAGCTTGTTCCTTGTAAGTTGTCCAGAGAATATCCATAAACATCTAGTGATCTAGCTCTTTCACTTGGTTTATGCTCAATGATGGTCAAAGGAAATTCCCTTAAAATCACTTATCATATGGTGTCTTGTAATTTGATTTGACTAGAGTATCAAAATGATAAATAAGAATGTCACAAGGAACCAAATATATAAGTCCTTCTAACAGGATAGTGGCGAGGGATGATTAAATTAATACACATAATGATTACTCTGCTACCAAAGAATCCACATACTTCACGGATGTAGATGTCAACCTGGTTATTATGGTATTTTCATCAGTGAGAATTATCATGGTTGACTTTAATAATGATTTAAAACACGATGATGATAATGATTTAGATAAAGAGGAGGCATCTAAAGAGATATCACTCATACTAAGATACATGAAGAATGGGTACATGCATGCAATAAAAGCCAGGCCCAATGATTATGATCTACAACTGATTTTCCATTACCAGCTACTCGAGTTTCCATTGACAAAGGTAATGTCATTACTATGAATTCTATCCACCAACCACTCAAATATGTTGATATTATCTTTATTAGTGAATAAAAATATTAGTTAAATGAAAAAAATAAAAAAAACTTGAGCAAAAGAATATCAAGTTTCTTATGGAGAATACAACCACTAGGAATGATTTTCAAGTCAAGTCCATATCTCCATTGATTGATATAACTCGGTAATAAGAAATTTATTTACCCATATAAGTAGGATTGATACGTTGGATGATCTGAGATCACATCTTCCCTTTTAACTAGTCGTTGTTCCAATATATTACCAAGAGTTTCCCATGTTGGGCCTCTATCAATTTAAAGCTCCAATGATTCATCCATGTAATATTTTATCACAAATTATAACATCAAAGGTAGAAATACTCAATTCCATTACTACTTAACTAGAGGCCATCAAAGCTCGATGTGCATTGGTATAACTAAAAGATTCCATACCCTAAGAGGGTGGACATGACCCCTCCACCACCCAATTTTTCCATCCCAATTTCTCATCCTTTACTGATATGGGAGACCCAGAACAACATCTTACCCATTTTTCTTACCAACAAGGTCTGATGTTGGGGACCCCTGAACAATAGCATCCAACCAAGATTATATGTTTTGTGTAAAATTTAAGATCCACATAAATTTTTGGTATAATTACCTAGAAAATGCATCTATCAATAATTGGTAGGATCTTCTTTAAAAATGTTAGGATTGGTGCTGTTGTGAAGTCTATTTTCAAACTGACATTCTAGAAGGAGAATCTCTAGAATAATGTCATGGAAGTGGAAGGGAACAAAAGTAGTAGAAACTGATGGTCCAAAATAATAGAGTCTGAAATAAAAAAGGACGAGTTCCCGAAACAAGTATCTATTACCAAAATGGGCTAGGCCTCCAGTAAAGCAATGGGTTATTAACAATTTCCTTGATCTATGTAGCGATGGAGTGTAAAGACCAGATGATGGTGGAATTGGGTGCACCATATGGGATCATCTATAAATAGATGAGTGGGGTCACTCAGATGTCCATTGAGGGTTGATGTACTATTAAACTTATGCTTCTCTTGAGTAATGTTCCGGTTTTGGGAATTTTTAACATGAAGATATTTCTATTTCTAATATATTGGTTACATAGTTACCCTTATAGAGTAGGGAAAGTCCCAAACCATGTTAATACTTTTTGTTCCATGTTGTGAGTTTTTCCATTTTCATCCCCTTTTCATTCCATACAATGATTTTTTTTAAAGAGGGAACTAAGGTGATTCAGTGTCAGAATTTAGAGCCTATTCCCTCTATTTAAATACACTAACATCAGGTGTCATTCATTCAAGAGCTTCTAAACCATATTCTACTAGTTAATATTTTGGAGGGTGGGTTTTAGATTAATGGTTTCCAGTATAAAACATTATATCAGAGCTTGGTTTCTTAAATATTAATTCATCAAGTAGACCAGAGCTCAGTTAAGAGTCTGGTTCAAATATTGGATGGAGACTTATGGAAATTTATTTTCTCTCTTGTATGATATTCATTTAGTGGATGTACTATTTAGATAATGAAATTGGAAGAAGGAAAGGTGAGGATTTAAAAGTTTGATGAGTCATATTTTGGATTCTAAAGGATCTAAAATGAAGATGATCTATTCCAGAGAGATCTTGATCTTTTTTTGATGGGCTTCAAACTAGAAGTAGTGGAAAATATGGAATGATAAAAACTCAACTAGAAATAATTTAGTGTTATTCAGATGATGTTGGTATGGAATGTGGACTTCAAAATTCAGGAGGTGAAAACAACTACCAAACTCGTGTCAACATTGGAAAACATGTACAAGAATCCCACAACAATGAATAAAGTGTTTTTGTTGTACAGAATCTTTAGACTAAATATAATAGATGTAAAGTCCATGGAAGATGATGTTAATGATTTCACCGTGATTCATAATCATTTAGTGTGAATTTTGGAGGGATAACATGATCTTTGATGCTTCTATAATTTCTACCATATTCATGGGATGCGATGGTTACCATGGTGAGAAATTCATGTGGTAAGACTGAATTAGTATTTAAGGATATCAATGATCTCATTTTTAATAAAGATATTAGAAAAAATGTAGTCCAGACAACTACTAAAACTACCATCAGTGTGGAAAGTGAAGGATGTTCTAGCCAATAGAAAAGTTTGATTAAGGGTGATGAGAAGAGAGAAAGGAAAAGAGATAAATCAGAAGGGCTCAGACTCATATGACAACATTAAAGGATAAATAAGCACGTGAAAAAGGATTTCAGGGATCATAAGGTTAATTATGGAAGGTAAAATTTCATTTTTTTTGTAAATAATATAGTTGAGAAGGGGATAAATTTGTTACAAATTATTACAAGTTTTTTGGAGTCATCGATCATTGATTTTAGTGATTCATATCACTGAAATTTTGAGAGAGGATACATGAAAAATTATGCATTTGGAAGGTTCAAAATGGTTTATTTTATGTATTATAAAGCTATCAAGAGTGTTGGAAAGGGTGATGTGAACTTCCAAACTAGGAACAGATGCTTGCTGAAGTTTCCAGGGGTATGAAACATACCAAGATTATGAAATAATCTCATTTTGATAGGTGAGTTAAAGGACAAAGGTTTCTATAAAACCATTATAAATGGAGTATTAAAGATCACATAGGGATACAAGGTGGTGACTAAGGGTGATAAATATGGAACATTATATCTTATTGGGAGTTTTAAAGAAGCAAATATTTTCAGATCAACAATTTATAAAACCTCAAAGTTGTGGCGTGATTATATGGGTCACATAGTTGAGAAAAAGATAAAAGTATCAGCTATGAAAGGAATACTCAAAATCAATCAAATAGAATATGGAACATGTGAAGAGTGTATCCCTAGAAAGAATTGAAAGGTTTCAATTGTAATGGAATGAAGTACACCCAAGAATTTGAAGTTATAGATCCTCTATACAGATTTATAGGGGCTGATTTTAGTTAGGTATCATTGGGGTGCACTGTACCATGTTACCTTCATTGATAGTGAAAAAAAGAAAAATGTAGGTGTTCTTTCTCAAGAATAAATATGTTTTTTTTCCAAAACATTCATTAGATGGAGATACAGGTTTAGAAAGGAGAACAAAATGAAAAAAACACATGAGGTTTGATAATACTGGTGAGTATAAAAGTAGAGATCTATAGAGGTTTTGTTGGATGAAGGGAATTTGTTTTGAGAAAATTGTACCTAGGAATTCGGAACAAAATAATATTTCAAAAAGGTTGGATAAGACTCTTAATGAGAGACCCGCAACATGATGTTACATTTGTCACATACATGACATATTTTAAAGGTATTTTTGTATTTAATTTACATTATTGCTTTTTTTGGGGGTTTTCAATGCATTTTTGAAGGAAATGGTGGGTTTCTATAATTTGGGTCAACTCGAGAGCCCATTTCCAGTTTTGAAAATAAATTTTGTTTGTTTAATAAATCCCTCGTTTTTCAACATTTTTAACTCATTCAACTTCCAAAATGACCTTCATTTAACTATTAAAACCACCAATGAATTTTGGCCCCCTTAAAAATTCATTTGCATCTTGGATTTGGGTTATCAAGTTGGGTATTGGGCCAACCCGAAAGCCCATTTCCAGTTTTAAAATTGTTTTGTAATTATTTCATAAAATATTCAATTTTTATTCTTTTTCGGTGATTCCACCTCTCACCTTCTCCCACTGTACCTGGCCGCACCCCCAGCTTCGTTTCCCCCTCTTTGGAGATCGCATCTGTTGTGAATTAGGGCCTAACTTCTCTGGTTTCTAAAAACGTCCAGTTTTCTCAAGTAAGTGACTATCCTTCTAGTTCTCTCCTTTTCCTTGAGATTTATCTTTTTTTTTTCTTGAATCCCCAAATGTCCAGAAGCTAGGGCTTCGTACCTAGGGTTTCATTTTGGGTTTCATGGTTCAATCCTCTGGTTTTAGGTTTGATATCACTTCCTTGTGGCGCGGTGGTCGTGCGGTTGAAGTTCCGCACTAGGATTTGCGGTTCTTGAATCTTTTGGTAGGTGATTCCATTGTGTGTGCAATTTTTTGGGAATTTGCTTGCTGTGTTGAGGGTGAATTAATGATTATTGAATTTTAATGTTTCTGTAAAAATTTGTTTTAGTTTCATTTACAATGAAAATGAATTGTATGTTACACTTTTTGGTGAAATTGAGGGTTTTTCATGCAAGTCTTTTATTGGTTCATTTTGGGATGAACTCTAATTACATAGTTGATTTTATTGAACTGTATTAGGAATTAAAATAATGTTTTAAATATTTATTCTTTTTGGTTGTGGCTGCAAAAGTTTGTTTAAATTGTGTTTGAGAAGAAAATGGGCATTAAGTGCCATGTTGGTGTGAAAATGGTGGTTTTTAAAATATATAATTTCTTGGTTCACATTGGGCTTCCCCATAACTGAATTTTTGGTTTTATTAAATTGTTTTGAACTGAAATTTTGTTTTTATGACTTACAAGTGTTCACATACTGTGAAAAGTGGATATTTTAAAGAGTTTTGGGTGCAAAACAATGTGATGTTTTGAGAGGTTGTTTTATTGAAGATCCAAATATTTTATTGACTGTTTCAAATGATATAAAATGTGGGTAGCTACTGTACTATTTGTTTGTGACCAGTAGTGATACTTTACATGAAAAAGTATGTGTGTTGTTTGCTGAAATTGTTTGAGCACAAAAGGGGGAATCCCGGGTACTTAGGTGGGCAGATATGTACTAGTACGGCTAGTGGACCGGATGGGTTGTGTCCCTGTTTCACTGAGCAAATGGATAACGACAACACTAACTGAACTATGTGGATGTTATTTGGGGACCACTAGGTTATGGGTTTGTTCCCTACTAGTGGCTCGTGCACGGGAAAGGATTGTGACTTGGATACTTTACACCGAGGTACGAGGTACATAGGGCCCGAGACTATCTAGTTGCCTAGGGGTGTTCCCAATTTATGTGCTCATTAGAATTGTAGTATTTACCCTTGTTGTGGGATCTTTTGGCAGTACTTTACAGTAGCTCACATGTTTATTTAATGTGTTATCATTCTGAAATTCTTGGATTGAAAACTGTTTTCATTTGAAAGTTGCTTTTCTTGAAATTTTTAACATTGTTTCACCTTGTGTGTTAAAATTGCTAGTTTTGTTCCCATTGTATTGCATCCTCTTTGGAATCTTCTGGTGGTATCCTATTGGGCTTAGTCTCACACCCTACTTACACCCCTTGGGTGTAAGTAGAACTTCTTATGCTTGACTCAGGTAAAGGGAAGGCTAAGGGTGATGGCGCTTCAGGGTGTTAGTCCCCATCGTTGGGGCAGAGTTGTGGAGAAGGCTTGCGGGTGATGACACCCTTGTTGTGTGAAGTGATTGGGGATGTCTTGATGTTGTCATTATTTGTATTTGGACCACTTGTAGTGTCTTTAAACATATGTATTCAGACCTGGTTTTGTTAAGAATGGTTTAGTATGGAAATTTCAGATTCTTATTATTGATTGTTTTATTTGTTTTATGCTTTCATACTCGGGTAAATCGTTCCCAAATCATATTGTTTTACACCCGGGCACTTGTGCCAGCCCGTGGGGATAGGGAATGCCCTTCGGGCCTTGTCATGGGCTGGGTTTGGTGCCATTAATGGTGGCGACCAGATCTGGTACGTGACAAAATGGTATCAAAGGAGGTTAAAGTTTTTGGGTTATATTGCTATTTTGGGATGAGTTGGGATAGACAGAAGCTAGGACTGTCGGGGCTCAGGGTATTGGTTGTGAGTAGGGTGCCTGGCCCGCACCTCTCATGGCAGACCTTGAGTCACCAGAGGATGTTGGAATTTTCTGATTGACTTCACTTCCAGGTGAGACGTGTGGGCTGCAGACCACATGTGGACATCAGGCAAATGTGGAGTAGTTGGTTCTTTTATTACAAGAATGTGTTTAGTTTGTTTATATTTGATGTATTTGATTACAATTTTCAGAATTGTGGTATTGACCATTGTTTTGTGACTGTTGCATTTTGTAGCAACATGCCTCCCCGGAAAGCTCCCACGCACCCACAGGAGGAAGCTGGAGAGAGTTCTCCCACGCCGATTGATCAGAGGCTAGTCGAGGCCGTGGTCCGGGCTGTCCAGGCTCTAGGATATGGACCAGCTCCAGCTCCAGCTCCTGTTAGAGAGGATTATACTGGTCCTAGAAAGGACAAGGCCCAGGAGTTCCTGAAAAATAAGCCTCCAACCTTCCGAGGCAGCTCAGAACCCCGAGAAGCAGAAGAATGGCTCGAGAAGATCGAGCGTATGTTTGAGTTCCTGGAAACACCCGAGGAGCTCAGGGTGAAGTGTGCCTCCTTCCTATTGGAGGGTCCCAGTCGTAAATGGTGGGAGTCAGTGCTTCAGGCTGGGAAGAATGATCAGATGCACTGGGGAGATTTCAAGGCTGTCTTCAATGAACAGTATTGCCCTGAGGTGTTGGCTTATGCCAGGTCTAGAGAGTTCATGGAGCTTGTTCAGGGGAATCTATCTGTGATGGAGTATGCCAACCGTTTCGCTGAGTTGGTTCGATATGCTCCAGAAATTGTCTCTAATGAGCAGGCAAAGGCCCAGAGGTTTGAGAAAGGCTTGCGACCAGAGATATACTCCCAGGTGTTCTTGTTTAAGCTGAGGACCTATGCTGAGGTTGTTGATCGAGCGTGCATGGTGGAGATTGATAGGAAAGGCAGGGCTGGTTTCTATGGTTCAGTATCAGCAGTGGGAAGTGGTAGCTCCTCAGAGAAGAAAAGGAAGCGGGAGGATCATGTGAAGAAAGGAGGGGGCAGTTCAGGCCACTCTTCCAGGCAGTTTTCTTCTGCTGCTTCTGATGCAAGATCGGTCGTGTGCCACCAATGTGGGAGGCCTGGGCATATCCGACCAGCATGTCCACTTCCTCCGAAGCCTTGTTTCCACTGTGGAGGTATGGGGCATTTGCAGCGTTTTTGTGGTGTGGCACGTCCACTTCCGAGTGGGGTTGGTTCAGTGGCTTCAAAAGGAGTGTCAGCACAGTCTGAGCCATCGAGGACTGGGGGATCTCGATTTGGAAGTCGTGGTGGAAGGGTTGGATCATCTTCTGGGCAGAGCCAGTTCAGGGCACAGCCTCAGGCTAGCGGTCGTCCTCAGACAGATACTGGACACCTCCATGCAGTGGATCAGACACCAGTAGGATCAGAGGCGGGACTGTCGACAGTTCGAGGTACCGTTCTGATTGCATCTTCTATTGCTACTGCTCTTTTTGATACTGGTGCCTCTATTTCATTCATTTCTGGACATTTTGTTGACATGCTGAATTTACCAACTGAGTTGATGTCTTTTGCGATGGAGTTGGTGACACCATTGGGAAAGAAGAAGGAGCAGGGCCTGAGGTGCCCCTCATGTGCACTTTCTGTATCAGGGGTCGAGATGGAGTGGGACCTTATGGTCTTAGATATGGACCTTTTTGATGTCATACTCGGGATGGATTGGCTAGTTCACTTCCAGGCACACATCAACTGCTACAGAAGGCGTGTGAGTTTCACGGCACCTAACGGGAGTCGTCAGGTTTTTCATGGTGAATGGGATCCTCGGTCAGGTCGCGCAGGGCCTCCACTCCCAGAGTTGGGAAGTACTATCTTCCAGTTATCTTCGCTCGTGCTAGAATATGGTATTTCTTCTAATGGTTCACTACCTCATGTAGTGAATGAGTTTCCAGAGGTATTCCCGGATGATTTTTCGGGTTTTCCCCCAGAGCGGGATGTGGAGTTTTCGATTAATCTGGCGCCGGGAACACAGCCGATATCTCTTCCCTCTTATCGCATGGCCCCCACCGAGTTGAGGGAATTAAAGATGCAGCTGGACGACTTAGAATCCAAAGGATTCATTCGCCCGAGCGTCTCTCCTTGGGCCGCTCCTGTGTTGTTCGCAAAAAAGGCTGATGGATCCCTCCGTCTGTGCATTGACTACCGGAAGCTGAATAAGGTAACAATTAAAAACAAATACCCTTTGCCCAGAATAGATGATTTGTTTGACCAGTTGAAGAGAGCAAAGTGGTTCTCAAAGATAGACCTGCGTTCAGGGTATCATCAACTCAGGGTGAAGGAGTCAGATATCCCAAAGACAGCCTTTCGGTGCAGGTACGGCCACTTTGAGTATTTGGTCATGCCCTTCGGATTGACCAATGCTCCAGCAGTCTTTATGGCACTCATGAATAGGGTGTTTCATCAGTATCTCGATTCCTTTATTGTTGTGTTCGTGGATGATATTCTGGTATACTCTAGCTCTGAGGAGGAACACGAACATCACTTGAGGATCGTTTTAGGTACATTACGGGATCACCGCCTCTATGCAAAGTTGTCAAAGTGCACCTTCTGGATCAGAGAGGTGAGATTTCTGGGGCATGTGATCTCAGAGCACGGAGTTTCAGTGGACCCTGAGAAAATTAGTGCGGTTATGTCATGGGAGCAGCCGAAGAATGTGTTCGAGATCAGGAGTTTCCTTGGCCTAGCTGGTTACTACAGGCGATTCGTTCGGGATTTCTCTCGGCTTGCATCACCAATGACTGCGCTCACCCGGAAAGGGGTGAAGTTTGTATGGGGTCCAGAATGTCAAGCATCATTCGAGGAGCTGAAGAGACGGTTGACTACCGCCCCTGTGCTGATTTTGCCTGAGGCTGGGAAGGGTTATGTGGTTTATTGTGATGCTTCAGGTATGGGTCTTGGGTGCGTGCTTATGCAGGATGATCACGTGGTGGCTTATGGATCTCGCCAACTCCGACCACATGAAAAGAACTACCCTACCCATGACTTGGAGTTGGCAGCGGTGATGCATGCTTTGAAGACATGGCGTCACTACCTCTTTGGCGAGAAGTTTGTGGTCTACTCTGATCACAAAAGCTTGTCTTATATCTTCTCGCAGAAGGACCTCAACTTGAGGCAACGCTGCTGGATCGAGTACTTGCAGGGGTTCGACTTTGACATTGTCTATACCCCAGGCAAGGGTAATGTGGTGGCCGACGCTTTGAGCAGAAGAGTTCCAGTGCAGGCTTTGAGGAAGTCTAGTGATGAGTGGACATTGATGGGGCTCTTTTCTCAAATGCATGTGGAGGCTAGGGAACACAGTGGAGGGGCATTCTTGGCGAGTGTCCAGTTGACTCCTTCTCTGTTGGAGTTGATTCAGCGGGAACAACCTAGTGATGAGCTTTGTCAGCGATCTAGGCAGTTTCTTCATGGTGGGGAGACATCCTCTGATTGGTCGTCGTCTCCCGAGGGAATCTTGTGCTTCAAGGGCCGTTCAGTAGTACCGTTATCTCTACGGAAGGCAGTGATGCATGATAGCCACCAGTCTCAGTGGGCTGTCCATCCAGGTGCCACTAAGATGTATTATGATGTCCGTCGGCATTTTTGGTGTCCTGGTATGAGACGAGACATAGCAGACTTTGTTTCGAGATGCTACACATGCCAGCAGGTGAAAGCAGAGCACCAAAGGCCCTCCGGTTTGCTCCAGCCATTACCCATTCCTACCTGGAAGTGGGACGAGGTTGCCATGGACTTCATTGTTGGCTTACCTCGTACACCTCGGGGTAAGAATTCCATTTGGGTGGTGATTGATCGTCTGACCAAATCAGCCCACTTCATTCCGATCAGAGATACATCTAAAGTGGATGAGTTGGGCCATTTGTATCTTCAAGAGGTGGTGAGACTCCATGGTGTACCATCAGCTGTTGTCTCGGATAGAGACCCCCGCTTCACTTCTAGATTTTGGGAAGGCCTTCAAAAGGCCTTGGGCTCTCAGATTAAGATGAGCACGTCGTACCACCCTCAGACGGATGGTCAGACAGAGCGGGCGAATCAGATTTTGGAGGACATGCTTCGTGCATGTGTCTTGGACTTTGGAGGTTCTTGGGATAGCCATTTGGGATTGGTTGAGTTTGCTTATAATAATAGTTACCAATCCTCAATTCGAATGGCCCCTTTTGAGGCGCTCTATGGTCGGCCATGTCGGTCCCCCCTATGTTGGGCTGAGGTAGGAGAGACTTCACTATTGGGGCCGAGCCTTGTGCAGGAGACTTCTGAGAAGGTCAAATTGATCAGGAAGCGCTTATTGACAGCTCAGAGTCGTCATAAATCTTATGCTGATTGGAGGCGTCGAGACCTAGAGTTTACTGTGGGTGATAGGGTATTCTTAAAAGTGGCCCCTCGTTTGGGCCATCGTCGATTGGGGAAGCAAGGTAAGTTAATGCCACGGTATGTCGGGCCCTTTGAGATCACCGAGCGTATTGGAAAGGTGGCATACAGGTTGGCCTTACCTTCTCAGCTGACGTCCATCCATGATGTCTTCCACGTCTCTCAATTGAAGAAATACAATCCAGATCCATCCCATGTGTTGAGTTGGGAAGAACTAGAGATAGAGCCTGACTTGTCTATCGTTGAGAGGCCGGTGAAAATAGTGGACTCCCAGGAGAAGATACTTAGAGGAAAGTCTATTCCTTTAGTCCGGGTTTTATGGCAGCATGGGAATGATACACATGAGACTTGGGAGCGAAAGTCATGGGTCGAGGAAGAGTACCCATTCTTGTTTACCAACCAAGAATCATATTGACTTTCCGGGGCGGAAAGTCCTTCATGGTGGGGAGAATTGTCACATACATGACATATTTTAAAGGTATTTTTGTATTTAATTTACATTATTGCTTTTTTGGGGGGTTTTCAATGCATTTTTGAAGGAAATGGTGGGTTTCCATAATTTGGGTCAACTCGAGAGCCCATTTCCAGTTTTGACAATAAATTTTGTTTGTTTAATAAATCCCTCGTTTTTCAACATTTTTAACTCATTCAACTTCCAAAATGACCTTCATTTAACTATTAAAACCACCAATGAATTTTGGCCCCCTTAAAAATTCATTTGCATCTTGGATTTGGGTTATCAAGTTGGGTATTGGGCCAACCCGAAAGCCCATTTCCAGTTCTAAAATTGTTTTGTAATTATTTCATAAAATATTCAATTTTTATTCTTTTTCGGTGATTCCACCTCTCACCTTCTCCCACTGTACCTGGCCGCACCCCCAGCTTCGTTTCCCCCTCTTTGGAGATCGCATCTGTCGTGAATTAGGGCCTAACTTCTCTGGTTTCTAAAAACGTCCAGTTTTCTCAAGTAAGTGACTATCCTTCTAGTTCTCTCCTTTTCCTTGAGATTTATCTTTTTTTTTTCTTGAATCCCCAAATGTCCAGAAGCTAGGGCTTCGTACCTAGGGTTTCATTTTGGGTTTCATGGTTCAATCCTCTGGTTTTAGGTTTGATATCACTTCCTTGTGGCGCGGTGGTCGTGCGGTTGAAGTTCCGCACTAGGATTTGCGGTTCTTGAATCTTTTGGTAGGTGATTCCATTGTGTGTGCAATTTTTTGGGAATTTGCTTGCTGTGTTGAGGGTGAATTAAGGATTATTGAATTTTAATGTTTCTGTAAAAATTTGTTTTAGTTTCATTTACAATGCAAATGAATTGTATGTTACAATTTTTGGTGAAATTGAGGGTTTTTCATGCAAGTCTTTTATTGGTTCATTTTGGGATGAACTCTAATTACATAGTTGATTTTATTGAACTGTATTAGGAATTAAAATAATGTTTTAAATATTTATTCTTTTTGGTTGTGGCTGCAAAAGTTTGTTTAAATTGTGTTTGAGAAGCAAATGGGCATTAAGTGCCATGTTGGTGTGAAAATGGTGGTTTTTAAAATATATAATTTCTTGGTTAACATTGGGCTGCCCCATAACTGAATTTTTGGTTTTATTAAATTGTGTTGAACTGAAATTTTGTTTTTATGACTTACAAGTGTTCACATACTGTGAAAAGTGGATATTTTAAAGAGTTTTGGGTGCAAAACAATGTGATGTTTTGAGAGGTTGTTTTATTGAAGATCCAAATATTTTATTGACTGTTTCAAATGATATAAAATGTGGGTAGCTACTGTACTATTTGTTTGTGACCAGTAGTGATACTTTACATGAAAAAGTATGTGTGTTGTTTTCTGAAATTGTTTGAGCACAAAAGGGGGAATCCCGGGTACTTAGGTGGGCGGATATGTACTAGTACGGCTAGTGGACCGGATGGGTTGTGTCCCTGTTTCACTGAGCAAATGGATAACGACAACACTAACTGAACTATGTGGATGTTATTTGGGGACCACTAGGTTATGGGTTTGTTCCCTACTAGTGGCTCGTGCACGGGAAAGGATTGTGACTTGGATACTTTACACCGAGGTACGAGGTACATAGGGCCCGAGACTATCTAGTTGCCTAGGGGTGTTCCCAATTTATGTGCTCATTAGAATTGTAGTATTTACCCTTGTTGTGGGATCTTTTGGCAGTACTTTACAGTAGCTCACATGTTTATTTAATGTGTTATCATTCTGAAATTCTTGGATTGAAAACTGTTTTCATTTGAAAGTTGCTTTTCTTGAAATTTTTAACATTGTTTCACCTTGTGTGTTAAAATTGCTAGTTTTGTTCCCATTGTATTGCATCCTCTTTGGAATCTTCTGGTGGTATCCTATTGGGCTTAGGCTCACACCCTACTTACACCCCTTGGGTGTAAGTAGAACTTCTTATGCTTGACTCAGGTAAAGGGAAGGCTAAGGGTGATGGCGCTTCAGGGTGTTAGTCCCCATCGTTGGGGCAGAGTTGTGGAGAAGGCTTGCGGGTGATGACACCCTTGTTGTGTGAACTGATTGGGGATGTCTTGATGTTGTCATTATTTGTATTTGGACCACTTGTAGTGTCTTTAAACATATGTATTCAGACCTGGTTTTGTTAAGAATGGTTTAGTATGGAAATTTCATATTCTTATTATTGATTGTTTTATTTGTTTTATGCTTTCATACTCGGGTAAATCGTTCCCAAATCATATTGTTTTACACCCGGGCACTTGTGCCAGCCCGTGGGGATAGGGAATACCCTTCGGGCCTTGTCATGGGCTGGGTTTGGTGCCATTAATGGTGGCGACCAGATCTGGTACGTGACAAAATGGTATCAAAGGAGGTTAAAGTTTTTGGGTTATATTGCTATTTTGGGATGAGTTGGGATAGACAGAAGCTAGGACTGTCGGGGCTCAGGGTATTGGTTGTGAGTAGGGTGCCTGGCCCGCACCTCTCATGGCAGACCTTGAGTCACCAGAGGATGTTGGAATTTTCTGATTGACTTCACTTCCAGGTGAGACGTGTGGGCTGCAGACCACATGTGGACATCAGGAAAATGTGGAGTAGTTGGTTCTTTTATTACAAGAATGTGTTTAGTTTGTTTATATTTGATGTATTTGATTACAATTTTCAGAATTGTGGTATTGACCATTGTTTTGTGACTGTTGCATTTTGTAGCAACATGCCTCCCCGGAAAGCTCCCACGCACCCACAGGAGGAAGCTGGAGAGAGTTCTCCCACGCCGATTGATCAGAGGCTAGTCGAGGCCGTGGTCCGGGCTGTCCAGGCTCTAGGATATGGACCAGCTCCAGCTCCAGCTCCTGTTAGAGAGGATTATACTGGTCCTAGAAAGGACAAGGCCCAGGAGTTCCTGAAAAATAAGCCTCCAACCTTCCGAGGCAGCTCAGAACCCCGAGAAGCAGAAGAATGGCTCGAGAAGATCGAGCGTATGTTTGAGTTCCTGGAAACACCCGAGGAGCTCAGGGTGAAGTGTGCCTCCTTCCTATTGGAGGGTCCCAGTCGTAAATGGTGGGAGTCAGTGCTTCAGGCTGGGAAGAATGATCAGATGCACTGGGGAGATTTCAAGGCTGTCTTCAATGAACAGTATTGCCCTGAGGTGTTGGCTTATTCCAGGTCTAGAGAGTTCATGGAGCTTGTTCAGGGGAATCTATCTGTGATGGAGTATGCCAACCGTTTCGCTGAGTTGGTTCGATATGCTCCAGAAATTGTCTCTAATGAGCAGGCAAAGGCCCAGAGGTTTGAGAAAGGCTTGCGACCAGAGATATACTCCCAGGTGTTCTTGTTTAAGCTGAGGACCTATGCTGAGGTTGTTGATCGAGCGTGCATGGTGGAGATTGATAGGAAAGGCAGGGCTGGTTTCTATGGTTCAGTATCAGCAGTGGGAAGTGGTAGCTCCTCAGAGAAGAAAAGGAAGCGGGAGGATCATGTGAAGAAAGGAGGGGGCAGTTCAGGCCACTCTTCCAGGCAGTTTTCTTCTGCTGCTTCTGATGCAAGATCGGTCGTGTGCCACCAATGTGGGAGGCCTGGGCATATCCGACCAGCATGTCCACTTCCTCCGAAGCCTTGTTTCCAGTGTGGAGGTATGGGGCATTTGCAGCGTTTTTGTGGTGTGGCACGTCCACTTCCGAGTGGGGTTGGTTCAGTGGCTTCAAAAGGAGTGTCAGCACAGTCTGAGCCATCGAGGACTGGGGGATCTCGATTTGGAAGTCGTGGTGGAAGGGTTGGATCATCTTCTGGGCAGATCCAGTTCAGGGCACAGCCTCAGGCTAGCGGTCGTCCTCAGACAGATACTGGACACCTCCATGCAGTGGATCAGACACCAGTAGGATCAGAGGCGGGACTGTCGACAGTTCGAGGTACCGTTATGATTGCATCTTCTATTGCTACTGCTCTTTTTGATACTGGTGCCTCTATTTCATTCATTTCTGGACATTTTGTTGACATGCTGAATTTACCAACTGAGTTGATGTCTTTTGCGATGGAGTTGGTGACACCATTGGGAAAGAAGAAGGAGCAGGGCCTGAGGTGCCCCTCATGTGCACTTTCTGTATCAGGGGTCGAGATGGAGTGGGACCTTATGGTCTTAGATATGGACCTTTTTGATGTCATACTCGGGATGGATTGGCTAGTTCACTTCCAGGCACACATCAACTGCTACAGAAGGCGTGTGAGTTTCACGGCACCTGACGGGAGTCGTCAGGTTTTTCATGGTGAATGGGATCCTCGGTCAGGTCGCGCAGGGCCTCCACTCCCAGAGTTGGGAAGTACTATCTTCCAGTTATCTTCGCTCGTGCTAGAATATGGTATTTCTTCTAATGGTTCACTACCTCATGTAGTGAATGAGTTTCCAGAGGTATTCCCGGATGATTTTTCGGGTTTGCCCCCAGAGCGGGATGTGGAGTTTTCGATTAATCTGGCGCCGGGAACACAGCCGATATCTCTTCCCTCTTATCGCATGGCCCCCACCGAGTTGAGGGAATTAAAGATGCAGCTGGACGACTTAGAATCCAAAGGATTCATTCGCCCGAGCGTCTCTCCTTGGGCCGCTCCTGTGTTGTTCGCAAAAAAGGCTGATGGATCCCTCCGTCTGTGCATTGACTACCGGAAGCTGAATAAGGTAACAATTAAAAACAAATACCCTTTGCCCAGAATAGATGATTTGTTTGACCAGTTGAAGGGAGCAAAGTGGTTCTCAAAGATAGACCTGCGTTCAGGGTATCATCAACTCAGGGTGAAGGAGTCAGATATCCCAAAGACAGCCTTTCGGTGCAGGTACGACCACTTTGAGTATTTGGTCATGCCCTTCGGATTGACCAATGCTCCAGCAGTCTTTATGGCACTCATGAATAGGGTGTTTCATTAGTATCTCGATTCCTTTATTGTTGTGTTCGTGGATGATATTCTGGTATACTCTAGCTCTGAGGAGGAACACGAACATCACTTGAGGATCGTTTTAGGTACATTACGGGATCACCGCCTCTATGCAAAGTTGTCAAAGTGCACCTTCTGGATCAGAGAGGTGAGATTTCTGGGGCATGTGATCTCAGAGCACGGAGTTTCAGTGGACCCTGAGAAAATTAGTGCGGTTATGTCATGGGAGTAGCCGAAGAATGTGTTCGAGATCAGGAGTTTCCTTGGCCTAGCTGGTTACTACAGGCGATTCGTTCGGGATTTCTCTCGGCTTGCATCACCAATGACTGCGCTCACCCGGAAAGGGGTGAAGTTTGTATGGGGTCCAGAATGTCAAGCATCATTCGAGGAGCTGAAGAGACGGTTGACTACCGCCCCTGTGCTGATTTTTCCTGAGGCTGGGAAGGGTTATGTGGTTTATTGTGATGCTTCAGGTATGGGTCTTGGGTGCGTGCTTATGCAGGATGATCACGTGGTGGCTTATGGATCTCGCCAACTCCGACCACATGAAAAGAACTACCCTACCCATGACTTGGAGTTGGCAGCGGTGATGCATGCTTTGAAGACATGGCGTCACTACCTCTTTGGCGAGAAGTTTGTGGTCTACTCTGATCACAAAAGCTTGTCTTATATCTTCTCGCAGAAGGACCTCAACTTGAGGCAACGCTGCTGGATCGAGTACTTGCAGGGGTTCGACTTTGACATTGTCTATACCCCAGGCAAGGGTAATGTGGTGGCCGACGCTTTGAGCAGAAGAGTTCCAGTGCAGGCTTTGAGGAAGTCTAGTGATGAGTGGACATTGATGGGGCTCTTTTCTCAAATGCATATGGAGGCTAGGGAACACAGTGGAGGGGCATTCTTGGCGAGTGTCCAGTTGACTCCTTCTCTGTTGGAGTTGATTCAGCGGGAACAACCTAGTGATGAGCTTTGTCAGCGATCTAGGCAGTTTCTTCATGGTGGGGAGACATCCTCTGATTGGTCGTCGTCTCCCGAGGGAATCTTGTGCTTCAAGGGCCGTTCAGTAGTACCGTTATCTCTACGGAAGGCAGTGATGCATGATAGCCACCAGTCTCAGTGGGCTGTCCATCCAGGTGCCACTAAGATGTATTATGATGTCCGTCGGCATTTTTGGTGTCCTGGTATGAGACGAGACATAGCAGACTTTGTTTCGAGATGCTACACATGCCAGCAGGTGAAAGCAGAGCACCAAAGGCCCTCCGGTTTGCTCCAGCCATTACCCATTCCTACCTGGAAGTGGGACGAGGTTGCCATGGACTTCATTGTTGGCTTACCTCGTACACCTCGGGGTAAGAATTCCATTTGGGTGGTGATTGATCGTCTGACCAAATCAGCCCACTTCATTCCGATCAGAGATACATCTAAAGTGGATGAGTTGGGCCATTTGTATCTTCAAGAGGTGGTGAGACTCCATGGTGTACCATCAGCTGTTGTCTCGGATAGAGACCCCCGCTTCACTTCTAGATTTTGGGAAGGCCTTCAAAAGGCCTTGGGCTCTCAGATTAAGATGAGCACGTCGTACCACCCTCAGACGGATGGTCAGACAGAGCGGGCGAATCAGATTTTGGAGGACATGCTTCGTGCATGTGTCTTGGACTTTGGAGGTTCTTGGGATAGCCATTTGGGATTGGTTGAGTTTGCTTATAATAATAGTTACCAATCCTCAATTCGAATGGCCCCTTTTGAGGCGCTCTATGGTCGGCCATGTCGGTCCCCCCTATGTTGGGCTGAGGTAGGAGAGACTTCACTATTGGGGCCGAGCCTTGTGCAGGAGACTTCTGAGAAGGTCAAATTGATCAGGAAGCACTTATTGACAGCTCAGAGTCGTCATAAATCTTATGCTGATTGGAGGCGTCGAGACCTAGAGTTTACTGTGGGTGATAGGGTATTCTTAAAAGTGGCCCCTCGTTTGGGCCATCGTCGATTGGGGAAGCAAGGTAAGTTAATGCCACGGTATGTCGGGCCCTTTGAGATCACCGAGCGTATTGGAAAGGTGGCATACAGGTTGGCCTTACCTTCTCAGCTGACGTCCATCCATGATGTCTTCCACGTCTCTCAATTGAAGAAATACAATCCAGATCCATCCCATGTGTTGAGTTGGGAAGAACTAGAGATAGAGCCTGACTTGTCTATCGTTGAGAGGCCGGTGAAAATAGTGGACTCCCAGGAGAAGATACTTAGAGGAAAGTCTATTCCTTTAGTCCGGGTTTTATGGCAGCATGGGAATGATACACATGAGACTTGGGAGCGAAAGTCATGGGTCGAGGAAGAGTACCCATTCTTGTTTACCAACCAAGAATCATATTGACTTTCCGGGGCGGAAAGTCCTTCATGGTGGGGAGAATTGTCACATACATGACATATTTTAAAGGTATTTTTGTATTTAATTTACATTATTGCTTTTTTTGGGGGTTTTCAATGCATTTTTGAAGGAAATGGTGGGTTTCCATAATTTGGGTCAACTCGAGAGCCCATTTCCAGTTTTGACAATAAATTTTGTTTGTTTAATAAATCCCTCGTTTTTCAACATTTTTAACTCATTCAACTTCCAAAATGACCTTCATTTAACTATTAAAACCACCAATGAATTTTGGCCCCCTTAAAAATTCATTTGCATCTTGGATTTGGGTTATCAAGTTGGGTATTGGGCCAACCCGAAAGCCCATTTCCAGTTCTAAAATTGTTTTGTAATTATTTCATAAAATATTCAATTTTTATTCTTTTTCGGTGATTCCACCTCTCACCTTCTCCCACTGTACCTGGCCGCACCCCCAGCTTCGTTTCCCCCTCTTTGGAGATCGCATCTGTCGTGAATTAGGGCCTAACTTCTCTGGTTTCTAAAAACGTCCAGTTTTCTCAAGTAAGTGACTATCCTTCTAGTTCTCTCCTTTTCCTTGAGATTTATCTTTTTTTTTTCTTGAATCCCCAAATGTCCAGAAGCTAGGGCTTCGTACCTAGGGTTTCATTTTGGGTTTCATGGTTCAATCCTCTGGTTTTAGGTTTGATATCACTTCCTTGTGGCGCGGTGGTCGTGCGGTTGAAGTTCCGCACTAGGATTTGCGGTTCTTGAATCTTTTGGTAGGTGATTCCATTGTGTGTGCAATTTTTTGGGAATTTGATTGCTGTGTTGAGGGTGAATTAATGATTATTGAATTTTAATGTTTCTGTAAAAATTTGTTTTAGTTTAATTTACAATGCAAATGAATTGTATGTTACAATTTTTGGTGAAATTGAGGGTTTTTCATGCAAGTCTTTTATTGGTTCATTTTGGGATGAACTCTAATTACATAGTTGATTTTATTGAACTGTATTAGGAATTAAAATAATGTTTTAAATATTTATTCTTTTTGGTTGTGGCTGCAAAAGTTTGTTTAAATTGTGTTTGAGAAGCAAATGGGCATTAAGTGCCATGTTGGTGTGAAAATGGTGGTTTTTAAAATATATAATTTCTTGGTTCACATTGGGCTGCCCCATAACTGAATTTTTGGTTTTATTAAATTGTGTTGAACTGAAATTTTGTTTTTATGACTTACAAGTGTTCACATACTGTGAAAAGTGGATATTTTAAAGAGTTTTGGGTGCAAAACAATGTGATGTTTTGAGAGGTTGTTTTATTGAAGATCCAAATATTTTATTGACTGTTTCAAATGATATAAAATGTGGGTAGCTACTGTACTATTTGTTTGTGACCAGTAGTGATACTTTACATGAAAAAGTATGTGTGTTGTTTTCTGAAATTGTTTGAGCACAAAAGGGAGAATCCCGGGTACTTAGGTGGGCGGATATGTACTAGTACGGCTAGTGGACCGGATGGGTTGTGTCCCTGTTTCACTGAGCAAATGGATAACGACAACACTAACTGAACTATGTGGATGTTATTTGGGGACCACTAGGTTATGGGTTTGTTCCCTACTAGTGGCTCGTGCACGGGAAAGGATTGTGACTTGGATACTTTACACCGAGGTACGAGGTACATAGGGCCCGAGACTATCTAGTTGCCTAGGGGTGTTCCCAATTTATGTGCTCATTAGAATTGTAGTATTTACCCTTGTTGTGGGATCTTTTGGCAGTACTTTACAGTAGCTCACATGTTTATTTAATGTGTTATCATTCTGAAATTCTTGGATTGAAAACTGTTTTCATTTGAAAGTTGCTTTTCTTGAAATTTTTAACATTGTTTCACCTTGTGTGTTAAAATTGCTAGTTTTGTTCCCATTGTATTGCATCCTCTTTGGAATCTTCTGGTGGTATCCTATTGGGCTTAGGCTCACACCCTACTTACACCCCTTGGGTGTAAGTAGAACTTCTTATGCTTGACTCAGGTAAAGGGAAGGCTAAGGGTGATGGCGCTTCAGGGTGTTAGTCCCCATCGTTGGGGCAGAGTTGTGGAGAAGGCTTGCGGGTGATGACACCCTTGTTGTGTGAAGTGATTGGGGATGTCTTGATGTTGTCATTATTTGTATTTGGACCACTTGTAGTGTCTTTAAACATATTTATTCAGATCTGGTTTTGTTAAGAATGGTTTAGTATGGAAATTTCAGATTCTTATTATTGATTGTTTTATTTGTTTTATGCTTTCATACTCGGGTAAATCATTCCCAAATCATATTGTTTTACACCCGGGCACTTGTGCCAGCCCGTGGGGATAGGGAATGCCCTTTGGGCCTTGTCATGGGCTGGGTTTGGTGCCATTAATGGTGGCGACCAGATCTGGTACGTGACAACATTACTATCCCCAAAGGAGTTTTGGGTGGAACTATTTAACTGTGGAACTTATCTTACGAACTGAAATCCATCCACATCAACGGGGTAGGAAATTCCAAAAGAACACTAGACCAAAAAACTGCTAGATGTATCAAACCTAATTTTTTTGGAAGCACCACTTATATCCATGAAAATACCAAGTAAAGGGATAAGATAAAAGAAATGTACTATATATGTTTCTTATTAGGGAATGATGGTGAATAATTTATATTTTAGATCTGGGATAATGACCTCTAAAATGTCATCAAAAGTCAATATGTACTCTTCAATGAGGGAATCATATGGAAGGATCAAAACATAGTGGAATGTGAACTTGAGAATAAAGAATCCATATAACTTTCCAATATTGATCTAAATGAAAGTCTATAAGTTTTGGTTAGTTCAAGGATCACTCAATTTATAGATATACTAGGAATTTTGGTTGGACTAGATGGATGTTATATTTTAGATGTATTTATAAGACTAGATATAATAGAATTCTCTAAGACTATGGAATCTCATGTTAGAGTTCCAAAATAAGAAGTACCAGAAGGAGTGGAACCTCATGTTCAATTAATTAATTATACTAAGGTTTGAAGGCCGATGCAAAGGTTTTGAATGAATGTTCACTACTTGTTTCTTATGAATGGTGTAGAACTCGAAAGCATGAAAGTGGTATAAAGTTTCATTGACTTGAGACTATAGGAGTAAGCAATGAAAGAGGAGATAAACTCCTTCCATTTCAATGGAACATGGGAGATAACAAAACTTCTACTTGTGAAAATAACACTAGATAACAAATGGATCCAATGATTTAAGGAAGAATCAGATGTCAGGAAAAAGTAAAAAGTAAGGATTAATGGGAAAGGAATTCAATAAATGAGAAGTTTTTTAGTGAAATATTTTCTACAATTATTAATAATTCAACAATTCAAACGATGATCATAATTTTCATGAATGAAGGACTACAAAATGAAAAATTATATATAAAGATGAAATTTATTCATGGTGATTTTTTAGAGGAAATGTTTATGAAATAATTGGAAAGTTTCGTGGAAATTAGGAGTGATCTAGTGTGAAATCTCAAATAGAGATTCTATGAGAAGAAGCACCCAGTTAGTGGAATTGGAATTTCAATGCCTTTATGGTAGTAGTGGTGTTCATTTAGTGTGAATTAGATCATTGATCCTAGAAAAAGGTATTCAATGATGGAAGTTTCATTATAATTCAATTAAATGCCAATGATATGATTCTGTTTGGTTTGAGGTGAGATCATATTGAGGATTTAAAAGTGGATTTGTCCTAAACATTAGAGATAAATGATCTCATGGCTAAAAAGTGTATTTTAAGGATATAGTCCAACAGGGACTAGAAGCATGAAACATTGATGTTATCTAAATTTTATTACTCCTAGAAGGTCTTATAAAGGTTCAAAATGTATAGATCTAAGCCTATGACTACCCCATTGGTTGAACATTTCTAGTTATCCAAAGTGAAAGCACAAAAAATTGGATAATATGATTATTTCGTGAAAAGGTTCCATATGAATGAGTGATTGAAATCATGATATATACCTTAGTATTCAAAAGGATAGAAATTTTATTTCTAGTGGGAGTTGTCAGTAGATTCATGGTGAATCTAAGAAAGGATCATTTTGAGGATATGAAATGAATAATTTGGTATTTCAAAGGAACTAAAAACTTATCTATATGTTACAGAATAGGAAATACATTATAAGGGTCTTTGGATGCATACTTTATAAGAGATTTAGATATATTGATAAGTGCCACTAGCTTTGCATTTATTTTCAGAGGGATGGTTGTGAGTTGGATTTCTAGACTACAATCAGTAGTTTCACTATCTATAATAGAAGTAGAGTATGTGACAATCACAGAACTAGGCAAGGAGTTGATTTAGTCAATTTTTTCATTGTAGGAACTCAAAAGGGGGTAGTGTAATGAAACATTTTTCTATGATAGTCCAAGTATGATCCATGTTACAAGGAATTTGGTGTTTCACTCATGGATGAAGAAAATTCAGATAAAATATCACTCCATCAGTAATCTTGTGTAAGATAGAGTGCTAAAACTATGGAAGGTTGGTGGAAGTTTTAATCCTCCATACATGTTAACAAAATTAATATTCTATAAAATCAAGGGTGGTGTTATTCTTCAATGGGTTTTGGATGATATAAGGAAGGATTAGAGTATCCTTTCCATTGCGGGGAAAAGATGAGTTAAAGAGGTGGTAAAAAGTGACTATAAAGTTATAGGAGTCTTGAAATTAGTCTTTAATTGGGAGTTTTTTAGGCTTAGTTATATTGTGAAGTATTTTTTCAAACTGAAATTATAAAATAATAAATTCTATATGGAAGTTTTAGAAGCATATGGGAGTGAAAGTATTGAAACTTAATGACTCAGAATAATAGATTCTAGAATGTAAAAAGATTAGTTATAGAAGTAAGACTATGTTATCGAAAGGGGATAATCATTTATTAGAGAATCGTAATATTTTTGATTTCCATGGTTGATGTAGTAATGGATTGAAAAGATATAATGGAGGTGGAACCAAGTTCACTAGATGGAATCATCCATAAATAGATAGGTAGGGTCACTTAGATGTGTACCAACGGTTGATTTATTGTTCACCTTCTGATAGTGTTCCAGTTTTTGGTCCTTATAACTCAAGGATATTTCTATTATTAATATAAAGGTTATAATGTTCTTCCCAAGTAGCAGTGTAAGTCCCAAACCATATTAATACATGTTGTTTCGTGTTGGTGGGAGTTGTTCCATCTCAATTGTTTTTTCTTTTCATTCCTAAGGGTTTTTATAAGGTTGAACTGAGGAGATTCAGTTTTAGAATTTAGATCATGGTTTCTCTATTAGGATAAAATGATATCTGATGTAATTCATTTTAGAGATATCAAACCTTATCCCATAAGTTGAGTCTCCTGAGGGTGGGGTTCATATTAAATTTTTCTAGCATAACATGATTTTTTTTACCTATTTAGCTCTATATTGAAAAAATAAGAATCCATGGCCTTAATAACCATAAGAGACGAGAGAATTAGAGAGTTAATGATTTTATTTCTAGATAAAGGGGTTTGATATATTATATGAAATTAAAACTCCCCTAGGAGTAGTTACTATAGATCTGTGTAGAGTATTTGTAAGATGAGTTGGCTACCATTCCAATCTCATAAAATATCCTAATGCATTCCACTTTCTGAAACAGTGTAATTCTTGGAGGATAATATTTATAAAAAAATATAAAGTCTCAATAAATACCTCTATCACAAACAAAGAGGTTAGAAAATGTAGAGTCATTTGATATCAATCTCAAATTGATGATGTTATAGGATTTTAACCCTAAGTCTATGAAGTTACAAGAAATGAAACCTTTTAGATCTCATTAGAAATAATATGCATGACCTAATCCAAATATTTGTGATATAAACAAGGACAAAAGGTATCAAAACTTCAAGATTAGAAAAAATAAGGTGTATTCTTTTCATACTGATCGAGTTCTAGGTTATTTTATTTCTTCACTAGAAAATAACTTGATCACGCTATTTGCATTCAAGAGTCCTAATAAATTGGAGTTGAGTGATTTCCATAATTATTTTCCCTACCATTAGATATTATTCCATACAATCAAATATTGATTTTTCTTTAATCATTTTCTACAAATGATACTAAATATAAGAAAAGTAGTATTGGATAGACCCAAAGCACACATGGCCTATGTTTTATCCACCCTTCTCAAAAAATAGGTAGATTTAAATAAAGTGATTAACTAAAGTGTGTATAATCTTGAAAACCAGATCACACAAAATTCAGTCAATTACACAATTTCCATTATTAGAGCATGACTGAATTATCCAACTGTAGACCCAACTCCCTCTATAACATCCATGATAATATACTCTTCCATACAAGATTCTAAAAACTAGTTCAAACAAGACCAATGTGAAAATGATAAAGAATAATAATCCCCACAGGTGCCTAATTCATTCTAAGATTTTATAGACTTCATGCCCCTATAATTAAGAGGTCGGGAATTTCCCCATAAATTGGAATTATCCTATAATGAAAGATCTTAGTTTACCTCCTTCAATGTCATATGACTGCTAGAAAAGTATATAGTGGAGGAGAAATTTTATAAATAAGGATCCCTAAAAAATTATCATAGAAGTGTTCAAGGAAGAGGAAGACACATTTGAGGCAGAACCTAGAGTTAGGGAGTCATCTATGAGAAAATCATCCATGCTTTAAAAATGAGACAAAAAGTGATTTAGTGAGATTAATAATAGATGTAGTCTAAACTGGGACCCTTATACACTCACATTGATCCCATATAACTAGTGGATTAATTATCAAAGAATCATCCACCCAGTATAAGAAGGTGTTCAATAGGATTTAGTCACCCCAACCCACATGTAGTAGGGGAACCATCATGACAAAACCTAAGAGTTCCACCTTTGTAATCATCTCACCCTTCTGTATCTCAAGCCTATGACCAAACACCTTGAAATAAGTACATTACCTTGGCTTATAAGTATACCATATTAAAATCACTACTACAACCTGGCCCTTTATTAGTGCTAAAAACCGGCATTAACAGCGCTAGAAAAGCGCTGTTAATGCCGGTGTAGATAAAGGGGGGGGGGGGTCCCTTTTATCAGTGCTCCGAGAAGCGCTGATATAGGAGACCTTTATCAGCGCTAAAAAAAGCGTTGATAAAGGACCACCTTTATCAGCGCTTCTCTTAGCACTGATAAAGGTCTCCTATATTAGCGCTTCTCGGAGCGCTGATAAAGGACCCCTTTATCAGCGCTTCTTTTAGCGCTGATAAAGGTCTCCTATATCGGAGCTTCACGGAGCGCTGATAAAGGGATCCTTTATCAGCGCTCCTCTAGCGCTATTAAAGGTGTCCTTTATCAGCGCTAAAAAAGCACTGATAAAGGCCCCATCGCCTGCACCTACAAAACAGTACCTGCACACCTGCACACTAGAATACCTGCACAAAGTAGCACATGCACACCTGCACACCATAGCACCTGCACCCAATATTTTGACCAACAACGGTATATACATTTACTTAACATCATGAATACAAAAAAACACATTTCTATATACATTTCAAACATTGTTTTACATGGTTACATTTACAATTATTCAACAACAGTTATAAACATTCATGTTTCATCCTTTGATATCCGTGATTCGCTCTCGATGGTATTTGTTTCCGAACAAAGCATCCGAACTCAAGGAAAAAAATTCACCTATATAAGAAAACAAATATTATGTTAGTAATGAAATAATGAAAGAAATTAAAACAGTAATATGAAAGAATACATTAATATGGGAATGTGAAACTAAAATATGAAATTTTAAACTCAAAAGTTTTCATTTTCATAATAATGAAAGGGAATAATGTAAAATCAATATGTTTTTGATTGATTTATCTCATTTAATAAATACGGATTCTTTATCTAATGAAAAGATTTACCGGTCACACCGTGCGTTGGTCGGATTGAGGTGCGGTCGATTCGTACATGTCAAAAATGACTTATGGATCGTTTTCCTAAAGTATCAAAACAATCCGAACGCATTTGCTCGGTTTGGCGTATGTCATTGGTGTTGTTTTCCAAAGTTTATCTCAATTTGAAACTGATATCAGACACTTTTAGCCATACCGGTCACACCGTGTGTCGGTTTGAGGTGAGGTCAATTTTTACACGTCACAAATGACTCGTGGATTGTTGTCCTAAAGTATCAAAACAATCCGAACGCATTTGCTTGGTTTGGCGTATGTCATTGGTGTTGTTTTCCAAAGTTTATCTCAATTTGAAACTGATATCAGACACTTTTAGCCATACCGGTCACACCATGCGGTAGATTGAGGTGCGGTGGATTCGTACACGTCAAAAATGACTCGTGGATCATTGTCCTAAAGTATCAAAACAATCCGAACACGTTTTCTCAGTTTTCCGTATGTCATTGGTGTTGTTTTCCAAAGTTTATATCAATTTGAAACTGATATCAGACACTTTTAGCCATACCGGTCACACCGTGTGTCAGATTGAGGTGCGGTTGATTCGTACATGTCAAAAATGACTCGTGGATCGTTGTCCTAAAGTATCAAAACAATCCGAACGCATTTGCTCGGTTTGCCGTATGCCATTGGTGTTGTTTTCCAAAGTTTATCTCAATTTGAAACTGATATCAGACACTTTTAGCCATACCGGTCACACCGTGTGTCGGATTGAGGTGCGGTCAATTCGTACATGTCACAAATGACTCGTGGATCGTTGTCCTAAAGTATCAAAACAATCCAAACGCGTTTGATCTGTTTTCCATATGTCATTGGTGTTGTTTTCCAAAGTTTATCTCAATTTGAAACTGATATCAGACACTTTTAGCCATACCGGTCACACCGTGCATCGGATTGAGGTGCGGTCGATTCTTACACGTCAAAAATGACTCATGGATCGTTTTAATAAAGTATCAAAACAATCCGAATGCGTTTTCTCAGTTTACCATATTTCATTGGTGTTGTTTTCCAAAGTTTATCTCAATTTGAAACTGATATCAGACACTTTTAGCCATACCGGTCACACCATGCGTCAGATTGAGGTGCGGTCGATTTGTACACATCACAAATGACTCATGGATTATTGTCCTAAAGTATCAAAACAATCTGAACATGTTTGATCGGTTTTCCGTATTTCATTGGTGTTGTTTTCCAAAGTTTATCTCAATTTGAAACTGATATCAGACACTTTTATCCATATCGGTCACACCGTGCGTCGGATTGAGGTGAGGTCGATTCGTACACATCACAAATGACTCATGGATCGTTGTCCTAAAGTATCAAAACAATCCAAACGCGTTTGCTCAGTTTGGAATATGTCATTGGTGTTGTTTTCCAAAGTTTATCTCAATTTGAAACTGATATCAGACACTTTTAGACATACCGGTCACACCGTGCGTCGGATTGAGGCGCGGTTGATTCTTACATGTCACAAATGACTCGTGGATCGTTGTACTAAAGTATCAAAACAATCCGAACACGTTTCCTCGGTTTGGCGTATGTCATTGGTGTTGTTTTCCAAAGTTTATCTCAATTTGAAACTGATATCAGAAACTTTTATCCATACCAGTCACACCGTGAATCGGATTGAGGTGTGGTTGATTCTTACACGTCACAAATGATTCTTGGATCGTTGTCCTAAAGTATCAAAACAATCCGAACGCGTTTTATCAGTTTGCCGTATGTCATTGGTGTTGTTTTCCAAAGTTTATCTCAATTTGAAATTGATATTAGACACTTTTAGCCATACCAGTCACACTGCGCGTCAGATTGAGGTGCGGTCGATTCATACACGTCACAAATGATTCGTGGATCGTTTTCTTAAAGTATCAAAACAATCCGAACGCGTTTTCTTAGTTTTCCGTATGTCATTGGTGTTGTTTTCCAAAGTTTATCTCAATTTGAAACTGATATCAGACACTTTTAGCCATACCGGTCACACCGTGCGTCAGATTGAGGTGCAGTCGATTCGTTTCATGCATAAACACGGTGGAAAGTTATAATTTATCAACATAACCGGCCATGTACTGTGACTGTTGCTTTGAAAACCAAAAGGATTCACTCCATCTGTAGATAACACAAGACGAAGGTTTCTCGACTCGTTTCCAAATTCAGGATACTCATGATCGATTCTCTTCCACTGAGGAGAGTCTGCCGGGTGACGTAGTATCCCATCTTTAATTCTTGTATCTGCATGCCATGTTAATTGTTCTGCAGTCTCCTCACTTCCATATAGGCGTCTAAACCTTGGAATGATTGGAAAGTACCATACAACTTTAGTAGGACTGGATTCATCTTTCTTGTATCGAGAAGCACCACACTTTGGGCATTCTTTAAGTGATTTTTGGTCCTTGAAAAACAGTATACAGTCATTCGGGCAGGCGTGTATTCTTTCAGAGATCATAACCATAGAGCGTAACATTCATTTGGCATCATATGTTCGGATCGGGAGCTCATTGTCTTCTGGGAGCATGTCATTCAAGAGGGCAAGTAGTTTCGTAAAACTGTCGTCACTCCACCCGTTATCTGCTTTCAAATTATACAGCTTCAGTATGGCTAACAATGTTGTATATTTAGTGCAACCAGCATACAATGGCATCTTTACACAACTTTTTAACTTCTCAAACAATTTTGGGCAATTATGAAGTTCATCTTCGAAGGTCCTTGCCATTTTCTTAATACGATCTTCATCATCATTCACATCTGTAATCACATCCTCCATACGGTCATCTTCATTGTTCATGTTTGTAATCATATCAGATGATCCATAAAACGCAGTGTCACCCCAGTCACTACCTATATTCGTTGTTTCCCCATGTTTATTCCAACATGTATAACTTTGATCTATTCCGTGACATATCAAGTGTACTTCCAACTCATATGGACTAATTTGTTTTGAATAACAATAGCATAAACAGGGACAAAAGATTTGAGAAGAGTCACATGCATGATCTTTTGAAAACTTGATAAATTCTTTCACTCCTTCTTCATACTCTTTTGTCAACCGATTGGCATTCATCCATTCTTTATTTATATTCATCCTATTTGAAATCCATAGGATGAGTATATAGGTTAGAGGAGAAGGAATATGAGTATAATTTAGATAAAAAACAAGATACTTCAACGAAATAATGTGACCATGAAATGACTAAGTCTAGAATGTTGTGGATCTTGAATACATTCTTTGACTGATTTGGAGAAATGACTTCTCGAACCTTTTCTGGATAACCTAGAACTCCTTCCAAGGAAATAATGTGACCATGAAACAATACTTCTTAAACAAAATATGGGTAATTTATAATATTGAAATAAAGACAAAGCTCTCTAAAAACACCCAAAACAACCTCCAGATTATCAGAGTACTCCTCCTATATATTGTAATACACCAAGAAGTATTCTAAAAAAACGAAAATGGAGGTGTCTAGAAAGATATTAAAGATCTAGTTCATCAGTTCCATGAAATAGATAGAGCATTGGTGATCCCAAATGTAATTCATAAATACTTTAAATTTCCATATCGACTTTAAAAATCTATCTTTTGAGCATCCTCTTCCCAAACCCTCAACTGTTGGTACCCTGATCTCTAGAAAATTTTCAAAAACCAATAGAAATTTATAAGATGGTCAAATAAATCATCAATTATAGGAAATATGTAATTATTCATTACTATCACCTGGCTATGACTACAGTAGACTGTTAAAATTAATAGGCTATGATATGACTTCATTGAAAACAGAATTGGAAAATCCCATAGTGACATGATCATATAGATAGAACCATTTCCCTAAAGATCTTCTAGCTGATCTTTTAGCTCCTCTAAATCGGCCAGAGCCTTATGATACGATGGAATGGAAAATGGGATCATCCTGTGAAGCAAATATATAGAAAACGCAAACACTCATTGGGGAGGTTATCCCATGAAGTCCTCTAGAAATGATTTTGTTTACTTTTCCATGACCATTGGAATTTCACATGAAAATAATTCTCAACAACCCCAAGGAAAACCTTGGAAAAATGACATGATATGAACCATAACATAGAAGAAACTTGTCATACCCTCCATGGTTATAGATCAGAATCTCCATAAAAGACATGGAATCTCCTGTTAAGAGTAAGTAACTGAACCCAATGGTGATAATAGTCATCTAGTGCACTAAATCCAATAAAAAAATCCAAGACGATAATGAGGTCGGAAAAGACCAGGTCCAAAACATGGAATTCCGAAATGTCCTCCATGCCAAGTACCACAACACAACTCTCAAAGAACATGAAACCATGACCATTTTCCTACCCAAAAGGGTTAGGAAATACATGAAATAATTATAAACTCTGCCGTCATAACCAAGTAATAAAAAAATATGTGAAATTAATGACTAGGATTCACCATTTTGAAATGAAACCAATACTATAGAAGAATTAAAAAAAAAATTCACCTCGAATTGTGGTTGGCCAAGATTATGAGTCCTCATGAATGACCTCTACTACATTGATTTTTTCTATATTATACTCGTCTATGTATTATTTCCCTATTAAGAATCTCCCTTTCTTTTAGGATGTGATCCTCCACCATTTGAAGCCTCTTATATTAACTAAGAGCCCTTAAAAAAGTGGATCCTACACCACTCCCATTAGGAGCCAATTGAAAAAATCACAAGATATTTCCCGGCTACCCAAATAGGTGGAACGCCCTCAGAGTCTCTGGTAAAATCGTCCAGATGTTTCCCACATTTCTAATCTGATAAAAAAATAGGTCCATTTTCCATAGAATCCACATAATCTGTTCATAAAGACTACTCAAATCCTTTTCCACTACTTCTCTAAGACTCATCATGCTTTAGATTTTATCCTCAAAAATAACTATGGATACCACCCATTAATGGAACACCATTGAGACCAATATTTCAATTTAAATATGCCTCTCACATCAATACCTTGGGAAACACCTAAAAATAGGTTGGTAGACTTAGAACAATAAGAATAAATCTGATATATTTCCTCAAACCCATATCAAAATTAATAGCCATAAGATAATCGTTCATGGTGAGATAAAGAGATACATGAACCAAATTACGGAATCTAGTGGCATAATCCATGACTAAATGACCACCATACTCTAGATTTAAAAACACAGTCATTCATCAATCTCAAGGTATCTGGGTAGAACCTCTGAAGAAATACCACTTGGAAATCATAAAAACAACCCATAGTTAGGATCAAAACATAACCACAATCCCAAACCACCCATGGAAACTGAAGATTCAACATGAAGAATAGTTGGCCAAACACTTACCCATTCCAAACATAATTAATTCATGAAAATTCAATTTGAATCACCTTAAGGAGGAGGACCCGGTGGCGGAGGAGAAGGAGGTGTCGACAGCGGAGGCACTAGAGGCAACAGAGGCAACGCAGAGGCAGGGTAGAGGCAGGGCAGAGGCAACAGAGGCAGTGGAGGAGGAGGAGGAGGAGGAGGAGGAGGCTGCGGTGGAGGAGGAGGCAGCGGAGTAGGCAGAGTAGGAGGAGGAGGAGCCAGTGGAGGAGGAGGCACCGGTGGAGGAGGAGGAGGATGAGGCCACAGACTAGGAGGAGGAGGAGGAAGCGCCGGTGGAGGAGGAGGAGGACGAGGCCGTGGTAGAGGAGGAGGAGGAGGAGGAGGAACATAGGAGGAGGAGGAGGCGGCGACTAGAGGAGGAGGAGGCGGCAGCTAGAGGAGGAGGAGAAGGAGGAGGAGGCGGCCGCAGCGGTGGAGGAGGAGGCGGCGACAGCGGCACAAAGGAGGGCTTCCGTGAGAGCTTGATCGGGTGCAGGGAGGAGGAAGAGGACCCGCAGGTTTTTAACAAATCCGTGTGAGCCTTTATCAGCGCTAGTAAAAAGAACTGATAAAGGGTGTATTTATCAGCGCTAAAATGAAAAGCGCTGATAAATACAACCTTTATCAGCGCTTTTGTTAGCGCTGATAAAGGCCCGACCCTTTATCAGCGCTTTACTGTTAGCGCTGATAAAGGAAGGCGCATGCCTTGCCCAGTTTTGTGGTAGTGAATATATCTCCATCATTCTAGCATGGATTTCAATCTTATACTTCCTCTATCTATCCAAAGAACTTTGGTATTCCCTTATTGAAACTTTTTCAAACTCTGAGGATTTTGAGAATAAAGTATCCACCATTGAAGTATATCATTCTAATACTAGATTCACTGAATACCAAAAAAAACATCTCTTTATAGGAAAAGATTCATAAAACATCATACAAGGGAATATTATGACTTTATAAATTTCCATCAAGCTCAATGACATCAACATTCCTCAATACTTGGTGGAAAATGGTTTAGGGGTTAACCTTATTACATCATGAAACCTCCACCATTTGGGATACAAGGAAGATAATTTGAATCCTTATGAATTGAAATTTAAACTTATTATAAGATTTAAAAAAATACTTAGGGAATATAAAATTGAAAACCCAATTTTGGGATATGGTGTATGACTCTCAGTTCATGGTTGTTTATCAGGGAACCACATTCAATGCCTTGTTAGGAAGTCCATAGTTTTATTTACTTGCACCAGTACACTATTCATATCATCAATAAATCAAGTATTTTTACAATAGGAAAATAAGAGTGATTTATGGTGATAATTACCCTTCCAATTCATGAATAGCTTAATACATTGATATGAGATACTATAAAAGGGAAGGGAATCAGCTATAGAAAAAAAAGACAGTACTAGTGGATGAC
The DNA here is from genome assembly GCA_963277665.1 of Viscum album. NCBI lineage: Eukaryota > Viridiplantae > Streptophyta > Magnoliopsida > Santalales > Viscaceae > Viscum > Viscum album. The sequence continues at coordinate 1,657,709,021 of OY728137.1, forward strand.
CCAAATGGATTGGAGGTTTCTCTCAATAGTCCCTTGAATTATGAGAAGAATAGATTTTTTTATCTCTATTCATCATATTGAAGAAACAAACATGAACTTAGGAAATCATCTTTTCCTTATAGCTAAAGGGAAAGATACCTAAAATGAATTATTCTCCTATGATGGAAAAGAAAATACATTTCTTGAATCATCAACATCTTCAAAAGAAATAAATAATATTTATGAAAAACCCATGCATATCAATCATGACTTAGATAGTATTTATTAGAACATGGGTTTTACTGATACCCAATCAACATAACCAAGAAATTTTTATAAAATAAGGATATATTTCCAGTAGAATACATACATATTATGAATATTCATCACTATTCACATGGTATTATTAGATTCTAAATAATATTCATCCATTTTAGAAAATTTTGATCCTAATAAAGAGGATTAAAATCTTATGCAACCATTTAGAGTTTTGGATTCTGATCAATCCTTCACCTCTCTTGATGACGATGAAGGAGGGATTGAAAATTATCCTCCTAAATTTGAAGAAGTAATATCTACCACTATTAAAGATCTTATAAAGTTGAACTTAGGAACTAAATAAGACCCATGAATTATACTAATTATAATATCCATGAATCCTGAGGAAGAGGAGGGAGATAATAAGGGGAGGTCAGCTCTCTCTTTGTGTTTCCTTGGGAGGAACATCCTTGAGTGGAGTGTTAAAATTGAGTGGGGAGAATGATTCTTCTATCCCTTTAAAAAATTGAAGCTAGGATTTCTGGGTTCCCAATGTTCCTACATAGACCACCTAGCGGATTCAACCATAGGGAACCCCCTTGGTTTCTTATTGAGTACCTGATGCCACTAGACCGAGTACTCAATTCTCTTTAGATCTATCACCCTTTATTTTTGACATATCAAACACCTCCAATTTAGCACCAAGCCTATTCTAATGAATAATACACCTTTCAAAACACCTATTTAACATTCAAAATATTTCTATAAATTGAAATTATTGATTTAGATCTAATAATTAAAAATGGATCCCATTTGTTCTCTTTGGAACCTAATTTTCACCAAATCCACTAATATATACTGGTATGAGCTGATAAAACCTCTCCACTATAATAATTTTAATCCTAGAGTAGTATCATTGTTCATCTTCCATGATTCACATTGATCACAAAAATTAAATGCATACTATAATTTCAAATCTCATGCTGGTCATTATTTCTCCACTATTATACCTAAACTAGTGGACGAACCAATTTTTTTGGATTCTTGACTCTATTCCATCTCAAATTGTAGTCATCCCTAAAACGATGCATTTTAACCCATATAAAATTAATTACAATATATTGTGAATGAAATGTTCTAGTTTGAACTCCACTATACTGATAGATTTTGAAAGCCCAATGTCCCACACCCCATGGTTCTTACTCAATCCACTAGTTCTTCAAATATTCTTTAATCTTGAAAATATTCATGAATATCCCAATAATTAATGCCACACACCTATGATTAACATTGATAGTATAAACTATACCATCAACCAATTAGTTCTAAACTCAAGTATTTTTAAAATATTCAGGCCTTATACCCATAGTATTAATATGGAGATATAATCCAATTAATGAAACCTTATTCTATATACAAGTCATCACACTACCTAGGAATAATAATGTTTCCAAGAATTGGTTACACTACTATTCCATTTCCCAAAACTCATACCAATTCATCTCATCAGATGATAACTTACACTCATACCCATTAGTTACAAAATTTACTAACTTAACCAAACCCTCTTGATTGATACCCATATCTAAGTATTTCCCATTTACTAGCCATTACCCAATCAATTTCTTTCAAGCACCGATGCAAAGCCACAACCATCAATAATTTGAGTTATCCATACACATCACTTACTATGATTATCAAAATTTAGCTAAAATATGGTTTGTAACCATAAATATCTTATGGAATTCTCCCCACTATAAGATTTTCCTCATCACCATTTAATGGGTATGATCCTAACCAAAATACACTATCAACTAAACACTGATACTCAAGATCCTCACTTGTTATATCCCAAAGGAATCATCCCAAAATTCCTAATCCATGATATATATTACCATGGTTCTTCACACCACCACTTCATAATCTCATCAGCAATCCATCACCACAACACCTAATATCGATAGATACAACCCAAGGTTTATGCCTTTCTCACTACTACATAACTCCCCCGTTCCAATTTTCTATAGACCACACACCAACCCTCGATGCCTTACATGACCCAATAATCATTATAATTAATTTTAAATGCCACAAGGGTTATAATTCATCTCTTATATGATTTTACCATTTCAATATATTCATAATTCTCATGAACCCTCAATCATTTCACCATTATACTATAGAGACCTCTTCTTTTGCATCAGTCATATCTCAATTCACTGGTAGTCATTGGTCAATTCAAAACTGAACACTCTCATATGATATTCTACCAATATAACATAATATAATATTTCACAAGTATAACCCATTAACTAAATTCAATTGAATTAATTTTCTTTATATCTTTCTAGGGGTCATCTCATAACTACTCACAACCCAAGTGCGATCTTTCACTAAATTCCACTAACATCCCATGAACTAGTTCTAAGAAGTCAGGGAAACTAAGTCACCCAAGAAATCATCATAATATACATGAACCAATCAAGGTTATACACCTCATAGAGGTTTCTCAAGGATTTAACACACATCCCGGTTCATTCGATCCCACACACTCATAAAAATCTCATACAAAAATTATGAATTGAAAATAATCGTCATGAAAAAATCTCTTGAGTCATGTGACCCATTTACTCACTATCCCTAACCCGATGAGTTTCTAAAATCAATCCATCACTATACTTCACATGAAATTTAAGGCTATTTTAACCTAACCAACCTACCATCACTCCATCCCAATGCCAAGATTAGATCATGTCAACCCACATACCCGATAGGTTGCGTAAAAGTTCACTCACTTATTCCCAAGGTAGGAGAGTATCCAACAAACCACTCTCAAAATTATTAAGAATATATAGTAAGAATATTACTTAGTGCTAACCCTCCTTACCGCTCATCTTATTGTGTACTGAGTTTTATAGGTAAGTTCCCATCTGAGTATTATTAATTTTTGTATTTTTTTTAAAATTCTTTGGGGTATAATGAACCTTAAATGTTTGGATTGAATGTTCTTGATAACCATTACGACCACATGGGGGGGGGGGGGGGAGTGGTGACTACATAGTCAGTGGTTGGTCTTAGGAGATTGTATAATACAAGTTTTGTGGGTAGAGGTACATGTATGGTCGACACATGGTCCTAAGAAACCATATAGTTTGAACATGAAATCGAGATCTACTTTTACATTTTTTTTAAAACCTGATTAACCTCTCATAAGCCTCATTAAACAGTTTAAATTGACTTTGGGTTTTCTTAGGGTTGCTTAGGAATCAAATTGGGGATTCTACATCATCAAATGATGCAATTCTCTCTAAGATATTTCAGATTGACATCAGATGTAAGTTTTAATGTCGATGGTCTCATGAATTTTCTGATCCATATATTTATTCACCCATCTATTTATATTTACATGGGAATATTTATCCCTTGTGATTGGATCTAGGATGTTTGATTATATATTTCAATCATGAATGGAATAATCATGATCCCGTATTTATGTTTATTGGATTTGGGGGATCAGACCATGATAATAATGTTGAAAATTATGTTTCAAGATCATTACATAATATTAATCTATGTTAGGTGGATTTTAATCATTAATTATGGGATTATAATTCCTTATTGTGAAACTAATGTTCTTTTTAGACCATTTTCCCGCATGCATGATTATCAAATAATTTTTTTTTAAAATTGATTTGATAATAATCAGTGATTCCTAGATTAGATAAACCTTGGGAGTTTTGGAGGTTTTAAATTAAAAAATGAGAGTAGTTTGGGAAACATAGTTTTTGGTTTTAGAGGTGTTTTTTGAAATGAATTTTGTATGTCTTAAATTGGTTAAGTTTAAGGTTGGGTTTGATGGGCTGTTTGAGAAAACTATTTTCAAAAAGTAAAAATGGTTTGGTTTTAGAATATTGAATGTGTTTGGTAAGAGAAATGAATTAAAATTATTGAGTACATATAGAGGATCTGGGTGTTTGGATGTATAAGAAGTTTCATATTTTTATGCTATATGTATGGGGAAAACCATAAAATCAGGAACCACTCTAGTGGGTGATGATTTTTAGTGGGTGTATGTTATGATCATAGGTTATAATTTATGTTATGTTCTTATTTATTTATCATGTATCCTTTGATTATATTGGTTGTTATTTTCCAGAAAATTAGTGTGGAAATAGGATGGTTTACCTTATTAAAGAAATAATAGATTGTATTATTTCTTTTGTTTTATCTAAAATTAAGATAACTATTTTATTATAAATGTGATAAATTGTTTTTAATGGAATTTGTAACATAGTTAGGAATATGTATTCATGGGATTGTATGAGAGTTAATTGAGTAAATATTATTGGTTATTTATAATCCAACATACCCACACATCTCAGTTCATGTTTATACACATTGTGTCATGATGTAGGTAAGGGAAGGGCTCTGATGTTCTTGGGTAATGGATCTTAGGATATGAGTTTGTAGTGGCCATAAAGGTGTTTAAATATATGTTTGAGGAGGATTTGGACCATTCACATTGAATAAACATTATCTAATATGCTTTTGTATTATATTATGATTTTAGGCACGTGTCGCTTTATTTTACACTATAATCTATTTAGTTGTTTTACTTTAAATGTTATTTTTAATGTTTGATTATATTTTTAAATGAATTTGTATCATTATCTCATGTAGTTGGATGTTTTATTATTGGAAAATTATCCCCCAATGACTATGTTTGTAACATATCAATTTTGATATCCTAAATAGTTTCCAAATGGGTGGTTCCATATGACCTCAGGTGCACCTCACTGCTTGCTAGAGGCTATCAACTAGTAGCGAGAGTCAGATAAAACACACAGGGAGACTATAACCTCATTTATCATCACTGTAATATTAACCAATAGTATAAACATATATTTAATGAACTAAATAAGTGAATATAAAAATGATTTATATTGTAAAGAATACCATAAATAAATAACATCACCATGCTATAATAGAATGTAACCCATTTAGGTCATATAGTCATACCTCAATGCAGGATTTCCCAATTGGCTGATATTATATAGTATTATAAATAAACTGAATAATATAAAATGATACCTAAATAGAATCCTTAACACCACCTTGGGCCTCTCTCTATATCCCCACTGTGCTTCTCAAGCTCATCCACCTGTACTAGGTCTATCACCCATAACTTACAATCCAACCATAAGTTATGCATGCACACTAAAGTTCCTGCATAGGGTTCGAGCATAAAACTTAGTATATTTAATAAAAACTAGAATATATGTGCATGCATGAATTAAATGAAAAGTAATATTTAAAAATTATATATTGACCCCAATTAGAGTGTAGGTTACTCAAGAAGCTATCCTAATGGTCTACCATACCTGCTTTATCCAATAATGGATTATAGTTTTTCAGCGGTACTACATTCTTCGAGCCAAGTACCCAATCTGAGTAACTCATCACATATGATATAAGGAAATACATATAACCTAGAATCATATCCACACTCAGGGGGAAATACAACCCATCTAGAATACCCAATCATCTTGAGAGGCACTACTTCTAACCTATAAAATAATCATCTCATGTGGCATCATATCCAACCCGCATCACAATCATCTTGGGAGGCATCACATCCAACCTATATCATAATATTTCATGAGGTATAACATCTAACCTACATCAACACATCTTTAGAGGCATTACTTCCAAAAAACATCATAATATCTCAGGAGTTATCACATCTAACCCACATCATAACATCTCAGGATACATCATGTTAAAATCATATCACCACTATATTAAAAGGTATCATGCCTAACCCACATCATAACCATATTGGGAGGCATCATGTCTAATCCAAATCATAATAATTTCAGGTGGTATCACACATAAATCACATCACCATCATCTTAGGAGGAATCAATTTCAACCCATATCACAACCATCTTGAGAGTAATCATGTCCAACTCACATTACAACATCTTGGGAGGTATCATGTCCAACCTAATACTCCATAATCAACCATTATCAAGGGAAATATAGCCTACCCAACATACACCATAAATATTAGATTATAAAATCACCAGATAAAACATCAAGTCTTGGGGAAGTACATCCCTTATAATATACACACTACCATGGGGAAGTACATCCCACTTTTCAAGGTCATCATATACCCATGGTTGGAAAAATTTCTAATCTTGTGTGTCAAAAATCTTCATAAACACATGAAGAGTGAATGGTGAATCACCATAAAACATAACACAATAAGGGGTGAATAAATAATCAATAAATCCCATAACATTACCAAACATAACTATACCCATGGTAAACAACTAATCAATATAGGCATTAGTTCATCCAAACCCAACCCTCTTATTAGGCTACCCATTACCACGACGTTGTATGCCTATCACCCACATGTAAATCTTGACATCCTTTGAACTGAATTAGAATAAACCATAAAATTTACCATCCCGCAAGGTTCATTCTATAATGACACTCTTCACACTAAAGTCCCATCATCAAGGTAAGTTCACTACTAGCCTAACCAACACACAAGCTTTTATCACCAAGGAACCCTCAAGGATTCCATACAAGGTTAAAAAAATCATGATAGGGACAAGTAAATCCCTCAAAATTCTATTCCCTAAATATCTTACCACTTTCCTAAGTTTACATGGACATAAATTTACATGTAATAATAACACACACTCGAGGACTCATTGAGAGTCTAACACAACTCCATTTCCTCTCCTCATATAAATAAACCAACCAATAACTCCATATAGGACCACCCATACCTACTAATCCATGATTACGAACCATATAGTATAATCATGAACATATAAAAATATAATATCAGGTACCATCTACCTCAAATATAGAGTTATTCCCTTAAGTAATATTTCTTCATCCCCGACCAAGCAATCTCTAGGATCCATCACTTACCTTGAGCCCCTAACTCATCCAAGAGCTTCAAAATTAATAATAAACAACTCATTATTAATTTCCATAATTTATTAAACACTTTACATTTAGGAATAAATGAATTAAAATTCATCGGGTGGCATATCCTTGTTGAAACCTTAAGAAACAGTGTGCGACCTACTCTTATAACACCCTTGTGTCCACTACTGACCAAATCCCCAACATCCGACTCAAAAAAATTATCAATCCAACCCAATTTAATAAATATAAAAAATAAATTAGGGAAGTGATTTACCTCTAGATAATGATATATAACTATGAAAATTCATCCTCCCATAGGCTCCTCGATACACTATGAGAAAATCCCTCTCATCCTGACCCGATTCAACCATGCTTTAGTGGAATAGGCATAAAATCCCTATACAACTACCACCAAAATATAAATAAGAGAGAGATAGAGGATTAATAAAAGAGGTAGATAGGTAATAAATCCATCCCAAATCCATAGACAAACCACTCAAAATCACCCAATAACCCCAAGGTAAAAGGAATTATAATTGGGGAGAGAGGGGCACAAAATCCTCTCTATTTAGTAGAGTGAAGCCAATCACCCTTGGGGGGGTTATATTTTTAAAACTCAAAAGTGAAAAAATTACCTTTATAAAAAAATTACCTTTATAAAAAAAAATATTTGGGTTTCATATATTACTTTATCCACCAAAACTATCCACCCAATGATCACCAACCACCCAATGATCTTTTGGGTACCCTATGCAGAGCATTAGCCACTTGGTGTCCCCAACTAGGGGGATTACACCACCATTACCCCACTGAGCAATCTATTAACCTTGAAATGGTAATCGATGGATTTATACAGAAATTAGTCCTCTATTTTTCATCCCGCAAACCCCCAAAACTCATTCTATACCTCTTTTACCTGATCTACCATATTGGGAACATATTTTTAATGATTCAATATGAATATAAAAATTCTAATTTTCGATTCAAGAACAAAAATTAAAATAAACCCCTATTCCACCTATAGTGAAACTTAATAACTTATAAATTCCACTAACCATTACTGGTGATAATAATTATATTTTTTAACCATTAACACTATTTTTTAGACTTTGGTGATCAGGGAACTCACCAGAATCCTTATGAATGTCCTGGTCCAACCACGAGATTCAGGCTCCTAATGTAGGGTTAGCATAAAATATTATCCAAGTAGTGTTATAATGGTTGAATCTTGGGAAGTGTTAGGAATATATATTAGGGTGGTTTTTACTCAATAAGTACCCATAAAAGGTGTATATAACCTCTTTATGTTGAGACTTGAGTTAGTAGGGAGTTTGGGTGGGTCAAGTGACCAAAAGGGTTCCTTATAGAATGTTGGTCTTTTATACCCTATAAGTGTTTGAAACCATGAAAGGTTAGGAAAAGTAGAAAATTAATGTATCTTGATATATATATATATATGAATCAGATTTTTGGAAATGCTTTCCTTACTATAATGTGGTTTTAAAGGTGATTTCAATTTTTTTTCAAAAATGTATTTACTTTAAAGGATTTTGGATTAAATTATTTGATTCAATTTGTTTGAATTTGGTAAATAATGGAATTACTATAGGGTAAATAAATCCTATTAAATATATAATTTAGATCTTGTGTTTTGTCTTTTATTGTTTTATGAAATAAGATTTCTACATAGTGTCTTGTCCGATTTTATCCCTTGTTTTTTGGTGTTATAGAGAAGATTCTATAAAGAAAGATTTTTTGTGAGGAAGAGGCTATGAATGTGGGAGGTTATAATGTTCATGAGAAAGGAACTAGGGACATAAAAAGTATTATTGAGCTCTTAAACATATAGTTTCAAGAAATCCTTCTTGGAATGGGGTTAGATCTGGAGTAAAATCTAAAAGTAGATCATGCTTTGTATTTCTAGAAGAAAAATCCTCTTATCTTTTAAGAAAATAAAAAAGTGTAAGAAGATAAATATTATTTGGATAGAATCAACCAAATATTTCAGTTTCCCCACACCTTTTAGATGTTCAATGTATAGTTTTTTACTTACCTACTCAAGAAATTAGATCATATGTGGTGGGAGGTAGTTGTGGATGTAATGCTGGAAGAGGATATTATATGGGTTAGATTATAAAATATCTTTATTAAATAACATTATTTATACATGATAAATCTCAAGAAATTATTTAAGTTTATGGAACTGGAGTAGGGAAATATGAAGGTATTTGAGTATATAGCTTTCTTTATGGAGTCAGTTAATTTTTATTTAGAGTTGATCACTAATGAATGTCTAAAGTTTCAATGATTTGAGATGACTCTCTTACCTGATATCTAATAGAGGGAGATCCTACTTGATTTAAATACTTATATGGTATAAGTGAATAAAGAAGATATCTATATTTTAGCTATGATAGATGTGAAAGAAAAAAAAATGCCTTTTTCCCTTACCTAAGATAGGCATACATATTCTAGAGTGCAGAATAGGAAGCAGGATGATTCTCATCATGGAGGTAGCCAGAAGAAATCAGTGATTTTAGGTTCTTCTCAAGGGAGGAGGTTCTTGGGTGTCACCAGTGTGGTTACATGAAAAATCTAAATAGGGACTCTCCTAATGATCTTAGAATAAGATATATGTGTGGGAATCATGAGAATATAAATAAATTATACAAGTTTCTCTTTCTCAAGGTGCTAGTGTTAGATATTCTAATAAAACATAGAGATCAAGGATGACTATGAAGAAGCTGAAGTAGGATGGAGATTATTCAAAAATAAGTAATGGTGGTGATTATTTTTTCGGTTATACCCAAAAGGGATAAGAAAAACTATTTTCTAAAGATAATGTGCTAGAGAAGTATGAGTATAGACTTACAAAAGTGATAGGTACTCTACTTATTGTTTCTACTATAGTATTTTCTATGTTTGATACAAACACATCCCATTCATTCATATCCATGTGAGTAATAGATAAATTATATTTTCATGTGGATTTAATTCCTTATTCCTTGAATATTGAGATACTTATCAGAGGGATGGTAGATTAGGGGATTAGGTTCCCATATTATTCCATTTTTATCAACAATATAGAATTTTTATGGGATTACGTGTTTTTGGAGATGGAAATGTATGATTTCAGCACCAGGATAGATTGTATGAGGAAGTTTAAGGTCCATGTTGATTGCTATGAGTATAAGGTTTTATTTACCTAATGGTAATGTTTTAACTTTTCAAGAGGAGTGAGACATTCATGATAGTAAGGTAAAATAGATTGTTAAAGATCTTGGGGATTTAACATGTTGGATAGTTGGGTTGGTTCTTAGATTGGTTGATTTTATGGATTCATTTCAGTTTATAATGGAGGTTAAGGATTTATTAGACAGGTTTTCTAAAGGCTTCTCTAGGATTACACTAGAGTGATTCACGAATCTTTCCATCGATTTATTTTGAAAGATGAGTCTGATATCATTTCCTTCATATCACAAAGAACATACCAATATTCTAGAACTAATTATTCTATTTAAGGATTTGGAGGTAAAGGAATTTCTTTAACCAAGCATTTCTCCATGGGTAATACTATTTATATTTTCCAATAAGGGTGATAGTATCATGAAATTGTGCATTGACTAAAAAATATATAATCAGGTAAAAATAAAGAATAAATAACCTATACCTCTCATAAATTATTTATTTAATTTGTTAGAGGAAGAAAAGTGGGTTTTGAAATTAAATTTGTAATCAAGATATCACCAGTTGAGGGTGAATAAGGTGGGTATTCTAAATATAACATTTAGGAGCATGTGTAAGAATTATGAATTCTTGGAAATTATTTTTGGGGCTACAAATTTTCCTACTATTTTTATTCACTTAATGAATTGTTTATTACTTAAATACCTTGTATTATTCATCATTGTGTTTATGGATAAAATTATAATTTATTCTGGATTAAAGGCGATCACTATAAGAATTTTAGGATTGTGTTAGATATGCTGTGAGAGAACAAGTTGTATGAGATGATATCTAAATGTTAGTTCTGAATACAATAAGTTAAATTATTATGATACATGATCTCTAATATGGGTGTCTCAGTGGATCTTGAGAAGGTTGAGGTGATGATGTATTAGAAGTTTCCCAATAATGACTTTGAGATTCAAAGTTTCCTAAGGTTAGTAGGATACTTCCAACATTTCATTTAAGACATTTCAAAGTCAGTGTATCTAATGATGATTTTGACTAAAAAAGGTATAAATTTTGAGTGTGATTAGAAATTAAAAGGTGATTTTAATGAGCATAAGAATAGGCTGAATTCTACTCCATTGTTGATCCTTCTTGGCTTTAGTGAAGGGTTCTCTATGTATTATGATCCATCTAGAGATATATTGGGGTGTTTTCTCATGAAAAGGGATAAAATGGTTGCATATAGATTGATGAAATTATGAATATAATAGAATAATTATCCCACATATGATTTAGAGTTAGTGTCATTTATCCATGCCTTGATATATTAGATAAATTATATGTTTGGTAAAATATTCATAGAGTATTTTGATCATAAGAGTATAAGGTGTATCTTCTATCAATGGGATTTAAGCATAAGGAAGTGGAGGTGGGTGGAGTATGTTCATGAATTAAATTTTGAGTTATTATATACATCAAAGAATAGTAATGTTATAAAAAATTCCCCAAGTCGGAAAGGTCAAGTGGTGAAGGAATTAGAAGAGTAGTGGCGACTAATGGGATTGATAGAAATTTTGAATATGGGATCCCACAAAGAGGTAAGATTCATGATTTTACATCATATTAATGTCACTTTTATACTAGTCAACCAATTAAATGAGGGATAAATAATCTATGATTAATGTAAGGAAACCAGTGACACCTTAAATGGAAGGAAGCACATAGAAAAGTGGTTGCTAGTGGTGAGATTGACCTTTTATTTTTTGGATAAAGTGGATATTCCTTTAAGTTTGAGAAAGGATATTTTGGGAGAGTTCCATAACTCAAATAAGGAATTTCATCCTAGATAGATGAATATGTATCATTAAATGAAATGTAAAGTCTGGTGGGTTGGGATGAAAAGGGACATAATTGGTTATATCTCCCAGTGTTGACTTATCAGTGGGTAAAGGTGAAGCATTAGTGACCTATGGGTATTTTCCAACATTTTACCATGATTACATGGAAGTGATAAGATATCAAAATGTATTTTTTGATTGGTTTCTTGAAATCATTATGGAAGCATGGTGTAATGTGGGTGATTATTGATTAAATTAAAAATTCAACCTACTCTTTACTTATCCGGGAGATGTTATTATTTAGGAACCCTAGTAAGTAGTATATAGATGATGTGGTTAAGATTTATGGGTTTTCTTAATCTATCATTTCATATAGATATCCTTTACTTACTTTAATATTCTGGAGATTGTTATAAAATTTGATGAATAATTAGATGAATATGAGTACATCATATCACCCTGAGATGAATGACCATATGGAAAAGACTATACAAAATTTATTGGACATGATTCAAAGTTGTGTATCAGTTTTTGGGACATTGTAGGAGGATCATATGGATTTGTTAGAGTTTTTTGTGAAATCACAGTTATCAAGAGTTGATTCAGATGGATCCATTCAAAGTGTGATGTGGAAGACCATACTGATCACCATTGTGTTAAGAAGATTTGGGGGAGAAATGACATTTGAGGCCTAGTTTGGCACAAAAGATAAAATATTAGGTTCAACTAATCCAAAAACAATTAGTGATATCCCAAATTTGATAAAAGTCTTATGATTATTTTCATCGATGTTCATTGGATTTTTTATTTGGGGATTGATAATTATTGTGAGTATCACTATGGTTGGGACATAAAATAATCAGGAAGAAAAAAAGTTGGAACCCTAGTATGCTAGTCTATTTGAGTTTATTGAGTTAATCCAATATGTGTCTTACCACTTAGAGTTACCATAAAAGTATTCTACAATTCATAATTTGTTTTATGTCTCATAGTTGGGGAAGTACCAGCTAGATTAATCTCATTATTTTCCTATGATGTGGTGGATTTAGAGCTGGAAAAAACCTTCATGTAAAGGTCATTGATGATTTCTAATAATAAAAAGAAGATATTAATAGGATAGGGTATTTTTCTAGTGTGGATGTTGTGGAAACGTAGATTGATTCAAGAGGATACATGGGAGAGAGAGGACTATATGCATTAATAATGGATAGTGTTGTTTGAGGAGATTGAATTATAATAAATTTTTAAGCATAAAAGTCCAATGGTGGGGATAATTGTGATATCTTGGGTTTTATAGGTAAAACCCCTTTATGTTTTGTTAATTTTTAGACTTATTTTTTATTTTTTAGGGGTGGAGTGAACCACACATAGTCAGACTGAAAGGTCATGGTTATCATTCATTACGACCATACACGTCATTTGAGGTGGCAAAAATGACTGCATAGTTGGAGAATAGTCTAGGTGATCATGCAATATTAGGTTTTTGGGTATAGGTGCCCACATAGTTGATTCATGATCCCCACCAAACTTGAATAATGATGATGGAACATGGTTAAAATTATATTATTTCTATTTTAAAAACTAGATTCACCTCCCAAAATCCTTATTAAAAACCCTAACTTAACTTAGGATAGACTTAAGGTTCCTTAGGAGTGAACTTGGAGATTCTCCATTACCAAACAATGTAATTATATCTTGGAATGATTGGATCAACATTATATCTAAGTTTTAATCTTTATGGCCTCATGTATTATTAAAAATTTCTATTTCTCCCCTTTTATATTTATTTTTTTATAGGTAGATCTATCCCTTAGGATTGTATCAAGGCCTTTGGATTATGGATTTCATTCATGAATGAAAGAATCATGACCACATATTTTATTTCTAGGGTTTGAAGGATCAAATAGATATTTTTGATTTTGGATCAAGAATTTTAGGATCATTGTGTGATCTTCATATGAGGCACATGGTTATTATTCATTCCTTACGGGATTGTTATTCACTATTGTGTAATTGATTTTATTGGATAATTTATCCATGTGAATTTTTATAATTTTTTTGAAATCAATTTAGTTATAATGAATGATTTTTGAATTACATAAACCTTAGGGTTTTTTTTATTTTAATTAAACCATGGGAGTTGGTTTGGACCCATGAGTTTGGGTTTTAAATGTGTTTTGTGAAATAGATTTTGGCTATCTTAAATTAGTTGTGTTTAAGATAGGGCATGCTGATCTATTTGGGTAAACTATTTTCAGGAAGTAAAACTAGTTTGGTTTTGGAAGATTGAATATGTTGGGAATGAGAAACGTCATAGAAGTTTCAAGTATAGACATAAAGGTTGAGTATTTTGATGGATATGAAGTTATTTATTTGTGTGTTATAATTATGGGATGGGCCATGAGATTTGAGAAGCATGTGTGTGGGTGCTAATTCATAGTGGTTGTATGCTATGATCACAAGTATTAATTTATGTTAGGTGTTTATTTATTTATTATGCTTACTTTGGTTATTTTGGTTGTTATTTGAATTCATTTTGAAGCCAAACTAGGAAGGGTTACCTTATTGGGTAAATAATAGGTTTTATTATTTTATTTACTGCTTTGTTTTTATAAAAAAATTGAGATAACTGCTTTATTTTAAATGTGTTAAACTATTTTAAATGGAATTAGATACATGGTTGGGAATAGTTCTGCATGTAATTTCATGTGAGTAAAATGTGAAAATATTACTAAGTATTTTTACTCACCCCTACTACAAATATCAATGTGCATGTAGATATATTGTGTCATGATGTAGGTAAGGGAAATGATCTTTTGTTATTTTAAATTGGATCTTAGTTGCTGAGTTAATGGTGGAAATTATAGTGTTTAATCATATGTTAGAGGAGGAGTTGGACCATTCACATCTAATAAGAATCATTTTATAGGTTTTAATGTTTTTTTTCAGGATTTGAGACATGTTTCATTTTATTTTATTCTACACTATGTTTTGTGGTTTTAATTAAAATATTGTTTTTAAAGTTTGAATTAGTTTTAAAATTAAGTTTCATCCTTGTCACATGTAGTGGTTTTTTTAATTATGGAAAATCATTCCCTAACGATTAGGTTTATCCCTTGATACTACTTTCTAGCCTTTGGAAATTGGGGAACATGTCCAAGGACTTATAGTAGTCACGAATTGACCTCAGGGTTCAAACTCTTGGGTTGATATTGTTAAACATGTCATTATTCCATGAGGTATATCCCATCAAAATTGGGATCTCTATATTAATAAAAAATATCACCATTCCTCAACTACATATCGTCACATATCTCACCAGAAACTCTATATTTTATTTCCTCCCCAGTACATACCTAAGGAATCCATCACATTTTTATACCATACACTCGACCACACGTCTCCATGTTTCATTTTCACTATAAGATTCATATACCCAATATTTATATCAACGAGGCATACACATTAATAGGATAACCCTACTCTCCTAGGCTACCCTCATAATTTACTACCCATCCTGAGTAAAAGAAAATTAAGTGCCTCACCACTCTGCTAACACACTCAACTCACCTACATCTGGTGTCATATATAATTATCACTAGGATCTTCCATTTAGTATATATAACACATACACGATGTGCATTTCTTTTGGGGTAACTTCATCAATGTGATTATTTTGTAATTATAACCCTAAAGTGTGATCATATCTTGGAGGTTCCAGGCACAGTGGAAGTGCGTGGGTGGATGTGCCCACTTGAATTTTTTCATTAGCAATGATCAATCTGGGATCAATACGATGATAAACACCAGTCTCCATGGATCGAATCACAAAAAAATAAAAAGAAGAAGGTTTGTCCTGGAACCACAAAAAAGGATCGTTATAGGTTGATTATAATTAATTTAATTAATTATAAATAAATACCTTTTGGGTGTTCTTTCTTCGTTGATGTTCTTGATCACGTTGTCGATGTGATCCATCGTTGCGTCGCAGAAGCCAAGTGTAGAATCCCTCTAGCAGTGATCCACACGTGTACCTCGTATCTCTGGACGTCACCAAAGGATTCTCCGGGTGCTAGCATGGAGAAGCCTTTGCTTGCATTGTCTGCCTTAGATCATCTTGATACGATGGAAGAGGATCTCTCTCGGTCTTGAGAGAGTTCTTTGAGGAAGAGGTTCTTTAGGCCTTGAAATAATTCTCCAGAGATGTTGTGTTTCATAAAAGAGTTGGGGTTGTGACGATATTTATAATCGGGTGTGTGGGGTTATAGAGTTATGACAATAAATAAACGCGTTATGCGTTTTATTTATTTCATTAACTCTTACTGAAAACCCCATGTCGAATAATTAATTCCTTGACATGCGCCCACACTGATTATAATAAATATCATTTAAAACAATATTATATCCTCAAAATCCTGACTGGAAAAACTACATGGCGTGTATTAATAAATACATGGCGTGTACTTGTTTTTCATTGAAAACTACACGGCGTGTACATTAAATGTACACGGCGTGTATATCTTGTTTTCATTTATTCATTTCCTTTCCATAAAGAAAACTACATGACATGTAATTATTAATACACGGCGTGTACTTGTTTTCCATGAAAAAATACACGACGTGTAATCTTTAATACATGGCGTGTATATCTTTTTTTTTCATTTCCTTTTTCCTCTATCATTAAAACGATTTAGTATTCCTTGAATAATTATTAAACCACGTACGGGAATAATCTTTATTCTACTTGAGATACTTGAATACACTTACTGTGTGACCCTCTAGGCCTCTTTCTCGTTGGCATTAGGAGGGCTTGACTAAAGTCCAAGATTACTATCTAGAAACGGGTCAAGGCACCCAAGAGAAAGAAGTTGACGCTGCATTGACGTATCACCACATACGAACACTTAATATGTAATTTAATCCCTTTTTCTCAATATATCATCAAGAAAGTTTCATGGCAGTGTCATAAACCTATATGCTTGATCCATTGTTCTTTGACTACCTGAAATAAACTCATCGTTCACACCATGGCCATGGAATTTAATGCGACAATTCTATTTCAATCAAAGGGCCAAGATATCAACTTCCATAAATGGAAGGGACAAATCTTTCCTCGACTTATCCATTAACAACATGTCACTCGTGACACACCCAACGTACCCTACTTCCCACCAACTGTCTGCATGACAGTTTTCATCAGTAAATCTAAGTGCACGAGTCATGACATGAGTTAATGATAATCTTATAGTCTAAGGACCATTACACACGCTCGTAGATAGTAATGTCCAATGACACCAAGACATGCGAAATTGCTACTGGCGAGTCTATTCTCATAATCCCCCATCTTGG
This sequence comes from Viscum album, assembly GCA_963277665.1. Lineage (NCBI taxonomy): Eukaryota > Viridiplantae > Streptophyta > Magnoliopsida > Santalales > Viscaceae > Viscum > Viscum album. The sequence continues at coordinate 1,657,726,573 of OY728137.1, forward strand.
AGATTACCAAGTGCGAACTCCATGAGATAGAGTTTCGTCTTCTTACGAGTACTCACACATGAAGGTCTGTATAATATGTGTCCTATCATAGTATGTCATCTAACCGTAGAACTTTATTTAAGAATATTTTTATATCATTTCAAGGTTCTCATCATAGCGGGGATCTGCCATGACCTTATCAATGCAACAAATATTCCAGGACATTATTATATTATTGTCATGCAGAAAAATGAACAATATATAATAAGTGAAAATTCATGTAATCAAAGTACAAAACAATTGGTTCTCAGGACACCAACCCTTACAAACTCCCACTTGGACTAGAGCCAACTGCCTATGACTTTTAGTCCGCTAGACCTCACATGATGATCATGTTTCTACTGAGTTAAGGATTTAGTCAAGAGGTCCTCCACGCTGTCTTCCGTGGAAATACTGCTCACTGCAACTTCACCTCTCTGAGAAAAATCCCTCAAGAGATGATACTTCCAAAGTATGTGCTTTGTCCACTGATGTGACCTTTTCTCTTTAGCAAGTGCCACCGCTGTAGTATTATCACAGTAGAGTGTGATAGGATCTTTACTACTTGGTACTACATCCAGCTCTTGGACAAAGCTTCGCATCCATACTGCTTCTTTAGCTGCCTCAGAAGCTGTGATATACTCGGACTCCGCTGTAGAATCTTCAACCACACTTTGCTTTGAGATCTTCCAGCTCACTGCACCTCCATTCAAACTGAAGATTTATCCAGTCTGTGACTTCATGTCATCTTGATCAGTCTGGAAACTGGCATCTACATGTCTTCTGATGACTAGTTCCTCATCTCCTCCATAAACCAGGAACATATCCTTAGTATGCCTCAGATACTTAAGGATAGTCTTGACTGCCATCTAATGGCGGTCTCCTAGATCAGCTTGATATCTGCCTATTTCACTTAATGCGTAAGCAACATCTAGCCTCATACATACCATAGCATACATGACTAACCCAATCGCGGATGCATAATGGATCCTTGCCATTCTATTTCTTTCCTCATGTGTCTGAGGACACATTTTCTTGGAAAGATGAATGCCATGTGACACTGGCAACAATCCCCTCTTGGACTGTTCCATACTAAATCTCTTCAGTATCTTGTCAATATATGTACTTTGATTCAGGCCCAACATTCTCTTGGATCTATCACGATGGATCTTGATCCCAAGAATATATGATGCCTCTCCCAAGTCTTTCATGGAGAAGCATTTATGCAACCATGCCTTAACTGACTGTAAGACAGGTACTTCATTTTCAATTAGTAATATGTCATCAACATATACTATTAGGAAAACTACTGCACTTCCACTAAACCTCTTGTAGACACAAGGCTCACATTAATTCTTAACAAATCCAAATTCCGTTATAGCTTCATCAAAACAAATGTTCTATGACCTTGATGCTTGCTTTAATCCATAAATGGATTTCTGCAACTTGCATACCTTTTTGGCATCCTTTGGAGTCACAAACCCTTTAGGTTGTGTCATGTAGACATCTTCCTGGAGGTTCCTGTTAAGGAATGCTATTTTGACATCCATTTTCCAAATTTCAAAGTCATGGTAAGCGGCAATGGCCAATAGGATTTTGATGGATTTCAGCATCGCAACTGGTGAAAAATTTCATCATAGTCAATTCCTTGACGCTGTCTAAAACCTTTTGCAACCAGTCGTGCCTTATAGGTTCTGACTTGACCCTCCATGTCCAGTTTCTTCTTGAATACAAATTTATTACCAATAGTATTTACATCAACTGGAGGATCTACCAAAATCCAGACTTGGTTTTGGTACATGGAAACCATTTTAGAATTCATGGATTCTTGCCACTTGGCAACGTCTGTGCCTTCAACTGCTTCCTTGTAGGTAAGAGGATCATCATTATCTACCAATAATGAGTCACCGTCCTTGGTGACAAGAAAACCATATCGTTATGGTTCTCTCACCTCTCTCGTGATTCTATGCAGTTCTTATGTCTCTGGAACAGATTGTTCTTCCACAGGGCTTTGTAGAATCTGTTCTTGTACCAACTCTTGTGTATCTTGAGCCTCGACTTCATCGAAATCTATCTCGCTCCCACTATCTCTTTTGGAGATGTGATCCCTCTCAAGGAATATGGAGTATCTTGCCACTGTAACCTTCTTGTCTGAGGGGTTGTATAGGTAATATCCCCTTGTTTCTTTGGGATATCCTATAAAGATACACTTTGTGCCTCGGGGTGCAAGTTTGTTACCTGAAGAGGCCTTAACAAATGCTTCGCTACCCCACACATGTAAATTAGATAACATGGCTTTGCGTCCAATCCATAACTCATATGGAATACCATTTATCGATTTAGTTGGTACTTGGTTTAGTATGTGCACTTCTATTTGTAATGAATATCCACAAAAGGATAATGGAAGACTCGCATGAATCATCATTGATCTCACCATGTCCAATAGGGTGCGGTTCCTCCTTTCACTTACACCATTCCACTGCAGTGTGTAAGGAGGAGTGAGTTGAGATAGAATCCCAAACTCCCGTAAGAAATCAATGAAGTCCTGATTAAGATATTCTCCTCCTCTGTCTGAGTGGAGTTTCTTAATTTTCTTGCCAAGCTGGTTCTCAACCTCATTCTTGTATTCTTTGAATCGATCAAAAGAATCTAACTTATACCTCATTAAGTATATATATCCATATCTACTAAAATCATCAGTAAAAGTTATGAAGTACGAGAAACCACCCCTTGCCTCAACTGGAAATGGCCCACACACATCTGTGTGAACTAATTCTAGAAGCTCTTTAGCTCTTTCACCTTTCCCAATAAATGGGGCTTTGGTCATTTTGCCTTGTAGACACGCATGACATACACCAAGTGGTTTTAGTTCGAAAGAATCTAAATACCCATCTTGATGTAGTTTTGTCAAACGTTTCTCATTGACATGACCTAGCTGGTGATTCCAAAGTTGGGTGTGGTATGAGTCATGTGAATTTACTTTGTCATCGATTTCCATTACTTGGTTTGTGTAGTCTAACACATAAAGGCTGTTATATAAATGTGCCCTGCCAAAACAAATGCTATCTTTATAAAAGTAGCAACATTCATTTCCAAACTTGAACATGAATCCATCAGTATCTAATCTGAATACTGAAATAATGTTTTTAGTAATAGAAGGCACATAATAACAACCCTTTAACACCAATATCATTCCAGTTGGAAATGTGAGGTGGTAGTACCCGACAACTACAGCAGCAAGTCTGGCTCCGTTGGCTGCTCGTAGATCTACCTCCCCTCGATCAATCTTCCTGAATCTACTTGGTTCTTGTATTTGTATACAGATGTGAGCACCACAAGCAGTATCTAATACCCAATTAGTAGAAACATATAGAGTGTATTCGATAACAAACGCACCTGAAGCTTCCCCTTGCTTCCTTGGCTGGGTGTAGTTTTTCTTCTAGTGGCCCTTCTTGCCACATGCGAAACAAACAACATCTTGTTCCTTTGCCTCCCCTTTGATCTTCCTTTTCTTGGAAGGCCTTGAAGAAGCTTTGGGCTTAAATCTATTCGCCTTCCCTTTACTTTTATTCACCATAAGGACAGAAGGCTTTTCACGCTTCATGTCATTGCCCACTTGGAGAATAAGGATAAGAAGATCATATAGAGACTTCTAAATGTTGTTCATGTTGAAATTAACAACAAAGTTTGAGAAGCTCTAGGGGAGTGATGCAAGAATGAGATCGGTACCCAGTTCTTCAGGGAGTTTAAATCCTAGAACCTCCAAGTGCTCAATGTAGCCAATGATCTTGACTACATGAGGCCCAGCTGGGGCACCCTCTCCAAGATTTCTCCGAAATAGAGCCTTGGAGATCTCAAACTTTTCCTATCTTTCTCTCTCCTGGTATAGAACACGGAGGTTCTCGAGCATGCTGTAGGCATCCATGTCTTCATGAAACTTCATGAGATCACTAGACATAGATGATAACATCAAACATTGAACTTAGAGAGTGTCATTCAAATGTTGACCATAGACCAGTAAATCTTCATCACTCGCCCCTGGGGCTGGAGAATCAAGAAGCGAGGACTCCAGCACGTAAAACTTTCATTCATGGCGTAGGATAACCTAAAGGTGCCTAAAACATTCCTAAAAGTTACCACCGGTGAGGATATTGTCTTTATCCAGAATTGATCGCAGAGAAAATGTGGTTGATGAGTTTGTCATCTTGATTCTACAATTTAAAATAGCATATTTATTTGTACTTTATTTGATTACATTTTATGAGAAATAATAAATTTTATTAAGTCTCCCACTATTTTATCAAGTCACAATGGCCCTCACCATTGAACACGGAATGTCCAGTTGCTTTGACATTATAGTGGCAAGGATCCATATTCCCCTTTGCATAATCCCAATAAGGGTTGGTCAAGCTATTTGAAGGTATTTAGGTAGGAAGGTCTTTTCCAAATGTGAGTTTACAGCTCCTTGATCTGTTGAGTGGACTCCCCAATCCTAAAATCCTGACTTGGATTTCCTCAACTCTTGCCTCCAATATTACATCAAGTCTAGAAAGGGATACTTCTCTTGATGTAATATGGTTAAGTCAACCCGAAACCTTTCATAAGGGCTTCCTTTATAAAAGTAAGTGTCCCAACAAGGGTTGGTCAAACACATAGTTTTATTGAATCTTGCCCTTAATCAAGTAACGAAAGGCTTGGTCTGACTTAATATGGTATTTGAGGGATTTTATTCTTTATGCGTAGTTTTTCATTATCACATGCTTGTTAATATTAAGTGATACTTGCTTAAGTTATTAACCATGTTCTGATAATGTTTACGCATAGTCCGGTTTTTATTTTATTCCATCTTTGCATGCTTGTTCATTTTATTAATTATGTGATCACGAAAACACATACATAATAAATAAACCATGCAATCAGACATAAATAAAATAAGATGTCATGATCATGAGATTCTATTTGGTTAGCTTATCTAGCGGTTTTGATAAGTTAACCCTGACCTAGGGAAAACACTTTGAACCTGATGGTTCATGTTTCAAAGCTCCCACCTGTCCACCTTTGTATCTTCTTGCATCGGTTTCGCCTCGGCTTTGGGAGATCCTCTATTACATGGGTTTACATTAAAGAAACCATGGGCATGCAAGCCCTACATTTTATTGGAAGAAGGCTCGCAGGCCAACAAATTTAAATTAAATAAATTTAAATGAAACCATACACATATAAAGGGTCTTTGGTCTAGCTCACGATCATCCATAGCATGCAACAACATTTACGCATATTTAGAATTCAAATTATTTTAATCATTCTTTCATTTAAGATAAGTCGCGCTCGAATTCAATTAATTATGATCTTATAATTAATCAATTCTTTATCTTAAATTCATTTCTGAATTTCCTTGAGATTATTCTCATCCATATTCCTTGTATGGGTCTTTTTACATTGGAGGAAACCTAGTGAAATTCCATTTCTGGAAAGTACACGACGTGTAGTTTATAATTACACAGCGTGTATTTCTTTTCACCCTTTATCCAAAGTACACACCGGGGGATTTGGCGTGTTTTATTTACTTTGGAAATTTTGGAGTACACGGTGTGTAGATGAATCATACACGGCTTGTACTTACTTGTTACGTGGTAACCAGCTTGGTAATCCCGTGTACGCGGTACATGGCTTATCCTTGTACACGGTTTCACCTGGGCCGGAACAGACTACACGACATGTTGCTCCAACATACACGCCTTGTATTCTAGTTCCATGCACCGTTCAATTCTGGTCAACATGGCGTGATTATTACTTAGGCATATTCAATTCACACGACATGGTTTGGTGGACCAGTGCCGGTTCATTGAACCTAAGTACACGACGTGTAGTTTTAATTACACGCCGTGTAATCCCGTGTTGTACAGACAGAAAGAGCGGCTCCTCTGGATGAGTTCCTTGTTTTTATTTTAATCAAAAATTAAAATTAAAAGGTCGTTTCTGTGATATGAATTGAGAAACGAAGGAGGAAGAATAGATCTCGTTTATTCAGATTAATAGAACGATATATTTCGATTTTAATAAAATATAAATGCGTAAATTATCAACGAAAATTAAATAACTATAATCAATGTTGTAACCCACCTTTGATACCATTTGAAGGTTCCAAGCGCAACAGAATCATGTGGGTGGATGTGCCCACTTGGATTTTGTCATTAGAAATGATCAATCTGGGATCAATACGATGATAAACACCAGTCTCCATGGATCGAATCACAGAAAAAGACAAAGAAGATGATTTATCCTGGAACCACAAACAAGGATCGTTACAGGTTGATTATAATTAATTTAATTAATTATAAATAAATACCTTTTGGGTGTTCTTTATTCGTTGATGTTCTTGATCACGTTGTTGATGTGATCCATCATTGCGTCGCAGAAGCCAAATGTAGACTCCCTCTAGCGGTGATCCACACGTGTACCTCGTATCTCTGGACATCGCCAAAGGATTCTCCAGGTGCTAGCGTGGAGAAGCCTTTGCTTGCGTTGTCCGCCTTAGATCGTCTTGATCCAATGGAAGAGGATCTCTTTCGGTCTTGAGAGCGTTCTTGGAGGAAGATGTTCTTTCGGCCTTGAAAGAATTCTCCAGAGATGTTGTGTGTCAGAAAAGAGTTGGGATTGTGAGGATATTTATAATCGGGTGTGTGGGGTTATAGAGTTATGACAATAAATAAACGTGTTACGCGTTTTATTTATTTCATTAAATCTTATTGAAAACCTCATTTCAAATAATTAATTCCTTGACATGTGCCCACACTGATTATAATAAATATCATTTAAAAAATATTATATCCTCAAAATCTTGACTGGAAAAACTACATGGCGTGTATTAATAAATACACGGCGTGTACTTGCTTTTCATTAAAAACTACACGGCGTGTACATTAAATGCACACGACATGTATATCTTGTTTTCATTTATTCATTTCCTTTCCATAAAGAAAACTACACGGCATGTAATTATTAATACACGGAGTGTACTTGTTTTCCATGAAAAACTACACGGCGTGTAATCTTTAATACACGACGTGTATATCTTGTTTTTCATTTCCTTTTTCCTCCATCATTAAAACGATTTAGGCTTCCTTGAATAATTATTAAACCACGTACGGGAATAATCTTTATTCTACTTGAGATACTTGAATACACTTAGTGTGTGACCCTCTAGGCCTCTTTCTCATTGGCATTAGGCGGGCTTGCCTAAAGTCCAAGATTACTATCTAGAAATGGGTTAAGGCACCCAAGAGAAAGAAGTTGATGCCGCATTTATGTATCACCACAAACAAACTATGTAATTTAATCCCTTTTTCTCGATATCTCATCAAGCAGGTTTTATGGCAGTGTCATAAACCTATATGCTTGATCCGTCGTTCTTTGAATACCTAAAATAAACTCATCGTTCACACCATGTCCATGGAATTTAATGCGATAGTTCTATTTCAATCAAAGGGCTGAGATATCAACTTCCATAAATGGAAGGGAAAAATCCTTCCTTGACTTATCCATTAACAACATGTCACTCGTGATGCACCCAACACACCCTACTTCCCGCCAACTATCTGCGTGACAGTTTTCATCAGTAAATCTAAGTGCGCGAGTCATGACATGAGTTAATGATAATCTTACAGTCTAAGGACCATTACACACGCTTATAGATAGCAATGTTTGATGACACCAAGACATGCGGAATTGCTACTGGTGGGTCTGTTCTCATAATCCCCCATCTTGGAGATTACCAAGTGTGAACTCCATGAGAGAGAGTCTCATCTTCTTATGAGTACTCACACATGACGGTCTGTATACTATGTGTCCTATCATAGTATGTCATCCAATCGTAGAACTTTATTTAAGAATATTGTTATAGCATTTCAAGGTTCTCATCATAGCGGGGATCTGCCATGACCTTATTAATGCAACAAATATTCCAGGACATTATTATATTATAGTCATTTAGAACAATGAACAATATATAATAAGTGAACATTCATGTAATCAAAGTACAAAACAATTGGTTCTCAGGACACCAACCCTTACACTCAACTCACCTATATCTTGTGGCATATATAATTATCACTAGGATCTTCCATTTAGTCTATATAACACATACTACATTGGTGACATACCACTAAATCACTACCCATGATTTAGTATCAATCATGTTAGGGTAACTTATGTGACATTGGCCTATCCCAAGGCTCAAATCTATTTTGGTAATCCCTATAACAATATGATCACACTTTAGGGTTATAATTACAAAATAATCACCTTGATGAAGTTATCCCAAATAAAAAAATCTTGATACTTTGTATGCACCCTACAATACAAGGGTATCATATCACCTAGGCATGACTCTAGCCTAACCCACTCTCTCTTCAAAATTGGTATTAAATACAAAGAGATTCAAATAACTAGTTATCATATACAAAATAAAATAACTAGTAATGATAGTTCAATAAAGTAGAGTGAAACCAAAAACCTATATAGGAAAACATTGTATAGATTATTATTGATATTTAAATAACTAAACCCTCATAATCATATCAAGAATCACATACAAATACATGAATGTTAAGTGAATCATATGTTCCAAATATTATTCATGGCTATATGTCTCTTTCCACCCCGGGATAAGAGCATAACTAATAAATCAATAATCCAAAGCATCATACATAGAAAAAATAAACCCAAAAAATGAAAAAAAAACAATATAAACTTTCCAAAAAATTGGAATTTTTCTCAAGTAGGTACCCGACAAGTAAAATCATAGAATCCATCCTAATTTCTAACTAGACCTATCTCCATTTATCATATTCAAAATAAATAGACAATGAAATGTCTCTGATACCACTTTATAATTTCTCCTCCCTAATCACCCTGATAGTAACTAAGCTAGAGGAATCACATAACCTTAGGCATGCCTCCTTATATGATATAGGCTATTGACTAGTAGTGAGAGTGTATGAGTAACTCATAGGAAGACTATAACCTTAGTATAATTGAAATAATAACATTAAATAATATATACAACCATAAAAGGAATAATATTAGAGTATAATAATGGATTTTTAGTGGAATTTATATCATAATAAATTTATTAACCATGGTATAACAAAATGTAACCCATACAGGTCATACAATCATATAATAGATTCAAGATCACCCAATGAACTGATCATATACTGAATAGAAATAAAAATATAATTAAATAAAGGGATACCCCAAATTATCCACATTATCACCTTATAACTTCCTCCATAACCCCAATTTTCTCCACATTCTCATCTATATATACTTGGGCTATCACTTAAAGTTGCATTCCAACCATAAGTTCTGCAGGTGTACCAAATTTTCCATGCATGGTATGAGTGTAAAACTCTCTAGGTCACCACCAAAAGTTTCCATAATAAAAACTATTATATATATGCATGCATAAACTGAATGGAAATAAATACATAAACATGAGATGCATATAACCATCACACTATTGGGTACTCAATAATTCACTCTATTGGTTGACTCATGCATGCCTTATCTAGTTCCAAAATGAGACGATATTTCCATGGTCTGGTCATAACATGAGAGTGAATGAGTTATCACCTATCATAATATTAATAAACATGGTAAAATAAGAATCACTATTTAAAAAAAATGACCAATGAAGCATTGATAGGTGAGAAATATATCACCACACTAAAAACAACGGTGAACGAGGAATCTCTTAATGAATGACATATCTCCACAATGAGTACAAGTTGAATAATATATCTCAAGGTGAATGATGTATCATCCTACTACTAACAACCAAGGTGAATGATTTATCTTTAGGTGAATGATGTATCAACATACTACTAATAACTGAAGATAATTTTGTATCATCAGTGAACAATGTATTTCTACACTCACTACACTATAAAAAGAATGATGTAGCACTATAATCACTACAATTCAAAGTGAATGATGTATTTATATGTAAAGCCCCGTAAAATTCAAAGAAATTTTTTCTTAATTTATTTGGAATTTTACAAGAATGCAGTTTCTGACTGCACCTGATTCCGAGTCCTGGTGTGCCCGGAATCATTTTTCGAAGTTTAGTTTGGGTACATTCAGTGAACGAACGAGCGGGTTTTTCTAACTTTTGAACCGGTGCTAGGAATCGAATTCCGAGTGCACCGATGGAACCGCAGTGCCGGTAATTGCTTAGAAACACTTTTTCTGGAGTTGCGTTTTCTCGAGTGTGGTTTTTTAATTTTTTTGGGGTTAAGTTAAGAAATAAAATAAAAGTGGTGTGACACTTTATTTTATTTCACTTAAAGCGGCTTAACCTAAGTTGAGCGGATAAGGTAGGACCCACAATATCCTACTCACTTGGTAGGATATTTGTGAGGTGGGGCCTGCACGAGCCCGCCGTTTCTTCCCTTCTAAGTAACGCATCCGCAACCCCCCTTTTTAATGAAAGTCAAACCTTATGTTTATTCTGGCTAAAAAACACCCCATTAAATTGGCCAGTTAAATCGTTACAATTAATTCATCGAATTAATTGTTTGTTTCTTATCTTTGAATTTCAAAAGCTTAGGTTATAATAATAAAATAAGTGTTGAACTTATTTTATTTTGTGGGTTTGTGTTGTGTTAACCTTTGGGAGAAAAAGAGAGGATTCTTCGTTCTTTGACGAAGAACGCAAAGAACGCTCCACCGCCAACGAAGAACGCCAATCTCCGATGGTGGATGACGACGAGAGACGCCTTCCTCAGAGATCACCTAATGCCAATGGCGATCCTATTCTTCCGCGGCGATCCTCTTCTTCTGCGGCGTTCCTCTTCTTCCACGACGGTTAATTCCAAGACGAACGCTCGTTCGACGACAACGTTGAGGTAGGGATTTATTTTTGTTTGTTAGTTCGTGAAATCTTCCGTCACTTTCTCCTTTTCTTTGAGTCTCCTGTTATCGTGATAAAGGGAGGAGGTCGGACCATACGAACACGGCCGACACTCCTCCCCTTTTTTGGTTGTTGGTATTGTTGCGGTGAGCAAGGTAACGTGGTACCGAAGCACCGCGCAAAAATTTGTTAAGGAAAGGGGAGGGGGGAATGCGGCGCCATCGCGCCGCGTCGTTGAAGATGAACCAAGACGCGGCGCTGTTGAAAACGAACCAAAGATGCGGCGCCGTCACGCCGCATTGGAGAACCACTAAAGCACCGCGGCCGGAGCGGGGTCGCGGTGGAGGGGCGCGGCGCCGTCATGCTGCACCGGACGAACCAAGGCCGCGGTGGAGCAACAGAACCGGTGGCCGGTACCGGACCGATGGCATCGGAGCAAGGGGACCGGCCCTTGCCGGTCCCATGGTGGCACAACCGGCCGGCCGGTGCGGGCCGACCGGTTCGAGGAAAACGCCGGGGGTCCTAACCCCCAGCCGGCCAGCTGAGCGGCCCCATAAAGGGGCCGCGGTTTCCTTCACGTGGGGGCAGCGCCCCCCCCCCCCCCCCCCGCACCCAAAATGGCTCGGCCGTTCGGCCGAGCCTCGGGCCAGCGCGTCGCGCGCCGGGTGGCTGCCCTGGCCGGTCTGCCAGACCGGGCCAGCCGGGCCGGGCCGTGCCGTGCCAGCCGGGACGGGCCGCGCCCAAGCGGGCCGGACCCATACCCGGTTCGGGTCGACCCGGTTCGGGCCGACCCTGGGGGTATCGGGCCGGGTCGGACCGGGCCCGAACCCCTTATTACCGAACCTTTTTCGGTCTGTTGCCCATAACTTGAGCTACGGGCCTCTGATCGACGCACCGTCAGTTGCAATACGATCCTTGGATCGAGATGGTCGTTTCGGTATATCACACTCAAGGTTTCGGAACACCTTGGGTTCGGCCGGGTTGGTTCGTACACGAAACCAACCGGGCCCTCGGAGCGGAAATGCTTATAACTTGAGCTCCGGACGTCTGATCGACGTGTCGTCAACTTTGTTGGATTCCTCTAAGTGAGATGGACCATTTGTCTTACTCCGATCGAGGTTTGGATGCATGTGGAGTACGGTCGGGTAGGTTTTGACTCAAAAACCAACCGGGCCCCTAGGACGAAAAAACCAATAACTCTCAGACCGGGCGTCCGATTGATGCGCCGTCTGTGACGTCGATTTTTCGTTGACGATACGGAAATTTTGGATACATAAACTCTGGACTATGTGTCAGTTGATGTATCAGCCTCTCGGCTTGTGGAGTGGACCCTCCCGAATGAGCTTGCTGTGTGCGGGAACCCTAGAGCTGGCTACGACTACGACGACGATGACGACTGTACAGAGATCCTCAGTGGATTCGACAGCGATGACTACAACACTCAGTGATCCTATGTGGATCAGTGCTACAGATCCTGTGTGGGTCCGATCGTGTGTGGGTCAGTGCTCAGCGGTCCTGTGTGGGCCAGCGCCTACAGATCCTGTGTGGGTCCGATCCTGTGTGGGTCATTACGGGGGTTAGTTACCTATCGATCCTGTGTGGGTCAGATCCTTTGTGGGTCACTGCGGGGGTTAGTTACCTATCGATCCTGTGTGGGTCAGATCCTTTGTGGGTCATTGCGGGGGTTAGTTACTATCGATCCTTTGTGGGTCCGATGACTTAGATGAATCAATGACTATATATGATCATCTCTATCATCATACGAAGAAGTATACCTGTGTGAGCTGAATCCTGTTTTGATTTCCTATGTATATTGTGTTGTGCTATCCTATGTGGATTACATTTTGCTTTCCTGTATGGACTAGGTTGTGATTTCCTGTGTGGAGTGGGTTTTACTTGAGCTCGGATGTTGGAGCCAAACTGGAATTGATGACTTAGGTATATGTATGGGCATATACCTAAGTAGATTCAAATGTTACTTTGTGATTGTATCTTTCCTTTTTGGATTATCCTTTGTGGATTCTGGGAGACCTTCAGGGGTCTCGGGGTCCTTACTGTGTAGCTTATATTCACCCCTGTGCGAGCTATGCCTGCACTACATTGTGTTGGTTGCAGACGACGAACATCGCTGATCGTGGTTGAGGCTTGCGGAGCAGGACGATACCTGGAGGTAGACCACTGGGCGGGACGTACTCGGAGCGGACGGATGGACCCGAGGTGATGTGGAGGCTATCTGTACTCACCCTTCAGGTGGGACTCCCAGTAGACGGATCGACGTTGCGTCTTTACATTCAGTTGCTGTTTTCTCTTTCCAGTTGTACTTTACTTTCAGTTTGGGTTTGTACTCTGGCCCACTTACTTTTCTGCACTTACTGTTGTACCCAGTTTTTACTTAGTGTTTACTTATACTGCTTGCTTGATCTATGGTGTTTGTTTACTTTACAAAGGCAATGCCTTCCCTTTTTACCGGGAATTACGCCTTGGTGCTAGTCGCCAGCCCCTGGCCTATGGAAGGCGGGCTTGGGGTAGTCATGGCACGGGCCTCGAGGACGGGTCGTGACAAATTGGTATCAGAGGAGTTTGGTTCTACCACAGAACTTTGGACTCTGATCTTTTTTCTAAATGAAGCAATAGTGTTAAGCGTATTGGGTGTGGTTATCAGTCTAGGGAGTCCAGTGTTGGTGCGGCGGCCAACGTATCCGTACACCAGGACCCTGACTTCTGATTTCCGACTTAATGCACGAAAACATTGATTTCATGTGTGTTTCAAGTTTTCTTTGTGATTACTTTATGTCAGCTCACCAGGTATACTGTTTGACCGTGGAACACCTGTTTATTTTCAGGATGGCCCCACGACGACAGCCAGCTAGGGTTCCGAGAGTTGTGCGTGACGACAGCCCATCGAGCGACGAGGCCTCGGTACAAGGCCCTTTGACAGTAGAGGCACCAGCGGTACCGCTACCCGCCGAGCCACCGATGCTACCAGCCCCAGCCGCTGACGATGCACGTCGCCTTAGTGCACTGCATGAGTTTCAGTGCCAACAACCGCCCAGGTTACGCAGGGAGACGGACCCCCAGGCAGCCAAGGATTGGCTGGAGGCAATGGTATGAGTTTTTAGGTTAGTGAGGACACCAGCAGACCTCATGGTGATCCTCGCAGCGAGCCTACTACACGCGGCAGCAGGCAGATGGTGGAGCTTGATGCTCCAGGTGCACGATGAGACTTCTCTCCTCTAGATGGATTTTGAAATCCTCTTCCGCTCGGAGTTCGTCCCAGCCACCCTCCGTGCGGTGTGCATCCAGGAGCTTCTACAACTGTGGCAGGGCAGCTTGACGGTCGCCCAGTACTCGGCGAGATTTACCGATCTCTCATGCTACTCGACAGACATGGTATGAGACCCATTATTCCAGGCCCGGACCTTTGATCAGGGATTGAGGCATGAGATTAGGGCATCGCTGATCTCCCTCAGCATTCCAAATCAGGAAGGAGTACTGGAGCGAGACCTTTTGATCGAGAGCTTCCTTGCTGAGCCTACATCAGCAGCGAGACCTACCGCAGGGCGGTAGGTAGAAGAGTCTTCTACAGCAGACAGTCGACAGATGACGCATGGGTCCAGGTAGACCAAACCCTCAGGCAGACGACCTCAAGACACTGGCTCAGCAATGCGGGGCACACAACGTAGAGCCAATCTTTCGAGAGGCAGGAAGTGCTACACTTGCGGTGGGCATGGCCACATGGCTCGTGACTGCCCAACCCGCCGTGCTGAGGAGCAGCAGACGGTTGAGGGGCCACCCAGGCAGAGGCAGAGGGTCGGCCATGGCGGTCCGCAGGGAGAAGGTGGAAAAGGCAGAGGACCTGACCGAGTAGTAGGTGGTGGGCGACGCTTTGAGGCTCTACCACCACCATCACCAGGAGGTCCACCCCGACCACAGGGAGCTGGAGAGCAGGGACAGGCACAGCTCCAGGCAGCGGAGTCCTACGACCACGGCGCGCCCGAGATGATTCGAGGTACTATCTGTGTCTATTCCACCCTTGCTGCAGTTCTTATAGACATAGGAGTGAGTCATTCATTCATAGCCACTGCCCTTGTTCGGAGCTCGGAGATTCCGACAGAGCCGTTGGATCGATCCTTACGGCTAGAGACTCCTACGGGAGCAGACTCGACGATTACGCACTGGTGATGGTAGTGTGATCTTACTCTAGGAGGCAAGAGCTTCGGATGAGATCTTCTTGTAGTGGCGTCGAGGCCTTACGACGTCATCTTGGGCATGGATTGGTTATCTACCGTCCATGCTCAGATTGACTGTATTAGGCGCAAGGTGCGATGTGTACGCATCGACGGGAGCAGGTTCACCTTCACCAGCGAGAAGGGAGCCTTCACAGCACAGGATGGACTCTCGCAGAGGAGAGGACAACCCATCACTCATCAGTTGGCTAGCCTCATCCTAGGAGCAGTTGACGTGCGGAAACCTAGTTTTCCTGCAGTGGTGGATCAATATGCAGACGTTTTTTCCGACAACGTTCCAGGAATACCTCCACGCAGAGAGGTAGAATTTTATATTGACCTGTACCCCGAAATAGTCCCGATATCCACCCTAGCATATCGGATGGCTCCCGCCGATCTTCGAGAGCTACAGGTACAGTTGGAGGACTTGCAGGGAAAGGGATTCATCTAACCCAGTGTTTCACCCTTGGCTTCCCCGATATTGTTCGCCAAGAAGGCGGACAGGAGCTTGAGACTTTGTGTCAACTGCCGTCACCTAAACCAGGTGACAGTGAGGAATAAGTATCTGCTACCAAGGATTGATGACCTCTTCGATCAGATCAAGGGATCACATTGGTTCTCAAAGATAGACCTCAGGTAAGGCTATCATCAGCTCAGAGTTTGGGATGAGGACGTGCAGAAGACGGCTTTAAGATGTCAGTATAGCCACTATGAGTTCTTGGTTATTCCATTTGGCGTAACCAATGCTCCAGCAGTGTTCATGGGCCTCATAAACAGGATCTTTCATCCATACCTCGATCGATTTGTCGCGGACTTCATCGACAACATTTTGATATACTCGACGACCGAGGAGGAGCACGCCTACCACTTGCGGGTTGTACTGGATACTCTCCGAGATCACCAGCTTTATGGAAAGCTCTCGAAGTGTCAGTTCTGGATACGCGAAGTCCACTTCTTGGGACACGTCATCTCTGAGGCAGGAGTTGTGGTGGATCCTGTGAATATCGAGGCAGTGCTAGCTTGGGAGCCACCCAGGAGCGTGACGGAGGTGCAGAGTTTCTTGGGACTAGCTGAATACTACTGGAGATTTGAGCCAGACTTCTCTAGAGTTGCGACACCACTCTCAGCTTTGACGAAGAAGGGGAAACCCTTTGTGTGGTCAGACAGATATCATCAGAGCTTCCAGGAGCTGAGACATAGATTGACCAGTGCACCTATCTTGAGGTTGCCGGAGGAGGGAGTAGGGTAAGTAGTCTACTGCGATGCATCAGGGACCGGACTTGGGTGTGTCCTGATGCAGGAGTGGGCGGTGATCACCTATGGATCACGTAAGTTGAGGTCGAATGAGCAAAACTACGCTACCCATGACCTGGATTTAGCAGTAGTGGTCTTCGCTCTGAAGACATGGCGACACTATCTAATGGGCGAGTGATTTCCAGTCTATTTTGACCATCAGAGTCTCAGGTACATCTTCTATCAGAAGGACTTGAACCTGAGATAGCGGTGATGAATCGAGTTCCTCCAGTACTATGACTTTGATATATTCTATACTCCTGGGAAGGGGAATGTAGTAGCCGATGCTCTCAGCAGGATAACGGGCATTCAGCTACTTAAGGAGGTGATAGAGTAGCTAGCTGCTTTGCAGATATCATTTGTGGATAGAGATGGATCAGCCTTACTTCAGTCACTCACAGTCACTCCTCCACTACTGCAGTGGGTCAAAGAGGCACAGCGTGGGGACACTGATTGTGAGACGCAGCGTGCGCAGATATCCTCAGGACAGACACCTGATGGTTTCTCCTTTGGAGCAGAGCACGACGTCCTTTTCAAAGGACGTACCTTGGTACCAGTTGCTTTACGGGAGGAGGTTCTGAGAGAGTTTCACACTTCCCCTTTGGCGGTACATCCTGGAGTGGCGAAGATGTACCAGGATCTCAGACGACAACACTGGTGGCCGGGCATAAAGAAGGCTGTAGAAGAGTTTGTTTCTCAATGCCTCACCTGTCAGTAGGTGAAGGCAGAGAATTAGGTACCAGCAGACTTGGTACATCCCTTGGAGGTCCAGGAGTGGAAGTGGGATGGGATATCTATGGACTTCGTGACTGGACTTCCACGCACTTCTAGAGGCCACGACTCTATTTGGGTGATTGTCGACCGACTCACCAAGTCGGCTCACTTCTTACCCATTAGAGATCAGGGCTCAGTGGAGAGCTTGGGATGTCTCTACATTCAGGATATTGTGCGAATTCACGGTGTGCCATCATCTATCATCTCTGATCGAGATGCTCTCTTTACTTCCCGACTTTGGAAGGGGTTGCAGGAGGTGTTCGGGATGCAGCTACGTCTGAGCACCGCCTTTCACCCTCAGACAGATGGTCAGACGGAGAGAACCATTCAGACTCTTGAGGACATGCTCCGCGCATGTGTCCTCGACTTTGGTCATAGCAGGGAGGACCACCTAACCTTGGTGGAGTTCACGCACAATAACAGATACCACTCCACCATCGTGATGGCACCATACGAGGCGTTGTACGACTAAACTTGCAGATCTCCTCTGTGTTGGACAGACCCTAGGGATCCAGCACTTGTGGGACCGGAGATGGTCCAGGCCATGACAGAGAAGGTCCAGGTCATCCAGGAGTGGATGAGGACAGCTCAGAGCCGGTAGAAGTCCTATGCTGACAGGAGGCGGAGTCCACTAGAGTTCGAGGATGGTGACCACGTCTTCATGCGGGTCTCACCTCAACGTGGATTACGGAGATTTGGCTGAGGTGGAAAGTTATCTCCACGCTTCATCGGACCCTTCCAGGTCCTCAGCAGGATTGGCGAGGTGGCTTATCGCCTGGGTCTACCACCTCAGTTGCACCAGGTGCACGACGTCTTCCACGTATCTTAGCTAAGGAGATACGTGCATAACCCGACGCTTATCATTGACCATGGGGAGCTGGACGTTGATGATGGGGCGACTTTTGCGGAGGTCCCGGTGGAGATTGAGGATCGACAGGAGCGGGTCCTATGTGGACAGTCGATTCCTCTAGTGCGCATCAGATGGCAGCACGGGAACCTCCAGGAGATCACTTGGGAGAGGGAGGCTCAGATGCGTGCTGAAGCGGCCGGAGGTCGTCACGGACCTCAAAATTACATTTATACTCCTACACTAGTACAGTAGTGCAGGGTCGATCCACAGAGAAGGCAGACGAGTGATTTCTAAGGTTTTAAAACTTTAAACCCCCACTGTTGTCAGCAGTGGGGAAAACATCTTTTTTACTTTTTTTTATTGAAATGAAGTTGAAACAGGGCGACCAAACAAGTTTTTTATAGAAACTAAAATTAACACTAAGTATGATAAAATAGAGAACTACAAATACTAATATAAAGCAGTAAGACAAGGAAGTGAGATCAACAAACTACTCAGGAATTCTAAACTACTAGTTTGAATGGATGTTCTCTCCACAGCTTACAACCGAATCACACTTCTAGAAAGACTGAAGAACTTCCCTCGCCAAGAAACTCAACAGGCAGGGGATTAGGTTTTGGAATTCGCCACACCAAAACTTAATCGAACTGCATCAAGGTTTTAAAAAGATAACATTTGGAAATGAACTCGCCATAAATTTCCAAAGTTAATGACATTAACGTTCTGGAAGTTTCATTCAAACACAACCTCGCCAGTCGAATTTGAATTGAAATTGAAACCATTGAAGTGTGAACGATCAAAATATTAGAAACAGAATCAATCTCGCCAACTGATTCTAATTTCGTAAAAAGATAAGCATACGAAGATTTAAAAATCATAATCATAAGGGTTTAAAACTCCCGAGTTTAGAAAGTTCAATCTATGATCATATTGATTCAAGAAGTGTAAAACATCCAAGAACAGAGTACACTTATTAAGGACAGATGGAAGATGTACTCCCCAAGTACTGCTCTGAACTCAGGCTCCTTGGTCTCCTGCTCATCCCCAGTTCTGCTCCCGGGAGTCTCCGCTCTCAAATTGGTGTTGTCGTGGAATGTCGAATGAGATTCCCCCCAAAAATTCTACTGTTTCTCTGCTTAAACTACCCTACTGTCATCTACTGCATGTCACCGCCACATCTTTCACCGACTTCAAAAGTTCTTTACCCATGCACTGCAAAATGTGCGTTTTTTCGCGACCGGCACGTCGCGCAATATTTTCTCATGTAACTAACTTCGGTCAAGTTAGTTGTAAGTATCTGGACATTTCCCCCTCTCTTGAATGATCCTGCACACGATAATAACAAAATGAAATAATTAAAACTCATCAAAAGTAGTTAATATTTATTTATTTAAGATATTTATTTTTTAACATTAAATAAGTTTTATAATAGTAAACATAAAATAATAATATAGTTTATTAATTTTATTATTTTAAACTAAGTTATTAAAATTGACAACATAAATAAATAATTAATTAATTAAATATTTAAGATTTTATTAATAATTTAGTTATTACTATTAAAGAAATTTAATTGTTAGGTTAATTAGTTAATTAGTTAATTTTAATTTAGTAATTATGATTAATACTTTAGTCTTAATTTTTTTTTAAATTAATAAGTATAGTTCATAGTTTATTTATAGTTATTATTAATTCTAAAATTATACTTTTAATAATTTATTATTTTATTATTTTCATTTATTATTAATTTAGTTTAACATTTTAATTTATAATTTATCTATAAATTTTTTAATAGTTTTAAAACTTAACTTTAATAAATTTAATTATGTTAATTTGATTTGACTAAAGTTAACTTTAATATAAAGTTAACTTTACTTTAACTTTATTATTTTTTTCTTTTTACATTACTTTCTTCTTTTTGTTTTATATTGCTTATCGCTTTACTTTTATTATTTTTTTAATTAATTTTATAAACTTCCTCCTTCCTCCCCCAAATTCGGTGCAACTATGGGGGAGGGTTTTTGGGTTGCTGCTCTTCCAGCAGAAGACCCGCGCAGCTCCTCCTTTGCTTCAGCACAGCGGCGCAGAAATCCGACTTCAGCAAGGCTTCGGAGCATCCCGGTGCAGTGACATCCTTCTCCTCCACGATGGCGCGGTGGCTACATCCTACTTAACTTCATCTCCTTTGAACAGGGCAACAGCGGCCAGGTCTCCTCCAGGAGAAGCGGACAGCAGCGGCACGTCGGTGAAGTGGACTTCTACAGGCGGCGCAGCTCCTCGACGTCAGACTTCAGCAACACTGCAGCGTCCCGGCCATCAGCGAATAGTTCCACAGTGAATCTCGGCGCACTGAATCCCTCCTGCGGCTCCTCCTTGTGGAAAAATTCTACTTGCGGACCAGCAGAATACAGCAGCAGCTCTCTCAACCCATCTTCCTCCTCTGGTGAACTCAACTTCACTGGCGGTCCGACTTCGCTGAGATTAAGAATTTTTATATCTGTGAAAATTTTGGGGTTTGAATGGTTTAGAATTCGGACTTGGGTTTGATTTGTATAGGTTAAAGATCTGTAAATTTGGTTTGTGACAGAATCGATAGTATCCACAGCGGCTTCGCATCAGAGTGAGGTAAAATGCAATGCCCTCGTTGGTGTCGATATGCGAAGAGTTGGGACTAACAGTGGATGATTTGGGGGAGATCAGGAAGAGGGACCGACATTGGTAGGAGGTTGAAGGGGTTTGTGAAACCAGAGGATGCAGGGATGTAGGTAGGGGAGAACGGTGAGGAGGAGGGATATCGGTAGCAGGGTAGAAATGAACTATCGGTAGCACCTACAAAAAGTAACTATTGGAAGCAGGGTGAAACGGGAAAACGGATGGCGAGAGGTGAAACTGATCCCTACATCGGTAGGAGGAAAAAGAACTATCGGTGATTGGCCGTGGGTGGTAGGAGGAAAAAGAACTATCGGTGAGTGGCCGTGGGTGGAGCACCGGTGAGTTACGACTCACCGATATATATAAAAAAAAAGAGACCAAAAGTGATAAAATAATAAACTAACGGTGGGTGCGTGGAAATGAGAGACCGATGGGGTAAAGAAAAATTGTAAAATCGATAGAAGAAATTTTGAATCGGTGAGTCATGACTCACCGAAAATAAGACACCGATAATTATAAAGTTGAAGTGGAAACGGCACATCGTGAAACTGATGATGACGTATTGGATCGGTGAGTCGATGACTCACCGATAGTTCAAAATAAATGAGACCAAAACCGATGGAAGGATCGGTGCATCGCAACAATGGTGCGTCATGAGAGACTGATGGTGATTCGAAGCCATCGGTGAGTCACGACTCACCGATAGTTATAAAAAAACTTCAGTGTGACATAACATCGGTGCGACACTCACCAAAAGTTAAAAATTAAAAACATTAACAATAAATATTAATTTACAACAAATTTTAGAATGAAAAACATTACAAATGTCAAATTAATTAAATTGTAAAAGACTAATTAATTAACTGTAACTAAAAACTAACCAAATTATTTAAACGAAGTAAAAAAAAAGTTACTAATTATTAACTAAGACTATAAATGCTAAGATTAATTCAATATATGTCTAAATAAATACAGAACTCCTAAAATTAATTAACTACGAACAGAAAATTAAAACAATTAGAATTAACTAGAGTTATTAAATGACAAAATTAATTAAATAGATGACAGAATGAAACTCTAACATTAAAAACAAATTATTTAATTAAACATTAACTTAAATTATTAATTAGATAATGCTTAAATTAAAAACTAATTAAATAATAGACTACAATTATAAAAGACTCAAGTTATAATTACTTAAAGAACAATTACAAGGTAGCAGCAAGTGAAAAAGAGAAGCAACAGTGACTCTTTATTTCACCTAAAACTATTATCTACCTCACCGGTAGACTAAAATAAAATAAAAAATGAATTAAAAAAAATCAATCTGCATACATAAAATAATAAAATTAATGTTTAAAAACTATTAATTAATTAATTATTTAACTATTTGAACTAATAAAATTAAAAGCGAACGATTTAACTTAATTAAAAACACATATTATATACTTAAATGATTGGCAGGACACATTAATTAACATGTTAACCTATTCTATTGTAACTAAATTAAAAGATAAAATATTAAAATAAGGTATAAGTTAATTAAATTGAATTACATAAATTAAATAATTGTTTATAATAAATATTAACTATTATAAAGCTAAGCAGATTTAAATTAACCAAACTAAATAAGACATAATTAAAGTTGAATAGTTTAGTAAGATTAAAATTATTAATTTAAAGACTAAAACCGCATAATTAATTATAAAAAATGATTAATTAACATATTTAGTGATAAAATTACAAAAGTGCCAATATTAATTAAAAAGTGTCAAAATAATTAATTAAATTGATAAAAATTAAATAAAAGATGTGGAAAAACTATGTTAAAATAGAGCCACATCACGTGCTCAGTACCCACTATTGTTTCCCTAGTTTTTGATGTATCTTTATGAGGACGTAAAGCCCTGAGGTGGGAGTAATGTAAAGGCCCGTAAAATTCAAGGAAATTTTTTCTTAATTTCTTTGTAATTTTACAAGAATGCAGTTTCTGACGACACCTGATTCCGAGGCCCGGTGTGCCCGGAATCATTTTCCGAAGTTTAGCTCGGGTACGTTCAGTGAACGAACGAGTGAGTTTTTCTAACTTTTGAACCGGTGCTCAGAATCGAATTCCGAGGGCACCAATGGAACCGCAGCGCCAGTAATTGATTAGAAACACTTTTTCCGAAGTTGCGTTTTCTCGGGTGTGGTTTTTTAATTTTTTTTGGGGTTAAGTTAAGAAATAAAATAAAAGTGGTGCGACACTTTATTTTATTTCACTTAAAGCGTATTAACCTAAGTTGAGCGGATAAGGTAGGACCCACAATATCCTACCCACTTGGTAGGATATTTGTGAGGTGGGGCCCGCACAAGCCCTCCATTTCTTCCCTTCTAAGTAATGCATCTGCAACACCCCTTTTTAATGAAAGTCAAACCTTACCTTTATTCTGGTTAAGAAACGCCCCATTAAATTGGGAAGTTAAATCGTTACAATTAATTCATCGAATTAATTGTTCTTTTCTTATCTTTGAATTTCAAAAGCTTAGGTTATGATGATAAAATAAGTTTTGAAATTATTTTATTTCGTGGGTTTGTGTTGTGTTAACCTTTGGGAGAAAAAGAGAGGATTCTTCATTCTTCGACGAAGAACGCGAAGAACGCTCTACCGCCAAGGAAGAACACCAACCTCTGATGGCGGACGACGACGAGCGACACCTTCCTCGGAGATCACCTAACGCCAATGGAGATCCTCTTCTTCCACGGCGATCCTCTTCTTCTGCGGCATTCCTCTTCTTCCGCGACGGTTAATTCCATGACGAACGCTCGTTCGACGACAACGTTGAGGTAGGGATTTATTTTTGTTTGTTAGTTCGTCAAATCTTCCGTCGCTTTCTCCTTTTCTTTGAGCCGCCTGTTATCGTGATAATGGGAGGAGGTCGGACCTTACAAACACGACCGACACTCCTCCCCTTTTTTGGTTGTTGGTATTGTTGCGGCGAGCAAGGTAACGCGGTGCCGAAGCACCGCGTGGAAATTTGTTAAGGAAAGGGGGGGGGGGGGGGGAAACGCGACGCCGTCGCGCCGCGCCGTTGAAGAAGAACCAAGACACGGCGCCGTTGAAAACGAACCAAAGATGTGGCGCCGTCGCGCCGCACCAGAGAACCACTAAAGCACCGTGGCCAGAGCGGGGCCACGGCGGAGGGGCGCGGCGCCGTCGCGCCGCACCAGACGGACCAAGGCCGCGGCGGAGCAACAGAACCGGCGGCCGGTACCGGGCCGCCAACGTCGGAGCAAGGGGATCGGCCCTTGCCGTTCCCATAGTGGCGCAGCCGGCCGGCCGGTGCGGGCCGGCCGGTTCGAGGAAAACGCCGGGGGTCGTAACCCCCGGCCGGCCAGCTGAGCGGCCCCATAAAGGGGCCGCGGTTTCCTTCACGCGGGGGCAGCGCCCCCCCCCCGCACACGAAACGGCTCGGCCGAGCCCCTGGCCAGTGCGCCAGCGCACCGCCCGCCGAGCGTCTGCCCTGGACGGACCCGGACCCGGTTCGGGTCGACCTGGTTCGGGCCGACCCTGGGGGTATCGGGCCGGGTCGGACCAGGCCCGAACCCCTTATTACCAAACCTTTTTCGCTCCGTTGCCCATAACTTGAGCTACGGGACTCCGATTGACGCACCGTTAGTTGAGATGCAATCCTTGGATCGAGACGGTCGTTTCGGTATATCTCACTCAAGGTTTCATAGCACCTTGGGTTCGGGGGTGGGGGGGGGGGGGTTGGTTCGTACACAAAACCAACCGGGCCCTCGGAGCGGAAACGCTTATGACTTGAGCTCCGGACGTCCGATCGACGTGCCGTCGACTTTGTTGGATTCCTCTAAGTGAGACGGACCTTTTGACTTACTATGCTCGAGGTTTGGACACAGGTGGAGTATGGTCGGGTTGGTTTTGACTCAAAAACCAACCGGGCCCCTGGGACGAAAAAGCCAATAACTCTCAGACCGGGCGTCCGATTGACGCGCCGTCTGTGACGTCGATTTTCCATTGACGATACGGAACTTTTGGATACATCAACTCTGGACTATGTGTCAGTTGATGTATCAGCCTCTCGGCTCGTGGAGCGGACCCTCCTGAACGAGTTTGCTGTGTGCGGGAACCCTAGAGCTGGCTACGACTACGACGACGACGACGACTGTACAGAGATCCTCAGTGGATTCGATGGCGACGACTACAGCACTCAGCGATCCTACGTGGATCAGTGCTACAGATCCTGTGTGGGTCTGATCGTGTGTGGGTCAGCGCTCAGCGGTCCTGTGTGGGCCAGCGCCTACAAATCCTGTGTGGGTCATTGTGGGGGTTAGTTACCTATCGATCCTGTGTGGGTCAGATCCTTTGTGGGTCATTGCGGGGGTTAGTTACCTATCGATCCTATGTGGGTCAGATCCTTTGTGGGTCATTGCGGGGGTTAGTACCTATCGATCCTTTGTGGGTCCGATGAATTAGATGAATCAATGGCTATATCTGATCATCTCTATCGTCATATGAAGAAGTATACCTGTGTGAGCTGAATCCTGTTTTGCTTTCCTATGTGGATTGTGTTGTGCTATCCTGTGTGGATTATGTTTTGCTTTCCTGTGTGGACTAGGTTGTGATTTCCTATGTGAAGTGGGTTGTACTTGAGCTCGGATGTTGGAGCCAAACTGGAATTGATGACTTAGGTATATGTATGGGCATATACCTAAGTAGAGTCGGATGTTACTTTGTGATTGTATCTTTCCTTTGTGGATTATCCTTTGTGGATTCTGGGAGACCTTCGGGGGTCTCGGGGTCCCTACTGAGTAGCTTATACTCACCCCTGCACGGGATATGCCTGAACTACGTTGTGTTGGTTGCAGACGACAGAAAGCGCTGATCGTGGTTGAGGCTTGCGGAGCAGAACGGTACCTGGAGGTGGACCACTGAGCAGGACGTACTCAGAGCAGATGGCTGGACCCGAGGTACTGTGGAGGCTATCTGTACTCACCCTTCAGGTGGGAATCCTAGTAGACGACTCGATGTTGCGGCTTTACATTCAGTTGCTGTTTTCGCTTTCCAGTTGTACTTTACTTTTAGTTTGGGTTTGTATTCTGGCCCACTTACTTTTCTGCACTTACTATTGTACCCAGTTTTTACTTAGTGTTTACTTCTACTGCTTTCTTGCTCTGTGGTGTTTTTTTACTTTACAAAGGCAATGCCTTTCCTTTTTACCAGGAATTACGCCTTGGTGCTAGTTGCTAGCCCCTGGCCTATGGAAGGCGGGCTTGGGGTAGTCACGACACGGGCCCCGAGGACGGGTCATGACATTATATGTGAATGAAGTGTCACTATACTAATAACACAAGAAAAAATGATGCATCACTAGGTGAATGATGTATCACTATACCCATAACAACAAGGGAAAATGATGTATTTCAAGGTGAATTACATATTACCACATAACAATAGGGAGGACAAGGAATAACTAGGTGAATATATATCACTGCATAAAAACATTGAGAATGAGGTATCACCAGTTGAATGATATATCACCAAAAAAATAAGGTATCAACATTTGAATGATATATCTCCTCATAATAACTCGGAAATCAAGGTATAATGAGGTTAATGATATATCTCCATACATTAATACATGGGTGAATCATGCATCACCAACTCACCAATTAAAGTTGAATGATATATCATTTACCATGTATTAAAATTGAATGATATATCAATAATAAAACCAATAAAATAAACAAAGTATGATCAAACTAACCAACACAAGGGTGAATGAAACATCACCAATACTACACCTATGGTGAATGGTACGTCACTAAATTATCATAGGTGGATAATTTACCATTTAATTAATGATGAAGGTAAATTATATGCCATCGATATACAACAAAAAAGAGTGAACTATGTATCACTAACTCGATAGAAAAGGTGAGTGATCCATCACTACCAACATAGTAATATAAGTACATGATCAATCACCATAAGAATAATCATACCCAAGGGTGAATTATTAATCACCACAAACAAAAACAAATAAATCGCATAAACATAATCATATATAATGATTTATCACCTTAGGCATTTGTCCCATCAATCCAAGTTACTCTCTAGGATACCCATTCCCAAAATATCATATTCTTAACATTCATTTTATAAGCCTTAACTTTCCTCAATATGGATTTAAATCTTCTAAAACATACTAATATCATAAGGGTTATTCTATATTGGGAAATCTTCATACCAAAGTTCCATTATAGGGGTTATATCACTACTTATCATAACCAATACATTAGTTCCTTTCATAAATTAACACACAAGGGAGCCATAAAAGGCTCACAACTAAATATGGGTACAAGGAAACCCCTAATGATTCCATTATATAATCATTTCACAACTTTCCTAGGGAGATAAGGTCATTATTAGCTATGTGATTAAGACATAAGATTTATAGGACCTATTATGATCTAGATAGTACACATTTATTACTCAAGAATCCAGGAAGACACATTTGGTTCCATTTAAATCCATCCCAACATACCTTCCTATAATATAATACCATAAATCCAATACCAATACAATCCATAGGATCACCCGTAGCCATTTCTCTAAGTGATCACCACATATTGAACAAGACCTTCCATGGTCATTATAGACATTTATCAATTATGGACACCCTAATTGGGTTACAATCCTAATTTAATCATGACTTCCACATAGTAAACATAGCCATCAATGGATAATAAATACATAATAATCTAGGACTCACTAATGGTTAAAAAACTCCCTAGACCCACCTCATATAGTGGAAATCACCCATGGTTACATCTTGGGTCACTCACAGGCGCTTTCCCATGCTTAAAATCTATATAATATACACACAACCATATAAAGAGGAAATATTTGGGACTATCAACCTCAAAAATAGACTTACCCCCTTTTGAAATGATGTTCATTTCACTTTATCCAAGGAAAACCTTAACATCCAAGATTGTATTCACCATCAATATACCATGAGGCCCTAACCCTCTTGAGAAATAACTTAAATCAATTACAAAAAAATTATAATTAATTAATCCATTTAATTCCCATCATTAATTATTTTAGGAATAAATGATGAATATCTCACCAGGTGATCTACAATCATTAAAAACTTAATCAATGAGGTGTACATTACCCTCAATAACCATTTGGACCTCTAGTATACAAATCCCCATTGACCATCATTATTTTTTCATAACATTTCATATCAATTTGAAAAATCTAAAAATAAATCAATAAATCATGTTACCTTAAATGAAAAAAATGTGAAACTGTCCATGTTCTCCTTTTTAGAGCCCCCTCCAACTATAATGAGTGATATCTTATATCATACCAACCTAATTCCACTGTGACTCTTTGAAATCAGTAATAAATACCTAATTAAAATCTTCTAGAATCAAAGAGGAAGGATATGAGGATATAGATGAAAAGAAGAGATAAAATAACCATAATTGGTGAATGTAATATTCCTAAATATCTCATATCCATGGAGGAAGAGGAGGTAGAAGAAAAGGAAGGGAATTCTAGATCCCCCTTTGCACAGCCTGCCTAAAAGGAGCACCCATGAGAGGGGTGTTAAAATATATGGGGAAGAATACCCATTATTATTATATAAAAAAACTAAACCTAGGTCTATTATGTACCCTGTGTAGAGTACTAGACACTTTATATCCTCAACTATAGAGAACCCCCTAGTTGCTCACCGGGTACCCAATTCCACATGATCAAGTACCTGATAGTTCTCTATAGCCATCACTTTCCATTTTTGACTTATATAATACCTCCAATTTTTCTCTGGGACTCTTCCACCTAAACTAACACCTAAAAACCATATATTTAACATTTTAAACATATATATGAATAAAAATTCTGAAAAAATAATAATTTAAAACATCTTAAATTATATTCTCTTTAGAACCATGTTTTCTCAAAATACACTAACATATATCAGTATGGGTATTTATAGAGTTGAAGTTAGATTAGGAGAAACTGATGATATCATGGAAGAATCCCCCCAAAATTGGATCCCAAATGGGAGAGTCCTTATATCACATATAAGGTCTATTCATAGGAAAAACACTCTTTGATTAAAATGGATGGAGAGTTCTTTATTACTTATACTAATAAGAGGTTTCTCAAGAAATAAATTTCATGAAAATGTACATTGATTTCATAGGTCCTTACCACAAAACCCTAAAATATATGGTATACCATCCTTCCCATATGATGTAAGATTTTATAGAGTGGTTATTGATACATGACTATAAACTGTACAACATATTATCCTTATTGAATAATAATACACAATAAAACCCCATTCTTCCTATGTATAAGATTGATCTATTCATATGATTTTTCTATTCCCAATATTTATGTTATAATTATCTCATGCATTAATGTTATATTTAATGTTACTTACCACACAACTTTAAACCATATGGTGTATAGTCCTTATCACATGACCTTAAACTATAAGACATTGCACATTTCTGTATGATGTTAAACTTCATGGAGTGGTACTATTAATAAGACCATAAGTTTCATGATGTATGGTATTTCTTACATGAACCTAAACTAATTGATAGGAACACTTCAGGATATACTCAAATTTGAGATGGGGTGGGGGAGAATTAGTGTTGGGAACTTTTTAACCAATTATAACTTTTATCCCTTTTACCTCATAGACCTATCAGGATCTTGATTCTCTTATTTTATTTTCCTTATTGCATGCAAGTATATAAAAGGAGCTAAAGATAGAACATGATATTTTTTCAAGGTTAACTACTCAATAAGATTATATAGTATTTTTAATGGTTTTGAAATAATCCAATACCACACAAACACTTGAAAATAATCCTTTAACCTTGGTTATAATAATAAGGGAATAACTATTCACTTGTGTTTCACTATATTCAAATGATAGTGAAAGTTTTATAGCTCTTGGATGGTTATTTATACTACCTCTAAAGATAGTCTTTACCTTTTAGGTTTCTTTATAACACTAAGAAAATTTTCCACTTGTTGAGACTTCTGATGGATGTTATAGTGCTGATTTGTTCTTCCACTTTCTTCTTCACTTATTACTTGCACAATAGCAGGAAATAAACTCTTCCTATTCTTCATAGTATAAAACTAAAATATACTCTTTCTTATTCCTCTAAATTTAGTCATAATAATATGAATATGTTGTGGAATGATAATCTCAAAATTATTCTCCAACCAAATTATAATCATAGTTCTATTTGGTATCTAGTCAAACCTCTCTTCTTCCTTTAGTAAACTAAATTTTTGGACTTGTTAGAATCACAAACCTCATTTATGATTATTGAATCAACGAAATATAATCTCAACATCATCAAAATTATTCTTAACCGAATAATAATAAATTGATAGCTAGGAAAAATCTTCCTCTTCTTTAGTCTCAATGATATGATTATACCTATGAACTGAATTATTATACTTCCTTGATACACAATGTTAACAATTGTTATTGTATAAGATCCATATTAGTGAAATTGATTATTTGTAAGCCCTAATTACACTATACTAAACATATCAAATCATATTATTCATGTATTTAGAATACATTTCATGGACTCTTTAACCGAAACCCTAGAACACATAATATTTATATTATTTTATATACTATTTATTTATTCAAACGGAGTTGAACTATTTTGAAAATAGTTCGAATATATAATATCATTTTTCTATGATGTTTAACTTCTTATGTGCGTATAATTCATGTATTCATGGAATGTATTCACTTTAACTGTTCACTTCCTCTTTTTGTTTCTATTATCTTCATGAAAATTCAACTATGTGGAACTATCTTTCACCATGCAACAAAACTTATACAAATGTATTTGGATCATTTTGTTTCATGCACCATCATTTGAGTAAGTTATTATTCACACCCAATGTATCTATATGAGTAGGGTTTGTGTAATCTCAAGGTAGTCACTGCCTTTGCGTATGGGTTAGAACCTATGCATAAGGAGTTCATGAAAACCCATAGAAATTTCTTATTCATGAAAGATGGTGTGTTTCATGGAATTAGTTTTTCATGAAGAACATTGGGAGTAAGTAACTCAAGAATTAGATTATGGTATTAGTTCTTCATGAAACAATTCGAGAGCATGTTAACAAAATTCAAGTGTTTGTGGGTCTTCCTCTTCACACAAGATTAGTTTATGGATCTTACTCATGCTATAAATGGGCACAAAACTCCCCTATTCATGTATCCTTGGAGGCTGATAGATATCTAGATTATTATTTGCAATTCTTTACAAATTATATGTTTTCACAATGAAAACTAATGATATCAAGGTTTTAGAAACTTAGACTTGGATCTGTCCCTATCCTTTAATAGGAAAGTATCATCACCTCTCATTTATTGATTCACTACCCTAGCTCCTCTTTTTATACCTCATTGAACTTCCAGAATTTAATCTATGTCAAGACTATCTTAAAACAGGTGATAAGTTCATCATTTCTCAAATATTCTATGACAAAAAACACACTGTCTTTCCTTTCATGATGAATATGATCATGTGAATGAGATTTACATTATGTTCTATTTTAAACTTGAACTCCCTCTTGAATTATAGATTCCTGAACATGATCCTATATTTCCATATCATCCTCTATTCATAATTTTTTTTATAATGATTCAATAATATTCTATTCTCCAAGAAAATAAAATGGAATGATCATAGAAGCTCAGTTCGATCATTGAATACAGAAAAACATCAAGCATTGATTACGGTAATGAACAAGAAATGTTAGAGAGGTTGTAAGTGCATCACAAAAATGGAGTTTAAGGATGACATCTTGGAGGATAATGGATCATCAGATCACATTAGATTAGATGGACACAATATGTATATATATTTTAAAATGGGTGAATGGTACCCACATCTGTTTCTTTCCCACATCAAACATCCACCCCAAACATGGTGGTAGGTTTCTCACTTTTCGTCATCTATACTTGTTCAATTTTTTTTTCAAAATTGCACTATTTTTGAAAATAGAGTTAGAAACATTATTACAATATGGTATGTATGGTACCTTTTTCTTCTTAGATTCTTAAGATATATCATCAAATGAAGTTATGATATTCTTATCACATATTGGAGGTATTTTAACATTATAATCCTCCAATTATTATTGAGTAGTAGTAAAAACTTTCCCCTTATTTTATAAAGTGTTAATATATTGAGGGTGTCCATTATAAAGTGTTATTTTATAAATTCAAATTCTAGACATTTCATATTGAGGGTGTTTTTTTATCATCATTCATAATCACCTTAACTTCACAAACCATATTAATTATTTCAAATTCCTCTTTATGTATATTAACTTTGTTTTGTAACAATGATTCAAGTTCTTTGATCTTCTTGAATCTTTATTCCAATTATAAATCATTGATATCAATGCTGTTTTTAAATTTCTCTTCAAGTGTATGGATATTTTATTCTAAAGTTTTATTGACTTAATCTTTCTCATCAACTTCTTTGAGCCATTTTGAAGAACTTATTTCAAGCTCCCTATTTGTTGATTCAAAGGATCCAACCCATCTGAATATCTTTAACCATTCTATAATTTTTCCTAGTAAAGACTTCACCATACAATTTGATTCTTATTCCAGCTAGGTGATCTCTTCTTGCATACATTTAATTTAATATCCCAATGTTTATGAGGTATGTTTTTGTTCAATTTGTTGGTTTAATAACTTTTAAAATGGTTAATATAATGATTCCTGAGAGAATGAAAGGTATCATGGGTGTCCCGGGGTTTCAAGGTATGAAATAGGAAGAAAAGATCCCATCCACTATATAGTGTATGATTGGAGCATTGTTAGTGTTAACTATGCACCATGGACCATGGGACTATGAAGCTTGGATCCCATTGGATAGAGGCAGGTGTATGGTTTTTCAATTTTTTTGGGTGGTCCAGAAAAACTATGTGGCTGGACCCTTCTTATATAGAGGGTACTACAATATTGGTGAATAGTTTGACCAACTGTGTAGAAAAATAATGCACATCTTAAAACACGTTTTTTTTACCATTTCCCCCATTAGGATTTAATATTTCTTACCTAATTTCTTCTCTATTTACTCCTCAAGTATCCTAGGGTGTGAACCCTTTCCTCCCAAGCTTCGCAAGGGTGATTATAATTCGATTCTTATTCATTTTAAGTGTCATTGGTTGTGAATCAAAGATCTAGGTGTAACGAACCGGACCCAGATGCCACTTAACGGGTGCCCCAAGCCCAGTGGGCCACATGACCTCAAGTGCATCTTTCTGAATTCTAGAGGCTTCCGACTAGTAGCGAGGGCCCAGGGTGTGTCTGTGGGAAGACTATGCCATCATTAGCAGAGTGTAGAAAAATGGAAGGGATATAAATGAATAGTAAACAATGGAATTAATATGAATAAATAGAGGAAGCAAACTGATGAAATAGATAAATAAGAATAATAATAACTATATCAACCAGAACAATGATGATGCAATGTCATGTCACTAGAAATATGGAAAGCATGGATACAAGAAAATAGGCATAACATGTTCCACAAGGTAAAATAAAACAAAGACTACTCCAAGCATCCTGATATCCTACTCGGTCATCTGCTATCAAGCTCCATCCCATCAACACACAATTAAGTATTGGAAGCTGCATGCTTCCCTTTGTCAATACCTGTAACCATGTAATCTACTCTGAGAAAAAAACGACACCCATATAGGGTGTGAGATAAATCTTAGTGGGCCACCACCAACGGTGTCTATAATATCCAGTCCTTGTAATGGAATATAGCACTGTGCAGGCATATATATAAAGTAAAGAAAGCAGTACAAAATAACTAAATAACCAAGTACCTACTTCAGCCCTCAGTTGGTGTCTAAACATGTAAATACTTCATTAATTAATCAATTAACATTTAATATTAATAGGTCATGTGAGGCATAACTAAAACTGAAATCACCTCATGATAGTATAAGTAGTGAATGTCCCAAGACGTAACAAGGCAACCAAACAATGATATCCAGTGAGGGAGTTATAGGGTAAAAACCAGGGTAATGTAAACTCACGGAAAGCTAACCCAGTAGTATCTAAGTCTATATAAGGGGTAAGAGTGTAATCCAAGGATATTAATCCAAGGAATTATACAATAAGGCACCTACAATATCCAAGGTGATTGACCAAGGTAAAATGGGGCTAAGCAGAGACAGGGCCCTATGGGCTTTCACCATGGCACCTACTAGTCAATGCGAGATCCAAGGAGTGTATCCGAGGTATCCTGTAATAAAGAAAGGGACCCAATGTTAGTATACTAGGTATCCAAGGAATATAAAAGAACTAGAATCTAGGTGGGTATCAACCTAAGAAAACCGTATCCTTGAATCAGAATGGGGTTCCCATGACCCAAGGCATTCTCCTCTCATAATCCAAGGTGATCTCGAGTTAGTCCATTCCTATTTGATATTGTAATCATGTAATAATTCATTTGGTTTAAGTCTTGCCTTAAATTAGTGTGGATAGGTCAAGTAGAGTTGAAACCATTTATTTATTGGTCCAAGCCTTGTCTTCCATTAGTGTGGATAAGCCAAGTAGCATTGCAACCATTTAATCAAGTCTCAGTCAGCTATTAAAGATTATTAAATTATTGAGCTTCACTCCACTACCTTCCATCAACATGGAAAGGGGTGTTATGTGCATGTAACATTTATTCCATCTCTTTTGATGAATCCAAGTTATATACTTAGTATACTTTCCATTTCACATTTCATATTTCACATTTAATAAATATTTGTAAGCACTTACCTTAGGCAGGTCAAGTGGTGATCATACATGGTACATTCCATTATACAATTATCATTAACAACATTCCATTTATTATAAAGAGTCTCATCTTTAGAAAGGTCAAGCAAAGGCACACCCGAACGGTGGCTCAAACGTGTCAAAACACTAAAACCCAATTATGTCATAACCTTCGACATGAGGTGGATTGAGTTGTGGGTGAAACCACTAAAAACTAATCACATATTTGGAAAGATCATAACCATATGATTATAATGAGTATAATCATGGCATGTTGATTTAATAAACGGTTTCCAACGAAACTGGTGGGCCCCACAAAAACATTCCAAAAAACTATGAACTTTAGGGAAGAGTTATAGACCACCCACCTTAGGGTTGTATGAGCCTTCTCCTCTAGTATCATCCCTTGATTTGTCTTGGATCAGAGTAGATCTAAGAAAATGTGAACAACTCTCACATGGCTATATCTAGGTCGAGAGTGGAAGAGAAGAAGAAAGGCTAAAGAGGACTCGATTACTTACTGTTGTACATCCAACATGATGAATGAAAGCTCAATCAGATGCCAGACGAATGAGATCTCTTGATTCCATGTTTGGATCTTCAAAATTTTCCAAAATAAGAGAGAACTAGGTCAATCCCGTATAAACTCGGATTAGGGAGGAAGGGGTTGGATCAATAGATCATTAAGGGAATTTTGGTCATTTTACACAGGTTTTTAGCCTGTGCACGGTTTGTCTGCATGGTTTCTCAAACCATGCACAAATCATGAAAGATGGTTCTTCTCAAACCTAGGAAAAAGGGGAATTCGAACGGTTTGGATGCATGGCCATGTGCCAACTGTGTGAGGTTCCACTGTCTGAAAAAACACAATCCGCACAGTTAGGCAAACCGTGCGCTAACCATGTGTAAACCGTGCAACTTGTCCTATATTCCCAAAAGGTGGTGTTCTGAGCTCTAAACAATCCCTAGACACCCTCAGAACATTTTCTAACTCAAAAGGAATCTATATAAGGTCCAAAGTAAAGATTTAGACAAAAAATTAAAGGATCCATACCTGAGTGAAAAACTGGGTTCTTACAGTCTTCCCCCCTTAAAAGAACTTCCCCCCCCAAGTTATCCTTCCAAGGGTAAGGAAAGAACTGTCTGAGAAAAAATCTGGCGATTGGGAACACACATCAGCTTCCCTCTCCCAAGTCTCATCCTTTACTCTTCCATGCTGCTATAGAACCCATACGAGAGGGAAAAACTTGCCTCAAAGAGCCTTCCTGCTTCGGTCAACAATGCGTATTGAATATTCCTCAAAGGTAGCATCGACATCTAACTCAACTTCCTCAGGATCAAAGGTATGAGATGGGTTAACATGATATTGGAGAAGCTGTGATACATGAAAGACATCGTGCATGACATGGTACCTCTGAGGTAGGAGCAACCGATAAGCTATTGGGCCAACTCTATCTAGAATCTAGAATGGCCCAACATAATGAGGTGAAAAATTTCACTAATTTCTTGACCATCTATTCCCTAGCCTGGGCGATACCTAAAGAAAAACATGATCCCCAACCTTGAACTCATATGGTCATCGATGGAGATCAACATATGATTTCTATCTAGACTGAGTAGTAGTCATACGCTTCCTAATCAGCTGAACCTATTTTGAAGTATCTTGAACAAGATA
The DNA here is from genome assembly GCA_963277665.1 of Viscum album. NCBI lineage: Eukaryota > Viridiplantae > Streptophyta > Magnoliopsida > Santalales > Viscaceae > Viscum > Viscum album. The sequence continues at coordinate 1,657,762,847 of OY728137.1, forward strand.
AGGACCTAGTAGGGCTACCTCACCTAGCTCTATATAGCACAAGGGTGAACAACATGGCCATATAAGGAATCAAAAGGATCCATCTAAATTGTTTCCTAGAAACTATTATTATAGGCGAACTTGATGAGATAGATATGCTTCTACTAAGAACCACTGAAATCAAGGATGCATGCTCAGAGCATATCATCCAAAAACAGTATTGTCCGTTCTGATTTTCCATTTGTATGATAGTGAAAACCTATGATTAGAAGCACCTGAGTTCCCATAGATTTCTGCAAACCCTACCAGAATCGTGAAGTGAAACAAGAATCCCTATCTGAAATGATAGTATGTGGAACCCCGTGTAGTCATATAATCTCACAGATATACAGTCTTCCCAGCACATCAACTGAGAAAGTATCCCGAATTAGAATGAAGTGAGATGATTTCATTAGTCAATTAATGACTACCCAGATATCATCACTACCCCTCGACGACCTAGGTAAGCCGACTATGAAATCCATAGAAACAACTTCCCATTTCCATTCCTGGACTAGAAGTGGATGTAACAAGCCTACAGGTCTCTTGTACCCCGCCTTCACCTGCTGACAGGTGGAATACCTAGTGATGAAGCTTGAAATCTGACGTTTCATTCCAGGCCACCAATACTGGAGTTTCATATATCAATACATCTTTGAGATTCCTAGATGAACTGACCACTGGGAAGTGTGGGACTCTTTCATCAACTCCTCTCTCACATCTGTAGGAAACCATATATTCCCACGTAGATGTAGGATGTCATCTCCATCCACAGACCAATCCGGAGGTGGGTTATCTCCTGATATACTCTCACAGAGAACCAAACCTTCAGGATCTAAAAACTTCTTACTCTTCACCTTCTCAAGGAGAGAAGATGTAATTGTTAAGGATGTGAGGTAAGACTACTCATGACTATCATGAAACTATAGATGAAGTTCAAAAAAGAGGTCCATTAACTTCCATTCATCACTAGCTTCCTATACGGCCTACGTTTGAGTTTTTTGACTCAGTGCATCTGCAACCACATTGCCTTTTCCAGGCATATAAGCAAGCTCAAAATAAAAGGATTATAGATATTCAACCCATATTTGCTGTCGGAGGTTCAATTCATGATGAGAAAAGATATACTTGAGGATTTTGTGATATGAATAAACCACAAAGTGATCACCCAATAGATAGTATCTCTAGCAACGCAAGGCATGGACAACTTCTACTAGCTCGAGGTCATGCGCTGGGTAATTTCTCTCATTAGGCCTCAACTGTTGAGATCTGTATGTAATGAATTTGTCTTCCTGCATCAAAACCGATCCAAGTACAATGCCTGATGCATCACAGAAGATGATATTACCTTTTCCATGTTCTGGAAGAACCAAAATCGGTGCTGAGACAAGCCTCCCTTTTGGCTCCTAAGAGGATTTCTCACATGCTTCTGACCATGTGAACTTTACACCCTTCTTTGTAAGACTAGTAAGTGGTGTAGTATGAAGAGAAAAGTCTTGTATGAAATTCTTGTGATATCCAGCCATCCCCAAGAAACTCTTGATATCAAACATGTTCTTGGGATGATCCTAGGAAACTAAAGCACTAACCTTTTCGGGGTCAATGAATACTCTAGATTCTGAAATAATATGACCCAAGAAGTGGACTTTTTTGATCTAAAAGTCACATTTAACAAGCTTGGAATAAATCTGATTCTATCTCAGTGTACTCAAAATGATCTCAAGATGTTTGGCATGGTCGTTACGAGTGCACGAATACACCAAGATGTCATCCATAAAGACCATGAAAAAAGAGTCCAAATAGGGATGGAAAACCCTATTCATCAAAGCCATGAAAATGGAAGGTGCATTTGTAAGACTGAACGACATAACAAGATACTCATACCAACCATACCTGCTATAGAAAGCTATACGAGGTATGTATGATGGTCTGACTCGCACCTGATGATAACCTGTTCTCAGGTCAATCTTAGAGAACACCTTTTCTCCTTGGAGCTGGTCAAAGAGATCATCTATTAAAGGAAGTGGATACCAGTTCTTGACTGTAAGCTGGTTCAAACTTATGTAATCCACACATAAATGAAGATTTACATCTGCCTTCCTAGCAAAAATCATGGGTGAACCCCAAGAAGATGTACTAGGCCATATAAAGCCTTTGGTCTCTAATTACTCTATCTGAAGATTGAGCTTATGAATATTAGTAGGTTTCATCCTGTATAGGGGAATGGACATTGGAGATGATCCTAGAACAAGATCAATTGTAAACTCTACCTCTCTCTTAGGAGGTAATCCAGAAAATTCATTCGGAAAGAATTCCTTGAAACAATAAACTACTGGAGGGAAATCAGTTTGAAGAAAACCATGATCCTCCATGAAAAGATTTGAAATCTGGGCAATCACTCCACCTAGCCCATGATGCTTCAGTCCCGCTTTCCCAGCCTAGAAACCCCACTCGCCTTTGAAAAGATAACTGCTACCATATGGTGATGTAAAAGAAACCCTGTGGCGATAACAGTCTACAAAAGCCTGATAGTGGAATAACCAGTCCATCCTAAGAATGAAATCGAAACCCGTCATCTCAAGAACAAAGATATTACACATGAAGGGGAAACTACCTACCTCAAGGGGATAGTCCCTACACTAACGTATTCCCACCATCCGTATTCCCAATGGTGGATCGAGAGTCATTACACCATAGTGATACTGTATCTATAGTCTAAGACTTTTCAAGATAGATACATAAAAAAAGAGCTCATCTGTATCAAAAAAATAAGAGACAATAGTATAGGCTGCTAGAATAGTAACACGTACTGTAGATGGTCCCACAGAATGATCCTCAGGTATTGGCTGTAAGGCATGAAACTGATCTGATCCATGACCCTTGTAACAGATGGACTACCATAATTAGGACTGCTCTGCTGGCATTGATGGTGATCAGGGATCAAAATACCATGACCACAACCTCCTCCTTGGCCAAACCTACTAGTTCTACTCTAAATCCCCTCCTGACGTGGTGCAAAATAACTCTCTCCTGAAGGTGGAGCTGAAGCTGATCCTTTTCCCCTCGAAGTTGGTGGAAAGTTCCTACAAAAGCACTAAAGATGACCCATATGAACACAATCCTGACACTCCATAGGGTATCTATCACACTAGGGATTCTTATTCCATGATTTTCTACACTGATGACACACTATATATCTATCAAACTAGATACTCTGGCTACCACTGTCCTGACGATAAACCTCAAGGGAACATTTCCTTCCATTGGAAGAACTACTAGCCTGATGCGACAATGATCCTTTAAACCCAGTACTCTCTCTGTCCGTTAGGTTATGCTCAGTGATAAGGTCATGAACAAATATTTCATATAAGGTAGGAAGGAGAAAGACATTCACCTGAGTTTGGATGGCGTACTGGAGCCCATCCTCAAAATTTCTAGCACATGAAAGTTCATCACCAACTAGAATCAATGCAAAACACTGTAAATTAGTGAAACATGATAGATATTCCACAACTAACATAGAACCCTGCTCAAGATGAATGAACTCTATGGCTATGTCATCTCTTAATGACTGAGGAAAGAAATGATCATAGAAGGCAGTCTGGAAGTCAACCCATAACATGCCCTGATGACATCCGTCCTGGGTAACAACATCCCACCAATGCTTGGCCGAATCCCAAAGCATGTATGTAGAAAGATTGACTCTCTACCCTGGAGGAATTTAAATATGATCAAATATAGTCATCATGGATTATAGCCAAGACTCAGCAGCCTAAGAACCACCATCCCCTGAAAAAGTAGGAGGATGCTGCTGCTGGAAATCACGAGTCAGATCAGCCATCACAGGTGCAACCCATAGAGAACCTTGCATGGACTAAATCAGACGTAGGAAACTAACACGGACTTGGGAATTAGTTCACTGATTAGGTACAACAGGAAGTGCCTCAAGTGGTACTCCTAGAAGTAAGACTGGAGGCTTAGGGCCCACCATGTCTGGAGTATGGTCATCACCACCCTCATGGCGAACGACACAAGGAAAACTTGGAGACATTGGTCTAAAAATTCCAAGCACACATATTAGAACAATATTAGGAGAAAAATATAACATCACTAGAAAAAAAATATCATATGAAAACTCACTACCCAAGGAATACTACCCAAAATACCCACTTAGACGGCCAGGTATCGGTGAGTGATCAAGGATAAGTTTTATGTCATTTTGCAGTTAATTATTAGATTCACTCCTTTACCATTAATAAACATGATAGACAGGGTAAGGATTTTCAACCAATTCATTTTTTTTTATTTTAGGATTCACTTTATAATGGATAGTTATTTCCGATGAATCCGTGCCCATACAACTATCACAAAAAATGACACCCATTTACTTATAGCATAATGGCTTGACTTGGTAAATTACTCATTCCAACCCATAAGGGCCCATACACCTCATGAATTGATACAGTTAATCAATCAATCAAATCCAAAGTATTACAAGTACAAGAGACTATCACAACATAACTCAACAATCACAAGAATATCAAGAAATGCAAAGCAGTGAAATTCACCTATATGGTATGGGAATATGCATGAAATGTGAATTCTAGGTGCCTATAATGATGCAGGTAGAAATAATACTTGACCTCACATCATCAGGCCAAGGATGAAATAAATCCCCAAAGAGTAATAATCAACAACACCACAAAACATGTGAGTCACCCAATAGTGAAATAATATCAACTGTAATAGAAAAAATAGAACAAAAATTGTGTTGACACCAAAAAACGCATCTTCAAAATTTTCCAGATTCTTCCATACATGATCCAAGATCGTAGCCCGTTTATCAAGCTTCGATTTGGTAGGTCGTAGGGCCTGAACAGAGTTATGGATTAGGAGTTATGGAAATTTGAAGTTGGGCTGAAAAACTGGTTCATGAAGCCCATTTGTGAAGCTCCCTCCACGATTGCAGAGCGCCTCCGCGGAGCAAGGAGGCGGGATTCTCCGTGAACCCCTTTGATGTTCGCGACCCACCACAAATCAAGGAGGTGGGATGGCTCTGTGAACTCCTTTGACGTTCTCGACCTGCTGCAAAGCAAGGAGGCGGTACCGCTCCATGAACCCCTTTGACCTTTGTGACCCGCTGTGAAGAAAGGAGGCAAGACGACTCCACGAACCCCTTTGACGTTTGAGATCTTCTGCAGAGAGAGTTTTTCTTCGCACAGAGCGGGATCTTCTTCACAACGCCTCTCCCCTATAAATACCCAACTCAGCCCCCTTTTCCAGATGGTCACTCCACCCCTTGGGTGCCCAATCTCCCAGTTCATGGAGCTCTTATTTCCTTCGCGAAGCGGCTCCGCGAGCTGCTTTCTTCGTGAAGCTGCTCCATGAGTCTATGATACGTGATGCTGCTCCATGAGTCCATGCTCCGCGAGCATCTTTTTTCGCAATGCTGCTTTGCGAGTCCATGCTCTGCGAGTCCATGCTCCGCGAGACCCCAATTTACACGATCCCCTTTGCTTCGTGAAGCTACTTTGCGAAGACATATCCTTTGCGAGGCTTCTACCTTCATGCCCGCCGGTCCATACCGCGAGGGATACATCCCCGTACCCCTGATTGGGGTTAGTGCCAGGCTATGGTCCCAGCCCTTCGGGCCGGTCCCTTCACTACCGTCACTGACCCCCATGAAAAATGGAGAGCTGCACCACCAAATTTTCAGGCCGTGATGTCGAGATTTTCCATTGCGCCCTTATGCACACCCACCTTCCACCTATGGAAGAGAATGACTTGAGATACTCCTCTGAACACAATGAAACACCTTCACTTGACGTATTCACCTTAGTTTGTTTCCTATGTCGTGAGTTGAGATTCTCATCATCAATTCCCCGAGTACCTTTAGTCGAACCATTCCTCAAATAACTCATCCAAAACCCATCACTTAGCTCATATGCCATGTTGAACCAGAAAGGGACGCCCTTGCATAAGACCCAACACCAGCCATTTCTAGGTGCCTTATGCCTAACAGTCCAATCTACATGACTATAAACTGTAGTACCCCCTATCTGACAAATAATAGGACACCTCTTATTCCAAACAAGAGATTCCTTATGCTCCAAGCATAAGATGCCTATTGCCATGATTATAGTGGTGTAATTTCAAGAGTGTTGGAATCCATTAAAACATTCCATCACTCCAACTCATGCTTTGTGTGTACTTCATTTGGATCATCATCCACTTCTATGTCTGAAGGGACCCCCTAATAGCCTGGTCCCATGCTGCATTGGCTCACCTACCGTCCTGGGCCAACGCCCTGAAATACTTTGGGTGACACTTTGAGTCAGGTCTTGTGTTTCGAACACGGTCAACAGTCGACCCTCATTTGTTTGTCCCCATTTCAGGCTAACGTGATATGGATTCTATGTTTCAAACACGTTCAAAAATTATCCTTTTCACCACGCCACCCTCATTGCATTTCGAATGTCGGGCATGTGATTCACACTTTTCATCTCCCTTTGTTTGGACTGATTCCAACACCCTTGGCATTATCCCTCTTGTGCGCTAGCACATAGGTGAAGGCCTCAACCCACCAGTGGGTTGGGATGCCCTCATGGCCAGACATGATGAAGATGCCTAGGCAACTTCCTTGCGTAATCCCCATCCACTATTTCCACTCCATAGTGGAACCCGGGCAGCTTCCTTGCGTAAGCCCCATCCACTGTTTCCACTCTATAGCGGCACCTGGGAAACTTTCTTACGTAAGACCCATCCACTATTGCTGCTCCATAGTGGCACTTGAGAATCTTCCTTGCGTAATCCCCATCCACTATGCCGCTCCATAGTGGCACCCAGGCAACTTCCTTGCATAAGGCCCTTCCACTATTGCCGCTCCATAGCGGCACCCGGGCAGCTTCCTTGTGTAAGCCCCATCCGCTATTGCCGCTCCATAGCAGCACCCAGGAAGCTTCCTTGCATAATTCCCATTCACCATTTCCACTCCATAGCGGCACTCGGGCATCTTCCTCACGTAAGCCCCATCCACCATTGCCACTCCATAGCGGCACCTGGGCAGTTTCCTTGCGTAAGCCCCATTCACCATTTCTGCTCCATAGAGGCACACGAGAAACTTCCTTGTATAAGCCCCATTCACTATTTTCACTCCATAGAAGCACATGGGAAACTTCCTTGCATAAGATCCATTCACCATTGCCACTCCATAGCGGCACTCGGGCAACTTCCTTGCGTAATCCCCATTCACCATTTCCGCTCCATAGCAGCACCCAGTCAGCTTCCTTGCATAAGCCCCATTCACCATTGTCACTCCATAGTGGCACCCATGCAAATTACTTGTGTGTAAGCCCCAATCCTACCTAAACTACGTGGTCTTTGATCCTTTCCAAGGCATGGTACATAGGAAGCCTCCACGAGGTTCAAGCCCACCACCCCGGTTGTTTCAACCTCCTTCACGTCGGTTCACCAACACCCCAGGCAGCCTAGAGTGTAAGGCCTAAACCACACCTAAACTATGTGGTCTTTGATCCTTGCTAAGGTAGGGTACGTAGGAAGCCTCCACGAGGTTCAATCCCAACACCCGGTTGTTTCGACCATCTTCACGTCGGTTCACCAACACCTTGGGAAGCCTAGAGTGTAATCCCCACACCCATACCTGAACTACGCGGTCTTTGATCCTTGCCAAGGCAAGGTACTTAGGAATCATCCCTGAGGTTCAATCCCACCACCCATTAGTTCCGACCCCCTTCACGTCGATTCCCACACCACTTGAACTATGAGGTATTTGATCTTTGCCAAGTCAAGGTACGTAGGAAGCCTCCACGAGGTTCAATTCCACCATACATTTGGTCCTCAAGTCCTCCTTCATGTCGGTTCACCCCCACCCTGCATGATGTTAAACTGTGAACCTCAATTAGAAGTTAGTTGTCATCTCCCCCGATCTGCGGTGAGCCTTTGTTTCCCCCAGTCAGTAGTAAGCTGTTGCACTCACCTAACTACATAGACTTTGATTCCCTACCACGAGGATATGTAGGAAGTCTCTTCGAGGCTTAATACCAACACCACCGTCATCCTCAAATCGGTTCTATCTAATTCCCCCTCCACTTCATTCAACTCTCCATCATCCATATTGATTCTTACCCGGGATAATACATCCCGGTGGGATCATGTCATCCACCTACTCACTGCTCATTGGAGTACCTGAGCTGCAATCCACACGTAAGCCCCAACATGTAGCCGGGTTGTTGTCCTTTGTGTACACCCCAATTCATCACCCCTTTGAACTACGTGGGTTTTGATCCCTATTTTCTGTATAGGGTACGTAGGAAACCTCCCTGAGGTTAAATACCAGCCAATGGTAAACCTTGGTGTCCCCCATTATGGGGTGCACTCTCCCTGATCTGCTCTCAGTGGTGTTCAGATCAGCCATTACGGTGTGACATCTCCCCTCCATGGGGCACACCACTTTAGATCCGTCCTCATTGGCCATTCTGATCCGTCCATATTCCAGGTGTTCCCTCCTTAGGATGTACCAATCCGATCCATCTCTATGGGATGTTCTGATCACTCTCATTCCGTCTCTGCAAGATGGTAAACTCACGACCTACCTCATGTTAAACATGAGATGCATGAGGAAAACCTCGGAAGACACGCCTTTGGAATAACCGTCTCCGCATGACTTTAAACTCACGACATACCATTTGTTAAACATGGGAATATGAGGAAAACCTCAGAGGTATGCCTACGGTATAAGATACCCCGCTACTTACATGGGATTCCTCAGGTTCTATCCCCTTGAGATGCCCTCTTATAAGGAAGAATACAGGTTCTCCAATGTCCACGCATACATAGATTCCCTGACATGCCTAATGTTGTCATCTACTCCGATCGAAGGTTTCTACCATGTCAAGACCCCATGGAATGTCCTGATGGAAGTAATGTAATTAACTAATTTCCACAAAGATATGGCACCGAGAACAAGATTCACGAACCATAACTTAATCTTTAAGGGAGACCCGTACTAGGTGACGAGTTCTGAGGAGGAATCCGTGGAAGAAAGAACTGAAATCCCATCACCCTATTTCGATCAAGGAGAAAACACCCATGAATAAGGAACATATGCCACCCAAATTTGGAAAGTAGGAATACAGAGCAACAGATATGCGTCCTCAAGAAGATGTACGCACGTGCCCCGAAAAAAGCATCGGAAACAAATTGCATTATGGGTAACTTGGATTTTACCCCGAACATGGGTTTGCGACGCCCAATCATGGATTATAACCAAGTTCCAAGCATTCCTATTCTCCAATATATTGTCTCCAAATAGTCAATAAAGAAAATAAACCACCTTTGATACCACTTTGTGATGAACCATACCTAGATGCCACTTAACGGGTGCCCCGAGCTCGGTGGGCCATATGGCCTCAAGCGCATCTTCATGAATGCCAGAGGCTTCCAACTAGCATCGAGGGCCTAGAGTGTTTCCTTGGGAAGAATATTACTTCATTAGTAGAGTGTAGCACAATAGAAGAGATATAAATGAATAGTAAATAGTGGAAGCAATATGAATAAATAGCGGAAGCAAACTGATGCAATAGATAAACAAGAATAACAATAACTGTATCAACTAGAACAATGATGATGTAATGTCATGTCACTAGAAAGATGGAAATGATGGATACAAGACAATAGTAATAACATATTCCAAAAGGTAAAATAAAAAAAATACTACTCCAAGCATCCCGAGATCCTACTCGGTCATCTGCTATCAAGCTCCATCCTATCAGAACACAATAAAGTATTGGAAGCTGTATGCTTCCCTTTTTCAATACCTATAGCCATGTAATCTACTTCAGGTACCAAATGGCACCCGTAGAGGGTGTAAGATAAATATAAGTGGGCCACCACCAATGGTTTCTATAACATCTAGCCCATGTAATGAAATATAGCAGTGTGAATACATATATATAAAGTAAATCAAGTAGTACTAAATAAAAAAAATAAACAAGTACTTGCTTCAGCCCTTGGATGGTGTCTAAAAATGTAACCAGTTCATTAATTAATCAATTACCATTTAATGTTAATAGGTCACATGAGTAATATCCAACACTGACATCACCTCATGATAGTATAAGTAGTGAAGGTCCTAAGACGTAACAAGGAAACCAACCAATGATATCCAGTGAGGGAGTTACAAGGTAAAAATCATGGTAATGTAAACTCATGAAAAGATAACCGAGTATTATCTGAGTCTAGATAAGTGGTAAGGGTGTAATACAAGGATATTAATCCAAGGAATTCCACAATAAGGCACCTAATGATTCCAAGGTTATCGACTAAGGTAAAGCGGGACTAAATAGAGATAGGGCCCTATGGGATTTTACCATGGCACCAACTTGTTAATACTGGATCTAAGGAGTGTATCCGAGGTATCCTGTAATAAATAAAAGGACCCAACAGTAGTATACTGGGCATCCAAGGAATAGAAAAGAACTGAAATCTAGGTGGGTATCAACCTAAGAAAACTGTATCCTTGAATCGAAATGGGGTTCCTGATACCCAAGGTATTCTCCTCTCATAATCTAAGGTGAGATCAAGTCAGTCCATTCCTATTTGATATTGTAATCATGTAATAATTCATTTGGTTCAAGTCTTGCCTTATATTAGTGTAGATAGGTCAAGTAGAGTTGAAACCATTTATTTATTGGTCCAAGCCTTGTCTTCCATTAGTGTGAATAGGACAAGTAGTGTTTCAACCATTTAATCAAGTATTAGTAAGCTATTAAAGCTTATTAAATTATTGAGGTTCACTCCGCTACCTTCCATCAACATTGTAATGACCCGGACCCGAAAAACCACCTGAACAGTGCTAAATGGGTCAGGTGTTACTACCATAGGCACACATCCCCGAATGCCAAAGGCTGCCAACTAGCAGAGAGGGTCTTATAGGTATAGTGGGGAGGATATACCCTCTCAGAGTATAATAATGGTACTGTTCCGAGTATAAAAATAAGGATGCAGCAGAATAAACGACTCAACAGACTCGAACCAGACCCGCAAAGTAGAAGAACATTCTATATTGATAAATAGCGGAAGAAATAAATAAATAACAGCAGTGGAAAGTAAACACAACAGCATGCCGATCACTTGTAACTACTACTGAGCAACAAACATACATCCAAAATAGGTCATACATATCCATATGTAAAGGCGCCAATGACTAACCAACTGTAGCTACAAAACAAGTAAGAATGCTGATACTGGAAAGAAATCAAAACAAAGTAAACTCCAGCTAGGCAAGACCTCATGGTCCATACCATCTCCATGCAATAGCTAATGCAGTCCAGCTCCTGAAGATGACCTCTTTCCTGCACGTAATCGATAAAGTCTACATGCATCCTAAAGGGCCTGTGTAGGGTGTGAGATTAATCTCAGTAGGATACCACCCAACGATGCGTACCTAATATAAGTGTTTAGGAAAGCATGAATTTATAGGGAAAACAGTATAAAATATGATGCAAAAATAAACACAAACTCCACTGGTGCTCAACAGCCACTATGGAGTGTCACCTGCTTCATCCAACACTAGAATCTCTGTCATGTAGCTTGGCACCATGTGCCCCCTAACACCGCGTGTCTCAAGTACCGACGTCCCAAAGGCACGCCCAAGATGAAGTAACTCGGAGGAAAAAAATGCCCATCCTTAAATAAGTGACCGAAGGGACAATGATGTCTGCCCTCAAATAAAGTAACCAGAGGAACAACGATGTCTGCAATCAAATAAAGTAACCAGAGGGACAATAATTTCTTCCCTCAAATAAATATGAGCCTCTAACCCCAACCTGATAGCCTCAACGCTATCCCCTGAAGGCTCCTGACCATCCACATGGATTCCTACATCAAGCACCCCAACCAATAGTACCTAAACCGCAACTAATGGGGGCATATACCCACTTGAGTGATCAAAACCACCTCATCATGAAGTCTCTCTATGTGCACAATACTCAAAGTATAGGGTGAGCAGTAATCACCAAAATAGTATCCAAGCCAAAACACCTCTGACACCTCGTGTCCTTGCGACCATGCCACTCAAGTACGACGGCCTCACCATCCAAGTAACTTGGGATATGCCCAACCTAACAGTTAGCCTGCCTCAAGATGACATCCATGTTGACCAACCCCATGGTTAGAACCACCCAATGTAACCCGGGCCAAACCCAACCTGTGATCATCATCACTCAACAATACCCAGGCCATGCCCATCACAACCTGAAGGTTCCAACATATGTAATATCACACATCACATATATATATAATCAAAAGAAAATACTTTAACCAGGAAAAGCAAAATAAATAGTTGAATTTCACTAACTATGTGTTGTCTCAAACCAGTACCAAGGTCTTGGAAGCCTCTACAAATCATATTATGACTTAACCAATTAAGTCAGCAGTTTAACCAAATAAATTAACTTATACCATTTTGGCACCCCCAACCAAAATGCCCCAAATGAGCAATGAACCCTCATTTGGCCCCACTCAAGGAAAATTGGACAAAGGAAACACCCAAAGACATCCCTTAGGTCTAATAAACAATTGAATATACAATAGCAGATAAAACAGGGTCGCTCTCAAAAATACCCGAATACGTGCTTTAAGCTGCGACAACCAAAGGTCTATGAAAACAAAAAATAAGGTATGCACCACCTACCTGAGACTCGTAGACGTAGGCACATTCGATATTGAGCTCCAATTCAAAATCAATCTTTGTAGATCTACATTTCCATCAAATCCCGGCAATTCCACTCAGATGGAAACCGCGACACATGAGGCAAGAAGACTGGAACGAAACAAGGTGCGCGGGTTTAGCCTCGCTGTTGCGATCCCACAACCACTGATGGATTGAATAACGGATACCATACAAATATTATAGGGTAAGAAACATTATTTGGAACATCGGAATGGACCTGTTCCAAAGTTGGGGAAGAAGAAGTTGTTTTCGGAAATAAGACACGACGCCCTTTCATTTAAGCAAATAAAAAAAGTACACGACATGTATTTAAGGACTAAACTTCATGTAGTGGCCTTTTACATACTCCGACTTAAACGGAGATAGCCACACAGCTTGGAAGCTCCACACAAGTCGACACACGGCTTGAACTCAGCCGGTACATAGAAGGGAGGATACACAGCATGTCGAGCAACACTACACACTGTGTAGTAGGAAATTTATACACAATCATCACACAAAATGTACTCGGTGAGCACACGGATGGTACTTTCCTAACCCATAAATGGTGTGTACTTTAGAGTACACATTGTGTAGTTTGGAAATTTCCAGAACTTTTCAGATTTTCCCAGTTTTCTCAGGAACAAGTCAAAAATTCAAACAGGGTCGGGATTTTGACCCGTTCTAAAAACCCGGGTTCTTACAATATCCCCACCTCAACATAGCTCATACCTAAGCTATGAAACAAAACCTATAGATGACACTAAACATGCCACCCTGATCAAGGTAACCCAGACTCTCCTGGTCTCAAATATTCTGGACAAATTCTTTAAGGGGCTCCCCACCTTAGAAATTGCCTAACTTGGTCTCAACCCTACAAAACTCAACAAAGCAAGGGCTTACTAACCTGTTTCTAGACTCATGGTCTTCTAGTGACACATCGTCACCCCTGCACCCCATTGGTGCTCCCATGTTGTTTCTGACACCCAACGTATCCCGCACCGCATCGGTGTCCGCCTCCACGAGGTCCTTCATCCCATGGATGCTAAAACGAACCTGGTGCATAGTACCTCAAGTAACCTGCATCCTCGATGACCTGATTCCCACGACACCTCAAGTAACCCACATCCTTGATGCCCTGATTCCCAAGTCACCTCAAGTAACCCACATCCTCGATGCCCCAATTCCACACATCTCATACATATATATAAATATGCACCCGATATGGCGCCAATCCCATTGACCAACATCTAGTCAGTCCACATGAATCCTGTGCACCTCGTGCACTCAAAATGAACATGACTCAACAGGTACTACCAAAATAAAACAAAAAATTCATGGCCACACTCACGGTGTACCTCTAACCGTCATCGGCTCACCAGTCTGCTCAGCCCCTGGAAGCTCCACGGCGTACACCTAGACTGAAGTACGAATTCCTGATGCCTGAACTCCCTGCGGTGCTACTCTAGTCCCTGGCCACTGACCCCTAAGCTGGGTCCCACTATCTCTGTCACGCCCTTCACGTGCATCTGAAACTCAGCTACCCTCTCCTGGTACTGAACCTGAACCAACTCCAAATTCCACAGTCTATCCTGGTCCCTGTCTGCCAACTGTTTGAGAAGGCTGACTACAAAACCTCTCCAGATGCCCAACCTGTCCACATGCCCGACACTCCTCTGGAGGCCTATCACACTAAGTACGAACATGTCTGGGCTATCCACACTAAAAGAAAACCACTTTCGAACTGCTACGAGGTGTTCTAGCAAAGTCCTTGGCCTGACTACCCTACTGGAATTCATCTCATCCTCACTTCCTGTTATCCAAACCATCACCTAAAGCCATCGCCCAACCAACCCAGGGCCTATCCCTCTGGTTTCCCTCCACTATGAGTGCCTGATTCACCACCTCTAAAAAAGAACCCAGACTGAAGATATTTACCTGGATCCGAATGGCATGTCATAATCCATCCTCAAAGCACCTCACCCTATCCGAGTCATCGCTTACCATACCAGGTGTAAAGAGGGACAACTCAGTGAAAGTAGCTGCATAGTCCATGATAGACATGTCTCCCTACTAAAGGCTCAATAAATCCCAAGATATCTCTTCCCTTAGTGTCTCTGGGTAAAAGTGATCAAATCACCTGTCCTCAAAGTCTTTATATGCTAGTCCCTCATGCCTGTAAGCCTGAACCTGCACATCCCACCAATGCTTCACTGGTCCCCACAACATGTACGTCGCCAGCTTGACCCTCCACCCTGGAGGCGTCTCAAGCTGCTCAAAGATCATCTGCATGATCTCTATCCAGTTCTCAACCACATGAGGACCACCCTCAACCTGAAAAATTGGTGGGTTTTGCGACTAGAACTCACATGCCAGATATTCCATAGATGGCTATGTACCCTACGCACCTCTGTCGATCCCTTGCAAGACACTTACCAAGCTAGCTTGGAGCTGATCATCTATCCATGGTCTGAACGCTTTCAAACCTAGTTGTTGTCTTGCCTACATTGGATCCTGAACCTGATCTAGTCCCTGAGCCTGTACCTGCGGCTCACGCTCTGCCTGCACCAGATCCTGGACCTAATCCTACTCCTATGACACTGTACCATCTCCCACCTGATACTCTATCTGAGTCGGCTAAAAGGAACCCATTGAATACCATAAATGGTCAAACAACCCATATATATATATATAACAATATATATTCAACGTAGATAAGGAAAGTAGTAAAGAGGAAGCATAAAACAACTACCCTTACTCTCCCCTATCGCAACCCATTCCCATGGCATCCCAACCTTATGGCCTCCTTACCCGCCATAGCTAAGTATCAAAAGTACCTCAGGCCATGCTTGTCCCAACAACCAACGTTGCCTCAAACCGAAGACCGATTCACCCAATACTGGTGATAAAAATCACCTCAACCAATTATACCTGCCTGCTCATACAAGAGCCAGACCCAAATACCCTATCACATGAAATTATACAAATGTATAAAGCATGGCATAACACATTGCAATCAACAAACAATTCTATCAAGAATTTCACCTATTCACATTAAAAAGAATACAAGAATGACAAATTGATATTATTCACATGGTATTATCACTTCACAAAGCATACGTGCAGTTATGAAATTAAAAT
Source organism: Viscum album (assembly GCA_963277665.1). Classification (NCBI taxonomy): domain Eukaryota; kingdom Viridiplantae; phylum Streptophyta; class Magnoliopsida; order Santalales; family Viscaceae; genus Viscum; species Viscum album. Next base: position 1,657,778,736 of record OY728137.1, read on the forward strand.
ACCCTAAACACGTTCCTATCAAAAGCCAAATAAAAAACCTTGCCATACCGGGCCAAGGTCAAATTTTTCCTTACCGTACTGGGTCAAGGGTCACATATCACAATCAATAACATCACACACCAAGTGATCCACCGAGGTAGAAATCATATAAACTGTAATCTGAGAAAAAGAAAACAACAATTCTTACCCATGGAAACTTGTTCCATCGCTCATACCTGGGGCTATAGGCACCCAAGAACAAGATAGAAACACAGTTCCAGTCACAACTTATCTCCAGTCTATCATATACCAAAATAGTAAAACCAGCAAAAATAAAAAGATAAGTCTCAATCTCATTAGTATCCAACAAAAGACTTCTACAAAATCCCTATCAAGAACACCTCTAATACCACTTTGTAATGACCCAGACCCGAACAACCACCCAAACAGTGCTAAACTGGTCAGGTGTTGCTACCTTAGGCACATCTCCCAAAATGCCAAAGGATACCGACTAGTAGCGAGGGTCTTATAGGTATAGTGGGGAGGCTATGCCCTCTTATAGGATAATAATGGTACTGGTCTGAGTATAAAAATAAGGATGTAGCAGAATAAATGAATCAACAGACTCGAACCAGACCTGCAGAGCAGAAGCACATTCTATATTGATAAACAACAAAAGAAATAAATAAACAACAACAATGGAAAGTAAACACAACAACATGATGATCACTTGCAACTACTACTGAGCAACAAACATACATCCAAAACAGGTCATACATATCCATATGTAAAGGCGCCAATGGCTAACCAACTGTATCTACAAAACAAGTAAGCATGCTGATACATGAAAGAAAGAAAAACAAAGTAAACTCTAGATAGTCAAGACCTCAAGGTCCATACCACCTCCATGCAATAGATAATGTAGTCTAGATCTTGAATCTGAACTCTTTCCTGTACGTAAATCCATAAAGTCTACACGTGTCTCTAAGGGCCCGTGCAGGGTGTGAGAAAAATATCAGTAGGATACCACCCAACGGTGCGTACCTAATATAAGTGTTTAAGCAGGCATGAATTTATAGAGAAAACAATATACAATACAATTCACAAATAAACACAAACACCACTGGTGCTCAACATCCACCATGGAGTGTCACTTTCTTCAGCCAACGCTAGAATCTCTGTCATGTATCCCGACACCATGTGACCCCAACACTGCGTGTCTCAAGTACTGAAGTCCCAAAGGCATGCCTAAGATGAAGTAACTTTGAGGAACAATGATGTCTGTCCTCAAATAAGAGACCAGAGAGACAACAATGTCTTCCCTAAAATAAAGTAACTAGAGGGATAACGATGTATGCACTCAAATAACATAACCGAAGGGACAACAATGTCTTCCCTCAAATAACTGTGAGCCTCTTCCCCCAACACGATAGCCTCAACTCTATCCCCTAAATGCTCCTCACCTTCCATGTGGCTTCCTATGGCAAGCACCCCCAACCAATAGTACCTAAACTGCAACTAACAGGGGCCTCTACTCACTTGAGTGGTCAAAACCACCTCATCATAGATTCTCTCTGTGTGAACACTACTCAAAGTCCTGAGTGAGAAGTAATCACCAAAATAGTACTCAAGCCACAACACCTCTGACACCTCGTGTCCCTGTGACCATGCCGCTCAAGTCCGATGGCCTAGAAATCCAAGTAACCCGGACCATGCCCAACCTGATAGTCACCCTGCCTCAAGATGACGTCCATAACGCCCAATCCCGCAGTCAGAACCACCCAATGTAACCTGGGCCAAACCCAACCTATGATCATCATCACTCAACAATACCCAGGCCATGCCCAACACAACCCGAAGGTTCCAATATATGTAATATCACACATCACATATATATATAATCAAAATAAAATACTTTAACTAGGAAAAACAAACTAAACAGTTTAATTTCACTAACTATGTGTTATCTCAAACCAGTACTAAGGTCTTGGAAGCCTCTACAAATCATATTATGAGTTAACCAATTAAGTCAACAGTTTAACCAAATAAATTAACTTATACCATTTTGGAACCCTCGACCAAAATGCCCCAAATGAACAATCACCCCTCGCTTGGACCCACTTAAGGAAAAATTGACAAAGGAAACACCCAAATTCATCCCTTAGGTCTAATAAACAATTGAATATACAATAGCTGATAAAACAGGGTCACTCTCAAAAATACCTGAATACATGCTGTAAGCCGTGCCACCAAAATGTTTGAGAAAACATAAAAGAAGGTATGCACCACCTACCCGAGACTCGTAGACATAGACACGTTCGATATCAAGCTCCAATTCGAAACTGATCTTTGTAGATCTACATTTCTATCAAATCTTGGCAATTCCACTTGGATAGAAACTGTGGCACATGAGGCAAAGAGACTGGAACGGAACAGGGTGCGCGGGTTTAGCCTTGATGTTGTGATCTTGCATCCACTAATGGATCAAAGAACGAACACTAGATGAAGATTCTATGGCAAGAAATGTTCTTCGGAACTTCAGAACTGACTTATTCCGAAGTTAGGGAAGAAGAAGCTGTTTTCTAAAATAAGACGCGACGCCCTTTCATTTAAGCGAATAAAAAAAATACACAGCATGTATTTAAGGACTACAGGCTGTGTTGTGGCCTTTTCCATACTCAGACTTAAGTGGAGATAGCCACATGTCTTGGACACTCCACATGGGTTGACACATGACTTGAACTCAGCCGGTACGCAGAAGGGAGGATACATGGCGTGTCGAGTAACACTACACGCCGTGTAGTAGGAAATTTATACACAGTCATAACATGGAATGTACTTGAAGAGGACACGACCAATACTTTCCTAACCCATACATGGTGTGTACTTTGGAGTACAGGGCGTGTATTCTGGAAATTTCTTGAACTTCCCAGATTTTCCTAGTTTTCTCAGGAACAAGTCAAAAATTCAAACAGGGTTAGAATTTTGACTCATTATAAAAAACCAGGTTCTTACAAACATGGAAAGTGGTTCTATGGTTATGTAACCTTTATTCCATCTCTTTTGATGAGTCCAAGTTATATACTTAGTATACTTTCCATTTCACATTTCATATTTCACATTTAATAAATATTTGAAAGCACTTACCTTAGGCGGGTCAAGTGGTGAGAATACATGGTACATTCCATTATGTAATTATCATTAACAACATTACATTTATTATAATTAGTCTCAAATTTATAAATTTCAAGAAAAGGCACACCCGAACGGTGGCTCAAATGTGTCAAAACACTAAAACCCAATTATGGAATAACCTTCGACATGAAGCGGATTGAGTTGTGGGTGAAACCACTAACAAATAATAACATATTTGGAAAGATAATAACCATACAATTCTAATGAGTATAATCATGTCATGTTAATTTAAAAAACGGTTTCCAACGAAATCGGTGGGCCCTACATAGACATTCCAAAAACAACGAACTTTAGGGATGAGTTATAGACCACCCACCTTAGGGTTGTATGAGCCTTCTCCTCTGGTATCATCCCTTGATTTTCCTCAGATCAGAGTAGATCTAAGAAAAGGTGAAAAATGATCCCATAGAGATATCTTGGTCGAGAGTGAAAGAGAAGAAGAACGACTAAGGATGACTCAATTACTTACCGTTGCGCATCCAACATGACAAACGGAAGATCGATCATATGCCGAACGAAGGATATCTATTGATTCCATGTTTGGATCTTTAAAATGATCCAAAATGAGATATAACTAGGTCAATCCCATATAAAATTAGATTAGGGAGGAAGGGGTTGGCTTAATAGATCATTAAGGTCATTTTGGTCATTTTACAAAGGTTTTTATCCTGCGCATGGTTTGTCCGCATGTTTTCTCAAACTGTGCACAAACCGTGTGAGATGGTTCTACCCAAACCTGAGAAAAAGGGGCATTTTCTCAGTTTGGCTGCACGACCGTGCACCAACAATGCGAGGTTCCAATGTTTGGAAAAACAAAATCTGTAGGGTTAGGCAAAACATGTGCTAACCATGCGCAAACTGTGAGACTTGGCCTATTTTCCCAAAAAGAGGTGTTCCGAGCTCCAAACAAGCCCCAGACACCCCCAGAACCTTTGATAACTCAAAAGGCATCTATATAAGGTCCAAAGTAAAGATTTAGACCGAAAATTAAAGTATCTATACTTGAGTGAGAAACTGGGTTCTTACACTAGGTGAGTATACGAATCCTCTTTCATTTATTTTCTAGTAGAACTATGGTGGAATATTTTCTTTTCTTTTGAATACATAAACCCTTTTTGTTTTCTATAGAATTATTAAATTGGGTATTGTGGGTTGTTTGATCTTTAATTAATGGTAAGAAATCAATTGTCTACAAGATTAGGGTAGGTGGTATACAAGGTATATCCCAAAGTCTTGATGTTTATTCATGTGTATGTGGTTGTGATATTTTACTAATGTAATACACATTTTATTCCTTGATAGGAAATGATATTTTTTTGTTTAAATGATGTGTTGGACCTTTCACAGACCTCATTTGATCTATTGATGAAGTGTAGACCAGACCTAAGGCTACCCATGTGGTGTGCCACTCCCTTGAACATGGAAATTGAGTTTTTAAGTGATGAATTGAAGATTTTATGAGACTAAACCAATTTTAATTATGTTTATCATGTTAAATTGTAATAAAGGGTTGATTGGATTAACTTATAAAATTAAATGGGTTGTGAGGTAATAAGGGGAACAATTATAAATGGTAAAAGGAGACACATCCTTTTTATAAAATGGTTTTAAAGTATGTTTAATGCATTTGGATGTGGATAAATGGTAATATAGGAATGATTTGGAATTAATAAAATGTATTAAAAGTAATAAACCACATGTTTTTTGATCAATTGAAAAGGTTCACCCTTGTTTTTATTGTGTGATAAGTGGTCACTGATGATGACCTTGTAATTGCGACTAATGGTTGGTTGGGATGTTGTACTAATTCTCCTCTCCTATGGGAAGTCCATGATAATTCCCTAGGCACCCTAATGCATTGTAGTTTCAAAGGATGGATTGATGATCCTAACTACAAGTGTATGGACATGGAATTCCATATCATGGTTTGGGATGGTAGGACATGGTATTCCAAATAATAGTTTGAATACTTGGAATGATGATCCTTATATGTTGACATGTGACCCCTATGAAATATGGTTCAGATGACTGAAATGGGATGAATTAGGTTTGATGGGTACGAGTACCACTTGAGAACAAATGTGGTTAATTTATAAATTATTAAATAATGAATCCCAATTTATCTACTTTTTTTATATATTTTTTACTATACCTATGCATACACTATTATTAGACTAGATATTTATTTAGATACCATTGGTGGTGGCCTATTGATTTTTACTCGCACCCTTCTCAGGACACTGTTGGTTACTCGAGTAGACTTCAAGGTTGTAAGTTAGGTTAAGGGAAAAGTCCCTATGTTAGATGGATGATATGAGGGTTAGGAAAAATAATGGATGAGGGGACTTGACATGATGTCTCAAATCATTTTAGGGATTGTATTTTTTATATTATTTTTGTTTTTCTTTTGTAACTTTAGACTATCATGACATGAAAGGTTTACTACTTTGGTTAGTTGGTACTTCTTCAATTTGGGAATGTGGTATGTGATGTTTTGGTATTTATTATTATTGCATGTCAAATTTTATTACGATTTATGCTGTTGGTTAACTCAATTAAAGAGGGTATAGTCTCCCCAAATTTTCTATTAGACCCTCACTACTAGTCGGTAGCCTCTAGAATATATGGAGGCATGCTTGAGGTCATGTGATGAACTAGCTTAGGGTACCGGTTTAGTGGCACCTGGGTAGGGTCGTTACATTTAATGACTCCACAAACAAGGTAAACTATTTATTTAGGAGTACAATGTAGAATATCTCTTAATTTTTCAAGTGATATATCCTGAGAAGTTTTAGATTGATCATCATCACCAATTGTGATAAAATATTTATCTTTAGGAAAGTTTTTATAAGAATTTTTACTTACCTCATGACCACATGAGGTAGGAATGTTATTCTTCTTCATGGTGGGAAATTGATCCACCCGCTCTTTACTTTCCAAGACTAATACGTATTCATTGTTATAAAGGCATGTAGAAATTGATACTTTCTATTTTTTTAGGAAAGGGGTAATTATTAAACTTTCTTTTATCTTAATTTCTCATATTCATTATGTTTTTTATTGATATATACTTATTCTCAGAGATAAATGAATCTTCACCAAAATTGAAATTAATTGTTAACACAGGAAATAAAATCAATTATTCAAAAGAGAATAACTCTAAAATTGATAATCCAATATAGTAAAACCTTAGACCTGATACTAATTTAGAGGAAAACATTAGGATATAATCAAAAATGGGGGAGGGGGTGAATCCATGTTGTAAAATTTTAAACCAATTATAAATTTTATCCCCTTTACCTCTTAGACATGTTAGGATCTTGATCCACTCATTCTATTTTCCTTATCACATGAAGGTATATGAGCAAGTAAAGATAATTCATGATATTTTTACAGGGTTTAATACTCAATAAGAGTATCTAGTCCTTAGCATGGTTTGTAAATAATAAAATACCACACAAACACTAGAAAAAAATCTTTTAAATATGGTTACAATAAGAAGAGAATAAACATTCACTTACATTGCACTATAGTCAAATGACAATGAAAGTTTTACAGCTCATGGATGGTTATTTATACTATCTATAAATAAAGTAATCACCTATTAAGGTTATTTATGACAATAATAAATTATTCCACCTATTCATACTTATGATGGATGTCACAGTTCTTCTTTGTTCGTCCACTTTATTCTTCACTTGTTACTCACACAAAAACAGACAAGAAACTCTTATTCTTATTCATAATAGAGATCTGAAAGCTTATTTTTATTCTTTTTATGACTTTAGTCACAATAATATGAATATGTTATAGATTGATAATCTCATAATTATTGTTTTACCCAAATTATAATCACATCTTTATTCGGTATCCAGTTGAACCTATATTCTTCCTTCTAGTACACTAAATGTTTAGATTTTATTGAATCACACACCTACTTTGTGATTATTGAATAAATGAAAGATCATCTCAATATCATAAAAACTATTTTTCCCTAAATAATAATCAATTTATATTTGGGAAAACTATTTCTCTTCTTTATTCTCAATGATATGATTATAACTGTGAATTGAAATCTCAGAATTCCTTGATACACAATTTCAATGATTGTTATTGTATCAGTTCTCACTCAGTGAAATTGATTATTTTTAATATCTAATTAAACTAAAATGAATATATCACATTATAACATGAATTTATTTATAATAAATTACATGTAATATTCAACAAAAACCCCAAAACACATAATATTACTATTATTTTATATTCTATTTATTTATTCATGTTGCCTTGATTTTTTTTTGAAAATATATTTAATATCTCATATGATTTTTTCTATGATGGTTAACTTATAAAGTGATTATCATTCATGTATTAAAGGAATGAATACACTATCACTGTTTACTTCATATTCTTCATTCTATTATATTCACACAGATTCAACTACACAGAACTATATTTCACCATGAAACAACACTTATAAAAATGTCACTATATCATTGTGTTTCATGTGCTACCATTTGTGAAAGTTCTTCATGAATAGTGTATGTATTTGAATAGGGTTTGTGTAATCTCATGAAAATCATTGCATTATTGTATGGGTTAGAACCTATGCACAAGGACTCTTCATAAACCTAGATGGATTTATTATTCCCAAAATCTAGTGTGCTTCACAGAACCGGTTCTTCATGAAGAACAATGTGAGTAAGTAACTCAAGAATTTTATCATGGTATTAGTTATTTGTGAAACTTGTTGAGAGTGTGTTAACACAAGTTGTGTGTCCATGGTTATTCCTCTTCATAAAAACTTAGTGAATGGTTCTTCCTTGTCCCATTAACGAGTGTTAAACTACCCTCTTCGCATAGACTAGGAGGCTCACAAATATCTGGATTCTTTTCTATGATTATTCATGGATGCTTTATTTTCACAATGAAAACAAGATCTATCAAGGTTTTAGTAGCTTAGACTCAGCCCGGTCCCTCTCCTTTTATAGGTGAGGACTCCCTTCCACCATTAATTCATTCACCACCTCAGCTCCACTTTTTATACTGCGTCAAAATTATGAAATTTAATCCATGTCAAGAATATCTTAAAATAGATGACACGTTCAGTGTTTATCAAATATTCTACACTGAAAAACATGTCGTTCTTCCTTTCATGATGAATATTATCATGTTCATGAGATGCACATCATGTTATATTTTAAACTCTAACTCCATCATCCATTATAGATGAATGAACATCCTCCCATATTTCTATATCTTCCCTAATAGTGTAAATTTTATTCATACAAATGAAGTTTCATTATTATTTTATCCTATTTAATTCTCTAAGATGATAAAATTTCATGATAATAGAAGCTCGGTTCGATCATCAAAGATGACAGGACATTGGGATTTTCTTGTAGTAATGAAAAAGTGATAATGGGTAGGCCGTAAGTGAAGTAGATAAACAAAGGTAAGGATGAATTCATGGAGGTCAGGGGATTTTTAGATTATGTCAGATTGAAAATACATGATATGTCCATATTTTTTTAAGTGGGTGAACAATACCCACATATGTCTCTATCCCACATAAAAAATTTTCCTTGTTGGGCTCTCCCATATATACTATATTGCGCCGCTACCAATATTTTCCATGGAAGTGGGGGATCGAAACCCACACACACTTTCACCCATGCACACATAAGTCACACCACCCCATTGAGTGGTCCACGAGAACCTTGTGGGTGCTATGAGCCCACTGGTTCTCCTCTGTATTCTCCATACACTTTCTACCATAGTTTCCCTTATGTGGGATGGCAATCAAGTGGGTTGAGCCTTACTACCCTCATTTACTTGAGCTAGCCTCATTGGGTGGGTGTGGTTGGACCCAATTTTTTGGTAAAATCTCATAAAAGGGGTTATCCAAATATTAAACATGTTCCATATAAAATATGAATTCCAAACCAACCTCTCAAAAATACATCATTAAAAATATAATATCTCATGATTTCGTATGCATGGAATTCTTCTTCAAATTATCTTCATGTAAATAAACATTTTCATGATATTATTTGATTTATATTCTTCTTTTTTTGGAATATAAATTTAAAATAACTTCTTTAACATAAATTCATATCACTTATTCACATATTATTCATTGTTCTAAACCATGCTTCATAACAAAGTACTGAATGAAACATGTTATAGACATTAAGAAAAATGCAATAATAATCATACTTGTAAACCTAAAGGCTTCAAAATAACTTCCTTAAGTGAATAACACTTGAGTACTTTCTTATTCATCCATTCATCTAAGCTGTGTTCACTTTGATATCAATCTTGGATATATTTGATACTTCAAAAACTTATTTATTTATATCTTATTAAACATATTGAAATCAATAAATCTATTTTATTGACCACTATTGATAAGAAATAAAAACCATTACTGACAAATACAACTCACACACAAAGTGGGCTGTTCACTAATTTGAGTAGTCCATTGAACATGATGTTAAACTATATAATGTATGGTTTATCACACATAAACTTAAAATAATTGTAGTGGTCATCAAGACATTACCATAAAATAGCTGACACATATTTCTTTATACATGACTTGAAACTAAAAAAACTTCCTTATGTAAGAGTTTGATCTATATAAGAACCATATTTTCTTATAAGAAATTATGTCCATATTGGAATTTTCCTTCTCCATTATTAGGTTTAAGGTTTAATTAACCTATTAAAAGATAACTCTTTTCATTAATTTTATGTGGATTAATTTATATTTCCATAGCTCTTATTTTTTGTCTAACTACTACTTTCTTCTTCACCACATTTTCCCATATCATAATTTAACATTTCAATATATTTTTCATTCAATTTGGGTGTCTCATGTTAGAATGTAATTTCAAAGTTATATGTGTTTTTATTCTTGCTTCTATAAGGTAGTGGTGATTTCCGGATCTTCTATCCCAGGACCACAATTAATTTCATCTCAATATGACTCCAAATTTCATTCTAGAATTGAGAATTAACTCATTCATATCAATTCTTTGCTACTCCATACCTTCTAAAATTACCTTCTTATCCACTTAAATCTATTTCATGAACTATGTGCATCTTGATTCCTATTTATATAGGGTATGTAGAAATGAATGATATCTTAACCTATACCTAAACATCATTTTATCTTCTATTACATCCCCAATCTCGTCTGGTGTTTGATTCCCCATCAATTCATGTCGGGTTTGAATCATCACTCTTACACCATAATGATTTAATTTTTTAGAACTATGTGTGGTATGATTCTTGTCTTTTAAAGATACACATCGACACCTGAATCTCTTATTTTGGTACCAAATTCAACCTTTTATCCAACTCAACCACCATTTCCTACATCATCATAGTGTCAATTTCTTATTAATTCACATCGGGTTTTAAATCACCTTTCTTACACTAGGATAATATTTTTAATAATTTCTTAGTGTTTTACATTAATTCCACTTTATTATTTTAAATTTACAATAATATAAAATCCATCTTGAACACTTATTTTCCTAAAAAATACCTTATTTCTTGAATATTTGAATTGCTATAAACACTCCATGGAAGTTGCTAACAAGTGTATCTGATCTAAATGGACCCATTTTAACATGATGCTAACACATGTTCCCATACTATGAACCACCAATACCTATCCAATGGAAAATATTAGTATTGAATAAAAGATAATCTATTTCTATATATCCTTGAAAAAATTATAATGGAACCTGTCATTTGAATACAGTCAGAGATTATCTTCATTATATCTATCAAATTATATGTTATTAAACCCACCATTTAAATTTGATAAGATATTTTACTAGACTATTTATTTTCATCCTCATTTCCAATTAGAACATTTAAAGCCACAATTTACCTTATATAATATCAACCTATTTTTAAACAGAGAATTTTTTTATTAGATTTCATTCTTTTATATATTTTGCGCATCACCGGGCTAAGTCGATATCCAGAATACATTTATATTTTCTATTATTTATTCATTCTCACTATATTTTTTTTCATTCAGATCCGGTCAATTTTTTCTCATCAAATTAAAGATATTTCCATTTAAAACAAAGATTAATTTTTAGAAAAGCTTAAAATGTGTGACAATTCATTCAAAACTATTGGTTCTTAAACTCAAGATATATAACTTGGTCCAATATATATGAACTTAAAATTCATATATACAATTTGGTATAATCTATAAATCCATAAAATTTAGCCACTCATTCTATATAAATGGAACTTTTTTAAATTATATTACAAAAAATTCACAAAAATTGTAAGGTTGAAAACACATAAAGGGAATCTTAAGAAAAATTTAAGTCTTTTCTTGTTAAGCCTAACATTTTATGGCTTAGTTCAGTGTTATAGTATAAAGGAAAAAGTATCAGATATTTTCAAGTTAAAAACCCATAAAGGGAAACATGATAAAAAGTCATTTCTTTTCCTATTAATCCCAACCATTTATGAATTTCAAAAAAATTAGAGCGGAAAATAAAAAGAAAAAAAGATCGTAAGGGTAGACATTTAGCCCAAGAAAAAATAAAATTTATTCTCCATATATTTATAGATATAGGAAAAATTATAGAAACTTTATATTATTCATATATATTTTATTTGATAAATTGTTAAAATCATAGTGATTTAATCTCAAAATATGTGAAATTTTCTTGGAAATTTACTCCTGTTCATCAAACGTACTTCATGGTTTTAATTTCCTAAATTCTTCCACCTTCTCATACCCAAATAGAATTACCTTTTTTTATAGTGATGAAAAATGAACCCACAATATAACATTCCTATATCCATTTAAAAAAACACATATTGGAGGAAATCAAACCCTTTTTATCCTTTATCTGAATAGATTAACCTTTGTTAATAGTGATGAAATATACACCCAAAAAATTAAAACCCATTTAAGTTCAAATTTCTTAGAAAAAAATCAAACCCTTTTTATCCTATATCTTATAAAATAACATTTATTTACAATGGCTGCTTATATTCCCAAAATATGACCCACTAATTTCCATTCAAGAGCACACGCCTAATGAATAATCAATCAATAAAACCCACCCTACCCATAGCTCATACATTTTAAGTCAATATTTACAAAATTCACTACCTTTTATGTTCAAGTGGATTATATTACTCTTGGTGCTAATATGGTTTCAATTATTTAAGTTATCAAAATAAAATTTACATCTAAAATGATGAAAATCTTAATTTTATGGAATAAGTTAGATGCATGGAATATCATTCTAGCCCAAACATCTTAATTTATAACTCTCCCATCCTATCATATATGGGTATTAGTTATTTTTAAAACAAATTCATATGATACCCCTAATTTGAGGTACATTGTCATTTTATACTATTTCTTTTAAGTTATAGATGATTAGGTTAGATTGCTAGAAATTTTTAAAGAGGGTAGTAGAATTGGAGATTGAATCTAGTTGCAAGAGACATTTCATGATTTGAATGAATATTATTGTAATGGATAGTTTCCAAAAAGATTCTAAAAATATATATTTGATGATGTTCAAAGTGTGAAATTATTTTTACAACCTAAACAAGATTCATGAATCAAATGGGTTTTGAGGATTGTAAGTTATGGTGCCTTATTTTTCAACATAGATGGATATCCCAAAGATTCATGGTGTGAATACCTATTTCATGACATGAATGATGTTAAGTCTATATATGTTATTAATTCAAGAAATACTTCAGCTATTACAAGTATTATTTCTTTTCCCCTTGAACTCTAGACTCTATCTATGTAGTTTTGGTGGTCTTATTATTTCTGGAGACTGGTTCCAATAAGTCTTGAAGCATTGGACCTAGGTAATCAAAGGTAAGAGTTACGATTCTTCTATTTCTTTGAAATATCATCATTTTCTTTTGGGATAAAACCTATACTAGAGATTTAATTCATATATATACAATCTAAGGCTTGTTTTGACAAATCTTATTTGGGATCATTAAAGTAAAGGGAAGAGGGACCAAATCTGATTGGTTGCGATGTTATTTTTTGGGATGAAAGTGTTGAGGTAGGAAGCTTCTCTCCCACCACACCCTTTCTAGAACTAGATGGGTTAGTTTTTATAAAATCAAAATGTTGTTTTTATAATTTTATTTATAGTTAATTTGTTTTTTAAACTACATTGTTTCATGGATTTGAGAATAAAGGTTGTGGGAATTTCCCACAAAGTATTTGATGAATTTATAAAATGATGATTTGTTTTCAAATAACTATTTGGGTGTGAGAAATTGGAATTGAAATGGGTTTGTGATTTTATGAATTAATATGTAAAGGGACTCATTATGTTAGAATTGGTCATATGGTCAATGTTGGACTCAAGGGATTTTACCTCTAAGCGACGACTTTGGTCTGAAGGGATGAGTACCACTCATGAGTATGGTCTATTCAGTGGTCCTTCTTGAAAGGATGTGCATTGGGTGTGTGAGTTTTATGATTATGTGTTCATGACATGAGAAACCTTCATAGTGTATTTTTATCATTTATTTTCATATTTTATCTTGAAAAATTAGTTTTATTAGCCCCTTCTATTTTATATTAAATGTTAGACAACAAATTTTTGTAATTATGGCATTCATGGGAAGCCTTGGGGATTTTATAATGAGCTGATATAATCACCCCAGTATATAAAACATTTTTTACTATTATAAAGGTAAGGGGAAGGTCTTATTATTTACTAGTGTAACACCTTTATGTTAGAATCTCATCGTTTGAGGGTTGGAACTTGGAGATATATTATAGTAGAGTCAGTCATGGTGCCATATCAGTGCCTTCATGTCTTTCAAGTCTTTGGATTTTCATAGACTCATTTGTTTCTATTTACTGCTATGACTATGATGATTTTTTTGGTTTATTTATATCATTGTATTATTATTGGTTTTTATCTCATGATTTATATCAATTTTATTGTGTTAAGTATATTTATTACAGGTTGTGTATATTTATAAAGGAAAATAATCCCCAATAATTTAGAAATTCTTTTGGAATTTATTTCTAGACTTTTGTGTGTAGGGGACGTCCCCTAAGGTAGGTATAATTATAGTCCCTCCCAAGCTAATGGGTATGGTCGGGTGTTATAAGTGGTATCAGTTTGGTCCAGTCCATTAATCGATAATGTTAGGTGTGGAGATAAGATATGTCATGTCTTGAAATATATGTATAAAAATACATAGATAAACTCTTTATAATGAACTTGAAGCTACCAAGGTGGTTTAGGTATGTAAGGGTTTTTAAATACTTTTAGGCCTATTTTTATCTCATAATCATGAGTTTAACTGATGAGAGTCCAATATCATGAATTAAAATTATAATTCCCACTAGGATTTCATAATTCATATGATGTTTTATGATCATTATTATTTTGTTTTGGAATATGGAAAGGGTTATGAGATTAAAGTGTTCATCTATGACTGAGAAGTGATTTTTCTATGCCTAAAGGAAAATTACACCATCTAGGAGAATTAGAAAACAAAAAGAGGATGATAATGAGAATTTTCTTCCCATGAAACCATAAGTGAACCGATATAAGTTCAAAATAATCATGAAAACTTTCCAGGTTGTTGAAATTTACCTAAGGAACCATCTCATGTGTATCACTCATTTGAATTAAAAAGGCATAATCCACCAATATTTTGGGGGTGACTCAAAACCCAAGAAGAAATAAATAGAGCTTGGGAGGATCAATAGTATCTTTGATTTCATGGGGACCCTAGCTAAAATCAAATTAAAGCTCATGCTTATACGCTCGAGGATCTGACACAATAATAGTGGGACCTACTTATTCAATATAAAGTCAACCGAGGCCTCACATGGGATGGATTTGAGGTTTTTTTAATAAATGATTCTATCCATATTCCTTCAGTGTGTCAAAAATAATATAATTATTATAACTAAATAAAAGAAACTTTTTGGTAATGAAGTATGTAACCTAGTTTACATAAATTGCTTATTTTTTCACCATATGTTAAAACTAGTGAATCAATCAAGGAAAACATGTTTAAAGCATGTATCTATTCATACATTAATTCTCAAGTGGTTATATACTACATCAAGGATTATATATACATGGTGAACAAATATCTAGTGGTATAGAACATCATCGCTAGGAATGTTAGTAGAGGGAACACCTTTTTCCTCCCTGACATAGGTGGGAACTCCAATGTAGAGAACACACATAGAAGGGGTAACTATTCCCAGGGTAGTATAACACCAAATAATCAATCCAATAGATCTATTTCTTCCCCCCATGTCCTATTAAAAAAATCAGTTGTTTTCAATGTAGTTATTTGGAACATATAAAGATAGAATGCATGAAACCACTTCAAAACTTCCATAATTGTATTCAGAAGGGTAATATCAAGAACTATTATACATATATTCTAAACTTAACTAGTGGTGAAGGTTATAATATATCATAAGATTTTAATTCTCAATGAAGACACTCTAATTTGAGTAGTGTTCACCCTTATAATCGTGGTAATTTAAATTATTCCAAAAACACCATGACTCCTCAGCTGGAATTGCCTTAAAAGGGGAGTAGGACTCAGTCAGTGGGAGGGGATCAAAAACTCTTTGGAAATAAGAAGAGTATGATAAATAAGGTTTTAGGTCCCTCAATGGTTTGAGTTAACATTCTTTTTAATTATAACCTTATTCAATCTTTGTTTAACACTGGTGCTTCACATTATTTTATTTCTTCTTGTATGGTAAAACAACCAGGATTTCTAATGGAAATGGTGACTTACATTATGATAATCAAGAAAAATATCAGGAAATGAGAGTATAGTGGATTTAAATGTTTATCATGTTCCATTATCATTGAAAATTGCTAGTTTTTATGTGATTTCACTATCTTGGAAATGAATATATTTGATCTCATTCTAGGAATGAATTTACTAGTAGCATTCAAGGATCCCATTGACTCTTAAACTTGGAAAGTGAATTTTACATCTCTCGAAGGATTTATCTAGTGCTTATAACCATCTCATATCCGCTGTAAATAATCAACTTGGGGTCTGTTGATGCAACTAGAAATAGATATTTTCCTGGAATAATAGATCGATACCCTGATGTATTTCTAGAAAACTTATACAAACTTCCACTTAAAATAGAAGTGAATTTTTATATAAAAGTAATCCAAAAAATTAATCCTATTTCACTTACATCATAAAGAATAGTTCTAATAAAGTTTGCGAGAGACAAAATTCTAATTGGAGGATTTAGAAAGAAAGGGTTTTATATGACCAAGCACACTTCCTTGGGTCACTATAGTTTTATTTGTTAAGAAGGTGGATGAAACACTTTGACTTTATTCTAATTATCATAAGATGAATCATGTTATGATAAATAATTTATATCATATTCCTTAAATTGATGATCTTTTTGATCAGTTGAAGGGACATAAATAGTTCTCCAAAATTGATCTCTGATCAGGCTATCACCAACTCTGAATTAGGAAAGAGGATATACCCAAATTAATTATTAAAATCCATTATGGCCACTATGAATACTTGGTTATAACCTTTGGTCTTAGTAATTCACTAATAGTCTTCATGGAATTGTTGAATAATATCTTTCATAGATACCCAAATTATTTTGTTGTGGTTATTTTGATGACATCTCAGTGTATTCTCACATGAAATATGACCATGAAAGGCACTTGGAAATTGTTCTAGGTATATTATGAGATCACTATATTTATTCTAAATTTTGACAATGTGACTTATAAATATAATAAGTTCACTTTCTTGGGAAAATAATTTCATAAAAGAAATATAATTCGATCCTATTAAAATTGAGACTATTATTTCTTAGAAACCACCTAAGAATGTATTCAAGATACATTGATTACTAGGATCAATAGGCTATTATTGATGATTTTTTCATGATTTATCATGTCC
This sequence comes from Viscum album, assembly GCA_963277665.1. NCBI lineage: Eukaryota > Viridiplantae > Streptophyta > Magnoliopsida > Santalales > Viscaceae > Viscum > Viscum album. The sequence continues at coordinate 1,657,795,887 of OY728137.1, forward strand.
AAATTATCCCATGATTGTGTTTACTAGTAAGGGTATTTAATTTTTCCAAAGTAGTGATTTTTAGAAGTCATTCGAGGAACTCTAGGGAGGACTAGTTGTGGAACCTATCCTAATATTTCCAGAACCAGGTGAGGGCTATGGGATCTTATGTGATGTATCTAGGCCTATATTGGGTTGAATTATCATTCATTGTGATCACTTCAAAGATTACAACTCACAAAAATTGATGATACATAATAATAACTATCCAATTCAGGATCATGAACTAGACACAATGGTCCATTCCTTAAAAACATAGTGTCACTATCTCTTTGGTGAAATGTTAAATATGTTCATAGATCACAAAATATTGAAGTATATATTTTCACAATGATACTTAAACATGAGACAAAAAAATCTGGATGGAATATCTATAGATGTTCAAATTTGAATCAGTGTATACACTCAAAAAAAGAAATTTAGTGACTGATGCATTAAATTGAAAGTCATATAATTAATTTGTTCAAGAGGCTTGGGAACAATGGAATTTGATCTCATTTTTTTCTAATATGAACTTGGAATGTACGGAGTATGATGAGGCTGTGGTATTATTTCTATTTAAACTTATTCTTGACTTGATTGAACTAGTCAAGAAGGCTTAGTAGACAGACCTTGATTGTATTATAGTGTGGTTGTACCTCAATGGTGGGAAAAGATGGATGGATGTCCAAGTGGTGTAAATTTTGTGTTGCATTTTTGAGATTATATTTTAGTTCCTCCATATTTCCAATACCAACCACTTCATTCATATCACCATTCAAAATGGCCAATCCACTCAGGTACTTAAAAAATATAGAAGGAAATTAAGGATCATTTTTGGTGTTTAGGAATGAAAAGGAAGGTTATTAAATATGTTGTGATATGGATCACTTATCAATAAGTGAAGTCAAAAAACTAACATCCAATATGAACATTACATTCATTTCCCATGCCTATATAGAAATGGGAGTAAATATCCATGTAATTTATCACTAGTCTACCTAGAATGATTTTAAAGCACAACACCATTCAAGTGAGTATGAACAGACTCACAATGTTAGTATGCTTCATTCCAATCCATGAGATGAAAAAAAGTATGAATCGGAAAATCTTGATTTCCAAGAAGTGTACAAATTATATGGGGTACCAATTTATATTATCTCTAACCGAGACTCTAGATTCAACTCATGGTTTTATAAATTTTTTAAATAGGTACTTAGAACCAACTTGACTTTGAGAATGACATATCATCCCAAAATGGATGGCCAGTTAGAGCATTTAATTTAAACATTAGAGGATATGATCAAAGATTGTGTAATGGACTTCAGTGGTTCATGGGAAGACCATTTTCACTTAGTGGAGTTATCATATAAAAATAGTTATTAGGATGTAATACATATGGCCTTGTATAAGGCATTTTACAGTCATCTATGTCACTCTCCTCTTTGTTGGGTAGAGACTGGGGAAACATCACTAATTAGAACAAGTCTGGTGCATGAGACTATTAAGAAGATATAAATGATCAGGAAAGTAATGGTGACAACCCAAATCCATAAAAAATCTTGTGCATATTAATGGTGTCATTCCTTGTATTTTCATGCGGTTGATCATGTATTCTTTCACGTTTTTCTAATGTTAGGGCATTATAGTTTGGGTAAGAAAGGGAAGTTGTATCCTTTATATTAATTCAAGTGATATTTTATCTCTCAAATTTATTCATTTATTTTCCCTCAAACTGTAAATTACCTCTAGGATATTTTGGTTATCCCATACCTTCCAGAGATCGGTTCCCACAAATCTTTGAGTGTTTCGTTGAGATTGAGAGGTGATGAGATGATTATTGTGATAAGTGAAGTTAATTAATTGGTTAAGAGAATATGATTTCATGTGTTGTATTTTATTTTCAATACCTAAATCATATTATAATTTTAAAATCATACAATCTCATGTTAAATGATCTTCATGTTTATAAACATCATGAATAGTTCATTATGATTTAGGAATTTCATGAAGTGTTGAAGGCTCTTGGAAAATTGGTGAAACTTTACAAAGACATTCCCATAATAGAAGGTGTTTTTTGAAGGAATTTCTAAAAATGGGAAAGGATACACCCTAATGGTGGCTGTGATGAAGATAATGAATAATTTAATAAGGACACACCCATTAGAGAGGGATTTTAATGGTCATGGTGCATTGGTGAAATGCTTATGTAAAACAACCAAATAAAAAATGGTTATGGTGTTCCTAGTGATATAATTTCATAGAATCTATATAAAACAGGAAATCCACTACACTCATGGTGGTGGTCAAAGTCAACAGCAGTCAATTGGTGGATTTTCAGTTCAAAATGGCCAATAAAAGAGACCACACCAATGGTAGAAGAATCCATGGTCGATAGGAAGGGTATTAGATCAAAGAAGCTAGATATAGAAGGACTAATCCCATGTTGGAAGGAATTTTGAAGAAAAAATGGCCAACTATTCTATACCACACCATGATGCTATCTGTGTTAGGAATTTTGATTCAGTTACGAGAAATTTTGATGATTTGGAATCTTATATGACTTAAGGGGTCTCAAATTCGATCTACAATGTCATTTTTGGAAGCATCAACAGTATCTTGAAGATCCAATAAAATACAATGGCTAAAAAATGAAGTGGGATTTATTGAGTTGGTTAAAGAAAGTTATTGGTTTGAATTTTAATTTTAAAATTTAAATTGATCCTTATGATTTTATGTTGATTCTATGAAAAGTATGGTATGTGTGTAAGAAGAAAAAATGAAGAGAGAGAAAGAAAATAAGAAGAGAGTAGAAGAATAAGTGAAGTGGAATAATTAGGGGCTATGGAAATTAGTATAGTTTGAATAGATCATACCTAAGTATCTACAGGTTGAAGAAGAAGAGGGATAATGACTCTAAATCAACAAATAAAGGATATATCTAGAAGGATTTATTCTTATTGATACCAAGTTATTTAACTTAGTAAAAGTATGGGACACACTATCACAGCCATGAGACTTGTTGTAACATGATTTCAAGGATAAAACATGCTCATTGTACCTATAAATTGAAGCTATTGGGTTGTATGATCTCAATAGACTATTGATCATGCTAAGGGTAAACCTTCTTGTTATGAGAGTAAAACCTTGTAAATCTACTTTTCCCTACCGTGTCTATTGGAAAATGATCAATATTCAATTTAAATGGCGATGAGGGTTGTTTCATCAAGGAAACTTAAAAATAAATTAGATCCCTAACCACCCCCCTCTAAGGGATTCCTTACCAATCTAGGATGTTCCTTTTAAAGTGGTATTAGAGCGAAAGGTTCCCTTTATTGGTGATTTTCTATTTGAGAAGGTGTTTCACTCTATTCAAAATGTTTTTCACTGAATGTTTGGTGTATTTCATGAACAATCATAATTTAGTTAATATCATGGGGATTCTAACATTTTATGGTAAAATCTATAACATATTGAAATGTAGGATGATTCCATATCTATTATTTATAAGTTTTGATGTATTAAAAGTCATAACTAATGAGTTTATTCCCTAAGATTAAGGTATTTCTACGAAAACAACAAATAAGATGAATTTTTATAATTATGGTTATGTAAAAAATATTATTCTGTCATCCCTATCAGAAAGTGAGTTTTTGAAATTCAAATAAATCAAGACAACCAAATACACCTGAGATAAACATTATAATTTCTATGATAGAATTACCCAAGTGAAATGAGTTAAATTATAGTTTTTGAGAATTAAGTATGATGATATCTGGATGCATGATGAATAAAATATTGAAAGTTCCTTAAAATGGACGAATAAAGTGGTGAGAGTAATCAATGGCTATGGTGAGAAGTTGAAAGATGTTTATATTTTTGAAAAGATTTTTTTTGTATCTTACTAGATAATATTGGTTGTAAATTTTATGCTTTGGAAGAAAAATACCCAAGTGATATTTCTCTTTATGATTTTCATAGTTTTCTAATATATTATGAAATGATAAAAGACAGTGATATCAAAAAGTTGGTGAAGGATAAAGAATAAATCTATTTTAAATCCATAAAGCAAGAAAATTTGAAGAAGAAAACTACAGTTGAAGAAGACTCTTATCATTCTAATTTCGATCCTGATTTACTTTAGAAGTTTGATAATATGATGTCTCTAATATCTTGAAATGTGATAATAAGAAAGGGAAGTTTTAAAGATAATATTATACTAAAATTATTTAGGTATGGAGTAGTTATAAAATTTTCTATAAATTTTCCTATGCTAAAATAAGATGGAGTTAGTGATAAAGAAATATAAACATTGAGAAGATTTATAAAGAAAAGATCATAACAAAAAGTGTTGGTCAGACACTCAATAGGGGGGGTGAATTGAGTTCCTATAAAAAAAATTTTATCTTAAAAAAATTTATTTTAAAATCACCCACTTTAAAAACAAATCAAGCCAGTTATCCAAAATATCAGTTTTATAAAAGATTAAATTGTTTGAAATATTTCTTAAAGATGGATTAGTTCTTAGTTAAAAAATTTGAATAATTATTCTAACCTTTTAAATCAATCTACTAAATCAAATTCGAATACAAACACTATCTAATATTAACTATCAGAGTGAAGTAAAGTTTTCTGGTTTGAGTAATGAAAACAGATAAGAAAAATAAACTTGAAATAACACAATATACTTAAAAACAAGAGGTTTAGTATCAATTAGAGACCTAGTCCCCTCCACTTGGTGATCACCTGCCACCAAGAATTTTATATTAATAAACTTGATCCACACACTGGATCGGGGTTCATAACAGCACACAAGGATATCTAGGTCAACTTGACCTCTACCATAGTTATTCATGGGAAACAAAATACAACCAGGCCACACAGGGACCTCTTCCACAATTATATGTGGTATAAAAATGGTGTATAAAGATGACTGAGTGATGATATATTTTTTATACTCCATCTTAGCTCAGGAGACAGTATGTGTTTGTGATACAGACACATATACTGCTCTACAAAATAGTAAGAATGAACACATCAGAGTGGAAATAATGAGAAAGGTTTTAGAATGATCTATGTGATGTGCTTGATGCTTCTGGACTTCTTGGATATAGCAGATGTGAGTCTTGAGTCCACTTCTGGAAACAAACACTAAAAACAGAGTGTTGTGGATGCCCTATGTTATAGTTTTCAGTGAGGTGAGATTTTCCTCATAGATCCTCTTCACTAGGATTTTTTGGTTCAAGGATGTTGGAACTTTGATTATCAGTAAATTCTTCCTTGTTTATGTGTATCTTTTCTGCTTGGTCTTGTATATCTTTCAATCTACTCTCCTTTTTTCCTCTTCTCAGTTGTTTTCCTTTTTATGCTGTAGGGGATGACAAGGAGCATGATCTCTATCACGTGTAGGTACCTCGTACTGTCTATAGATATGGTTATTAATATTGTATGAAAAAAAAAATCATTAATAAAATCAGTATTAATAAATAACTCAAATATGACCATTATTAATAATTTTGAATTTAAGTGGTAAAGGAAGAAATGACTAAGTCTGGAATGGGGCCATAGGAACAGTGACACAAGATTGGTGACTTTTCCTTTATCTCTGAATGGTGTCTTAGACTTTGAGAAAAATTATGAATGGTTATAATGGTGTCTTAGACTTTGTGAAAATTATGAACAGTTGGAATGGTGTCTTATACTTTTAAAAAAATTCAGAATGGTTGGAATAGTGTCTTAGAATTTGTGAAAAATTATGAATGGTTGGAATGGTGTTGAATCCTTTATGAAAATTCTGAATCGGTAGGTCACTACAACAATGTATGGTCTTTTGTGAAAATTGTGAACTAGTAGGTCATTGAAACAGTGGATCATAGTTTACCAATTTATAGACTAAACAATGACTGTGATTCCTCTGACCAGCGACTATGAGTTCACCTCTATGGTGACTCATACTTGGTAAAAAATTTGCAACCGGTGACTGTGAGTTCACCTCAACAATGACTCATACTTTTTCAAATATTTTAAATTTTTCTTATGAAGTAATACTTAACAGAATATATTAAGGCTATACATAAACATAATGAAACATAATGAAACAATATTAAATATGATTTTTGAGCATTAAAACTATAGGAGTCCAACAATATCCCCCTTTTTTATGATCACAAATCATTGAATTTACAAGCCATACATAATGATCAAAGTAAAGGATAAATATTTTGATTAACATATTATAAATATTATGTGAAATTTGGACATAAAAAAAGATCAATTAAATTCAGCATATAAAGAGTAATATCATATCAATCCATTATAGTATCAGATCATATATGCAAAAATATCAGAGCTCATACTCATATGTTAGTATTAGAGCTTAGATAATAGAGGCATAACTTCATATAATGGAGCATCTAAATACCATAAATATTGTTTAAATTCAATATCTGAGTTTTCCCCCATTTGGGATTATCAAAAAGAGAACGAATAAAAAATATTATATAGAAAAAATATGAAAGAATAGAGATTTGGAATTAATTGTCAAAAGGAAATTACAAGGGATAAAAGACAACAAAATACATCCCTATCAAGAAGCGATCCAACTACTGCTTGTTTACATCTGATTCCATCACTTCCTTACCCTTTTTAGAAGAAAAAGAAGGTGGAGTAGGAGGTACAAAAGTGGTAGTGGTGGAAGGGACATAGCCAATAGAGAGTGATGGTAGAGGTACACCTTCATGAATAGAAGGAGCAAGGATCGGTCTAGAGGAGGAACATGGTAGTGTATGCTAACTTATGACTGGTCTAATATAGATTATAGATTGAGTAGGGGTCATGGTTATAGGTGGAAAAATGGTAGAAGGAGAAGTAGAAGGAGTTAGGTCAGGTCTCAAAGGAGCAGATGCTGGAGCAACAATCGATGTACTATGATGATGCAAGTATGGCTTGAATAGATTAATAAAATCTCTAATTACCTCACCACCATAGTCCGTTTATTTCTCAAAATAATCCTTGTTCTCCATAAAATTCTCAATTTTAGGAGTAAAAGACTTCAACTTCTAAAATTTATCCTTAAAGGTCTTGGTTATAGGAGGCAGCCTCAGATTCTCCACCAAGTATTTGAAATGATTGGTCAGGTGGTGCTTGGTATAGGCACTCTTAAAATAGTAATACACTTTATTTGAAATTTTTTATTGAGTATAAGTGAAAAGTTTTGAGTAAAATCTTACCCTGTCATGCACATAATCATTGTGATTTTAAATTTTACCAAGGTTTTCCTAATCAGAGCTACCAACCAAAGCTTGAAACTCTTCTTTGATCACAGATCTGATCATTTCACCATCTGAAGGATGAGAGGTATGAGTAGAAGAATATTGAGCTAGAGTAGTTGAGGTGAAGGCAATAATTTTTTTATAAACCATCTCTAAATACCATTTATATTCATAGGTTAGTCAATTGATAGGAGACACAAGTCCACACATTTCATTGGATAATTTTTTGTTGTTCTTGACCACTTCTTCAACCACTGAAATCAAATTTGGTTGAATCTGAGATACAAACTTGCATGAGAGCATGATAGAATCAAACTCAATTAGACTAGAAACCAAAGTGGGAGTAAGAGAAGCTTGAAAGTCCCTCATCATTTCCTCAACTAATTATTTTAAGGACTTCAAGTCATCACTTAGCTCTCTATTTTCAACCCTTTCCTCTTGTATTTCCTGAAGCATTTTGGGCTGAGTTTTCCATATTAACTTCTGTAGAAGCATTACATCATCCCTTTAACTAAGTTTAGTCATAAAAGTAGGATGTGACTTCATACTATTTCCAATACCAGATAAATTTTTTTCACCAAAAGCCTTTATATATCCATGACTCACATAGTTTGGGATTTTTTTGAGAAGGTGTAAGGACAAGTACAGAGATAGGTACTATCTCTTGAATAGATACCACTTCTTTAGCTATGATGGGTTTTAGTTGAAACACTATTGAAAGGTATATTTCCTTAAATGAGGATCTCTGAGATTCATCAATATCTAAATAACCTTAAAACTTTTACCATGAATCTACTGAACATGGATCAAGAGGATTTTTTACTTCAATCCTCTCTAGATTGGGGGTTTTATCCCCCTCAACAGATGATTCCCTTTGAGAATTAAATGACTCTATTACTTAAACTCTTTCCATAGCTTCTACCATTTCTTGATGAAATTTAGTCTTAGACACATTTACTTCTAATTTATTAGCCTATTCAATACTCTTTCTAGCAAGAAAAGATAATTCTATTTTATTTCCTTCTTCATGATTAGAGGGAAGAGTTTGAGACAGTTTAGGAGATTTATGGGGAGGTTCTTCATTCCTTTTATGAATATCCATATCACTTCCTTCTCTATCAAAAAAATTATTTTCTTTAACTCTAGAAACATCAGCTTCCATTTCCTTATCTGAATATTCTACTATCTCATCTGGTTCCAAACCATGGTCAGTGATATCCTTGGGTCTCAAGGGATGATCAAAAGGATTAAAATACTCATATATCTTTTCATCATCTTCAACCCATATCTTCTTTCAGGGATTCCAACTAATTTTCATCCATTTTCATATATCCTTAGAGAAACAAAAATCATAATCCATAATAGTTTCTTCATTCTCCATTACCAATCTTTTGTATTGAAATATTACAAAGAAGAACCTTAAATAAAATAGGGAAGTGGATTTTGAGGAGGTTTTGATCATATCACACATATAAAGGAAAAGATATTTTTATAAGTTTATCTTATGAATATTTCTCAAAATATGTATCAAGAAAACATCTGGATACTTCAAGGTAGAAAAATATCCTTTCCCCAGATAGATAATGTGTTAAATGAACTTGAATAACAATATGGTTTCTCCATCCAACTCGACAGCAATAGATCTTGTCTTTATTACATTTCTTATTAAAATACCCAAAGAATCTTCTAGTATGAATATATAACTTATAGGTGGAGGGCCTACTTGATGATCCTCAAATATACATTCGTAAGGTAATTTTAAAAAAACATCCCATATCCTCAAATAAAAGGAAAATATTTGTCCATTTACCCAACTTATGACCATAAAATCATCATTGGAATTGAAAGAAAACTCAACATACTGGTAAAACTTGAAAAAAAGTTTTGGGTATAAGGGTCTCTTGTCATTGGTAAACCAATCTATCCAAACCTACTCTTCTAATAACCTAAGAATAAGATACTTACTCAAAAGAAGCCATGTTGCACAAAATTCCTTTTTTGGCACGATAACTTGATCTGCATGACCAGGGTTCAGAGGTTTCTTAGGAATTTTGATTAGAGATCATTTCAATCTCTTTATTGACCAGTGTTTATCTGGGGTCGAAGAATATGGAAGCTTCATTCTCACCATTTTGAAAATATAGAGAGGGTTTAAAGGAGAAAGGGGTTTGAGAGAGAAAGGTTTGGTTTCAGGAGTCGAGAGCAAGAGAGAAGTGAGAAGTGATTTGGATTGATCAATTTTTATCATTTAGGGATTTTAAAGTCATAAATAAAAAATTTGGTATAAAATAAAATGAAATAATTAAATTAGTGATGTAGAAAAATTTACTAAGTATAGAACATTGGGTCACAATAGTGAGTCCTGATGGTGTGCTTTCAGTTGTGTCATAATAACAGCATGTCATCGATTGGAGAGACATCAAATGGTGAGACATCAAATAGTGAGACATAAAACAGTGATACATGAAATGGTGAGACATGAAATGATGATACATAAAATGGTGAGACATCAAATAGTGAGACATTAATTGGTGAGACATAAAATGGTGAGACATCAAATGGTGTGACATCAAATGGAGAGACATCAAACAACAAGATATCAAACCAGTTACTCAAAATTGATTATTCCCAATTCATGTATAATGTAACTAATTCTTTAAGAATTTAATGGATTAGTAAATTTTTTAGTAAAATGATGTTCCATGCTAATTAATTCTAAAGTAATATAACCTTTTTGATAATGATCTCTCAAAAAGTGATGTCTTACATCAATGTGTTTTTTCCTTGAGTGAGAAAATGGATTTTAGAGATGTTAAAATCACTTGTGTTATCACAATTTATAGGGCCATTTCTAAATTTATATCCATAATCTAGTAAAGTGTGTTTCATAACAAGATCTTGGAGCCTATTTTAAACCATACAAAGCTTTTGCTAATTTAAAAACATGATTTGGAAAATGAGGGTTTGTAAAACCAGAGGTTTGTTCAACAAAAACATCCTCAAATATGTATCAATTTAGGAAATCACTCTTGACATCCATTTGATATAGTTTTAAATTAAGACGAGTTACATATGCTAGTAGGATTCTAATGGATTCAAGTTTAGAAACTGGTGAAAATGTTTCTTAATAGTAAATTCCTTCCTCTCGAATATATCCTTGTGTGACCAGCCTAGCCTTATTCCTCACTATGGTGCTAGATTCATCCACTTTGTTTCTAAAAACTCACTTAGTACCCATGGTCAAGGTGTCTTTAGGTATATCCACTAGTTTCCAAACTTTATTTCTTTTAAACTGATTTAATTCTTCTTGCATAAAAATTTCCTATAATTCATCATTGATTGCATCATTGATGTTCTTAGGTTTAATATGTGACAAGAAGGATTGATGTTCAACCTGATTTCTGAGAGAATCTCTAGTCTGAGTCCCTTTATCCAAGTATCCAACTAAAACATCTAAAGGATGGTTCTTAAGAGTTATAACATGTCTAAAAAAAGAAGGGCTAGTCACTTCAGGTTATTCTATTGGTTTAGGTTATCTATGGTTAGAATATATAGATCTTTCAGAACTATCTAATTGTTTCACAACAGAATTAGAAGGTTTAGGATTTAAGTCTAAACTGGGCAGATTGTCTGTGAGGTTTTCTAAGGATGTTTTGGGATTATGTGGATCTGTTTTTATCAATTTTGATATGTAAATATTCTTCCACACATTTGGTTATTTTATTAAAAACTCTATAGTATTTTCTAGAGACTAAATATCCTAGGAAAATTCCTTCATCACTTTTATAAGCAAATTTTTCAATATTTTCCACAGTATTGAGAATATAAACTTTTCAACCAAAAACTTTAAAGAAGCTAACTTTGGGTTTCCAGTTGTTCCATAACTCATAGGGAGTTTAAGAATTGGTTTGATTAAGAATATATTAATTATATAACAAGATTTATTGACAACTTCATCCCAAAAATAAATAGGTAAGTCATATTCAATAAGTATAGTCCATAATATTCCTTGTAAGGATATATTTCTTCTTTCTACAACTCCATTCTATCGGGGTGTCCTAGGAGAATAGAAGTTATGAATATTGCCATTTTGTGAGAAAAAAGATTCAAAATCTTGATTTTTAAACTCATTTCAATGGTCACTTGTTAATTAATTACTTCTAAGACCACTTAGGTTTTCTACTATTTTAGCATACTTGATAAATTGAGAACAAGATTTAATTTTGTGAGCTAAGAAAAAGGTCTAAGTATACCTAGAAAAGTCATCTACTAGAACATAAACATAATTCTTCCCACTTAAACTTGAAAATATGTAAGGTCCAAACAAATCCAGATGAACCAACTGAAGAGTTTGAGAAGTTAATACTTATTTCTTTGGTTTGAAATATATTTTGTGCTGTTTTCCTTTTTAACAAGGATTGAAGACTTTATCATTTGAAAACTCAAGCTTAGGTAGATCCTTGAATAAAAATTTTCTAGTTAAATTTATAAGTGAGTGAATATTATAGTGTTCTATTATTCTATTCTAGATCCAAGAATCTTTGTGAAAGGAACTTAAGAAATAAACATTTTGAGAAACTAAGGAATCTAAATTAATAGTATAAACATTTTCATTTCTAAAAGTAGTAAAAACAAAATCAATTTTAGAATTGAAAAAATTAAAAGCATCATTTTTAAATTTAAAATTAAATCCATCATCACATAACTGAGAAATGATAATCAAATTTTATTTTAAACCATTAAAAAAATAACTTTTGAAATTAAATTTGAATAAAAGTCACTGATTTAGCCAAGACCAATTATTTTTCCTTTTGCATTGTCACCAAAGGTGACATGACTACCATCAAATTTGAAAATATTTTTGAAGATAAAATAGTCCCCTCTCATATGTATTGAACATCCATTATCCAAGTACCACAAGATCTTATAGGATATCTTCAATAAGATTACCTACAAAAATAATTTAACCAAGAAAATACTTTGGTACCTATATTTTCTTGGGTCCAATAAAATTAGTGATAAAATATTTGGGAACCCACATTTATTTCATGGGTTTACTATAAATAGTTTCTAAGGATTTGAAAAAATAAACTTTATTTGGTCTAGAAATACTATAAGTAGTGAAAAATTTTCCATTGCTGGAACTAGAAGAAAATTTATCAGTTTTAAGCACAAAAAATGATTTTCCAGATTTTGTTGAAAAATTCATCTGTCTAGGTTGGTATCCAATACTAGTAGTATATTTTGGTTCAACTTATTTACCAAAAATTTGTGTGAGATTATTATTTCCATTGGTAAAATTTTTAAAGTTTTTTTCAATTGCTCATTACACAGTTTTAATTCATTATTTTCTTTAATAAATTGATCATTCTTTTCTTTCTCCATAGTAAGCTCAGATTTAACAGTAGAGGTAAGTGCATTTTGTTTCTTTAAAATTTTATATTTATCTTTTAACTCATTAAATTTATCCTCAAGCATTCTAAAATATTCAAACCTTTCTTTATTAGTCATATTCTCAGAATCAAACTCATCTCTAGAATAATAGGAATTTTGTACAGGAGATTTAAGGGTTACCACATAAGTGTTTGTCATGAAACACATGTTAGATTTGTCACCCTTCTCATCATGTGATGACTATGAGTCACTTTAACTATCCTCATAAGCACTACATGTGGCCTTCATTTCCTTTTTGTATCTTATATCCTTATCTTCATATTTCTTTTTGTACTTTAATTTTGGAAAATCAACCATTACATGTTCTTTCCTTTTTCACTCATAATAATTTATTTCATTACTATTTTCACTTCTTTTCCAGTCCTTTTTCTAGTTTACCTGTTGTCATATTTTCCTTTGTAGTTGGGATTTTGGAAAAAATAATTCTTTCTATATAATTTTTTTAATCTTATAGCTATATGAGCCATTTCTTCATCACTATTAGATGGGTATTCTTCATTGCTTGAATCATCAGAATAAGTTTGTGCCTTCTTATTTTCTCTATGTTTAGAAGCAGTGGTCTTGAAATCCACTGACCTTTTCTTTGGTTCACCATACTCTTCTTTTTTGAACTTCAATTCTTCCTCATACATCATAAGATTACCTATCAGCTTCTTTGATAGAAAAGTTCTGATATCACAAGATTACCTTATTGACACTAAAGTTCCTCTCCATCTTTCTAATAGACATATAATAATTCATATGATTTTTTCCTTAGCTGTAACATACTTTACCAGAGAGATAGTAGTGTTTAAAATTTCATTAATCCTAATATAAATGTCAAATATAGGTTTATCATGATTCATTTTGTAGTTATCATATTTAATAGTATATGTGTTAAGTCTCATTTCATTAACACTAGTGGTTCCTTTATGTGAAACATCTAGAGTATCCCAAATTTCATGGGCTATTTTACATGCAGGAATCCTATTGAATTATTCATATCTAAAATAAAATTTCAAGGAATTTATTGATTTGTAGTTATTGTTATAGGTATCCTTGGTTGGGTCATCCCAAGTATTCCTAGAAGTAGCAGTAATCTTATATTCATCTATAATTGAAGACCAAATCTCAAAACCCATAAATTCTAAATGCATTTTCATCTCAATTTTCCACTAAGCATAATTAGTTCCATTGAAAAAATGGAGGTTTGTTGGTACCAACACCTTCCAATATATTATCCATAATAAAGAATAAATAATAGGTTTTTAAAGATCTAAAAATTTATATTTAACAGAAATTTAGAGATCTTTAAAACACAACTAAAATCATAGTTGAAAAAGGTTTTTGAAAAATATTTTACAACCAACTATGATACAAAATGTTGTTTGGAGTAGGAAAATAAATAGGGTTTAATTGAGTTCTTATAAAAAATTTATATCTTATAAACATTTATTTAAAAATCCCCCACTTTAAAAACAAATCATGCTAGTTAACTAAAGTAACAGTTTTATACGAGATTCAATTGTTTGAAATATTTCTCAAAGATTGATTAGTTATCAGTTAAAAAATTTGAATAATTATTCTAAACTTTGAAATAAATCTACTAAATTAAATTATAATACAAAAACTATCTATGATTCTCTATCATAGTGAAGTTAAGTTTTCTAGTTTGAGTAATGAAAAAAGATAAGAAAACTAAACTTAAAATAAAATATCATATTTAAAAACAAGAGGTTTAGTCTTAAGAAGAGACATAGTCCTCTCCACTTGGTGATCACCTGTCACCAAGTAGTTTATATTAATAATCTAGATCCACAACCTGGATCAGGGTTCACAATATCACACAAGTCTATCCAGGTCAACCAGACCCCTACCATAGTTATTCATGGGAAAAAAATACAACCAGGACAGATTAAGACCTCTTCCACAGTTATACGTGGGAGAAAAATGGTGTATAAATATGAGTGAATGGGGATATCTTTTATCCTCCAGATTAGCTTAAGAGACATTATGTGTTTGTGATACAGACACACATACTGGTTGAAAGAATAGTAATAATTTACACAATAGAGAATAAATAATGAGAAAGGGTTTAGAATGCTCTATGTGATGCGATTGATGCTTTTGGACTTCTTGGATGCAGTATATGTGAGGATCGAGTCCACTTCTAGAAATAGTCAAAAAAAATATAGTGTCATGGATGATCAATGTTCTAGTTTCTAGTGAGGTGAGATGTTCCTCGTAGATCCTCTTCACTAGTATTTATTGGTGTAAGGATGTTGTCACTTTTATTCTAAAAAAATGCTTACTTTTTTATTGTGTATCTTTTCTTATTGGTCTTGTATATCTTTAAATCTATTATCCCTTTTCCTCTTCTCAGGTGTTTTTCTTTTTATGCTGTAGGGGATGACAAGGATTATGATATCTATCACGTTCATTTACCTCATACTATCTACAGACAAGGTCATTAATATTGTCTACAAAAAATATTTAATAAAATTAGTATCAATAAATAACTAAAATATGAACGTTATTAATAATTTTGAATTTAAATGGTAAAGAAAGAAATGACTAAGTCTAGAATGGTGCCACAAGAATAGTGAAATAGGAGAGATGAATTGTCCTTTATCTATAAATGGTATCTTAATAATAATGTCTTAGACTTTGCAAAAAATTAAGAATGGTTAGAACAATGTTTTAGTCTTTGAGAAAAATTCTGAATGGTCAAAACGGTGTCATAGACTTTGAAAAAAATTCTGAATGGTTGGAACGGTGTCTGGTCCTTTGTAAAATTTTTGAACTGGTAGGTCACTGCAACGGTGTCTGGTCCTTTGTGACAATTATGAACCGATAGGTCACTGCAATAGTGACTCATAATCTACCAATTTACAAACCAAATGGTGACTGTGAGTCTTAGGACTGGTGACTCATACTTGGTCAAATATTTACAACCACTAACTGTGAGTTCACCTCAATGGTGACTTATACTTAGTCAAATATTTTCAATCTGTCTGGTGAAGTAATACTTAACATAATAGATTGAGACTATACATAAACATAATGAAACAAAATGAAACATAATGAAACATAATGAAACAATATTAAACATGATTTGTGATCAGTAAAACTAGAGGAATTCAACAAAAAGTTTTTAAAACTAATGGTTTCTACAAAATGGAATAGAAATAATTTATCAAAATCCAAGAAGGGAAATTTCTTATCTAAATGTGAAAATAGTGATAATAGTGACGAAGAAGAGGAAATAGAAATATCAATATATGTTGATGAAAAAATCCTTATTGATAAAGTGAATGAAGAATAATTCACTAGTTAAAATTTTAGTGAAGTCATGTATAATGAATAAACTGAGATAAAATTATTGTTAAAAAGGGAATTTAATGAGATTCTATTAATGATCTCTAAGTTAGAAAAATACATAAAATATATAAATATGAAAAATCAATCTTCCATAAGTAATGAATCAATCCATATTGAAGAGAAATTAATGTTTTAGAAAGAAGTTGATTAATTGAATAAATTTATTATTGAACATAAGAATTCAAGAATCAAGATGGAAGGCATGAAATAGAAAGATAATTATTTAAATATTTTACAGCAAAAATCGGTGAGTATGGAAAAAGAACTTGAAAATTTTATGTTAAATTTTCCAAAACTATATTCACGAATTTGGGGAAAGATAAAGTAAATACAAGGATCATAGAAATTAGTAATGATCATTCATAAATGAAGAAAAAAAACTAATATAACTCATTCTATGTCTAAGAAGAATTATAAAACCAAGAAAACCATGTTTGTAGCAAGGGCACATGATTTTCAAGGTCTAGGAAATTTTGAGTTTATCAAAGTTAATACAAAAATCACTACAAATGGTAAAGGGAAAAAGGTTAAAAGGACATTTCATGTAAATAATAAAGTTTTAGTAGTTCACTAAAATTTTGTTTTGCAAAAAGGATCCAATATTAATATTGGGAAGAATGTTGAAAGAAAGGTTTTTAGTTGTAGTAAACTTGAGAGTTTTAATGGAAAATATGATTTGTATGGTTATTGTTTTAACTATGGAGGTTTTGGGGACATGAAAAGGATGTGTTTATTTAATTTACTATACAATGACGAGTTTATATGGTTTTGAAGATAGAAATTTAGGGGGATTCATCCCATTCAAATGAAAAAATTTCAGAGACAACCTAAGAAATCTGGATTGAAAATTGAAAATAGATTTCAACCATTTGAATAATTTTTTGAACAATGTGATGAATTTAATAATATTGAAAAAGGGTGTCTTGTTATGCTATGAATCCAAATGTTCTCAAGTTATAATGTTGAGAAGTCTTAGAAAAGGAATAGAAAAAGGAAAATAAAAAGTCATGATATATAAAGTTGCTTACAAATCATCCAATTGAGAATATACATGGATCTTGGATAGTGATTGTTGCTCACATATTATAGGAAGTATGAATCTAATCAAGGACGATAAAAAATTTAAAGAAGGACCAATGACCTTGGAGATGATGGGATACTCTAAAATTAAAGGTGTTGGATCAGTATTGATTGGTAAAGATCAATTTAAACATAGGATCACATTGTATATTAAAGACCGAAACACAATCCTATTAGTGTGTATCAGTTATGTGATGAAGGAAATGTAGTGATTTATCAAGAATATGGGTTTATTTTAAAGATTATAAAAGATAGATTTATCTTTACAAGAGGAAAACATAAAATAGGTAATTTTTTTTAGATTTTTGATGTTGTAAATTCCTGTTATTCAAGAATGAATAAAGAAAAATAACTAAGGCATCAAAGACTTGGTCATCTTGGCAAAAATAATATGTGTAAGATTATCAGTGGAGACAATGTTTTTGATGTTCATAAGTTGAAAGGATATAGGACTTGGTTTTTTTCTATATTTCAAAAGTAAAATATTTTAAATACTCCACACAAGAAGGTAAAAATACAACCCACTCATACTTTGGATCTAATTCACTCTAAAATTTGTGGGACTATGAGAAATAAATAAATAAATAGAGATAAGTATTTTATTTCCATTATTTATGAATTTACAAAAATTAGATGTATTATGTTTATTAGGAATAAATCATAGGCTCTAAAAAGATTCAATAGTTCCAGGAGTAGTGTAGAGAAAGAGTATATTCACTCTTTTAATATGATTCAAATAGATATTGGGGAAGGGTATACCAGTGGAATATTTGAAGATTATCTTAAATACACGGTATCCATAATGTAATCATTGTATCATACACAACTAACAAAATGGTCTGTATGAATAAAAGAATATAATTATTATGGATATGGATCAAAATATGTTGTCAGAGCATGAAACATCACATTATTTCTGGAGACAAGCTTTTGGAGAAATTCTTCATATAGAAAATCATTGCCTTTATAGGAATAATTATGATATGTTATCATATTATATGTGTTACAAGTAATATCTATGTTTGAAGTATATAAGAGTGTTTAGAAGCCCTTTAATTATCAAAGTTAAAGGTAAAAATATGGGAAAATTTGAAAGAAGAGGTGATGATGGTATCTTCCTACACTTTCGACCAAATGAATGAAGATATCATTGTTACAAAAAATAAACAAGAAATATTGTTAACACTATTTATGGTAATGTGATGGAACACAAAAATAAAGTGAGCTATCATGAAGAAAAAAGTTCTAGAAGTGATGATGATGAATCTATTTTTGTGAAACGACAAGGTGAAGTTTCAGAAAATGGTAAAAATTACAAAGAAGATGAATTTGAATAATTTGATTTAGTAAATTCAAGTGGTGGATAATAATATTGTTCACATTATCCAAGGATTAAAAAACAAGTTTAGGTTTAAAATATCATTAGAAATCATGGAAAATAAATTCAAACTAGAAAAACATTGAGGATAACTTATCATATCTCATTTTTATCTCAATTTGAACAAATAGATGTACAATAATTAATGAAACATCAAGAGATGATTAATGTAATGAAAGAAGAGTTGGATCATATTGAAAAGAACAAGACTTAGGAGTGGGCACCCAATCCCAAATAGAAGAACATTATAAGAACTAAATGGGTTTTACTAAATAATATGAATGAAAAATGTGAAGTTATGGCAAATAAATCAAGATTTGTGTGTAAAGGTTATTCACATATTGAAGGAATTGACTTCAATGAGACCTTTACCTCGATTAAAAAACTTGAAACCATAATAATATTTCTTTCCATTATAACACAAAGACAATAAAAAATATTTCAAATGGGTGTTAAGTCAACCTTCATCGATGGTATTTGGGAGAGGAAGTTTATATTGAATAACCATGTGGTTTATTATTTAGTGATGAAGATAATTGTGTTTGTAGATTAAATAATGATTTATATAGGCTAAAAAAGGCCTAATAGATTGGTATTCTAATCCTTACACATTCTCAAAGAAATTGAAATTTAGGAAATAATGATTTGAAATTATTCTCTATAATAAATATTATAATGAGGTATTTCTCATTGCTATTGTTTATGTAGATGGTTTTTTTTTCTTCTGGAAATGATAAAGTAGTTTGTGGAGAGATTACTAAAAAATTAAGAATCTTTTTGAAATGTCTATGCTTGGTGATATGATATAATTTCTTGGATTAGAGATTTATTGATGAAAATATCCTATTTTTCTATATCAATAGAATTATGATAATGAAATATTGTATAAGTTTGTAATAGACGATTTGAATCTGGTTTTGACACAAATTTCATAAGGAAATAAATTTCCTAAAGATGAACAAGGAAATGATGTGGATATAAAGTAATTCTAGAATCTTATTGGATGTTACACTTTGTGATCAGTATAAAAGTAAACCAAAAGTGCCTCATTTTGTGGGTACAAATAGAATACTTAGATATATTAAAGTAACATCAAACTATGGATTGAAATTTGACAACAAATGGAAGCTTGATCTATTTGGTTATTCAGATACAGATTTTTTAAGAAGTGTTGATGATAGGAAGACTACATCCACTGGATATTTCTTTCTTAGATAAAGTTGTGTTTTTTGGAATTTATAGAAGAATAATTAATTTACCATGAGTAATACAAAGGAAGAATATTTTTATTACACCCTACCTCAACACAACTTATATGGATGTAAACTTAGCTATAAGATTTAAAAATTAAAGTGAAGTTACCATTACTTTTTGGGATGTGATAGTCAATGTACTATTAATCTTTAAAATAATCCAGTTCAAAATTCAATATCCAAGAAAATTAATCTTAAATATTTCTTCATCAAATATTTATTAGAGAAGAATGATTTAAAATTGTAGTTTTTTCTCTAAGGGATCAAATTTAATATGTGTTTACCAAGATACTCTCAAAATAACCATTTTGGAATGTATGGTTAAAGTTCAATAATTAACCTCAATCGTTAAAATTATGAGGTATGGTTTGGTTATCGCCTCTCACATATTGTCATTGGATATTTATTTTCAGTATGGTACAAAAATTGAAAACATAAATCTTTCCTTTATGTTTTTATTCCTATGGGTTTTCAAAGTGGGTGTATAAAATGTAGGTAAAGTACCCATTGATATGTGTTACTATTGGAGGATTTATCTCTTAAAATGAATCATATATTTAGAAAGAGTTATTAAAAGGGTTATGTTATGATATCAATATGTGTGAAATTTTTTAATAGTTTTTAGTCAGTGGTTGAATAAAATTTTATGTTTGATATGTTGATGAAGTTATGATTGAAGTTTGTGAAGTTCATGTTAAGGAAGCTACATATAGATCACTATCTTATGGACAACATGGTATTATTTTTTCCATGTTCTTGTTTCATACACCAAGTTCTCTCATGTAGTCTTAATGTTATTATATGATGTTACTTTGCTAAATTTTCATAATATTATAGTGATTTATGTTCCTTGGTTAATAATAAAATCCAAAGGGGGAGATTGTTGAGCCTAATAAGCACTAAGATGATTATTGTGATAAGTGAGGTTGAAGAATTGGTACAGATGACATGATTGAATGTGTTTTATTTTTTTTGTCAATACATAAATAATATTATACGTTTAAAATTAATTGAAACCATGTGAAATGATCTTCATGTTTATAAACATCATGATAGGTTCATCTTGATTCATGCATTTCATGAATTATTGAAGGATATTGTAAGATTAGTGAATCCATCCAAGTATAGACCCATGTTTGAGAGAAATTTTCAAAGTAATTCCCCAACATAGGCAAGTCTGTGCCCTAGTGGTGGTCATGGTGAAGGTATAGAAGAGGCTAGGAAGGCCTTTCCCATTAAAGATGGCATTTTGATGGTCACTATGCATTAGTGATGTACCTAGGAAAAATATCCAAAGCCAAAAATGGCCATGGTAGTCCACATGGTAGACTTCCATTGTACTTGTGTGAAATAGGGAAGCCACTATGCCCATGGTTGTTCTTAAAGAAGGTTGTGTTAAAAAAATTTCTCTACAGTTTAAAACACCCATGGTAGAAGAATCCAAAGTTGATAAGAAGGTTAGTAGATCAAAAAGACCAGTTCTAGAAGGACTACACCCATGGTGGAAGGTGTTTTGAATTCAAAATGGATAAATATTTGGTACCATTCTATTTTGAAATCCATTTTAGAAATTTTGATTTAGTTACAAGTAGTTTTGATTATGTGGTATCTTAGATGACTCAAGGGCTCTCAAATTCAATCTATGAGGTTCATTTTAGAATCATTAATGATATCTAAAAGATATAATAAGATCCAATGGCTCAAAATGAAGTAGGAGTAGTTGAAGGAATTTATTTTTTTGAATTTTAATTTATGAATTCTAATTAAACTTTATGATTTTCCATTATTGCTATGAAAAGTATGGGATGTGTGTAAGAATAATAAAATAACATAGGGGAGGAAGATAAGAAGAGATTATAAGAATAAGTGAAGTTAAATAATAAAGGACTGTGAAAATTGGAACCATTTGATGAGATCTCACATGATTATATACAAGTTGAATAAGAAGAGGTAGATTAACACTACATTCTAAAATAGAGTATTTTTTCTAGAATTATTTCTTCTTGTTGATACCAAGTTCTTTATTTTTGTAATAGTACATAAAGTGTTATCATAGTCATAAGAAATATTGTAGCATGGTTTCAAAGATAAAACCTTCTCGTTGTGCCTACATGTTGAAATTAGTAGGTCATATGATATCAGTTGATTTCAGATTATGCCAAGGACTAGACTTATCATTTTGATAGGTGATCCTTGTAAATATGCTTTAACATTTATGTGTGTGTGTGCTGGAAAGTGATTAAGATTTACTCTAACCAGTGAAAAGGGTTGTTTAATCAATGAAACTTAAAAAGAAATTGTATAATCAATTCACCTCCCTCTTAGTGATTCTTTAATGATCTAGAAGGTACCTTTTAACATTATACCTTGTAAATAAATGGAAAGAGTTATGGTTCTTCTTATCCTTTTAAATATCCTTATTTTATTTTGATATAAACCCTATACTAAGGTTTTAATGTCTGGATATATGGTATATGGATTTTTTTGATGAATCTAATTTGGGATCATTGAAGGAAAGGGAGAGGGACCCATACCTAGTTGGTTATAGTGTTGTTCTTTGGGATGAACATGTTGAGGTAGGTTGCTTCTGTGCAACTAAAATCTTTCTAAAACTTGAAGCCTTGGTTTTTTTAAAATAAAATTTTTATGTGAATTTTATTTTTGGGTAAATTGGTTTTTGGAAAACCCCCTTGTTTCATGGATTTAAGGATAATGGTTGTGGGAATTGTCTACATTGTGTTTGAAAATTTACTAAAATGGTGATTTACTTTTTAAGAACTATTTAGGTGTGAAAACTTGTCATGGGAATGGGTATGCGAGTTCATGAATGCATATATAAATTTAATCATGAGATTAGAAATGGTTGAAAAATCAATGTTGGACTCAAGGGATTTTATCGCCAAGTGGAATCTTGGGTCTAGAGGGTTGGGTACCACTCACGAGTATGGGATGTTCAATGGGTCTTCTTGATAGGATGTTCATTGGGTGTGTGAGTTTCATTGTTATGAATAAATGATATGGTAGAACTTCATAGTGTGAGTTTTTTCATCGATTTTTATATGTATATGTAACTACCCAAACTTTCATAATTGAAATTATCTTTTTGAATGAATAAATGCATTTTTAAGTAATGTAGTTATAGAAAACACATACACTAATTTGGTTATTTTGGACCATTATAAGTTATATACTATCATATTTAAAAGACTACTAATCATTAAAACCATTGATAATATAGCCATTGTATAGTGACCATTAAGATTAATATATTAAGGGTTTTGGTAATGTCCAATTGATATAGACAGAATATTCTATGACTAATACTAATAGGATTTTACCCTATGAATCCCATTTATTGGAGCTTTTGAGGGATATATAATCACTGGGCTTTGACCTTGACCAATCCCAAGTTTATATTCTATAACTAAATCATGAGAGGAACCATTTATAGGTGAAGTTCAAGATCATTGAGATCACGAACAAAATGATGTTCACCAAAACACACCATGAAAATCTCACCATCACACACCTTAACCTTAGAGAATTCGTTGGTGTAATAAAGGGATATGTATCTATACCCTAACAATATGATTTTTTATATTTTCCTTTAATAAATTAATGATTATATTTATCTCTTTTTAATATTACTTTTTAAATGATTAAATAACGAGTTTGATAAAAATTTGTTTTCGATATGATGAAAAACAAATTTTATTTTTGAGAAATATATAGTTTCAATCAAGACACTCTTTTTGATGTATTCAAGAATTTTTTAAATAAATGACATTTTAATAAAACATTATTATTAATTAATAATAATAAATGATAATATAATATTATTAAATAATAATAATAATAAATATTATTATTAAATAATAATAATATTAAATAATATTTATTATATACAAATGATAATATAATTTTACAAAGTCAAATGTAATTTTTATAAGGGTTAGAAAAATGTTATCGTAAAAAAACAAGTATTTTTCAATTATTGGAGATTTTAATTTAAAATTAAAAATTCTCATATTTATATAATTTTTTTGATAAAATAAATATAATTTTTTAAATCAGTATGTCAAAATTATCTAATGGTGATTTTTTCATAATTTTATGAGATAGTCGATTTTTTGGGTAAAAATTAAATATTGTATAATTATATGGTATGTATTGTGAGATCATAAAATCCCAAAAGAGATGTAATAAATAATATAAATAGTACCCATGGACAAATTATTTTTCCCTTTTTAATTAATGTGTTTTTATGTTATTTAATTAATTTTATAAACCCTTAATAAATCCTCTAAAACCTATATTATATTTTCAGGTTTTAAAATCAGTTCTCTATAAACATGACTCACTTACACATCACCAAGAGAATTATTATAATTTGTTATATTATTATCCTTATAAAATAATTAAATCCACTTCTCTTTGGTAGAAACCATGGGAAAAACCATGGTAAATGTTTTGGTTTTTATTACTTTATCATATAAAGTCCAAAACCTAAGTTTGGAAATTAATAAATAATTCTCCTCTCTTTTTCTCTATAAACCTACCCAACCACCCATTAATCTTTACTAAAAAATCTTATATAATATAATTAGTCTTCCTTTAACTCTATATATTCCTCCCAATGTGCCCCAATCTCTTAAGAATCTCCTCACATGTTTTTAGAAGCGCTATCTCAAGGTAAGGGATCCTCTCCTTCTCCCCTTTATTTAAGCATATTCTTTATGTCATGCCTTTTGATTTCAAAATTTTCATGTCTGGATATGTTTTTACACATCCATATTACTTTACTTATGATTTAAAAGTAATGATATACCCCTTTATCTCTCATTCACCCCTACCATAAACCTTTATGCACACCCGTTATACTGCCAAAATTATCTTGTGATTTTCCATGCCAAACATTTTTATAGTAAATACCCTTATCCATTTCCAATCAAGGGTATTAACATAGTTGTAAATATCATTTATTTATTTATGATTTAAATTTATGTATCCTTAAATCCTTTATCATGGGGTTAAAATTTATTAAATACATATCTAAATTGTATGGTATATATGGCACACTTATGCATGAACATGATATAAAAGTGACAGGTGGGACCAAAATTCAATAGCTCTCCAATGCATTGGGAAATGTTTTATCTCCTTATATGAAATTTATTGTGCACATGAGGTTATCTTAATAACACTATGTTATGATTTATTGGAAGTTATCCTTGAATTATTCTTATGATGTCATGTTTTATGTTATTTCCACATTCCTATATTCCTTTTATGTTATCATGTTACATCATGCCTCATTGTTCAATATTATGATTCTGAGCCCTCTTATATTACCTAGATATGCCTATTAGATCACATGTACTGCTTTACCATATGATATTTTTTTGTTTATTCCCTTATTAGGAATTCCAGCTTACCCCTTTCTTATGTACATCCCCAGGTTATCCCATAAAATCTAGAAGATCCAAGGAATATAAGGGCATGTTTCAGAATTTTTAAATAATGATGTTCCACCCATGTTTCAAGTTAATTTTCTATGTACCCAATTCCCTAAAGATGCACGAACTCACAATATTTTGGGTCTATATTAAGTGTATCTTTTTGTAATAAAACATTATAGTGTAAAAAATATGGGTTTTCAAATTATATCTTTTGAAATTAGTTTATATTGAATGCTCCTATTTTATATTAAATATTACATAACTTTTATTATCCTTGTGGCATGTATGGGAAGTCTTAGATATTTCATATTTAGTTGATATAATCACCCCTACATATCCATCCTAGTGCATATTCATACATTGTTTTCCATGATACATGTAAGGGGAGGTTCTTTTACTTTTCAATTAGAGAAACTTGATGTATAAGTCTCATAATTTGAGAGTTAGAGCTTAGAGATGTCTCAATATGGAGTCAGTTATGTTCAATATAAGTGATTTCATGTCTTTAAAGTCTTTGTGTTTCCATAGACTGGTTAGTGTATGCATACCACTATGAATATGATGATGTTTATAGTTTATTTATGTCATTGTATTATTAGTTATTTTTATCTCATGCACCATATCTATTTTATTCCATTGTGTTTGTTTATTATAGGTTTTGTATGTTTATAAGGTAAAATCTCCCCCTCATTTTATTAAATCCATTATCATTTATTCCAATCCTTTGGTTTCTAGGGGACCTCACCTAAGGTTAGTAGTATTCTTGATCCTACTAATATAATGGGTTTGGTCGAGGTGTTATAATCCTTGAGTTGAGATAATCCACTTGAAGAGATTCCTTCTATAGAGTAAAATCTAGTAACCCAGTGAAATTGAAGTAAAAACTTACCTCATCATGATCTGATAACAATATTTACTTCCACTCTCACTCTGATATAAGATATAAGAGAGTATTTCTAATTTCATTATGAAAAAAGAATATGTAAAGGTGCTTTGTTCTCTCTCACAATTAGATTATTTTATTCTAATGAATGTAATTTTAATGGGGGGAGGGGGGGGGGATTTTAAGGCATAAAAAATACTCCATTCACTTTATCAAGAATATCATGATACGATCCTAAATAATATGACATGATATGAGTTTAAGTTGAAGGAGTATATCACCCCATGAAAAGGATTTAAATGGGATCTCTATGTGCTATATGATTGCTCACACAAAATAAAAAATATACATTCTTCAAAAACATTTCTTAATCTAGTTGAATGGTGGCATGAACTGAATATCTGGATTAGGTCATAAATTCTATCCATCAACTCCAAATATATTTTTAGGCCTTCCAAACCCATTTTTACATATTAAAACACATGTTATAGTTAAATATCATAGATAGGGGTGTAATTTTTTCCTTTACCCATGATTAATATCTTATGGAGATAAAACACTCCGAGATCAAAGGTTTTTTTTGTTTGAAGGTGTATTTTTTTTAATATTAATAGCTTTAGTAAATGTTCATATAATCTTATGTGTAATAAGAACCATGTTCCCTAAATCATTCATCACAACCCAAGGAATAAAATGAGTTTCTTTAAACATCATTCCACTTTAAAATAATCCATGTAAAACAAATGGATTTTATAAATAGAATTCCATTATAAACTTAATAAAATAATAGGAACAATAAGGGTATTATACTTAAAACATAACCCTATTAAATAATTTCATCTTAGAAAGAAATTAATTTTGATATAACACTTGAAATTAATTCTTTAGGAAAATAACCTTTCTTCTTTAAAAAAGTTTTCTTTTCTCAAAAGGCCATGAAATTTTAAAAGAAAAGAATTTATTTGAAAATAAACTTGAAATATTTTATATGAAGCTTCATGTAAATAATTCTTTATTAATAAATAAAAATCAGTTCATTCCATATAAGTTAAAAAAAACATTATCCTCATACTTTTTCTTGAAAAGTCAAAAAGTACTTCGTATCGAATAACGAAAAAAGATTACTTTCATAACGTTTAATAAAAAATAACCAATGGGTAAAATTGAATTTTAACATTTTTATAATAATATAAATAATATTACATATTTAGAAAACATGTTTGTGGATGATAAATATTCCCCAGTAAATAATTACATATAAATAATCTTGGATAATAATGAGATTGCAAAATTATCCCTTACCTTAGGTCTAATTTCCTTTGTATGTATCCAAACCTCCTGTATAATGATTTAAATAATTTCATTTACTTATTTCAAAATCATATTAATTTTTATGATATCATATATGATCGCATTATCATCCGTTTGTTAACAACATTTCATTATTACTTGTTATTCGGGTATTAACTGCTTCATTTTCTTATCAAT
Organism: Viscum album; assembly: GCA_963277665.1. Taxonomy (NCBI): domain Eukaryota; kingdom Viridiplantae; phylum Streptophyta; class Magnoliopsida; order Santalales; family Viscaceae; genus Viscum; species Viscum album. Next base: position 1,657,823,531 of record OY728137.1, read on the forward strand.
ATTTTGTATAATAAGTTATGGTTCTCCTTCATAGGTCATATTTATATGTTTAAAAAATTATATTAACATAATATAAACCATATTTATTCATTATTTACATTAATATAATAATTATTTAATGATTATAATGTAGAATGAATCACATCACATCGTAGAGACGGTAGGATGTACGTACGCACGAGCGATGATATCATTCTCACAATTTTTGAATAGTATTGAATTGGATGGTGAATAATATTTCAGAGTTAATATCATGTTATAATAATAATATATAGTTACTATTTCTATAATTTTACCCATCCAAGTAAGGTGGTGGTGAAAAACAGATTACACCACGGTGTGGAGACGGTAAGACGTACGTATGCACGCGTGGTGATTTCATTTTTCATAGGATGAATAGAAGGTGAAATATGGTTGTTTCATAATTATAATAAAATATTAGTATATAAGTGATACTGGAGTTATTAATTTATAATGAAACAACTCATTAAGAGTAAGTATAAGAAGAAATCATTTTTAAAGAATCGGTAGAGGAGATTACCTCTTCTTCGACGTGCTTCCTCTAAATCACCTTTTAAAGCACTAGTGTTGTTATTTGAAGAAGAACATAACCTATATAATGTAACTAGGGAAAATGATAAGGGAAAAGGGAAGGTTATGTCTAATATTGAAGGCTCAAAGTGAAGTGAGGATGTGATATAGGAGGTTCCCTTTTATAATTGAGGTGATGGGTCCTTTTGGAAACTCCAAAAAATATTAATTTATAATAAAATAAAACCCCATTAAAAAACTTCCAAAATGATCCAAATTCAAAGATGAGATTAGATAAGGTTGAAATATCATCAACCAATAAATTTTTTACAAGTATTTATGTCAATTTAAACCTTATCATTTTCATTAACACTTAGTTATTCATTTTACTTTTTGACTAGGGTAAAAAATAATTCAATATTAAAAGGGTAAAATACTTACTTATTTGATGTAAATTAGACCATAAATAAATAATTTAGAACATTTGATAACATATAATAATTAGTATATATTTTTAAAAGTGTTTTAGGATTTTTAAATAATTTAATAGAGCATTATTTTGATAAACAATCAATAGTGTCAATTTTGACACTATACAATTCATTGATTTTTAAAAATATTAATATAACAAGTTAAGTTAGAACCTAATATTTTATTATATTAATAAGAGTTAAATTTAATATATAAAATTCATTAGACATATTAATTATCCAAAATTATATTTATTTTAATATTTTTAATAACATTTATTTGTTATATCTATTAAACAAATAATTACTACATCAATATTTTAAAATTATTTAATATACTTATTTGTCGAATGAAAATTATAAATAAAATACTATGATTAATATAAATATATTATATTTTATAATAATATTTTTAGTAGAATTTTTCTTATATAAAATCTAACATTTAAAATGTTATACTTATTAAATTATGAATGTGAAAACTTTAACATCACTTTAAATAAAATAATATAAGTGTCACAATATCTTTTATAAGGCTAAAAATGGTCAATAGCTTGACCCTTGGATGTTTATGGTCGATATATACTCTACCAATAAGATTTGGTCAAGTGTTTGAGTCCTTTTATGGTTATTATAATTTTAATAAATTTTTTTATTGATTTTCGTCAATTAATTAATTTTTACATCATCAAAGTATAAGTCTTTAAGATAATTATTTATTTCCTAAAAATTAAAAATAAACTACCATGATAAATAAAAACATTTTATATTTCAAATGAGTATTTATCATTGAATTTATCTTCTATATAAAATTATATAAAAAAATTATTTTGTTTTTAAAATTTGAGTGAGACATATTTAACTTTTCATTAAATAAAATAAATTAAATGCCATAATCTCATCCAATTGGATTAAAAAGAACACCATTTAGACCCAAGTATGATTTAGGTTGAAAAAAACTCATCCAATGATATTAATACAAGTTTTAGGGTAATTTTATAATAGTATTCTTATCCTTAATTATTGGATTTACCCTTTTAACGTATTGATAAGAATTACTGAAGTTACTATTCATAATGCCCAAAAATAAAATAAAGATATTTACATAATTTGTACCTAATGATTCCAAATATGGAATCCATTTTTTTCAAAATAAAAAACGCAAAAGTTGCATTAATATATTTAAAATTAATATCGTTGTCGGAAATATAGAATAAGTTTTAAATGTTAAAACATTGCAAAAGATCGAAATGTTTTTACATATGAATTCAATGTAAAATTAATTATAATGATATAAATTATATTGAATGATAAAAAATATTTTATTTATACTTTAAAACCATTAAATATTATAATTTAACCATATAAATTATTTTGATGAAAATGTTGTTTTTAATTAAAATTTGTTGTGTTTTACCATTCATCAAAATTTGAAAGTTATTAGAAAAATATTAAAAATTCATTCAATGTAAATTTTTATATCCTGATTCTAAATAAAATTTTTATTTTGTAATATAAAAATTATTGATGTGTCAAAATATTAATTTAAAAGGGGTTCACCATTAAAAGGTGGAAACTTACCCTTTTGAAAAATATAGTTTTTTTACATCAAATAGGGTTTATTCATACCCTATGACAAAAATATATATTTAACGAATATAAAAAATATTTTATTATGTATATAACATGTATATTTCATTAATTTTATTTACTAATAGTAATTCAATCAATTTATTAATACAAATATACAAATATACAATTAATTTATATTTTTCATAAATAATTGGAAGCAAATGACTTCACCATACATTTTCATAAGTTAGTTATATTTATTCTCACCAACCTAACAGCTAGGTTAAAATGGTCATTTTATACTAAGAACATCTCATTGATCTTTTAAACTTATGACTATGTGCAATTTAAGCTATTGAAGAATTAAAATTATTTAGAGAAAAAATTTCATTAAAACATCGAGGTGTTACATTCTACCCCCTTAAACTAAATTTCACCCTCAAAATTAATCACTTGGATACAAAAAATAAGGATATATCTCCCTCATCATATCCTCAAGTTCCCAAATAGCTTCCTCAAATTAGTGTTTTCTCCACAAAACTTTAACCAAGTGAGTGGTCTTATTTCGCAAAACTTTTTCACTATGATCCAAAATCTCTATCGGTTGTTCTTAATAAGAAAGATATTTCTCCTTTGGTACGACTTCTAATTTTAGTACATGTAAAGGATTAGGTATATAATTTCTTAGGAGAGATAAATGGAACACATTATTAACTTGATAGATATTCAATGGAAGTGCCAATTGGTAAACTGCATTCCCAACAAGATCCAGAATTTCAAAAGGTTTGATATACCTAGGCCTTAACTTTAACTTTATTATAAATCTTAGTACTCTCTTCTAGGGAGATATTCATGTAAACACCTTGTCACCCACTTCAAACTCTAGGTATTTTATTTGGTTTTCAGCATAACTTTTTTTCTAACTCTGAGATTCTCTTATGTGTTGTTGAATAAATTTGACATTTTCTTCCATTTCATCAACAAGATCAGACCCTAATAGATTTATTTCCCCAAAATCATCCCAGTAAGTTGGAGTTCTTAATTTCTTTCCATAATGGGCTTTACAGGGAGCCATCTGAATAAATGAGTGCAAGATATTATTGTAAGAAAATTCCACCAAAGGTATGTGTTAATCCCAACCACCTTTGAAATCCATAGAGAAAGCTATCAAAATGTCTTCTAGTGTTTGAATTTTCTTCTCAGACTAAACTGTTGGATCGAATAAGTAGATGTATATGTGTATTAGATGGAACAATACAAGAGGGGGGGTGAATTGTAGGTTTAAAAACCTTTAAGTTTTAGCACTTAAGAGATTAGTTTAAAAAGTCTTAAACTAATACAAGTAAAAACACCCACAATTGTATTGAATATAAAAGGATGTAATGTAATACTAATGTAATGTAAAACAATTGTATTCAAGATGAACACAATAATCAGAGTAATACAAAGATGAATGATTCTACCTTAAAGCGTATAGAATCAATCAATACAAAATTTAATAGAATGATTGTAATTGAAACAATTACAATTGAATATGTAAATAAGAAAGGAAACAATACAAATTCCTTTCTAATACAAGTAACAACGGAAATGTACAAGTATTACAATTCTTTTGACCCAAAGAGAAGGGTTATCCTTTCACCTAGGATAAAAGGTCTGTCTCACCAACACCTTGGTGAGCCCTCGATACGATGATCGGCACGTCTGTCTGCCTATCCCCGGCAGCCCTCGATACGATGATCGGCACGTCTGTCTGCCTATCCCCGGCAGCCCTCAATTTTATAGGTAATCGGTACCTCTGTCTTTCAATCACTTGAAAGCCCTCGATACGATGATCGGACGCACAAGGAAGATGAGAGAAGTCACAATGTCTCTCTCTAGAATCTTGATAGTTCACGAAGTCTCTTAATTCATTTCTCATACCCTCAGCTTCAAATGACCTCCTATTTATAGGCCTCGGGTTCCAATGGTCATATTGCCTCCAACGGTCATATTGAAACAGAAAGCACGATATCGTTTTGATTAGTTTGTAACTAACTCAACGACATCGTTTTTGTTAGGACATAAGATATATAGAAGTGAAAAACATGAGTACGATTCATATGAAATAAGTGTTTTTGACTAAGTATTGAAACAAGAATGTAATAAAAGTTATGAGTAACAGAGTCAATACAATTTACATATTCAGTATGATCAGCTTTGTATGATTGGCATGGTAAGAACGATCAGTATTGTACGATACGATATGGTCAGTACGATCAGCATGATCAGTATGATCATCATGGTCAGTACGATCAGCATGATCAGTACGATCAGCATGGTCAGTACGATCAGCATGATCAGTACGATCAGCATGGTCAGTACGATCAGCATGGTCAGTACGATCAGTTCAATCAGTATTGTACGATACGATATGGTCAGTACGATCAGCATGATCAGTACGATCAGCATGGTCAGTACGATCAGCATGATCAGTACGACCAGCATGATCAGTACGATCAGCATGGTCAGTACGATCAACATGATCAGTACAATCATCCTTGTACGATACGATAAGCATGATAGAAGACAATTGTAATTTCCAGAATATGATAGAATACATTTGCGATTTCCAAAACATGATATAGAAGTCAAAAGAGGACTTTTGACTCAACAATCTCCCCCTTTTTGGAAATCACAACACACAAAGTAAATGTAACAAGAAATAATTATCTCCCCCTGAGTTATTGGAAACTCTTCTGAATAAGGAATTGAATACAACTAACTCCCCCTTAGGTATGGACTTTCCTAAGGATTGTATTCGTAGATTTTCCTTAAGAGAGTTTTAAAGCATTCTCCCCCTTGATGAAACAATCTCCTTTTTAAAGATTCTCCCCCTTTGTGACACATTAATCTCCTTTTTAAACATTCTCCCCCTTTGTGACACATTCTCCCCCTTTGTGATTTACAAAAAGAAAGGGGTAATCTTGAATTGTCTGAAAGAGTTAGAAAATAAACACAAGACAATGGATAAAAGAAAAGAAACATAAAAGTCACTACAAAACAAAGACAACTTTCAAAGGAAAAAAATACAAGTCATTTGTTTTGTCTTTCCTTATCCTTCTTTATGAGCTCATGAAGAACAACTTTCATCATTTTGATTTCTTTCTTGTCTTCAGAAATAGATTCACCCTGAGTTATGAGAAGCTCTTGTTGATCCGCAAAAATCTGATCTTGATCCTTGATAGTCTCCTCCTGGACTCTGATTACTTCTTCAAGGGTATCAATTCTGTCTTGCAGATTCTTGTTATCTTTGGATAACACAGAATTTTGTTTCTTCAACAAAAGAATTTCATCCTTGAAAGATGAAACCTTCGAGAATTCAGATTGGAAAGAATTCATTCTCTCTTGCAAATCTTTCACTGAAGGAACATCGACTCTTTGAGAAGACAAAATATTCAACCTTTCAACCGTTTCTCTGTCAAGATTATTGAAAGAAATTGCAAGCTCATTTGACAACCTCCTTATATCTTCAATTGCTATCTCATGGTCATTGATTGAGCTCTCTATTTTGTACGTCCACTTGGTCATCTTGTTGCAGGCCTTCTTATGAGCAACCGAACTTTCTGAAAGAACTTTCAAATTGGATTCAACTAACAAAACTTTCTTTCTTAATTATTTTACAGAGCCAAACTTCTTCTTTTGATTGTCAGTAATAAAATCAATCTTCCCTTCCAGCCTCGGGAAATATGGAATGGTCTTCTCAACCCTTCTTAAAACATGAACAATGTAATCACTCTTCTTGAGAGAGATTGTATGTTCTGAATCAGTATCTTCATCATATGATGCCAGTTCATTTGATCGGCTCAAATATACAACTGGCTGTTTTCCTTTTGCTTTTTATTTTTGCTTTCTTTATTCTTCCACTTTGTCACTAATGAAAACAACTTTATCTGTGTGAGAGGATTGAGCACCTTGCTTTTCTTCAGATGACATTCTGTCTGGAGTTCGTGCTTGATCATCATGAGGAGTTTGTTGAACACCTTCACTCAGCTTTTGAACTGATTCCTCTTTACTCTTCTTTGAACTTTGAAGAAATTCTAAAAGAAAATCTCCTTCTTCTTCTTCCACTTCTTCTATCTCTTCCATCACTTGTTTTTGTTTTCCTTTCTCAGGGAGACTCTGTATGATGGGCTCTTGGTGCACTTCTTCCGTCAGTTGAGCACTAGAATCCTCAACCATTTTCAAAACTTTAGAGATATCAAAGTCTTGAGCCTTTCTTTTCAAAATAGTTTTCTTTTTCTTTTCAGCCTTAAGGGTTTCTTCTACCCTTATTCTTTCTCCAAAAGCCTCAGCCAGGTCAAGTCTGAACTTTGGATCACCTTCCTTTCTCTGTTCCTTATCCTTTCTCCATTTGGCTACAACCTCATTACTGTACCTTGGCTTCTTCTTAGGCTTTGAACTGGTTTGCGGATCAGACTTTTGAGTAACACCAGTAGATTGAATGTCTTTTGCTGGCATAGGTGCCGATTGATTCTGAGCCAATTCAGCTTCTATATCTTTGACAAAAAGTTTTGAATTTTGATCAAAACAAACATTAAACTTCTTCATAGTACTTTTTCTAATCTAGGAGGGCTTCAAATATATCGGGTTTTTTTTCAAAGGAATGTTACAAAACTTCATACTTTCGAGAATGAACTTCGTAAGGATGGCTGGATACATAATCATTTGGGACTTAATCCCTCCTGTCTTGACATTCTTTATAGTTTCAAAAACATACCCCATGAGATTTACTTTTCTCATGTTTACAAGATAGTCAAGCATAAATATATCAGAAACTTTCAGAGTTTCTCTATCCCCTTTCCTTGGAATAATAAAACCTTACATCCATAAAGTGACAAAACGATTGTCCGGAGAAAGATGATACACTTTCCTTTTCTCTTCATTAATAACAAACAAAGACTTTTCAGCACTTTCTATATTAAAAGTACCAACTTCCTCTGGTAGTTTATGAGATGGACAGAAAGAATCCCCTTCTATTGGGACATTCAGAAAATGAGCCGCTTGTTTTACAGACATAGAAAACTTTCTATCGTACACTGCAAAATTGATAGTCATGTCTTTGTCGAAAGATACAGTTTTATAAAATTGACAAACTTCATTAAAGAGAACCGGATCTTGAGAAACAGGTCTTTCAACACACAAATGTTCCCATCCTTGAAAAAGAACGATTCTTCTGATTGTGGAATCATACGAATCAAAAAAGTCCCGAGAAACTAACCTTTCTCTGTTAAAGTCTTTCTCTGTAAAAGTCTTTGAAGACATTTCGGCAGGAGTGTTAGCAAAGGATTGAGACATATAGGTGCTGCCGATGAGAAGATCGTACGACGATTTAAAAATAGTGGAGTAGAGCTTTGCCTCAAATCCTGAAAAACCAATGTGGGTTTGGGGAGGGGAGGGGGGCTATTTATAGGCGATAATGGGGTGACCTTTGATCTTCTACGGTCAAGATTATAGGAAATAAGATCAATGGTTAGGATTTAAAGCGGAAAGAAAAAAATAAAAGAAATAAAAAGTACCTGCCGAAGATCGTAAGGTGATTGTTGGTTTTAGTAATTCAAAAGAAAACACAATCGTACGAAATAAAATAAAACTATCAGTCGACATGCCGATGGAAAACAAAGTCATTACCATGAATTGAAAAGCCGATGGAAAACAATCTCGTTACCATGAACTGAAAAGTCGATGGAAAACAATATTGTTACCATGAACTGACAAGCCGATAGAAAACAATCTCGTTACCATGAACTGACAAGTCGATGGAAAACAATCTCGTTACCATGAACTGAGAAGTCGATGGAAAACAATCTCGTTACCATGAACTGACAAGTCGATGGAAAAGAAAATAATTACCATCATCAGATAGTATGATGGAAAAGAAATTAATTACCATCAACGGTCGATACGATGGAAAAGAAAATCGTTACCATCATCGGTCGATACGATGGAAAAGAAATTCGTTACCATCATCGGTCGATACGATGGAAAAAAATTCGTTACCATCATCGGTCGATACGATGGAAAAGAAATTCGTTACCATCATCGGTCGATACGATGGAAAAGAAATTCATTACCATCATCGGTCGATACGATGGAAAATAAATTCATTACCATCATCGGTCGATACGATGGAAAAGAAATTCGTTACCATCATCGGTCGATACGATGGAAAATAAATTCGTTAAAGAGAAAAAAAAATCTAACTGTCAATACGATAAACAGAAAATAAGTCTAAAACTATCAATACGATAAATAGAAAACACATATCAAAATAAAAACCATAAGATAAGATGAAATAAAGTGAGAAAGATAGAAAGAAATGTTCTCCCTCTACGAGGAGTTCTTCTATGCCATAGCCATGATTGGTCTTCTATTGCACTTAAACAAGGTAAGTTTTGGCTCCTAAGGTCTTCTAGGTTAATAGTGTAAACATTCTCATGCCTAAGGGCAGATAGAATGAACTCATCCTTGGAATTGTGAACAAGACACTTATAATTTCTAAAATTCACAAGGTGACCTTCATCACATAATTGAATTATGCTGATAAGATTGTGCCTAAGACCTTTAACAAACAAAACATTTGAGATAAGAAATTTTCCAAGAAAAACAATATTACCTATACCAACAATCTTTCCTTGAGCATTATCTCCGAAGGTAACTTTTCCACCTTTTGTTTTGATAATCTTTTCAAAGATATCTTTGTTTCCAGTCATATGCCGAGAACAACCACTATCCATGTACTAAATATTCTTATTGGTGCACTTCTCATTTTCCTGAAAAAGAAACAATTAGATTTTCGGAATCCAAACTTGTTTGGATCCAGAAGGGTTAGATAAAAGAATTTTAGGAATCCACATTTGTTTTGCAAAATGAGTTTTATGAAACCCTAAATATTGAGTTTTTTTAAGAGAACAATCTCTTCTCTAGTGTCCACCACATTGACACTTAGAACAGAAAGTGATTTTTTGAGGAACAAAATAATTATTGCTAAAAACAGGTTTGGAATAAGTATAACTAAGACCAGAACGATTTCTCAAAGGTCTAACTTGAGAGTACATCCTGTCAAAGTTTTCTTTTCCATGAGTAAAGTTTGACAAACATTTCTTCAAAGATAAAATCTCTGACTTTAGTTTTAAAACCAAATTCTTATTTTCCAAAACATTTGAATTTGAACTAGAGTTAGGCTCTAAAATATTTTTCTTTGAAATTAAAGTTTCAAGATCCTTAGAAAGTTTATCCTTATCAGATTTAACTTTCTCAAGGGTTTTTAAAATACTTTCAAAATTAGAAGTTTTCACATCAAGATCTTTAGAAAGATCTGATATTTCTTTAGTCAAGATTGAAATTCTAGAATTTGCTTTTCCAAGTCTCTTCTTGAGTTTATAATTTTCATTTTCAAGTAATTTAGCAAATCTAGAGACTTCTTCAAAAGAATGTAATGTATCATCCTCTGATGATAAAGATTCATCATTTGAAGATTCATAATATCTATTATCAGTATAATTTTCATTAAAAGAGACATTTGTAATAGCTTCAGCATTATGTACCTTAGCCATGAGACAATGATCTTCAATTGGTAATCTGGATAAGAGTCCGATATTCCTCTTTCCTGATGTCTCATATTCTGAAGAATCATCTGAAGAATCACTATCACTTGCACTCCAAGAATCATTTTCCTTTAAGAATTTCTTTATCTTTGACTTGTAATACTTTTTCTTGTTTCTTTCAGAGTGTTTCTCTTTTTTGTCTTTCCTTTTCAGTAAAGGACAATCAGGCCTTATATGTCCTGCTTTCTTACATTCATAACAAGTTACCTTTGAATCTTTCCTATCCTTCCTATCTTTCTTTTTGAATCTATATTGGAAATATTTCTTTCCCACAATCTTGTTCATCCTTCGAGCAAGATTGGATAACTCATTATCCGAAAGATTACAATCACTTGAATCAGATATAACAACTTTCTTAGATTTAGACCTCGTAAGCCTTTCAGGCGTTTTAGATTTAGATGCAAAGGCTATACTTCCATTCCCATTCTTCTTCTTGTTGAAATCAGCATCTCTCTTCATTCTTGTCTTGTGCTGTAGAAGAGTTCCAAAGAGTTCATCAAGAGTAATCTGGGAAACTTTTCTATTTTCATCAATAGCTGTCCTTTTTGACTCCCATTCATTTGGCATTATATCTATAATTTTATCAACTAGGGCTTCATCGTCAAGACCTTTTTCTCCCATATATTTTAAGCTGTTGACAATTGTCATAAACCTTTGTTGTACTTTACATATTGGCTCTCCATAGGGAAAAACAAATCCATGATACTCTGCTCGAAGCATTGCTCTCCTTGTTTCTATAACCTTGGATGTACCAAAATGAGTGACTTCTAATTTCTTCCAAATAAAATTGGCTGCTTCACATGAAGATATCTGAATGTATATATTCCTGGTCATAGAGCATAATAGAGTATTGCGTACCTTGTAATTCAGTTGATATTCTTGCTTCTCCTGGTTAGTGAAAGTACTGACTTCTTTTTCAGGAATTTTGTAACCTCCAGTAAGCATTATAAAGTTGTCTACACCAGTATTAATAACGAAAGTCTTCATACGATCTCTCCAATACTCATAGTCATTCCCATAAAAGATTGGTGGTCTAGAAGGATTTAGATTGCCTATTGACCCAATATTCATTCCTGCCATCTAATACAACAAAAACTTTTCCACTCCACACGTTAGTGTAGTAAGTATTTAAAAATATGAAAGAAACAAAACAAGTGATACAAATCAATGGAAAACCTACTCTAATACCAATTGTTGGATCGAATAAGTAGATGTATATGTGTATTATATGGAACAATACAAGAGGGGGGGGGGGTGAATTGTAGGTTTAAAAACCTTTAAGTTTTAGCACTTAAGAGATTAGTTTAAAAAGTCTTAAACTAATACAAGTAAAAACACCCACAATTGTATTGAATATAAAAGGATGTAATGTAATACTAATGTAATGTAAAACAACTGTATTCAAGATGAACACAATAATCAGAGTAATAAAAAGATGAATGATTCTACCTTAAAGTGTATAGAATCAATCAATACAAAATGTAATAGAATGATTGTAATTGAAACAATTACAATTGAATATGTAAAGAAGAAAGGAAACAATACAAATTCCTTTCTAATACAAGTAACAACGGAAATGTAAAAGTATTACAATTCTTTTGACCCAAAGAGAAGGGTTGTCCTTTCACATAGGATAAAAGGTCTGTCTCACCAACACCTTGGTGAGCCCTCGATACGATGATCGGCACGTCTGTCTGCCTATCCCCGGAAGCCCTCGATTTTATAGGTAATCAGAACCTCTGTCTTTCAATCACTTGAAAGCCCTCGATATGATGATCGGACGCACAAGGCAGATGAGAGAAGTCACAGTGTCTCTCTCTAGAATCTTGATAATTCACAAAGTCTCTTCATTCATTTCTCGTACCCTCAGCTTCAAATGACCTCCTATTTATAGGCCTCGGGTTCCAACGGTCATATTGCCTCCAACGGTCATATTGAAATAGAAAGAACGACATTGTTTTGATTAGTTTTTAACTAACTCAACGACATCATTTTTGTTAGGACATAAGATATATAGAAGTGAAAAACATGAGTACGATTCATATGCAATAAGTGTTTTTGACTAAGTATTGAAACAAGCGTGTAATAAAAGTTATGAGTAACAGAGTCAATACAATTTACATATTCAGTATGATTAGCTTTGTATGATTGGCATGGTAAGTACAATCAGTATTGTACGATACGATATGGTCAGTACGATCAGCATGATCAGTATGATCAGCATGGTCAGTACGATCAGCATGATCAGTATGATCAGCATGGTCAGTACGATCAGCATGATCAGTACGATCAGCATGGTCAGTACGATCAGCATGATCAGTACGATCAGCATGGTCAGTACGATCAACATGATCAGTACGATCGGCATGATCAGTACGATCAGCATGGTCAGTACGATCAACATGATCAGTACGATCATCATTGTACGATACGATAAACATGATAGAAGACAATTGTAATTTCCAGAATATGATAGAATACATTTTTGATTTCCAAAACATGATATAGAAGTCAAAAGAGGACTTTTGACTCAACATAAACATCTGTATGAGGATGATAAGAAGTGCTTAAACTTAACTCTATATCCAGATCCTGCTGAAGACTTCCCTTTAACTTTGAGGAAAACCTTGAAAATCGATCAAATATAATGGAAAGTGGTACTCCATGCAATCTTACCACTTCCTTTACATATATCTTGGCAAGATGATCAAGAGAGAAATCCTCTCTAATAGCAATGAAGTGTTCTGACTTCATAAGATGATCAAATATAACCCATATAGCATTATGTCCTTTATATTTTTTGGGAAGTATGATGACAAAGTCCATAATGATGTTTTCCCATTTCCATTCTAGTATGGGGAATGGTAGTAACATACCATTATAATTCTATCTCTCAGCCTTAACTTGATGAAAAACCAAGCACTGAGAGACATATTCATAAAAATCTCTTTTCATGAAATCCCACCAAAAATAATGTTTCAGGTCCTTATACATCTTTGTGCTTACAGGGTGAACAGAGAATGAATAACTATGAGCCTTATCCAATAGCTCCTTCTTTAATTCTAGTATGGGAGGAATACAAAACCGATTACTAAGCCTTATTCTTCCATCACAATCAAGGTTGAATTCATGAAAATTTCTCACGTTCTTTTGTAGCAATACATATTACTTACATTCCTCCTTAATCTTTAATTTTATAGATGGTTAAACATTCATTTGAGAAAGACAAAATTTATCCCTTTCCTTTAAAATTTCAAAATCCATTATTTAAAAATCCATAAACATTGGATCTTTTGTGATCCTCATCATGGATAGTCTAGAATGGTCCTTTCAACTCAAATCATCTTCCACCTTGTTCACTTTCCCAGGGTGGTAATGTATTGAGCAATTTTAATCTTTAATCAACTCCAACCATCTTGTTTGACGCATATTTAGCTCCTTTTGTGTGAAAATATACTTTAAACTTTTATGATCAGTATAAATATCACACCTTTCACCATAAAGAAATATATTTATATATTTAGTGCAAAGATTACCACAGCTAACTCCAAATCATGAGTTGGGAAAATTTTCTCATGGATTTTCAATTGTTGTGAGGAATATGATATCACCATATCATTTTTCATGAGAACACAACCCATACCCATATTGGATGCATCACTATAGACCACAAACCCTTCTCTACTATAAGGCAGTGTGAGCAAAGGTGCACTAGCTAAACTTATTTTGATCTATTTGAAATTCTCATCACATTACTCCATCCACATGATCTTAACTCCTTTTTGAGTCAACTTGGTGAGTGTATTTGATAATCGTGAGAAATATTTCACAAAAAATTGATAATATCTAGCCAAACCAAGAATAATTTGGATACCAGTTAGCATTTTTGGTCTTGGAAAACTTTCAATAACTTCTATTTTTGATGGATCCATATACATTCCCTCTTCTGAGATTATGTGACCCAAAAATGAAACTTTTTGAAGCCAAAATTCACACTTGGTAAATTTTTCATAAAGATTATCCTTTATTAGGGTATTCAGTATAATTATCAAGTGATATTCATGTTCTTCCTTTATATTTGAATAGAAAAGAATATCATCTATAAAGACTTACAAAATCTAATCAAGATAATCTCTAAATAATCTATTCATTAGATGAATGAAGATAACATGGGAATTAGTAAGACCAAAATGCATTACTATAAATTCATAGTGTCCATACCTTCAATGAAATTCTATCTTTGGTATATCTTCCTTCTTGAACCTTAATTGATGATATCTTGAATGAAGATAAATCTTGGAAAAGTATTGAGCTCCACATAGTTGGTTGAATAAGTCATCAATATGGGGAAGAGGATATTTTTTCTTGATAGTGATCTTGGTAAGTTATCGATAATCAATGCACAGTCTCATTGATCCATCTTTCTTCTTAACAAAAAAAAAGGTACACCCCAAGGCAACACACTAGGGTGTATGAATCCCTTGTCAAGATTCCCTTTCAGTTGCTTCTTCAATTCATGCAAATCAATTGGGGCTATTCTATAGGGTGTCTTTGAAATAGGAATAACACCCGGTATGAGTTATATTGAAAACTCAACTTCATTATTCGGTGGAAGACCTGGTAATTATTCGGAAAAGACACAATAAAACTTTTGTAAAATGGGTGTATTATTAATCGTGAGTTTCACCCCAACCATTTGAGATAGATAACATTCATTTATAAGCATGAAGACCCATAATATGGATGAAATTTTCACTGGAAGGTCATACTCATCCTTGCATCGATAGATAATCATAGATTGATCTAGAATATGAAATGTGACTTCTATTACTTGGAAATTGATATGAAATCCATATAGAGAAATAAAATCCATGATAAGAATCACATAAAATTATACTATTGGAAGGATCAAACTATTTTTAGGAAGCACTTTCTCACAAAATTCTACGAGAGAATAATTATAAACTTTTGATGCAACCGTTGTGGCATTAGGAGTTGTCACAGCTAACTCAACATCTAATAATTGTGGTAATACAGAGATACCTTTATAAAATTCTTCATAAATAAAAGAGTGGGTGGATTCATAATCAAATAAAACATTTTCTACTTTAGAGTGGATGGTAAGTGTACCTTTCACCACTTCATTATCTCACTCCACATCGCCGATAGTAATCACATGTGACTTGCCTTTGTCTTTGGCCTTAAGAGTTTTCTAATTTCAATCTTCTTCAATAAACCTTAGACTAGGGAATTTATTGGATTAATGCCCCATTTACTTACACTTGTAACATTGAAGTGTAGGAGGTGCATTTTGTGTATCCTTTTCTCTATTCGCATCATTAGAAAACTTTTCCCCATCACTTCCTCATTCAACTACCCGATGACCTTCTTTTCTAGACATAAAACATTTACTAGTACCTTTAAAACAATTTCCTCTTTGTTTCTTACCACACTTTGAGCATAAGATAAAATCATCTTTTTTTCATTGTGGTCTTTAGATATTCCCTTGAATTAAATTTTTCTCTTCTTATAAAACCCATAGGACTGATGGGTTACTCTAATATCCATATTATAACACCCGAGACTTTTGTAAGAAATATTTTGTTTTTATATAAATCATCAAAGGAATATTTCACTACACACAACACTATCTCGGCTTTCTTTACACACAATCGTGACCTTCCTTGATAGCTTGCGTCGTACGCAATACCGAGTTTCACTAAACAATGATATGCTATTAAAATATTTTTAAAACTAGCCGTTATGAATAGTAATAACCACTTTTTGAAATTTTGTAAATTTTATTTTTCAAAATGGATTTCATTTTTGGATTCAGAATATCGAAATTAGCCTAGGGTGAAATTTTGGTATTTTTTTGGAAACTTTCAATTTTTGATGAATAGTGAAAACACTGGGTTACTATTTAAAAACCGACTTTTTATTTAAATAATTATTTATTTTATTTAAATTTATTTTAGGTCAAAATTGATACATAATACCTATATAAGTTCAATGTAATTCATTGGAGTAATTCTATAATAATTTCAGATATATAAAAATTTTATTGAACTTTTCACCGTCTTTTACCCACCTCCTAGGAGAATTTGCAAATTTACATAAAACTTAATTTTACCGCTTCTGTGAGTGGAATTTCAAAAATCCGAGAGACACAGTTGATTTAAGTAAGTAAAATGTGGTTCAATGAGATGAAAATATTTTTTGGTGAATAGTAACTTTTTACTTTTATTTACCACGGTTAAAAGTAAATAGGGTAATTAAGGGTAAAAATGATATTATTATTACCCTACCACATGTCTTATTTCTATTGGATAAGTGTAATTCGACCAAAAAAAACCTTAGGAATAAAATATGACCATTTAGACCCACTTGGATTAGATTAGGACATTTATTATTAATTTATTTAAGGAAGGGTTAAAATAGTTAAAATCAATGTTTAATAAGTAAATAATTTTTAATATAGGGTTATACATAAGATAAATTCGACTA